>JAYESA010000011.1:170707700-171327270 GCA_036927795.1 Iris macrosiphon | reverse complement strand
ACAACTGTTTTATAGTTTTTATTATTTAACTGGAACTGCTGTTAGAGGTATACTTGCTCCAGTCCTGACTGGACATATTTTTTCAGAGTATCCGGAGGATTGGTGTCCGACGTTTTATGGACCTCAGCCTGTCGATGGTGCAGACAGGGACCCTCTAGTTTATGAGTGATTTTCGGGTTGGTAGCCTGTCATGACCCGCACCCAGATATTTGGGCACGAGTGCGTGGGTACGTCCAGCCTACGCCGTAGAGTCGGCGGTAGTACGCTGTCTAGGTCATATCCACAGTTGAACATCTAGCTCATTCACAATTAATGAAATAGGCAAAGATAATAACAGAAAAAGAATGCTGAGATTTCAATGAAATAAATGTGACAACAGCTCAAATGTTTAATACAGAATCCAGAAATGAAATTGGGGACAAACCCGATTACTAAGATAAAGGCATAAATAAAAGCTACTGCTAACTACTCTGCAGAAATAGTCTCCTGGATGGGAACTGGCTCCTCATATGTGTCATCTGTTCCCTCATAGGGGCCATAATAGGTAGGGGCAAAGTCCTCATCATCGCCTAAATCAACGGATCCGGTCAGGAAAGGAGCGAAGTACACAATGCACAACAAGATTAAACTAAATATTTGTGACAGGTAGAAAATAACTGACTAAGCATCATGTTGAGAATATGCATAAAGAAACAACAATAACTAAGAGTTAATATTATAAACAGGAATATGAGTAACAACAGGAATAAAATGTGACAGGAAATGTAACTGTAACAAGACAATAAGAACTGCAACACGACAAGAAACTATGTGCGTGAACTTGTGTATTTAGAATACATAGTTGGCATGTAGGGGTTTATAAGGCTAATAAGGCCGTCCTAGGCGGCTAGTACACAATGAACAATCGAGTATAAGGCTGATGGTACAGTCGCGTACCAACAGCTAGTACACAATGACAGGAGAAAGGGTAAACCACATGCCTCCTAGTATTCTCCCGCCCGACACGAAAAGCAAGACATAAAATCCAATATTCAAGACATGAAATCCAGATTCTAATACTACGTGTAAACATCAAAGGTACTAGTAGAGCAAGGAATTAATTATCACAATATAAAGATTAAACTTGAAGTGCAGGTACTTGCCTGATGTTTGGATCCAATATAGTTTATATCTCGGGGAAATTTCCAGAGATGAGTCCGAATGCTGAAATAAATATTACCATATGCTCAAAAGATATCAAATAGCTAGAAACGCCTGTCCTTGGGTCCAATTTGGAGACAAGGACAAAACGGCAATTTCGGGCCAAAACGGGGTCCACATGTGGGCCCGCTTTGCACCGAAAAATGTGTCAGGGTCAAAGGTCTCCAAATTCACTCAAACTTAGTGTCAACAGGTCAGGAACGATGATACGAACCCAACGGAACTTCCAGAATTGGATTCCGATGAGCCGATCACAAAATCGACCGTCGAGCGGGGCCTATGGGGCCCACGACACGCGATTTCGTCAATGTTCTCAGAATTGAACCAAACTTGACCCACAGGACCAGCGTATCACTACGAGTCCGATGGCGCAAGTTTCGTTTCGATCCGACGTGTGTACACGAAGTTAGGGTAAATTACAGAAAAGTCGGATACGGGGCGATGTCCGCGGATACGCGTTGATTCTGGTGTGCACGGACACCCGAATCAGCTTCCGCAAAATCTCACACGTCCGTATCAACGCTGCGCACGTATCTGTGAAAACTGCGCGCGACCAAGTCGTCCCGTTTGGCGGGGCGTACCCAGTTCCGGGGTGAATCGGGTCAATATTTTTCCTGTTTTTGGATCGCGGTGTGCGATCACCACAGGACGCGATGCCCCGAGCGGTTTGTCCGGGCACCGAGAGGGTCGTACAGGCTTCACAACGCAATTTGCGGAATCAAAAACGGAGCTACGAGCAAGAAGATATACGCACCTGAACGGGACCCGAAAACCGGGGTCGAATTGTGTCCGACACGACACAGGACTCGTGTCCTGTGTCGGACACGGGGGAGAGAAATTAGGGCTAGGGTAAGGGTTCAGGGGAAATTGGCCGAGCTCCGGCGGAGGGCGGCGGCTGGGCGGCCAATCTGAGGCGGAGGGGCCGGGGGCAGCGCGGCGAGGCGGCGGCCGGGCTCGCGGCGGCGCTGGAGGCTGCCGGAGCTGCTGCGGTGGCCGGCAGACTGCTCGTCGGAGAAGAAGAAGAGGAGGGAGGCGGCTGGAGGCGACGGCGACGGCGGTGGCAGGGTGGCTGGGCAGCGGCGGAGGGCGGCGCAGCGTGGTGGTGTCGACGAGGGTCTGGCCGGAGAGGGAACGGGGAGGGTTTTAAATAGGGGTGGCCGGGGGTGAGGGGGGCCGAGATGGGCGGAGGCGGTTGCGGAGAAGGCGGCGCGTGGCCGAGCGGGCGGAGCGGCGTGGCGCCGGAGGACGCGGCGGGCGGCGCGGCGCCGGACGCGGGCTGGGGGAAAACTGGGTCGTGGGGGTGCGGGTTCGGGCACGGCGGGTCGGGTCTGGCGGATCCGACCCGACCCGCTAGAGGACTGGGCCGGGTTTAGCGGCCCGCGGGCTGTGGGCCGGGCTGGGCTCGGTATAAAAATATTTAAAATCTATTTAAATAGATAATTAATTATTAAATAAATAACTAAATAAATAATTAATTAAATAAATACTTTTAGGTGTTTAAAAAATAGGTCCGGGGCCCGATAAATTCCAGAAAAATTACCCTAAGTCCAGTTTTCCATTTTACACCCAAAAATATTATTTTTATAATATTTTAATATTATTTATTATCAATTAAAAATTATTTAATAATTAAAACCCTGATTTTAATTACAGAAAATTTCCAGAAAATTCCAGAAAATTGGGAAAAATCCAAGTTTAATATTTTTTGAAAAAATCAGGGGCTTACATAGCCGGGATCACTAAGACCTCAATTGTTATTTTTATTAGCTTTTAGCACCGGATTTATCTCCAATTTTGTATTGAGACCTTGTATTGTATATGATTTTGGATGATGTATTATTATTATTGATGTTGTGGTTGTTTTAGTAGCAGTTGTTTAGAGTTTGTAGCTGTTAGTCTTCTTTGTTATCTTATCGTGCTTAGATTCATGATTGAGTACATTGTAATTATCATTATGATATTGCTCCTCCGTTTGGAGTTGAGATCTTGACATGTTTATATATTAATTGCGTGGGATTGTTAGCTAGATAGTTGACCTAGACAGCGTTCTACCGCCGATGCTGCGGCGTAGGCTGGACGTACCCACGACTCATGCCCGATTTTTCGGGTGCGGGTCGTGACAGGGTCTTCATGGATAAAACCAAAACATGGGGGGGGGGAGAGAAAACCAGCAGACCAAACCACCAGCTTTCCCTCATAACTCACCCAAGTGAAGAATACACTTGGCTTCTTCATCTTCTTTCCCCATTTTCCATATTCTACATGGCTTCTTCTTCTTCTCTCTCAAGTTCCAACACCCCACCAACAACACAAGCACCTCTCTTCTTATTCTCTCATTCCCTTTTACTTCTTCATACTTCTTTTCTTCTCCTAACTGCTGCTGCCGCTACTCCTTGCTGATGCGGCTGCTGCCGGCCGCCGCCGCCGCACCGGACGCCGCGCCCGCCGCCGACCTTCCCTCTTCTGGTCTCCGATGACTCCTCCTCCTTCTTCTTATTTGACCTAGGTATAATCTATTTCTTTCTCCAATTTCTTTGATTTAAACCTAGGCCAGATTTAGTAATTGTATATAAATCTTAATACTTTGATTTAGGATTCTGATTTGGGGAAAGATTGGGAAGAACTCTAGGTTTGTTCAATAACAAGACAAGTCCTCACCCTACTTCTCAAATTCTTTTCATATTTAAATATTATTAGTTGCTTGGATTATTTCTCTGAATTTTAGAATTCATACCTAAATATTATACATAAATGGAGATGGTAGGAATCTAGAGCATATGATATTTATGGAATTCATGTATAGGACACAATATAGATGTATGGACACAAGGCTTCCATACAGAAATAAATTGGTGTATGAATTATTGTGCTTAATATAGTTAGTTGTAAGAATTATATTACTATAGAATTGTCATATATATATATATATATATATATATATGATCTAAAACTATCCGGGTGGTTTCATATTATAAAACTACCCTATGTTACATGGATTGGATTTTGATTGGGTGGTTGAGATTAAAAGGTGGTTGGGTCCACACCTTTTAATCTTAACCATGCAATCACAATCCAACCCATGTAACATAGGGTGGTTTTATAATATGAAACCCTCCGGATGGTTTTATAGCATTACCCTATATATATATATATGTGTGTGTGTGTGTGTGTGTGTGTGTGTGTGTGTGTGTGTGTGTGTGTGTAGGTATGTGAGGTATGGAATTAGTATGATTGTTGTTCCTAGTTGTTTTGTAGAAAAGAATTATATGTATGCTAAAGATCCTAATGACCTTAACATACTTTCTTTAAAGATAAGAAGTTTTCAAGTATCATGTCCTAAGAATGTCAACATGACACAAGTTTTATTTTAATTACGAACATACCATGAATGTTTAGCCTAGAAATTACTGTAAAAAGTTTGTAAGTTTACTTATTTTATTTTATTTATTCCTGTCCTGAAATAAAAATATAGAAAATATTTGGTAACAAAATTATTTTTTCAAGTTTAGAAGGATGTGAATAAGAATACCCAAATATACGAATGATTTTAGTTGAAATTTTGAACATAATTTAGTCTATTTTAGGACATGGATTATTGACACACACCATTTATCTTGTAACTTACATATTTTCTTACTTAAATAAATCTTGGTAATACAATAGGACATGTCCAAGGTATTAGTTAAGGATCGCAAGGGTATAATAAATAATTAACTACAAGACTGTACATTTTTATACATGTAATCTATGCTTTATGTAAGTATTTCAAGTATATAATAAATTTTATATATATATATATATATATATATATATATATATATATATATATATATATATATATATATATATATATATATATATATATACATGTTCGAGCCAAGGATCCTATAATGTTAAAAAGTACTAAGGAATTGACTTTTCATCGCCATAGTAAAACGGTTGATTAGAATTAAAAATTTTAGAGATTTTTTTTTGTATATGTTAGTTTAGGCCAAGTAACTATTACTAAGCACATAAACTTAGTACATGAAAGTTTGTGTTGATATCATTTTTACTAATATTTATGTGTTTCTGGAGTTTGTGTAGTCTATAAAGGAAACAAATGCTAAATAAATAAATAAAATGCTTGCTTGCTAAAGGTATGAATAAAGCTTTTTTATTTATTTATTCATATATATATATATTGAACTGCGTGGATACCAGTGTTGAGAGTTACTCCACCAAAGGGGTCGGCGAGCCCAGGAAAAATACTACGGAGGGTTGCTCCGGGTCTCATATATTTAAATTGTCAAATATCTGGAGCCCGAAATACAAATGAGACTCTATCAAATTTTTTAAGAATTTCGGGAGTTAATCAAATTTTGATATCCGAAAATATTACCGATATTCTTAAACCTTAATTTTAGAGTATTATAATTTAGCGACAGACTTCCGACAACTTGATAATTTATTTAACTAGGGGACGACTAACAAGAGTCTAGGATACGTACGACACGGACACAAGTCATGCAACTAATACCAAAAGATAGATTTTCGATATTGTCTGCTCTGTATAAATTGAAAGAAATAATATTTTTTGGAATTATATTATTATGATTATTTCGAAATTGGGATGTAATTTTGAATTTGATACCTGCTTCCTGAAATTATAAACGAGGTGGAATCCTGTATTCTGATATACCTTGAAAATATATTCTTGCATATTGATAATGGATATGTTATACAGAGCATAAATTAATAAGATAATAGAATTATTTGTAGTTGCAGGTTAGAAAACATTAGGCGAGGGAGAACAACTTGAATACCATCTACAAAATTTTGCAATATAATAACAATATAAAGCTGATCAGTAATTAAGCTCATTCGTAAGGCCTTGCGAATTGAGTGTGTGAGACTTAGCTCACTTACCGGTTGGACATACATATTTTGATTAAAATATCGATTAGGTGAATCTACCGAATTTGTGTTGGACATACCTATTTTGATTAAAAATATCGATTAGGTGAATTTCGTGAATTTGTTTTAAGCTCAGGAGGACCAGGGCCAGAATCTAAGCATCGTGCCACTAAGTTAGAGCCTGATCCCTGGCCACGTGATTGTTGTTGGAAAACTAGTTAAAGTGGATATTCAAAAAGTTGTTCTCCGAATTGTATCATCATTTAAAAAACTTGTTTGTGTTTGTGGTAGTAAAATATGATTTTATTGTTTGATTTGTTAGACGCTATAAGAACACTAGCTTAGGAATTAAGTTAGAGTCTTAGGTTTGATTATAAAACTCACTTTCCTATTTTCTATGCAAAAATTATTCCCATTTTCGTGCCTTACTATATCATATTATATTTTATTTTCTTACCGTTCTTGACCAAGAACTTGCATATCGTTCTGACGATCTAGTATTGTTCACTAGGGGAAGACGAAGTTTCTGGTGAAATGCTGCATCTTTATGACGTGGACGAGGTTGAAGAGTAATCTTGAATGACTTTCAAGGATGCAACAAATAGCATTTTGTAGCTGTAACTATGTAAAGTAATGGTTTTGATGTAATAACTTGTACAGTTGTACTTTAACTATATTGTATAATACTTATAGTTTGTAGTAATGGAAGTGTATTAGTATGACTTGCATTCCATCCTAGAATATTACAGGCTACAATCGGTGATACGGATACAATTGTATTCGTATGGGGCGTAGCCTGGAGATGTAGTTACGTACCCGGCTCACAGTATCCTGGGAAGCGGGGCGTGACAAAATCCCTGTATTTTGTATCTCCAAAGCATTTACATGATCACAACCATTATATCTTGTTTAAGTCATCTAATCTTAACCGTTGATTTGAACCAATCACAACCGTTGGATCTTGTTTAAATCATGTAATCATAACTATTGATTTGATTGGTTCAAATCACTGTTAAGATTAGATGACTTAAATAAGATCCAACGGTTGTGATCATGGAAATGCTTTGGGGATGCAAAATTACGGGGATCCCCATCCCTCCTCCCCACTCTTAGATCATGGAAATACTTTGGGGATACAAGAATACAGAGGTCCTCACTATGTCCTTTCTACCGGGTTAGGAACTAAGTTTCTAAAGGGGGATTCGAACCATGTCAATCCCCACAGGAGCCCCCCATCGTAACCAACATGCTTATATATATATATATATATATATATATATATATATATATATATATATATATATATATATATATATATATGACAATTCTCTAGAACCATCCATGCGATCATATAAAATTTTGGGGTTACATAAGAGTGGGAATCCCGATCCCTCCTTATATAGAGAAGGGATGTGTATCCCCAATTTTTTGCATCCCCATGATCATAACCGTTGGATCTTGTTTAAGTTATCTAATATTAATCTTACATATATATACTCTTGTAGTGAGACTTGAAAACGGCTCAAAATTGAGTCGTCTAAACCGTTTGTAAATCTTCCATCATTTATTAAAAAATATAATATTCCGTACAAAATTTGTTGAAAAAAATTAAATTTGTTATAAATAATGTCATAGAAAATTGAACCTAACCAGCCAAGGAGAATACCTTCCACCTTAACCACATGAGCTAAAAAATGTGTTTGACATAGTTATATAATACTACGTACTTAAAACATGAGTTTAAATTTATTGATTTTTTAAAATTTTAATTATGTGAGGATATACGTAGACGACTAGTCTTTTCAAGACTTTTTATAAAGAGAAGAGATATATCCATAATAAATTATAATTAGAATATAATCAAATCTATAAAAAATCACAATTAAAATGTAAACACTATATAACTAATTTTAATTCAAATATATTTAAATAATTTTACAATAATATCAGAAAAAAATTTATTTTACGTGCAGCTCATGTGAATTTACTAGCTGTTAATAAGTAGGTTGAAATAACTACTTTGTTATAGATATATATGCACATAGTTAAGATAATGTCAAAATAGTTTGATAATATGAAATAGTTAAACTATTAATTATGTTTTTTTTCTTTTTACTTAGACACTCAAACATTTATAAACTAGTAAAATTCACGTACGTTGCTTAGTTATACACACAAACCTTCTTATAATAACTAGTAATTTCATGTACATGTGCACTTAAAATATTTTCTTCTTCCTATGATATTATCGAAGTTGAATTCTTTGAATTAAGATTTGTTATATACATGTTTATTGAAAAATTAGGTAGAAAAATAATTGTCAAATATTATTGAAAAATTAGATAAAAATTTAAATTATATTAAACATGGTTGAATATATATATATATATATATATATATATATATATATATATATATATATATACTGGTAATTAGAAAAACTAATATATGGTGGTAATTAATTACGACTTATATGGTTTATTTTGAGTTGTTTTCGAGCCTCTTAATAATAAAAACTTGTAAATTCACAACAACAACTAGTAAATTCATGTGTATTATATGTAAAATATTTTTTATGATATTATTGATAAATTATTTATTTTGTATGTTTGAGATAAATTGGGTTTTAAATTATCTTCTTTCATATAGTGTGAGGTTTTAAATTATTTTGTTTCATAATATGTTGAATCAAAGAGAGATAAAGTTAGTTTTAAATTAGTTTCTTCCATTTTGAGATAAAATTAATTTTTAAATTACTTTTTTTATTTCTTTCATAATTTTGAGATAAAGCTAGTTTTTAAATTACTTTCTTTGGTAATGGTATAAAGTTAATTTTTAAATTGGGTTCTTCAAGATAAAGTTAATTTTTAAATAAATTTCTTTCATAATTTTATTATTAATTAATAGATAATATATAAATTTTGTGCCGTTTCTAAGCCCTTTTATAATAGTAGAGACAGAGAAATAGAGAAAAGATAGTTATTTGTACATATTTGTTTGAATCTATACTACTGTATCTTTACTACCAAATAACTAGTAAACTTCAGCTTCACCATGATTTTTTTCTCTCCCAAATTTATCCTTGTATATATTTACTAATTAAAACTATCCGATAAAGTTAACAAGGGTAGCTAGGTATTTATGGAGGCTGTCCTTTGGTCTTCATAAATAATTTTTTGTATTAAATTTTATATATATATATATATATATATATATATAATAATAATAATAATAATAATAATAATAATAATAATAAATTTAGATTAGTTATGAGAATTTTTTTATCTTTCTAAATAGTCTTAATAAAATAACAATTATTTTTTAGTTTTATAATAATAATCTCTCTCTACTCTTCTAATGTGGTTTGAAAATGGTTCAAAAGTGGGCTGTCTAAGTCGTTTGTAAATTTTGCAGTATTTATTAAAGAATAAATGATACGTAAAAAATATATTTAAAAATTTTAAATTTATTATAAATAACCCAAAAGTGATTCGAACCTAACCAAGAATGCCTTTCACTTTAACCACATGAGCTCGAAGAGATATTTGACTATAGTTTTATAATATTAAGTAATTAAACAATTAGTTAAAATTATTATTTTTAATTACGTGATGATATACGTTCGGCTCAGACGACATTTCAAGATTTTTCATAAAGACTAGAGATATATCTATAACAAATTATAATTAAAATATAATCAAATCCATAAGCAATCGTAATTAGAATGTAAATATATATATAACAAATTTTGATTTAAATACATTTAAATTATTTTACGTGGTACAATGCACGTGCATTTACCACTCGTTAATATAATGTGGCTTGGAAACAGCTCAGAATTGAGACGTTCAAGCGGTGCATAATTCTAAAATTAACTCTTTTTCTACGACTTAATCGACAACCCTCTCTTTTATTCACATTTATCCATAGCATATGATAATTAAAATATAAATAAATCTATAACAAATTATATTTAACTAGTAAAATGCACGTGCGTTGCACGTAATTTTTTTAATATTGTTGAAAATAGTTAAAATATGTATAAATTAAGATTTGTTATATATATATTTATTGAAAAAATTGTTTATAAAATCATTGATATTATTAAAAATTCAATAATTTTTTTAATTATATTAAAATAGTTTAAATTTGATTTGAATATATTTAAATTTAAATTTGTTATATATATATATATATATATATATATATATATATATATATATATATATATATATATATATGTTTGTAAAATTGTGGATATATGTTTAGATATAAAAATTAGTTTAAATATTTTGAACATTGAATATATTTTTATTTTGATTTGTTATATATATATATATATATATATATATATATACATTTGAATATATGTTTAGGTAATTTTAATAATTTTAAAATGTTTCTACGTAAGAAAAATACGTATACGGGTAGTTAATTTTTTTTATAATTATTAATCGGTTGAGTATTTACTTACGACTTACACGACTCACTGTTGAGTCGTCTAGAAGCCGCATTATAATAGTAGAGATTTATATATATTTGAATATATGTTTAGGTAATTATAATAATTTTAAGATGTTTTTACGTAAGAAAAACACGTACACGGATAGTTATATTTTTTTTAATTTTTTTATTATTAATTGGTTGAGTATTTACTTACGGTTTAGACGACTCATTTTTGAGCCGTGTAGAAGCCGCATTGTAATAGTAGAGATAGTAGAGATATAAACTTAAATATAACAATTCTTAATTAAAATATAGAAAAATAAAAAAATATTTTTTTTTGACTTTCTGGCATAACGCATAGGATTCGACATAATGTTTGAGATTTTTGTACATACTATATTATATGTCTTTGGGTCCACTGTTTTCCAACTTTTATCATTTATAAATAAAATAAATAATATTTTAGGTGCGTTAATGGTCTATATAAAATATGTACAAATCACGGACATATATAATAATTATTAATTAATAACATAATAATACAATAATATTCAATCCAAGTAATGTAAACGCCTGAATCGGAACAGGTGGGACCCACTGGAAGACACGATGGAGCGCCTCATTAATTATTAATATGAACCGTTGGATCCCCTTCGCTTCTTCCGGAGATCCAGAGGCAGCACATGCTCTTTAGAAATCCTCGGGAGGAAAAGAGGAGAGCTGCAGCAGAACAGCTGCAGTAGAAAGGAGAAGAGCAAGAGTCGCCGCCGCCGCGTCCGCCGATGAAGAGTGCCATCCCCCGCCACCACGCCGCCGCGCCGTTGCCGTCGTCGTCCCCGCTGCAGTTCTCGTCGGTGGCGGAGGCGAACTCGTACAGGCTCAAGGCGATCGTCGAGAGGCTCACCTTCATATGTAGGGGCAGCGGCCGCTTCGACCCCGCCGAGTTCTCCTCCCTCTGCTTCGCGCTCGCCAGGTCCGTGCGGTTCTCTTTTTCTAAATGCTAAGGTTTCCTGCTCTTGATTCTGCGCCGAAAATAGTAATCCTGAAATGAACGGACACGGACACGGCGTTGGTTTCGGGTGTAGAAGCGGTTGCGAATTGTTTGTGATCCGAAGCTGGTTAGAAAAGCTACTGGTATCGAACTTGCATGGATTGGGACGAAACCTCTGAGTTTCCTAGAACAAGTTTAAAATTAGTCAATTGTATTTTATTTTTTTCGCTATTTCAGTTCCGATAAATAAAGCCAAATTTTTTGGAGGTTTTGTTGGGATCGAATACGTTCTCCAAATGCTTCGATACTGTGTCTGAGACTGACTTCAGCGGAAACTTAGGCCAAACCACCTGAGATAACCAACATCTATCTAACGAACACCTAGCACAGGTAAATGACCAAACCACTTGAGATAACCAATATCTATCTAGCGAACACCAATTACAGATAAAAGACAACGTATATGACGGTGACTACGTCACCTGGACAAATTCTAATCTATATAATTCAGATGAAATTACAAAATTGACAAAACCAATTTTGAACCATTTGTCCTAATAGATTCAACCTCCTCACCACACTCGAGAAGAAAAGGCAAAGATTACAATTGAAATCACTCACCAAACCTCGTAACAACTTTCCTGAACGAAGACGAAAACTTCTCGATCAGATCTACTCTTACTTCTGTCTTGGATGACGAGTCCTAAAAGTAAAACACGAACTTTCTCTTAGATTTTCTGTAGACGAGCACCCCGAATCTTCACCTTTGTGCTATATGCTTTTTGCCTCCACCACCACCTATATAAATAGGATGAAAAATCATAGTTTAGGTCATATGAATTCTTAAATTGGAAACCCATTATCTAAAAGAGGAAACACGAATTATGAACGTCCAAATATGGTCAAATTAAATATTTGGTACAAATTCGAAATCTAATCAAATTAATTTAGATTTTTAAATTATATCAAATTAAATCTTTTACCATATTTTGGCTCCAAAATTTGTTTTTACCAATTCAGAATGGACCAAATATACTCTCTCCAGTCAGATGAGAGAGTGTTGACCCATGACTTCTCAACTGGACTCCATGCCTGTCGTCCCGCGGGCCGCGACAGAGTTTCTGCTCCCCCATGCCACCGATCTCCGATCCCTCGAGTTGCTTTACATCTTCTTTCGTCTCTAGCTCCTCGACCGTCACGTCGACACTATGCGTAGCACCTCCTGCACCTATGAGATCCTGCCAACATCAATGACACGGGTAAAACCGAACTTCCTGACGATCAGTCTCAACGTGAGTCTTGGCTGTCTGTCCCCGACTTCCGTCTTCCACCGGAACGTACTACCGTTCCGACGAGCTTCTTCACCCTTGGTTGACCCAACCAAACGGACGATGCGGTTCCCTCGAGACTTGGACTGATGAACCTGTTCACTTTCGTATCCGACACTGAAGTTCTCCCATACACATGCATCATCGAGTAGAACACCATGTATTGTGCACGCCGTCGATGACCCACAGCTCTCTCGGAACTGTGTGAAGAGAGATACATCTGCCTCAGATTGAGTTTGCTGCAAATCTTGATCTTCTTCCTTGCTTCGAACTGTTGAAACCAATGTCGCTTCGCAAAGTTTTGGCAAACCACCCGTCGTCAAAACCGGATCCGTGGAACAACCTACATCTGGAGACCGATCAGCTATAATGGGACCGACAGACTGACCCTCAATCTTTGACTCATCACCATTCGTCGCTTTGTCTCGACGAACCGAATCCTCCCTAATTCTCAAAGTACCTCGAAGACCCTCCTCAGCAAGTTTCCGACAACGCACTAACATCTGTCGAACTAGGTGTGCAACTCGGGCTGGTTGGGTCGGGCTTGAGCTCAACCCGATGAATCATAAGCCTAGCACGAGCCTAAGTCTGACCCGACCTCGGGTTCAACACATGTAGCCCAAGACCAGGCCCGGAGGCTCGGGTTGGGCTCGAGTTGGATGTGGGTCCATTGGGTTTATCGGACTCTAATATGATATTTAAATTATTTTAAACAAGAGTAATATTAAACACATAATCAAATAGCAATCAAGTATCTATCATTACAAAATATAAACTAAAATAAGATTTATGATAAGAAGTTGAAGAGTTTGGGTGATAAAATTTAGGGTTTAAACTTTTTATTTAAGAAGTATGAAACAATATATATAGAAAAATATATAAATTATATGTATCTCGGATTTCAGGCTCTTTGGGTAACCCAACACATGAACCCGAACCCAACCCGATTTTTGATCGGGTTCAAATATTTTAACCCGAATCCGAGCCCGGACCCGAGTATCTTCAACCCTAACCTAACCCATTAACGAGTTTACCCGATCAGGCTCGAGTTTAGCCCGCTCGAGTTGCACCCCTATGTCGAACACCCCTCGAGTCTTCATCCGATGTCTGTGGCATGTCTGTACAACTCAGCGACTTGAGCCTATACATGCCACAACATACATCTCCTCGAGCAAGCTGTTGGAAACCCTTCATAAGTATCTAATCTTTGTCCCCAAACAAACTGCGACAACCATCATTCGCCAGCCTCCATACCGAAACTAAGTTGTAGCGCAAACTCGGTACATGTCGTACATCCTTGAGAATAAGCTTTTTACCAAGCTCCGTTGTCAAGTACACATCACCGATGCCTACAACTGCAGCCGTCCTCTTGTTGCTCATCTTTACACGTCCAAACCTGCCGTCGCGTTATGACGTGAAGATCCTCCTATGTGGAGTGACGTCATATGACGCACCTGTGTCCATGACCGAATCGCCATCATGATACGTGCCACAAGGATCCTCTGCGTTGGTTGCTGCGATGATGAGATCTCCTATAGCCGTGAGATTCTCTGGATCATCCTTGCCTTTGGTCTTCTCAGTTTTGAAATTCATGCATTTTCTCTTGATATGACCCCTTTCGCCATAGTGATAACATCCCTCCTTGTGGTCCACTGTTGCAAGATCTCGATAACTCTCTCCTGTCCTCGCCTGTGACTTAAGTCTTCTCTTTCCGTAGAAAGCCACTAGAACGGACTTGTACGACGATTCTATTTGCTTAATTCTGACATTCTTATTCAAGAAGCTGCTTTTGACTGCTTCCATCGTGACAACTCCATCTGGTTCGAAGTTGCTTACCGACACCACCGTCTCTCAGCTTTTCGACAAAGAACTTAAAAGCAGAAGGGCCTGAAGCTTACCATCAATCACCATTTTCATCGCATACAGCTGATTGATGATACCCTGAACCTCGTTCATATATTGTGCCACCGAGGCACCCTTCGTGTTCTTCGGATTGACGATTTGGCGAATAAAAACGTCTTGTTGCCAGCCGTTATCCTTTCGTACAACGAATGCAGCTTCTACCACGATGCTTTTGCCGAATTCTCCATGGACACGTGGTGAATACCGAATCGTCCAGCCAATGGTTGATGAATCCAACGACCTTCCGATCCAGTCGTTTCCAGTCTTCAACAGCTTTGTCCGATGGCTTGGGTCTGTCGCCCTCCAATGGACCATGTAAGTCCTTGCACCAGAGAAGATCCTCCATCATTGGCTTCCAAATCACCCAGTTTCCTTCCTGTGATGGTGATCATACGAGTGTTCATCTGCTCCATAGACATAGTTGTCAGAACCAAAACCTGGCTCTGATACCAGATGTTGGGATTGGACACTTAGGCCAACCCACCTGAGATAACCAACCCCTGTCTAACGAAAATCAAGCACAGATAAAGACAACGTATATAGTGGTAACTATGTCACCTGGACAAAATCTAATATATATAGCTCAGGTGAAATTACAAGATTGATAAAACCAACGTTGAACCCTTTGTCCTAATAGGTTCAATCCCTTTACCACACTCAAGAAGAAAAGACAGAGATTACAATTGAAATCACTCACCAAATCCCGTAGCAATTTTCATGAACGAAGGCGACGACTCCTCGATTAGATCTTATTTTTCTTCTGTATTGGATGACGAGTCCTAAGAGCAAAACACGGACTTACTCTTAGATTTTCTGTGAACGAGCACCCCGAATCTCCATCTTTGTAGTATATGCTTTGTGCCTCCACCCTCATCCATATAAGTAGGATGAGAAATCCTAGTTTATGTCATATAAATTTTTAAATAGGAAATTCATTATCTAAAATAGGAAACACCAATTATGGACGTCCAAATATGGTCAAATTAAATATTTGATACAAATTTAAAATCTAATCAAATTAATGTAGATTTTTAAATTATATTAAATCAAATCTTTTATCATATTTGGACTCCAAAATTTGCTTTACACATTCAAGTTGGACCCAACAAGTTCTTGAATTAGCCGATAAAGATATTTTGAAGTAGAAGCATCGGTGGGAAAACGTGAAATCTTGGGAGGTCATGACTTGGTTAATAGATATGGTAAAAAAAGGAAGAAGAATATGAGTGAATCGAGATGACATTGCTAGTACTAGAAAATTAAATTTTCCACTTGCTAACGATTAGGCTTGGCACTTGGCTCGTAGAGGATGTCAGTTTGGGAGCCTTGTAGAACTAGGACGTACTTTAGTCCATCTTCCTTAGAGCTCTCTTGGATCTTTTTAATTGACCTTGTAATTCAACCTGCAAACTTGGTAAATTAAAGTGCTTTATAACTTTCGTGCACTTACGAAGTCTACGCTTTTACGAAGTCTACGCGATTGAAGGAATCTCTACCTGAAGGGTATGCCATTGTTCCCACTTCCCATGCTACAGATCTAATTTTGACAGCGATACATGTTATTGCCGGGTTACAAAGATCGTAGTACGTGAAAATCGAAGCTTACAATGATTACAACTTTTTGCCCTCACAACAATTTGAACGGAAATAAAGATTACAACAACACTTGGAAACAGAAATCTTGCAACAAGAAGTTGTTGGAAATAGAAAGCAATTAAAACTTTGCAATAACTATTACTAAAATGAGAAATAGAACAAAAAAAACACGATCCAGAAGAAAGCTCGCTAATCCTAACAACCACCAATCTCCTAATCCGAAGTGAATCTCCACGAATACGGGTGGTTACGAACCATTATCCCCAAATATCTAAAGTTGAGAGAAGGTTCAACATAAGTTCTATCCAAACAGCCGCTACGCACAATTTCTACGGAAGCTAGATTTCTGCTCCAACAATATCTGAGCACAAATGACAATTTATGCTCCAATTGGTTCCATACAAAAATCGTATCCTGCGCACTCTGCTGTGCCCGTGCGACACCTACACGAAAACCATGTCTTGCCATGTGCCCGTGCTTGCGCCCATGTCGTGCTCGCACTGCAACAACTTTTCCCTGGAAGCACTTCGAAAGACCACGGTTAACATCATTGATTTCATCATCTCTGGCAATATTCGGTTTTTTCTTTGTGTTACTCTATTTGATTGGGAAAAATACGTAGCATTCGTTTCATTGACAATTTCATATATTTTGCAGAACGATACAAATTCAAGGAAACAATACTCTTCGTCTCGATCGCTTCTGAGTCTTTTGAGTTGTCATGTTTGACGCTTTGCTTCAGCTTTGAAGTCGTTGAACTTCTCAAACGCTTCATATTTAGATTTAAGAAGATAGATGAACGCGTATTTGGAGAAAAGTCGATGAAGGTAATGAAATACTTCATCTCGACCTTTCTGGAGAATTGCTTGAAGTCACAAATATTTGAGTGCACCAACTCCAGAATATCCGTGCTTCGGTTCATTTGTCTGAACGACTTTCTTACAATTTTAGTTGCGCACAAACATCATATTCTCTTTACTTCCTTACCCTCACATTTGGAGATAAGACAGAGACTAGAAATCTTGTTAATTCTCTTACAATGAACACGTCATAGTCTATTGTGCCACAACTCAAAGGAATAACCAGAAACAAAAACTACATTAATACTTTCAGATGGAGCTACAATTTGTAATTTAAACATTCGTTTGGTACAAAAAAGTCTTCCCGAAGTATGCTATTTTGTAGAACATTACCTTCTGACTAGCATTGATGTCCATCATCAAGCCTGCGTTACACAATAAACTCCAAGATATCAAGTTCTTAGTAATGTCCTGTACATGCTTTACGTTATCCATGGTAAGTGACTTTTTCGAAGTTAGTTTCTGCACCACTGACCCTATTCCCATAACTTCAGCTTGAGTTTTGTTTGCCACAGAGACATTCTAAAAAATAGGTTCGTATGTGGTAAACAACTCCTTTCAACACATGTGGCAAGATGCTCTCGTGTCCACCCACCAATTAGTTTTACTCCAGATGAGTCAACATGCGCAATTATAGCAACCAAGTTAAGCTCACATTGATCTTTTGGCTTTGATTTGGTCTTGTACTTGCAGTCCTTCTTGAAGTGGCCCTTTTTGCCACATTGAAACAAACCCTGTTGTTGCTAGACTTGGACTTGAAAGGAGTCGACTTCACCTTCAGATGATTGAAATCATTTTTCTTGCTGTAGGAAGCCTTCTGCTTTTCCTTGGAATCTCCAAAATATACCATGTTGCCTTAGCAAACTGTTTGGATAGAGTGTCCAGAGTTTCATTGGCCATGACTTCATCTTCAATATGAATCCAACATAGAAGATCTTCTAGCAAGATCTCTATCTTCTTGCGGTACATGTCAGTTGTAAACAATGAGAGAGCTTGGAGACGATGGCCCTTGCTATGAACTTGTCTGTTTGAGGCATACCTTCCTCCTCAAGCTTTTGCTGCAACTTCAGTAGTTCTTTAACTTGAGACATCATTATTCTCATCTTCAAATTGCATTTTCATGAATTTGTCAACGAGATAGATTTTTGACATTTTTTCATCATCTTTGTACTGTTTCTCGAGAGAGACCCATACGTCTCTTGTAAGCTCCTTCTTGTTGTACAACTCTGCTATGAAATCATTCACGGAGATAAGAATCAACAACTTGCAGAGTTGTCTCTTCTCCATTTCTTCTGTGAAGTAATCACGTCTGCCTTCTTTTGTGTATCATCCATTTCTGGAAGAGTGAGTTCTGGATCCGTCAACACAGTCTGTCCCGCCCCGATCCCACAGGGCGCCGTTCGTTCTCGCTTGGGTCCTTGCGGGATCGATCGTCCTCGCTTGGACGTGATGTCGTGCAAGCCTAAGCTGCGCTTGCACAAGGCCAAAGCTTGAACAAGGGCAAGTAAGCTATTCAAGACGGGAGCAGCGACACAATTTTGCAGAAAAGTAAAGAACACAATGGCATAAGGAAACAAGCTCTTTATTGATAATCAAGATGTATTACAATCGGCGCTTGGCCGAGATTATAATTCGCTCTAGCTCTCTTTCTCTCGTTTACAATGACATCGTTTCATACATTACATCACTTTATACAAAAACAGCTCAAAGCCTCCATACGGCTCAAGGCATCGACTAGATTTCCGGGTCCTGGGGATGAGGCACGACTATTGCTTCCTCGGACGATCCAGCACCTGCGAACAAGCAAACTGTTGGTGGGTCAGCATTTTGGAGAAAGTACTGGTGAGTATAAAATTAACGAACAGAAATAACTCCCTGAAACCAACACTAAGTAAGCATGTGGCAAAATATTACTTTACTAGTGATCTTTCTATTTTTACCTAGATTCATTTCATACAACACAGGATTAGAGTCAGTTTACATCTTTTCGAAAACATGTCTTGAAACCAGTTTGCACATTCAAACATTTAAGCGAGCTATAGGTATAGTGTTCTATCGTGCAGTGCGCAGCATGTATCGTAAGCCATATTCGATCTCTTAGGAACAAAAGTTATCTCTAGTGGACTGTTCATCTCGTATCAAGACAAGTGCATCAAGTGGACTATTCAATTCAATGCAATAGGGGCAGCAGCATATTCAAGTAAAACATATATGTCTCATTTAGCATTTATGACTAGGAACATAAGGAAATACAAGTGATCACTTATTCAGTGATCCATACCCATGGCCGAACGGTTATCCCTGCAGCAGACAAACAAGTTAGCAACAATTTGCATATATAAACAATGTTCTATTCCCTGTCCGTCTCTGCATCAAACAGTTAGGTATGCAAGAAGGCTAGTCTAGCATGTACCCTAACTATATGATAGCCCATGGAAACCATGATTAGAAATTGGGATGTACAACTACAAGCCCATTTTACTAATGACAGATCGGTTAATAGCTGCTGAGACGCATGGTTGCTATGCACTAAAATATGCTCAAAATAGCAATCGGGACTCATGGTTCAGTACCACACTAAAAGCCACACCCTCCCGTAAATAAGAACTTCTAGCCTCAGGGTGTTCCAGATCTCTCCCAGGCCGAACGATCCCTAGTGTCCAAGGAACCGCTCGAGAGATAAACCTTGTGCACAAGTTGTCAGACCGATGCATGAATGCACTTCTATCAAGTAAATACTATATGATGCACATGATCATGAACAAGCAAGCATATCAATCAAGCCATAGAACCAGAGCTCTCAATTCTCTTGCCTAATAGCCACACCCTCCCGTAAATAAGGACTTCTAGTCTCAGGGTGGACTATTAGTCTCGATGCACCAGTTCAAGCTATTCATACAGTTCTATCTCTTTATATTGCGATCAATGAAACATATTCAAGCAAACTAGTTCTTTTAACAAGTAACATGCAAGAATAATTCTATATATCTAGCATGCAATTCTCTCTTTAGTACGATAACGAACATGCAAGCAATCTATTATTTAAGCAAGCATAGTAGTCGTTCTTCTATCCCTTTTAGACAAGCATGCAGTTCTGCTCTAGTTTAGCATGCAATATAAGGACAAGTTCAAGCAATCTTTTACTCTTTCTTATTAGTATAGCAATGGTTCGTTAGAACGCGGTGCTCGTGTAACTTAGCATGCAATATTTCTATCTTTTCTTAGCATGGCAAGGGTTCGTTTCAATGACAAGCAATACGATTTCCCTTATTAAGCATGCAGAGTTAGGTTCTATCATTCTTCTTATGAAAGCATCTTCTTAGAACAAGCAGTAGAAAACTTAAATTTATTATTAAGGCGTGCAAGAATCAGAAAATGAAGTTCTGTCCACTCACTTAGATCAATCATCTTGTGCTTCGATCGGAGAACACTTCGAGAAGGCTTCCGCTCGAGCCAGCAAAGCGATATCTCTTGTACATATTGCCTGCGCGAAGCAGAGCACTACATACTTACCCACCAAGAAAAAGTTTCGTCCTCGAAACTTCAAGGACAAACTTTCGATATCCAGAGCAGCGATAGTCCTCATCCCTCACCATCCTCAAACGAAAACTCTAGCAATCAAGAACTCAATAAAACTCTAGCCATCAGAAATCACAAATCACATCTCAAGCAATAAAACAATCCAGAAAATTTTTGTCGGCACCTTTTGAGAATATTTATGGATTCATTGTATGGAATGCTCATTGCGACAACGATATCAAGTGGCAAAGAACATCTTTAGTTGAAGCTAAGCAGTGGAATGGCCAAAGGGTCGAGTTGCTCTGATACCATTATGTCACGCCTCGATCCCGCAGGGCGCCGTTCGTCCTCGCTTGGGTCCTTGCGGGACTGATTGTCCTCGCTTGGACGTGATGCCGTGCAAGCCTAAGCTGCGCTTGCACAAGGCCAAAGCTTGAACATGGACGAGTAAGCTATTCAAGACGGGAGCAGCGACACAATTTTGCAGAAAAATAAAGAACACAATGGCATAAGGAAACAAGCTCTTTATTGATAATCAAGATGTATTACAAGCGGCGCTTGACCGAGATTACAATTCGCTCTAGCTCTCTTTCTCTCGATTACAATGATATCGTTCCATACATTACATCCCTTTATACAAAAGCAGCTCAAAGCAATCTTGATACGGATCAAGGCATTGACTCTAGATTTTTGGGTCATGGGGATGAGGCACGGCTATCGCTTCCTCGGACGATCCAGCACCTGCGAACAAGCAAACTGTTGGTGGGTCAGCACTTTGGAGAAAGTACTAGTGAGTATAAAATTAACGAACATAAGCAACACTCCTTGAAACCAACACTAAGTAAGCATGTGGCAAAACATTACTTTACTAGTGATCTTTCTACTTTCACCTAGATTCATTTCATGCAACACAGGATTAGAGTCAGTTTACATCTTTTCGAAAACATGTCTTGAAACCAGTTTGCACATTCAAACATTTAAGCGAGCTATAGGGATAGTGTTCTATCGTGCAGTGCGCAACATGTATCGTAAGCCAGATTCGATCTCTTAGGAACAAAAGTTATCTTTAGTGGACTGTTCATCTCGAATCAAGACAAGTGCATCAAGTGGACTATTCAATTCAATGCAATAGGGGCAGCAGCATATTCAAGTAAAACATATGTCTCATTTAACATTTATGACTAGGAATATAAGGAAATACAAGTGATCACCTATTCAGTGTTCCTTACCCATGGCTGAACGGTTATTCCTGCAACAGACAAATAAGTTAGTAACAATTTGCATATATAAACAATGTTCTATTTCCTGTCCGTCTCTGCATCAAACAGTTAGGTATACAAGAAGGCTAGCCTAGCATGTACCCTAACTATATGATGGCCCATGGAAACCATGATTAGAAGTTGGGACGTACAAGCCCATCTCACCAATGACAGATCGGCTAATAACTGCTGAGACGCATGGTTGCTATGCACTAAAATACGCTCAAAATAGCAGTCGGGACTCGTGGTTCAGCACCACACTAAAAGTCACACCCTCCCGTAAATAAGGACTTATAGCCTCAGGGTGATCCGGATCTCTCCCAGGCCGAACGATCCCCAGAGCCTTAGGAACCGCTTGAGAGATAAACCTTGTGCACAAGTTGTCAGGCCGATGCATGAATGCACTGCTATCAGATAAATAATATATGATGCACATGATCATGAACAAGCAAGCATATCAATGAAGCCAAAGAGCCAGAGCTCTCAATTCTCTTGCCTAATAGCCACACCCTCCCGTAAATAAGGACTTCTAGCCTCAGGGTGGACTATTAGTTTCGATGCACCAGTTCAAGCTATTCATACATTTCTCTCTCTTTACATTGCGATCAATGAAACATATTCAATGAAACATGTTCAAGCAATCTAGTTCTTTTAACAAGTAACAGGCAAGAACAGTTATATATATCTAGCATGCAATTATATCTCTTTAGTACGATAATGAACATGCAAGCAATCTATTATTTAAGCAAGCATAGTAGTCGTTCTTCTATCCATTTTAGACAATCATGTAGTTCTACTCTAGTTTAGCATGCGATACAAGGACAAGTTCAAGCAATCATTTACTTTTTCTTATTAGTATAGCAATGGTTCGTTCGATAGCGGTGCTCGTGTAACTTAGCATGCAACATTTCTATCTTTTCTTAGCATGGCAATGGTTCGTTTCAATGACAAGCAATACGAGTTCCCTTATTAAGCATGCAGAGTCAGGTTCTATCATTCTTCTTATGAAACTATCTTCTTAGAACAAGCAGTAGAAAACTCAGATTCATTATTAAGACGTGCAAGAATCAGAAAATGAAGTTCTGTCCACTCACTTAGATCAATCATCTTGTGTTTCGATCGGAGAACACTTCGAGAAGGCTTCCGCTCTAGCCAGTAAAGCGATATCTCTTGTACATAGTGTCTACGCGAAGCGGGGCACTACATAGTCAACGTTGACAAGTTGAAGATTCAGAGATATATTCCTCTTTTAGTTGTTGTAATGCTCTTCATTGAACTTATCAAGTTTGTGAAAACTTGTGTCGAGGAGACTGTAGAAGCATAAAAATATTACAGGCTGCATAGAGCTCATGCCGCATAAAACATGATAGATACGGCCAGACGGAAGCCGCATAATAGCCTTCATGCGGCCAGACCAACCAAGTAGTAAGAGGCAACATAAAGGATCCTTGACACACTTTCCAACGCCTGACAAAAAGGCCTGACGGCTTCGAGACTCGCAAAAAGGCGTCTTGCAAAAAGACAGTCACATTCAATAATTAATGACCTCGTCAGACGAGCCGTGCCACGTGTCCCGCCTATGTGGCTTTAACATTATGCGGCCTCGATGATATCCGGCCTCAGTCAGATGAAAGCTCATGCGGCCAGAACACACATGCGGCCAAGGGGACTATGCGACATCTGATCAACATGATCTTTCTGTTACAACAAAAGAGATCTTTGCACAGCTGTTGCGGACTACGGGGTCACCTGACCAAGTCACGGGCACAACGGGTTGAAACGACCCCGAAATCTCATCAACAACATATCTGAACCGAACTCACGTGGCAGCTTCCCCGTGACGTGCGGCCACAGTTACAACCGTATGCTGTTGAAGTAGCCCTATGCGGCCACCAAGCAGGAACATATGCGGCATCCATAGCACGTCCATAGGACGACTATAAATAGTAAAGTACCACACCCATACAAAGGGCTGGCTGGCTATCTACGAACCTACACTCAAGCGAGAGAGGAGCTTCTGCATCGGATCGTCCACGGAGTAAAGAGAGTTGCTACACTCCTAACCCTCCATCGTCACCTCCCAGAAAATAAATTTGTACTTAGATTGTCTTCTAGGACTTCTCTGTACTTTCTTTAGTTTGTTAATCAAATCAAGTTTTTTTAGTTCTCCTTTTGATTTAATGGCAAAAAAGATGGCGACTCTGCTGGAGACGTCCTTCTCCTTTGATGAGAAGTTGGTGACGCAGTCCGATGCGGCTAAGCTCGGCTCAACGCAAAAGATGCTGGTAGTTCGCTTCGACCAGCAAGCGTTCGAGAAAATGCTCTCGGAAGGAAGTGTTAGTCTTTCGCCAAGGCTAGCCAAGCCCAAGAAGACCTGCAAGACGTGGGTAGCAAAGGCCACTGCGCCTCGCCCAATTGTGGAGCAGACGCTTCCCGCCTCACTCTGTTGCTGATGATGGTCGTCAGGCGAACACCCAGGACATCCACGTCTTTGCGGCATCTTCATTTGACGCATAAACTGTTCAACACCCAGACTCTGGCAGAGGAAAGCATTACGATGCCTGACGTTCTGATGCTGAGGCAGGTTCTATGCAGCCAAGAAGGAGGCTGCATAAGACTGACCATGCGGCACCAGCTCACAGCTGCAGGCAGACGGCCACATGCGACCCTGACAACAACAAAACTTCTGTTTTCGACCGTATCTCAAGCGGCGTAGATCCTATGCGCCCGTTGAGAATGGCAAAAGTCCAAACTTGGACTCTTTGTACTACACGCCTGCAGGTGCCAAGTTAAAGAAGCCTGGGGCAGTGCGAGCTCGTCAGGCTCAAGCAACTGTTCAGTTAGCTGGCCGTCAGCAGACACCGTTAACCGTTACACGGGCCCCTGATAGGAAGCTATATAAGACCGCCTCGTGCGTCCAGCCTGTAGCGGCAAATGGACATCGTCGGTCTTAAAAGTCTTCCGCTGACGATCCGAGGAAAGTTCTTGTACGAACCCCGGATCAGGGAGCAAATACAACACCTACGCACCTGTGCGCTCGGTCCTTCCGGGCCCACAAAAGGGTACAAAGGTGGAACAACCCTTGCTTGACTTGCGTAATGTGATCAATCACAAGCGCAAGTCGAGGGAAACAACTGTGGCCGGTGAAATGTCCTCTCCAGGGCACTACTGTGCCAATATCATTATCAATTGCTGCTTGTAACAAAGTGGCAACACCAACAAGCAATCAGTCGACCTTCCAGCGACTGCACCAGAAAGCACCTAATCCGGCAACAACTCGGAGATCAGGTGCAAGTACCAGAGGAGGAGGAGCTGTCCTTCGCCTCATGCTACTCGACTCGGATGCTTCCCTCCACCAAGGGTGGAAAGAAGTCGGGTATCTCCAGTCCGTCGCTCTCTACCAGTACGTTGCGAATGCGACTACCAGGAGGACCAACAACGGGACCTGCAGGTGTTTTTCAGAGCACCCGCTCGAAGAAGAAGCTCCCAGCCGCTGAGGGTAGTTCTTCCTCAGAACTACTGGGGGTTGCGCAAGCTGGGGGTGGTAATCCCCCGGACCTATACAACAATTCAACATTCCGAGGAACTAGCGATTCTCAAGGAATAGACACTGGGGGTAGCCACCCTCACCAAGGAGACACAGCCTCCTACGCTTGGGATAGTGTTCAATCAGAGTCTGAACATGATGCAGCACTATCAGATCTCCCCGACAACTATTCACTGTAAGAGTCCGAGGCGGAAAGTGCTACGTCAACCCTCCCTTCCTGCTCGCCTCATGTAAGAACGGAATATATGGCAGAGGACGATCACGAAGGCACCAGTGACCGGCAGCGCCTCGAAACCCTCGAGGCCATGATGCAAACTATGAGTGAGTCAATGCAAGCCTTGACCCAAGCAGTGCTAGACATCAAGGTGACTGTAGCCTCCTAACCACCAAGGGCCTCAGGACAAGACCTTGGAACTAATGCAGATTCAAATGCAACCGCTCCCCCCGTTGGCGGCCGTCATGCTTTACCAGGGTCGTCTGCTCCTCCTGCGACAGATGAAGCTAGGGAAGCGATGAGGGAGGTCTGAGAACTCCGAGCCCGCCTAGATTCTATGGGCAATCGGGACTCACTCCTCGATCTCGGAGTGCGGCAACCATATCCGCTAGAATGGAGGGATGTACCCTATTCGCCCAAGTACAAATCCTTCAATATTGACACATTTGAAGGGAAAATCCTTCCCCCGCCGATACATGAGCTACTTCGAGACCGCAATGGGACATCTACCCCGCAATGATGCTATTCTCACTAGGATTTTCATCGGGGCATTGTCCGGGTAGCCTTCGATTGGTTCTGCAGTCTCTCAGATAATTGCATCTCATTGTTCGACGATCTCAAGAGTCTCTTCTTCAGAAGATTATATGCGGCAGCAAACGATACGACGATGTCCTCCCCGATGTATGTCACCCATGGGGAAAGGGAGCTTGCACGAAAATATATCGAGCGGTTTTGACAAGCTGCAGTGAGGCTGCCTCCTGGCAATCCCAAGACGACGATGATGAAGGTGTGCCGGAGAAACCTACTTCCGGCCGTCAGCCTCTGAATGGGTGATAGCCAGTTTAAAGACTGGATAACGTTCATCATAAGCCCCGTCAGCGCCGAGAAGAAGGTCTAGGACGCCCGACTCTTGGAATACAGATCCCTGTTGCCGACGATAGGGGAAAGCGTTCTCACAACAACAACAACAACAACAACAACAATAGCGGCAATACCAGCCGCGACGGAAAAGGAAAGCAAGCTATGGTCGCCAAGGTAACCCAGAGGCCTGAGCAAAAACAGGCGGAGGCTCCAAAACCAAAGGAGATATACCCTTTCGAAGATGGTGATGTCATGCCCATCTTTGACATGCTGATGCAGGGAGGTAAACTTCAGCTCCCCGACGTCAAACGCCAGCCGAAAGTGGTAGACTTAAATAACCCAAAGTATTGTCACTTCCACCGCTACGTCTACCACCCGACGCGGGACTGCTACACCTTGAAGCGGTACATCCAACGTCTGATCGATACCAAGTCCCTCTCCCTGGACTTTGATGATGTGACTGTTGCTGCCAACATGGTGTCACTCCTGTTCGACGACTTACCGGCAACAAAGGCCCAGGACGGAGTGATCCCGATCCCTAGGGCGACAATGAAAGTTGTTAACCTTCCACCAGCTCGAGACCAAACAGCCGGGTTGATACCTCTCACCACATCATGGGGGGAGATCATGTGGATTCATCCCGACCTTGTTCCAGACATGATGCAGCGAGTTACGCCCTCCGCCGCCAAGTCCAAGGTACGAAAGGACAAGTCCTGCCACATGGTGTCCCCCACCACTGAGGAAGCCATAGCAGGAGCAACCCGGTCAGGACTCTTCTACCAGCGGGATTATAACACCCCCGACGACGATACTCCTACAACACCTACGGCCTCTGAGCCAGGTCCATCCCAGCCTTTCGTGGCATACAAATCTAAGCAAAAGGAGGTTCGCTTCGTCAAACCTTTGTGCAAAGATGCAGCTCAAGGATTAGAAAAATCCTACAACTTCGACATCCTAACACAACTGGCGAACACTCCGGAGAAGTCATTATTCGAGCTTCTGTGGCTCTCCAGAGACACTCGGGCTGCTCTGAGTGAGGCACTACAGAATGCCGACACCTACCTGGCGCAGGTCAAACCGCCAGCTGAGGACCCGACTGCTTGCCCCCACTGCAATAATATCATGGAGGCAATACCCAACATCACGTTCTCGCAACAAGATATGTTGCTAAAGAACAACCGGCATGATCATCCCCTGTATTACACAGGGTACATCGGTGCCATTAAGGTGGACCGGATGCACATCGATCCCGTTTCATCAATTAGCATCATCCCGCAGAGTCTGCTTCAGACCTTGGGCATCCCGATGCATCGTTTGACAGCCACCAATACTGCCATTAGTGGCTTCAACCGTGGAAGAAGCTATCCTCTGGGCAAGATTCACTTGCTACGTCATTGACGTCGAGGTATCCTACAATGTCCTGCTGGGACGACTATGGATATACCAATACATGATCGTGCCATCAACTATACACCAATGTCTAAAGTATGTGGACGACCATGGCACGGTCAAGACAATTCGCGGACGTAGACCCGTTTAAAGGAGTCAAGGCCTACTACTACGATTCAATCCTCTATAAGTAAGTCTACCGAGATGAAGGTGGCAATGATGTTGACGATGAGGCAGAGGCCGGGACTACACCAGATGAACTCTTGAGAGTTCGTCTAAAGGCATGTGCTCCCGACACAACCGCTCCCTTTGTCGTGAAACTGCACAGGAAGGCACCCGGACCTTTGGTCGTCCGCCTTCGCAGGCCGAATAGACTACCAAAGGTCCAACACCGTCTACAACATCCGAACCTCTGGTCGTTCGCCTTCATAGGCCGAATCAACTGCAGAGGGAATATCCGGCGCCGTCTACGGCTATGGTCGTTCGCCTTTGAAGACCACCAAGGGAAGCTCCGACACCTCTTATAAATTCTTAACCCCTGGTGGTAAAACTGCACAGCAATCCACCGAAGCCTTCGCTCGCGCTGGGGGTAGCCCTCGAGAAAGATGATCTGGAGGAGTACATGGCTGCTCATGCTAACGTCCCTTCTCTAGATGATGTAATCCCTGAAGAAAAGTTATCTTATTTTATTAATAAAGGGTTATTTTTGAACTACTTCGAACTTGCACATATAAGCACCTTGTATTCAATGGATCACGGTCCGGGCCTTCATTTGCAAACATAGGTGACTACCACCTACGCAGTAAACCAGATCCTCCCTAGCCAAGGTTCCTACTTCACGGTTCCAGCAAGGAGGATGGGAGACAAACCCATCATCTTTGGCAGGGTTGAATACCCCCGGTCCTTCATCCCGGAGGAATAAGAGCCAGAACCCGACACCGGCAAAATACAACTCTACCGGTTCAACGGTCAAGCCAAACACCTCATCCAGAAGATGGGTTATGATCTTAAAAATAATCGAGGTTTAAACTACGTTTTGGGCCGACGACTGCCCCTGCGTCTACCTGCTCCCGCAGGCAAATATGAGGATTACTACCATAAAACGAAGCATGGCTTAGGGTACGTAACGCCTCCCACAACCCCCGAAGGTTCAGATAAAGAATATGAGGTTCACTCCCACTCTTCGCAATCTTCCGCTTGGGACTCCGACGTCAGTATCGGGGAGATGCTCAAGCAAACATTGTCTGCCAACATGGTGTCAGCTGACCCTGAGGAAGACGACGAAGATCCACAAGAACTCTTTGAAGTAGAACCGGGGGCCAAACGCCTAGACACACAATAGATGCGATTCGAACAACGAGAACCTCCTATCGAGGACGAAGTCGTACAAGTCAATCTGGGCGACGAATCCTCCTCCAAACCTATCTTCGTTAGCAGAAGTCTGTCCGACGAATACCGAAAATCCCTGCTACAGCTCGTCAGGGAATATATTGATGTCTTTGCTTAGAGCTACGAAGACATGCCAGGACTGGACCCCCAAATCGCGGTCCACAAGTTCAATATCTTGTCGGATGCCAAGCCTGTCAAACAACAACAACGATGGTTCCACCCGGATATCATGAACGCCATCGAAGCTGAAGTCAACAAACTGATAGCTAGTGGCTTCGTCCGCGAGGAACAACATCAAGATTGTGTGGCCAACATCGTGTCCGTCGTAAAAAAAACGGAAAGATCCGATCACCGACATTATGATCGACAACACTTGTGGCTTCGAGTGCATGTCCTTCATGGACGGATTCTCAGGCTACAATCAAATCAGATCTACTGAAGACGAGAAGCATACATCGTTCAGAACACCGATAGGAGTATACTGCTACATAGTCATGCCCTTCGGTCTGAAGAACGCAGGTGCTACATACCGACGAGCTAAGAGCACAATTTTTCGTGAACATTTGCGCAAGACGGTGGAATGTTACGTTGATGACATCGCTGTGAAGTGCCGCTCCAAAGATGATCAGCTTCAAGACTTGAGGATTGTGTTCGACCTGATGCGCGCACACTGCCTCAAGATGAATCCTACCAAATCCTTCCTGGGAGTCTCCAGCGGCAAATTTTTGGGTTTTATCATCATTTTCCGAGGTATTTACGTAGATCCCGACAAAACTAGAGCAATCCTGGAGATGAAGCCGCCAAAGAACCTCCGGGAACTCCGCGGCTTGCATGGAAGGTTAGCATACATCATGAGGTTTATATCAAACCTCTCTGGACGTTGTCGGCCGTTCACCCAGCTCATGAATAGATGTCTCCTTTGTCTGGAATGAAGAATACCAACGCATGTTCGACGACATCAAGGAATACCTATAAACCCTCAAGTGCTGGTGGCCCCGGTCGTGGGAAAGCCCTTCCTACTTTATGTGCGTGCAATGGATGACTCCCTCGGCGCTCTATTAGCCCAGAATAGTGATACGAGTCATAAACATGCCATCTATTATTAAGTCGAATGATGGTTGACGCGCAGCGTAGGTATACACCCGCCGAAAAGGAATGTCTTGCTCTAGTATTCGCTATCCAAAAGACTCGGCATTACGTGACAGGACAAACCATTCATGTGATCTCACGAGTCAATCATCTCAGAGTTCTCATGACCAAACCATGGGCGCTCAGTTCCCGTTTAGCTACCTAGGCGATACTATTGTCCCCATATGACATGATATTTGTTCCACATAAAGCCGTCAAGGGTCAAGTACTGGCCGACTTCCTGGCAACCCATCCGGTACCTGAAACCTCGAAGCTCTACGAGGAGATCCCCGACGAAGTAGCGGACTCAAACATAACGTCATGCGAAGCTATGTGGCGAATGTTCTTTGACGGTGCTTCAAGAGCAGGGCCTAAAGGCAACATCATCGTTGGGGTCGGAATAGTATTAATCTCCCATATGGCCTCGTCATCAACTGCGCCTACTCTCTCACAGAGCCGTGCTCCAACAATGTGGCAGAGTACAACGCCTTGGTCATTGGGCTCCAGCTCGCCAAACAAATAGGAGTGGAGTACCTGGAGGCCTACGGCGACTCCAAACTGATAATCAGCCAGGTCCAGGGTGAATACGAAGTCCGGCGACTCCAAACTGATACCTTGCTTGAATTCCAAAGCTCTAGTACCAACTTGTTGGGGCACAACGAAAGTAAACCAAAAAAATCAGAGAACGCCTCAGAGAAAATTCATAGCCGTAAGGACAAAATTTATGTAGTTTGGCCAAGATGCCTACATCCACGGACGAGGATGATTCAGTTCCATTATGAAGAAGAAAAGAAATTACAATAGCTCTCTCAACACTTCTCTCCTTGCTCTCAAGAACTATCTACAACAAAGATAAAGAAGAAGAAAAACAAAATCTTTCTCAAAACTTAAAACTTTTGTGTTGAACTTATTCAACAACTTTTACTCTCTTGTGTTTTTCTTCTTTGGACGAGGATAGTTATTTACATAATGTCCTTTCTCATTGCAGTTGAAGTATTTCACCTTCTCAATAGGTGTTTTGGACTGGATCTTAATCTTTTGCTGGAAGATGCTCCATCTTTTGTCCTCTCTCTTTCTGTCAAATCTTGGGTTGGTCTCTACCGTTTCTGTCATTAGAAGCCAACCTCCGCACCTCATTAGACAATAAGGCACCCATAGTCTCTTCTGCGAAAATTGAGTCATTTCCGTATAGTAATATTTGAATAAGATTCTTATAAGATATGAGAACGTCATTCATCTGTCTTTGTTTGACATTTTTGTTTCACATTCCACGTGTTGTTGGATCGAAAGGCCTTTGTTTCCCTCCTTCATTGGACAAGAGTAGAAATTGAAAACAACTAAATTATATAATGTCAAAGAGGAATGAGATGACAAGAAAAAAATTAACAAGAGGATGCACAGTAAAAAAGGTGAGGTTCCTTGCAACATAATAGGACAATAAGGCCTATCGTATTGAGGCAAAGAAGCAGCAAGAGCGATTGAGGATGATACTACCACCAAATCTTGTCAGCATTATCTTTTATTCATACAAGTGGAGACCACGAGTTCTGGAGGGGCAGTGCATATAGAACAAAGAGTTTTCAGAGAACCAGGGTTGGTGAGGGTGGTAACGAGAAATATATGATAGTTGTTAAAGGAAGGTGACACTGGCTGAAGTGATTACCCCGTCTCGTGGGATAGGGAAAGAGAACACAACCCATTGGGTGCAAGAGTAACCTAAAAATTATATTAGTTGCTTGAGGAACAAGATTATTATTTTTGAATCCATGAAAATGGACATAGCATGTAAAACCAAACACTTTCGGTGATAAACGGCGAGGGTTTATACTTTATAGTTGGAAAAAAAATTGGAAAATGGATTTTGATTAGGATGGCAGGGGATATGCAGTTGATAACATAACAACCGATAAGAAGGCAAAATCCAAATAGTTTAGAGTATATTAATTTGAATTAGAAGAGACTTGAACCATCTCGAGTAAGTGCATGTTTTTACGTTCAATAAGTGCATTATGTTAGGGTGTATTTATGCAAGAAGTTTAGTGAGCTTACTTGTTCTAGATAGATTTTTGGGAATCTTGGCTAGGTATTCTTTAGTATTATCAGTACGAAGTGTTCTAATAATGGTTGAATTGATTCTTGATTTTATTGTTAAATTTTTTAAAGTGAGACAATTTCAAAACGACCATAGAGCAAGAAAAGCCAAGTCATGCAAGAGTGATACGAGAATCATTTCGTGTAGTGCTCGGAGAAAAGGAGCAATGTTGCTTACCTAAAACACAAAGATCAAGGTATACTAGAGAATGATTGATCTGGGGGCATAGTTTTCAGAGCGGAAAAGGAGGACGACCAAGTCCATGTTGCCAATCAAACATAGAAATTGAAGCAAGTACAATCAACAGTATATCAAAATGGTATCTCATTCGCCTTACGACCCCTCCAATTATTGCATGTTGTTGGAATCTGGATCATGAATCACCACAGAGGAGGGAAAAACGTTAAAGAGGAAGGAAAAAAAATGTTATGGAATAGCTATGATTGTTGGTAAGACGACTAACAGACAAAATGTTAACTTGTGAGGAAGGGACTGCAAAGACAAACTAAAGATAGAGGATGAGAGCAAACTCGACGGAACTTAAGGCCACAAGCAGTCTCTATTGGCAACAAAGGTCACTGTGAGGACTCGGTACGTGTGATCGATAACATAACAAACAGTGAGAAGGCAAAATTCAAATAGTTTAGAGTATATTGATTTGAATTAGAAGAGACTTAACCACCTTGAGTAAGCGTTTTTACGTTTAAGAATTCTATTATGTTGGGGTATATATATATATATATATATATATATATATATATATATATATATAATGTACTTTATGTGGCCAACCCGTGCACCTAAGCGCTGCCACTGCGGGGTGTGGGACTCGAACCCCGCCCTTCCGGCTGGGGGACCCATGGTGTAACCAACAAATATATATATATATATATATATATATATATATATATATATATATATATATGCAAGAAATTTGGTATAAGCTACCTTGATCAGGATAGAGGTTTCAAAATTTTGGCCTAGGTACTCTTTAGCATTATTGGTACGAAGTTTTCTAAGGGACTGTTTGGTTTTTTAAACGAACCAATAACTTAGCAACTTGGGAGTAATTCTCTTGTTTGTTATATAGAAGTTAGAAAACTTGGGAGGACATGAACTTTAGCCCACATGGGCTTATGGTTAAGTTATCCGGGTTCCTTTGCTAAGTTCTAAGCCAAAATAGTAGGAACTTGGAGAACTTAATTTTAGGGAGAGAGGATGATGGGTCCCAATCTTTATTTCTTGGGATTTCAAGTTAGGTTACCTTAGCCAAACAAAATAAGTTGGGAAAGGGGGAACAAGAACCTGGACAACTTGGCCATGATATCCACAACCGTAGTTTTTTTGGTTCTTTGGCTTCTTCAAGTTTCATAGGTTCCAAACAAACCCTTATAATGTGTGTTGAATTGATTCTTGATTTCATTGTTAAAAAATAAGAGAATTTCAAAACTGACCATAGAGCAAGAAAAACCAAGTCATGCAAGAGTGATAAGAGAATCACTTTTGTGTATGAGCAATGATGTTTACCCAAAACACAAGGATCAGAGGTAAACTCAGAGAATGATAAAACTGGGAGCATAGTTTTGGTAGTCGAAAGGGGAGGATGAACAACCATACGACGCTCAATCAATCATAGAAAGTGAAGCAAATGCAATCAACATTACATAGAAATGCTGTATCTTATTAGCCTCACAAGCCCTACCAATTAGTGTGTGCATCTTTGGATCATGGATCGCCATAGAGGAAGGAGAAAATGTTATGGTGCATCTATGATTCTTAGTAAGACGACTAACAAATAGAATGTTAACTCGTAAATAAGGGACTACAATGACAGACTGAAGAGTAGTGTCTCCATTGGCAACAAAGTCACTGTGAGGAATAAGCATTAATATTCAAACTCACAATGAGACGTGTGATACATGAGGCCCATAATCGAGGACCAGTGAGTAGAATGAGAAAGATATGTGATATCTGAGATAGTAGACAAATTATTAGAAATTACATGAATTGATTGTCCTGGGATGAGAGTGATGGAGGCCTTGTTGAAAGTGATTTAAAGAAATGTCCTAGAAGCAAAAAGTTATGCTTATGTCATCAAGTAGCCTTAGTATGGTTAGTGTTACCAAAGCTCATGATAACTCATCCTAAAAATTAGCCGTTAAGATGAGAGAGACCAAGGTTTTATCAACCCACATCGAATTTACCGTATAACCAGTGTGGGACTAAGGATCGTCACATTCCACAATGGTCTGCAATTCCGGTGCCGATGCAGACTGGCTTTGCACTAGACTTCTAGTCCATGACGAATTGCAACTCGGAGACATGGCGTAGCCTTTGATACCATTTGATATGAGCCTTGGAAAAACTTCTCTTAAAAGTTAACTGTTAAGAAGAGAGAGGCCAATGTTATATCAACCTACGTCGAACTTGCCTTGTACCGATGTGAGACTAAATGATCAGTAACAATACAATAGCATGGTTTACGGCTACGGATTTAGCCCACAAAATGAGCACATGCAAGTTGATTAAGAAGAGAAAACATTCACGAAGAGATCTTTGTCCAAGAAGATGGAAGACCACCATAGACAAATGGCCACAATAGAACTAATTATCATTGATGAACGCCAACACTGATTCAATAATTCAGGCTAAACACAATATGCTGGAACTAGAGCACCATATACAAGTAGGATAAATATAACGATTAACAATAGAGAAAATTACACTCAACGAGAACATGGAAAATAGAAGATGTCACTTCAATATATCAATCATCAAGAGCATGGTCATAGTTGGTCACAATAGATGAAGCCATCGAATGTCATTGTGAAGCCATCAACTAAAGGTGACGGATTCGGGCAAGGTAGAAGTCCATAGTTTGCAGTGGCATGTCCAGATCCGATACAGACCGATACCCAATACTGACCGTTACTGACAATAGAGGTCTCTTTTTTGTTTAATTTGACAAAGAAATTGAATGAAAAGACCAATTAGTAAGGGTGTAAAAGCATAATAAGGTTGTAAAAGCATATAAAAGAGGAAAACTTATTTATCGCATGTAAATCAATCGACAAAGGTGACTACTATTTCATTCAATTTCAAAAATACTAAGAAACAACACTGAAAATACTTAAAATTATGCATAAATGTATGAAATATATTTTCTAAATGTTAATAATTTATTAATAGTTATTTGTTTTCCGATACCAAAAAATTCGATACACCGATCCGAAGCCGCCGATACTACCGATACCGCCGATCCCTATACTCATAGGAATGGTCCGATACCGATTCCGATACCGATACTTTGAACCTTTAGAACACACAAAACTTACAAGAACAAAATGGCTAGAATATGAAAACTATCAAGAGAAGAAACAATGGGAAGAAAAATTGCCAAAGGAGGGAAAGAATAATTTTTTTGTTTTGTTTTTGTTCTAGAAAAGAAGAAAAGACGCAAGCCTAGGACAGTGAGATAGTATGGATGTAAAGGAAGCCAAAATTTTGTGGTTCTTTGGTTGAGAAGGTAAAAAAAGGGGCATGTTAGTGTACTTCTGGTTTAAGTGATGGCTATTGGACACCCATGCCACCTAACAAAGTTCCATTTCTGCAAATCTGTCTTTCGGATTACATAAAAAAAATTACGTCAAGGAGGTGTTTGTTTGGCAGTTATATATTCAACATATGTTGGCACAATTTCCATAAATTCTGTAGAATATTTTGGAATAATTGTTATATTTTTTATTGATAATCTGTTGGCTATTTATAACCTTACAATCCTTCATCTTACATTAATACCCCATTAAAACCCTTGTAGAATATTCTAATATCCCAACAAATATACCAAGAATATTCTAATATACCAACAAATATACCAAGAGTATTCTAATATACCAACACTCCTCAAGATGGACGAAAGATATTCACTAAGCCCATCTTGTCACATCCTCTAATCATATCTGCAGAGCTAAGTCCCTTGGTCATACCGTCTACTGTCTGCTCCTTGGTTGGAACATGACCTAGCTCCAGTAGTCCACGGTCCAACTTCTCATTATTGACGAAGAACCTATCGATCTCGATGTGTTTGGTCCTGTCATGCTGCACTGGATTGTTGGCGATACTGATGGCTGACTGGTTGTTACACCACAACTTCATCTTGAGCTTTGGTAAGTACATATCTTACTAGAGCACCTCGGAAAACATATTTTCTATGGAAATATAGCTTTCACATGGTCATCAAAAGCAGGAAGTGGTCGCATTATCCATAGTTGAAATGGAATACATTGCAGCGTCATCATGTGCTACTCAAGCCGTGTGGCTTAGAAGATTGCTGGAAGAGTTTGGACATATCCAGGATGAGCCTATAGATATCTATTGTGACAACAGTTTGGCTATTTCAATTACGAAGAATCCAGTATTTCATGGAAGATGCAAGCACATCGACATATATTAACATTATATTCGAGTTCTGGTCAAATACAAGGAGATTGAGTTGTATTACTTCAAAAATGAAGATCATGCGAAGTCTCTAACATTTTTAGGGCGCCAATGAAGCAAGAGACGTTTGTGTAGTTAGGAAGGTTGCTGAGTATGTGTCCATCAGAGGAATTGGTTAAAGGGAGGATGTTTAAAATAAATCAATCCTAGTTTTTGTCTTTCCTATTTTAAGTCTAGGTCAAAGTTTGTCTTTTGTAGTCAAAGTAGGTCTAATACATAGTAGGTAGCTATAGTCTGTTTAGAGGTTGCCATATGAAGGATGTGTTAGAGTCGGCTTGTAAGCATATATATAAGGGACAGAGGCAGAGCAAGTATTCTGTAGCAAAGCTTCAATCTTACGATTAAGTTTTATATTATAAGTAAAGTATTGTGATTCGGCTAGTAAGTTGAAGCCTTTTATTTTATTGAGTAAATTTATAGCTACCTTTTACATAGGGTTTTAGAACCCAACAAGAACTTCCTGATAGTTACTTGCCTAGTTAAGCAGATCTTAATCCATTTCATGATCTTAAGAAGTTTTGATTTCTTTACTTAATAGTTTTGCATCCATTTCTGGTTTTATGATCATCTACTATAGAATATGTTCGTTTATTCACATTTATTTACTTCAAACAGTAATTTTTCTCGAAAATAATGTACAGGAATAATGTTTACTGAGAAAATAAACATTGAGATTTCCCAAGTCTTTTTGCTACTTAATGTATTGCAAGTTCTTGTTAGCTGATCCTAGACGACATATTTGACTATATCCATGAGTGCCAATAATTGCTTGTCCAAAGATATATGTTGCAGTTTGGAGGTTGAATCTAATATCAAATACTACTTTGAATTTTGATGTCAGATTCTGAAATAATTGAGGGTGCATCAAGAATAACGCTTAATTGTCCATTCAGGTACTTTGACAATTACAAGAAATGTTAGTCCGTATATCAAATATATTTCTCAACTTTATTTTAATTATTTCCTACATATATCATCCATTTTTTTCTAGTCCATGCTACACATGGTATTTCTGTTGGACGATCAATCAGTATTGAACTACATTTTTTTATTTATGTGGTATCCATATTTAGAGAATGGTCTTGCTGCGAAATGTCAAGTATTCAGTATATTGACCCTATTTTAGCTTTTAACTTTTACGTTGCCATATCCAGTTAGAATTCTTTTGCCATCAGCCAGGCAATGATGGCTTGAAGCTATGACCTCAAAATAATATTATTTTCATAATCACTGAAACTACTCTCTGATTAGAGAGACTGGCATTGTTGATGGGTATAAGTGGAAAAGCATGTATGATTAGCAACTGGGTTTAGTGAAATTCCTAGAAGTAGGATATAATTAAGTCACTAGTTTGCACTTTACCATCCTTTTGTCATTATGCAGCTGTAACAGTTCGACTTCAAAGATTTTCAAACACACGGAATCCACTGGCACATATCAGCAGTAGTAAAAGAACCCAAATGTTTAGAGATAGACAATTTAACCCATATCTGGGGTTTAGCAAGGGCAAAGCAAGGTCTAATACACATGCAAATCCTTATTGCTAGATTGTGTTACCACTCCCAAATGTTGTATTTATTGCTGATTGATTTGTTGCAGATCCATGAATCTTATTTATTACCATCTAACCCAGTGTTGCCTAATTCGCCAACCCCCCCTACGTCCCACGAATTGGGACGAACGACCCCGAACGGGGTGCGTTCGCTACCCAGGTCGTCAAATTTTACGACCCGAAGAATCGTGTTATTTTTGAAAAAAAAAATCCATAGGAGAAGTATGCTCACAGTAGAAGTTCTTGCAAGTAGAAGCGACCGCATAAGCAGTAGCCGACCACAGGTGAGTCGTCGTCTTCTTCTTCTTGTAGCCTTCTTCTTCTGAGTCGTCGTCATCTTCTTCTTCTTCTAATGTTTTTTTTTTTCCTTTTGCTGGTTTTCGTTTTCTTCTTCTTATGGAAAAAAGTGCATGTACTGGAAAAGTTAAGATAGGGCAGTGGTCACAGTGGTGTGGTCACTTGGCCACTTTTGACCGAGTAATACTTGAGAAGAATAATACGAAAAATTTCATACATAGCATCATAATTTATGTTAATTCCATCCAGAGCATCAAATTTAAAAAAAAAATCATCCAAAGCATCAAAACGCCTATCAGATGGACGTTTTTTATTTTTTAATATTATTTTTACGCTTTACTTTCTCTACGGTTTAACGACGTTAACGGAAAAAAAATAATAGAAAAAGAAAAATGCACCTTGGAAGGACGTTTTCTCCAGAGAAAACGTCCTTCTCAAGGACGTTTTCTTTTTTCTATTATTTTTTTTTCCGCTCTCATTCTCTGCTCGCTCTCTCACTCACATCTCTCTCTCTCTCTCTCACGGGTCACTCTCTTATCTCTCTAACAACTCTCTCTCTCTCTCTCTCACAACTCTATTATCTCTCTCACTCACCTCTCTCACTCTCATCCCTCTCTCCCTCTCTGTCACTCTCATCCCTCTTTCCCTCTCTTTACTCTCTCTCTCTCCCTCACTCTTTTCTCTGTCACTCTCTTTTTTCCTGTAAGCTATCTACACTAGCTAATACTAGCAAATATTTTCTGTACACTAGTTAACATTCAATTTGTAATGTTAAATTTGTAACGTTTAAATTTAAACGGTTAAATTTAGCTCTATATATATTACTCATTTGTTTTCTACATCTCATTCACTCTTTTTCTTCACCACATTCTTTCTTACTCTATTCACAATAATTTTCTCATACTATTATAAAATAACCGGTGAATTCAAAATGCCAAATTCAAGTCAGAAGATACTTTCATCCATTGTCTCCTACCATCTTCTCCTAAGCTATTTTCTGACATCCCTCTGTAAGCCTCAATTCATCCAAAAGTTTATGACTATGGATCAAAATTTAGTAATAATTTGCTACCATGGAGGTATACTAGATGGCTTATCTTACCAAGGAGGTAATACTAATCTTATTACCACTTATCAAAATATCACATTAGCTAGTTTGTGTAGTATTATTTGTGATCGTTTTTCCATAAGTTATGAATTTACAATAAGGTGGTTTTATGAAGATGCGTTTATAATAGTAGATTTTGAAGAAACATGAAATTTTATTGTTCAAAGTAATTTAGTTTCATCTTGTATTAAAATTTATATCATTCCATCACTACCAAAAACCAAGATTGCAATGCTAGTCCTAGTTGTATAAAATAAATCACACTAAACTGAACTATGATACTGAAAACAATGATGTTGACGATAAAAACAGTGATGATTTGGTTGAAAATTTAGAATATTATTTAGATGATAATGATGCTAATGTAGCTGGTTGCATTCCCGGGTTAATTGTTGGCAGACAATTTGATTATCCTCAGGATTTTCGAAATTTTTTTAGCGACCTAGCAATTACATATAAATTTAGTTGTTCATCTAAGCATAACAATCATCAAAGAATAGTGTATACTTGTGATTCTCCAAACTGTTGTTGGAGAGTATACGCTAAACCTAATGGTGATGGTAGTACATTTGAAATTCGTACATTTGAAGCTAGACATTCGTGTTTAGGTGGATTTACAGGAGGACATCATCCACTGGCCACTGCTGCATGCGTAAGAAATAAAATAATTGGTAAAATTAGAGATAACCACTCGTATAGTCCGACACATTGTACACGATATACTTAGAGAACATCGAATACATATTACATATTTCAAAGCTTGGAGAGCTAGGAAACTTGCATTATTTGATATTAACGGCAATTACGTTGATGCATATGGTAGTCTTGAGAAATATTATTTTACAATTATGGAAACAAATCTCGGTAGTAAATATTTTTTAAAAACAGTAGAAAATAATGTCTTTGAAAGAATATTTATTTGTTTTAATGCTTATATGGATGGTTTCTTAAGTGGTTGTTTACCTATTATTAGTATTGATGCTACTTTTCTTACATCTAGATTCCAAGATAATTTATTTGTTGCTTGTGCTCACGATCCAAACTACCAACTATATCTTATTGCTTATTGTGTTGCTGAGAATGAAAATACTGAGTCGTGGACATGGTTTTTAAACTGTTTGAAAATGTCTTTCGAAAGTTATTTTGAACGGTGGGATGGTATTTCATTTATATCTAATAAACAGAAAGGATTAATTCGTGGAATGCAAACAGTTTTCCAAACTCTTCCCACTTTTTTTGTATTCAACATTTTAAACAAAATTTGAAAAGTAATGTCCTCGTACACCTACATATCTACAATAGTTAGACAAACTTGTCCGATGTTATAATGAGGTTGATGCGAATGGTTGGTTCGAAACAATAAAATCTGCTGATGTAAATATTTTCAATTGGATTGTAGGGTCAAACGATAAAAATTGTAAATTTCTCACTGGATAACAGCTTATGCACCATGCCCACGATTAGATATTAACACTTCGAACACTGTTGAATGTTTTAATAATTGGATTAAAAGTTTGCGTGACAAACCAATATCAACATTGCTTGATGGTATTAGAGAAAAATAATTACACTTTACGGCATCGAACAAATGCTAAAAAGATGGAAACATACTTTTGTCCAAGGATGATGAACACTATAGCACGTATTAGGAGAGAGACATCATTTTCAGTTATTGCGTTTTAATAACAATAAATTTGAAATACGGGATCATGAAACAAGTAGATGTTATGTGGTTGAACTAGACCGTAAATGTTGTACATGTGGTCGGTGGAAACATACTCTACTACCATGTGAACATGCTTACTTTACATGTCATTCTTCTAACGTACTAGTTGAAAGTTATTATTATATAGAATTTTCTGTTGCAATACTTAGAGCTGTATACATGCCATGTATGGAACTGATTCCAGCCCCCTATACTCCTCAAAGTGAACCGATAAGAGGTCAAATTGGAGTACCACTTCTTGGATGTAGAGCTGGAAGACCGAAGAAGAATCGTATAATGACAAGAGAACCATCGACAAGAGATCTTCGTTGCAGTAATTGTGGCGGGCTGGGACACAACAAAAGGAGTTGTAGAAACCAACCGAGGCAGTGAATATTATGATTGTTTCTTTTTAGAGTGATTATTATTCTAATTTTACATTATTAAAATGTCGTAATTAAAGTAGCTAAACTTTGAAAAGAAATAAAATTCATATTGCTGAGATTTATAGACCAACAGAATCTTATGATACATGAATTTTTAGAGAAATTAGTATCCCCCTCTGTCATCCCTTCTATAATCTCTATGATTTGCTCGCTTAAGACCTAGCCTATCTCTTCTTTCCTCTGTACGCTCCGATGATGGCAAATATAATTGGGAGGCTGGATCAAGGATGACTGAGCCAAACAACGAAGAGCCAGTATCATGCAGGTAATAATTCCGATCAAAGTTGTGGCATGCCCTCGTAACTCTGGGAAGTGCACTCGTTACTCTGGGATTTGCTCTCGTAACTCTGGGATGTGTCATCGTAATGTCGCGGTACGCCAGCGTAACGATGCGAATAGCCTTCGTAATGTTGTGGCATGCCCTCATAAGTCTGTGTCATGCCAGCGTAATGTTGCGAAGTACCTTCGTAATGTTGCGAAGTACCTTCGTAATGCTGTCATGCCCTCGTAACTCTGTGACATGCCAGTGTATTGTTGCGAAGTGCCCTCGTAATGATGTGACATCCCCTCGTAAGCTTGGGATGTCCCCTCACCAACCTGTCGGAGACGTGCCTGTGTGTTGCTCGAACTAGCTCCCCGATTACGTGTCCTACGAGGACGTGCCTGCCTCTGCCTGACGATGCCTACAAGATGATCATCCGGTATATCTCATGGAGTCAGATGGGGCCCCAGTGGTGCTCGTAGTAATTTTACAGTACTCCCTAATACCCCAGATGGATCTCCGTCGGGGCCTTCAGCTATCTCAGTCAGTTGCGTCTGAATATGTAAATCCATACTTAATGACACATATAGAAGTAACATATATAAAGATGATAATTTATGGAAAAAAGGAACACATACTACCATATTTACACGTTCACTCCTCTCACGCAAGCTATAATCGTCTATAGCTCGTGCCTGGAACCGAGGCTCTTCAAATTGATATATTCTATTTTGTACTAGCGGACATCCATACCAACGAATATAATCTTCAGTACCTACCACTGCAAAATTCTAACACAACTTCAATGTAAGATCTAATACCTTATAATTTATCTCAAATACACCTTAACTTATCATCTGCCGTCAATGTCATCAATTCGGACATGTGTTCCACGCCATGCGTGATAAATCTGGAAGGCCAACAAAGCATATATGTACAGACTCGCTCTTCCAGATTAGATTTGGTACGGCTAGAAGGCAAAGGCTCTTGGGGTATCATCTGTTTCAGTCCGAGCTGTCGCATAATCCGATCAACTGGATGAAACATGATACATCCATTGTACATGATATAATACCTATGGAGACTCCTGGTACGTGCACTATCTATCATTTCTTGTGGTACACTAAGTGGTAGCCAAACAACCTATGTGACATTCAACAAGTAATAAATGATAGACATAAAAATAACATCTAAATTTTTTATTTAATAATTACATACTTACATCATAGGCGGTTAATGTGTCAAATCGATGTCGATAAATAGAGATCACTCTTGTCATAGAATGCCGATAATTTGTATTTTGAGTATTCAAATGAATGCCTCCTGGCCAGACTATTTTTTCAGCTCTACATGTACTAAGAGGTCTACAATCTCGAAGTGCTCGTAACACCAGAACTACAAAGAAGAACACAAATAAGGTGCAAATAAATATAACAAATATTATTAATTGCCGATAAATAGAACACCAGAACTACACTAGAATGCTGATACCTGTAAAAGTGTTAGGCATCCACTTATATTTTTTGTCGTTATGCCATTTGATACATTACTCACAAAAGGCGTCATCGAGTGGTATAAATATGCTAACACTGCTTCATCCCATCCGTGTATTATGAGCGTACCCAAATCTTTAAAAAATGGTAGCAGTAGCACGTTGATCATATTTTCCGTAGCGTCAAAAAAAAAATGATCCTCATAGACACAGTAAGTAAGCTCTAGTGCAGCATATCACCTGAAAACATAATCGAATATTGATACCAGCCACATTAAATAAACATTAACAATAATTAATACAAGAAAATAAATATCCGTAAATAATCGAAAACCACTGTTGTAGAGCCGATTTTATTAACATGCATGAAAGTAGACCGAAGCCAAGTGAGTCTGACAGTGCTGGTGTCTCCAATGTCAGATGGTGGCTCCACACCAAGATATTCTTTAATGAGATCTTTTGGATCCAACTTTCGTTAAGATATATAGGTAAACCATCGATATGTAACCCCAGAATCTGTGCCACATCCGCTAATGTGATCGTCATCTCTCCGAAGGGCAGCTAAAATATATTGCGTGTTGGCCACCATCACTCAATGATACTTAAAATCAGGTCTCTATCGTGGCTATAATACGTATAGCGTCAACAAGATGAAAATCAAAAGCCTCCACCAAGGCCATTTGGCCTTCAGTCAACTCCCATGATGACCGTCACTCACCATGCTCTCGTAATTTTATATCTGGATAATCATAGCACTATATAATATATGTATAGATATTATTAGTACAATATAATACGTTTAACAACAATAATATCAATTATCTAAAATTTACATTACCGGTCCTGCGAAAACTAGACTAGAAATGTGAGACTCTCGCTCACGTTTAATGCCAGAGTTGTAGGTCCACCGGGTATGCGTCCGTCATTTTGACAATCCATCTTCCTCCTTTTCAGCTCTCTTCCTCCTTCTGTTGAGCTCTCTCCCTCTTTCCTGCGAAAATTTTGTTGCCTTCATCTTCTGTAATCATAACCGAGAGTCTTCTTATAGTGAAATTAATTTTACATGTTTTTCCTTTTGTATCTTCCTCCTCTTGAACTCTTTTCAAACTCTTGCAGCCTCCTTCTTCTCCTCCTCTTGAACTCTCTTCCTGGAGAAACTCTCACAAATGTTGCCTCATTCTCCTTCTGTAAATTTACAACCGAAACACTCATTCTTAAACACTCCCTTCTACTACCTACTCTTCCCTTTTTTCGGTCAAATGTTGTATCATTCCATCCAACCATACTTTTTCTCTTCCCGAAGACCTTATGTCATTTCACAATGCATTCAAACAAAGCATGCTCACGGACTCCCTAGTGCATGCATGTAACTTTGAGAGAGAAATAAAGTGAGGAAAAAGTGTCGGGAAAAGAGAGATAGGGGAGAGGGCCTAAGAGAGAGAAAAAATAAACAACATAATGAGACAAAGAGGGAGGAGAAAGAGACAGAGAGAGACGGAGGACAGAGAGGGACAGAGAGAGAGAGAGGGAGGACAGAGAGGGACAGAGAGAGGGGGGAGGACAGAGAGAAGAGGACAGTGAGAAAGACGAGAGAGTGAGACAGAGAGGAACAATGAGAGAGACGAGAGAGTTAGAGAGAGACGGAAGAGAGAGAGAGATACGAGAGAGAGAGAGAGAGAGAGAGAGAGAGAGAGATGAGAAAGAGATGAGAGAGAGAGAGGGGCAGAGAGTTAGAGAGAGACGGAAGAGAGATGAGAGAAAAACAAAAAATATACAGAAAACGCCCATTGGATGGGCTTTTTCTCCTTGAGAAACGTCCATCCGATCGACGTTTTTTATATATTTTTTATGATGCCTAACGTCGGTTAACGGAAAAAATATTATATTAATTTTTTAAATAATAAAAAATATAAAAAGTCCATCCGATAGGCGTTTTGATGCTTTGAATGGAATTTTCAAAATATGGATGCTCTAGATGGAATTAACGTAAACTATGATGCTCTGTATGAAATTTTTCGAGAATAATATAAACAACTGAGTTTGTCTTCTTCTAAATTTTCTTATATATATGTAATGGTCACATTGGTCATAGTGCCACTTTTGAAGAAGAAACCATGTGATAGTGCACATTTCTATATAATAGTGCAAATTTGTTTATCACTGAAGAGTTCTTCTTCTTCTATTTTTTTTTTCTTTTATATGTACTCGACACATTGGTCACAATGCCACTTTTGAAAAAGAAACCCTTGTGACAGTGCAAATTTCTACCGTATAAATTTGTCTTCTCACGAAATGGATTTTTAATATATAAACAGTAGTTTTTTTTATATGTAACAGTGCAAATGTCTTGGAATTGGTTTTTAATATATAAACAGAGCAAATTTTTCCTTCAGACAAACCCATACAACTGAAGAAATAAATCTAACAGAGAAAACACAGATACACAAGGTGAGTTTTAATATATGAATTTGATTATATTTAGTTATTATATGAGACTTTGAATTAGGAATATAATTTTCATGTAAGTATATTTTTAATTCCTATTTAAAAAAAAAATTGCGGCGACCGCCTAAAATTGTAAGGCTGCCTAGGCGCGGCCTAGGCGCTAGGCGGTGGGTGGCCGTCCGCCTAACGCCTAGCTCCTTTTACAACCTTCCGAAGATATTGTCTATGCTTTCCTTCACTTGGATTTTGATGGCTTTGGTTATGAACTTATGATATTTGGTTTAGTTACAAGAAATATGTTTTTAAATTTCATTTTGTGTGGGTGGTATTAATACAAAATGTTGACTTTTATGGAGTTGTTGCCATATATTTTCAATATTTGTTGGTTAATTAATCATTTTTTTTATATAGTGTATACTTCTATATAATTCTATATGGTACAAAAGACGACCCAGATAAAAACGAACAACGATCCCGAATAGCGTACCGAATAAGTCTACCCCTACCGCACCGCGTACCGGCTGAGGTACCGTACCGCATACCCGTACCAAAGCAACCCACGATCCTGGTAACATTGATATAACCTGTGCTAGAAGAGCATGCTTGTGTAAGATATGTCGCATGTGTATCATTCACCAGCGTATCCATTGTGTCATTTATAATCCTAATATATGCTATGATCATTGTGTAGGCGCATGGGTGTGAGCCACACATCAAACAAAATTGAGGTTCTCCCTGTGCACAAAGTGGGCCTTTTATACTAAAGCCTGCTTGGCCTTAAAAAGCAAAAAAATAGACAGCAGATTGGCGACATGTTCGGAGGAATCAAAGTACTAAAATAGAGACGAGGATCACACCCTATATGCAGCCTGACAAAATCCATATAGACGGGCTGAAAGCAGCTATGTGCACAATGCATTTCTCTCACATTCTTGAAAACACTTTTGTATTAGGTGATTGTTTAAGCCGCAACAAATGGTAGAAGGATTCATGTTGATTTGGCAGTGAGGATATTTACACACGTGTTGTTTCTTCTGCACCCAGCGGTGAATGGAATGGACATGGAGAACTTTAGAACAGTCTTCGACTATTTTTGTTCGTATGTAGGTCAACTCCTGTTTTTAGTAGGGCGTTCAAAGTTGAACTGGAGATTCATGCAAACTTTGATCCATTAATCGCCACCAACATCAATCATAATCTTCTCTAGGAAAAACATTTTACTTGGTCATCAGCTTTCTCCATGCCGGCATTTGTATGAACTATTGAGAAAGTTACTTACCACATTGCACTGAACTAAAATTCTTGGATATGCTTTGATCCATTAATTTGGTATTTCCCATGTTAATTCTAGCAATGGACCATTATATCTCACACCAGACCAAATCAATAATGCTCCTATTACATATCTCAATTAGCAATGGACCATTCTATCACTTAGCTACAAATAAATTCTGCTCTTACAAAATCTCATATAAACTTGTTCCTCCTATTTTTAACTAGGATCTTTCCAGTTGATTTTTAGGTTGTTTTACATAATCAAATATTTTTACACCTGCTGCCTGTTCGACCTCTTTGGTAACATTGTGGGTGTGGTTTATTCCATTTTGTCGGTTACCTTTCTCTTGTACCAGCAGAACCATGTTTCTACTCCATTCTTTTGATAAATAATACACAACTTGTAAAGCTCTGAACAGTTTGTAAAATTCAAGTTAAATCCCTCAGCTCCTGGTTTCCTGTTCTCTGGAACTTATTGATCTCTGTTTACTTCATTCCTTTCTTGCAGTCATTTCTCCTAGCAGGAAACAGTAAGGTCTGAGCCTAATGTCATTAAATTTGGGTCACGCATGGAGGAAAACTCTTACCTTCTCAAATTACTTATTCAGCTAACCTCTTTGACCTGTAAGAAACTGAACCAGAAAGACATGGCTTGCTTCAGCTGGACAGTTGAATTCATTAACATTTTAGATATATTCCATTTTCTGGAAAAGTAGCTGAATTTGATAATGTAACAAAGTGGAGAAGGATGAATACTGTGAAGTTCTGCTAGCAAATTACAACAGCTGTTTACAATCTTTCTTATCCTAGAAGTAATTAGGTCATTGATCAATAACAAGAGCTTGAGTGACGCATGACGATGTAATTATGCATTCATCTTGCAATAGACTTTTACTATTAAACAACAAAATCACTTGCAATATATTCGTTGTACCACCTTGAAATTGTCCAAATTCTTCATGAAATCTTCTGAGACGCTTAGCTTGAGTACACATGCTGACGCAATTATAACTCAGCTTTTGCAATAGATAGGGCAAGACAATCGTATTAAGATCAACATCGAGTTTAATATCCATTTATTTGGAAGGACACTCTTAGGCTTGGTTTGGAATTGCTGCTGCTTTTCAAAAACTGGTTTCAGAAGCAGATTTTGGCAGCTGGTTGGAGGCTACTGTCAAAAGCTGCCCCGGATTTGAACTAACATTCCAAAACTTTTTTGTAAGCTATTGTTTCCGAAAAGCTTTCGACTGCTTTCCAAGAAAATAAGCAGAAGCTGCCTCAATCCTATACTCAAGCTTATTGCAATCCAGTTTCCATTCTTTGCCTCCTTGTTCCAAACTTTTACAGGGGATTACTTGGTTTGAATTTCAAATTATATGTGTGTTCATCGTGAGCCAAGGTCAAATCTTGGCTTGCACTTTCTATTGACCAAATTCAACAGCCTAATAGAATATAGTATTTGAGCAAATAGTTCTTTTATATTTTTTGATTGTATGTAATGTACTCTGCTTGCTTAACATCACACGTGTATCCTATTTTTTTACAGCTTCAAGCGTATAAAAACTCCTGTTAAAGGTCGCCTTTGCAAGCACCATCAGGTCATAATCTTATCTCATTTATTTGAATCAACTGGTTAGAAAAGCAAAAGGTTCCCATTGACTTCATTATTATTCTTTCAGTGTTTTGATTATGACAATTTCATTGAAATGAACTCGAGGAATCCGTCCTGGCGTTGCCCTTCCTGTCACCAGCATGTTAGCTGCATTGACCTTCGTATTGATCGGAATATGGTTAAGGCAAGTCTTTTTCTTATTTATTCTTTTAATGTTCTAGTGTCCCTTGAATTTGTACTTTGTAGAACATCAACTTATGGTGGAACTGGAAGGGAGGATATAGAACTTCCTATTCTTCTCCAGGGGTGCCTCAAGAACTTGTGCACCAAACTGGAAGTCCGGTCAATGGCAACCGGAATATCCTTGTTCTGGTCAGGAGCTAGATTTTTCGATATATATTTAGTTTACTTTTAGGCTTTTTAGATGTTTTGGCCATTGCACTTGTATTCTAATATATTATAAAAATATTTACTCTCCCAGACGGGGAGTAGTTGCTTCTTTGACTCCAAAACTAGAGTCTGCCACTCTTTCTTCTCTCCTCCATCTCCCATTCTCACAGCCAAGTGAGAAACGACAAAGTTCTATAATTACTTGTACCTACCCTTGTGTACCATGATTTTGTAGTTCTCAACATATAGTTCCATTGGTGGATTTTCTCTATATAGTTTTGCTCCATAATTTGAAAAATCTCTAAATGAAACTGTTGATATGGTATGTTGGGTGTCATATTTAAGTATAGTATAAGCACATGGGAATATCCTGAGGACATATTTGGGATGCCAGAATATGTCACAGGATATTCCATTATGAGATTATTGTCATAATGATTGAGATCATTGTATTAATGACTGTAAGGCTATATAATGCCAATGAGACAATCAATAAAAAAACAACTAATTTCAACATGGTATCAGAGCCAAGTTTTCACAAACCCTAGCCGTCACTACGCTTGCTAGATTCTGCAGAGGTGGCGACGTTGATGAAGTTGTTGACGATGTCGGCTGGTGAGAACACGACACGAACGTCGCCGGAGTTGAAGCTTCCCTCCATCGATCTGAAATTAGATGGACCAGCCACCTATCTGAGTTGGTCACGGCGGGTGAGAAGAACCCTCGCAGGAAAAAACATGGAGGGGTTCCTGACGGACGAGACAACAGAGCCGGACGAGGGCTCGACAGGACGCGATGAGTGGAAGTCCACTCATATGGTGATCTACATCTGGCTTCTCAACTCCTTAGTCCAGTCTATTGCCACCACAGTAGACGGTATTGAGATGGTGAAAGATGTGTGGGAGAAGTTGAGAAGGACCTATGATGGTGTGGGGAACAACTTACGGGTCTTCCAGATAAAGGGGGAGATTGATGACACCGTACAGGGAGAGAGGATGCAGTGTACCAGATTCTGAGGTACTTGAAAGGTGCTCCCGGGAAGGGACTAATATTCAGGAAGAACAATCACGTGAGCATCGAGGGCTACTGTGATTCTGACTGGGCTAGTTGTGCTGATGACAGGAGGTCTACCTCGGGATATTGCATATTTGTAGGAGGTAACTTGGTCTCCTGGAGGAGTAAGAAGCAGTCTGTGGTGGCCAGATCGACAGCTGAAGCAGAGTACAGAGCTATGGCCTTGGGAGTTGCAGAGATGCTATGGTTGAAGAATATGCTGGTGGAGCTGAAGCTGGATCAAGGAGCCAAGATGAAGCTGTGGTGTGACAATCAGTCAGCTATTAGTATCGCCAACAATCCAGTACAGCATGACAGGACCAAACACATCGAGATTGATAGATTCTTCATCAAAGAGAAGTTGGATAGGGGATTACTGGAGCTTGGCCATGTTCCAACCAGGGATCAAGTAGCAGATGGACTAACCAAGGGACTCGCCTCAGTGAGCATGATTAGAGGATGTGACAAGATGGGCTTAGTGAATATCTTTCACCCATCTTGAGGGGGAGTGTTGATATGGTATGTTGGGTGTCATATTTAAGTATAGTATAAGCACATGGGAATATCCTGAGGACATATTTGGGATGCCAGAATATGTCACAGGATATTCCATTATGAGATTATTGTCATAATGATTGAGATCATTGTATTAATGACTATAAGGCTATATAATGCCAATGAGACAATCAATAAAAAAACAACTAATTTCAACAGAAACTCATTTATTTATTCTGTTTATGCTTCACCAAGTAAGCAGCCAATGTGTATTTATTGATTCCAATTCACGCTCTAATTTGCACCTAAACACCCTGAGCTATCGCTTTTATTTTCACTTAAATACTTCATACATTTTTTGGCAAATTAATACCATGAACTTTTTAAAGTTTTTTGCAAATTACTCTTTCTGTTAGTCCGTCGTCCCACTTAACAGACACGTGCAAAGAACATGGCATGCTATAACTCTTTTTCCCCTAAAGGATCCTCTTTTACCTCTCTCGCCACCAGACACTGCTGTTGCCAGCAACAACGACGACCAGCATTGCCGCCAACAAGCCCAAGCCTTCCACCACCACAAACTGAAGTTAGTGAGAACTATTCCAGATCCAATGGTTGAGGAAGAAAATGAGTTGGGAGAGAGAAAAAGATGGGTTGAGATGAGAGAGGGAAAAGGATAAGCTGAAGAAGAAACAATATGGTCTTTTCGCAGCTGCAGTTAACCCGTTATGGTACCGACTTGCTAAAGTGATAGTTCAAGGAGGGAGAATATGCACAATATGGTCTTTTCGCAGCTGCACTTAAACTGTTATGATACCAACTTGCTAAAGTGACAGTTTAAGGTATTAACTTGAAAATATGAAAGGTTTGAACTTGCCAATAAAAATAGTATGATTAGTACAATGTGATAGTATTTAAGTGATAATTAGACATATGTATAGTTATTCCAAATCCTGAATAATCCCATTTTCTGTCATTTACTCGTTATCAAGAAACAGAAACAAAAATGTGAATCTTATTTTCTGCACATTTTGGGTACATCCATGTATATACTTTCATCCATCTTCCGTGTAAATAGTTAGAAAGTTACCAGATTGCCATTCTCCCTTCTGTTCTATGATTTCTTTATTGTTCAAAATTATCTGTTACGTGCTACTGATGAAAATTGCCTGCAAAGTATGTGTTTCTCTTCAAGTTTCCACGTCTTATAGCATGTAGGCATCCTAATCACCTTTTTAAGGAGAAAGAGCTATTCAAAGTCCCCTGTTGAAAGACCTTGTAACTGCGCCAAAACTCTGGAGATGTGATGAGCATCAATGTTAAATATTTATATTATTCCAACACACCCCTGCATATCGAAGGAACATTTTGCACATAGAGCTGGATTCACGCGGTGATACAATTTTATTTTATAAAATCCGCCTAAAATGCATGCCAGAGGATTCAGACATGAGTTTCTCTGATACAATGTTAAAGTTCTTGCTAGTGCACGCGGGTTGAGAGTTAAATATTTATATTATTTCAACAGAAGCAAAGGCAATAGGAAAATTGTATTAATCCTTAACAACTGCTAGCAAAGATTTGGAAAGAGTAACTTTAATACATGACTAATACACTGTTCTTCGGCTCTTATTTAGAACATCCTTAAGCAGGTTTTTTAATGTTGTACGGAGAGCTACATGTAAATTCGTCTTGAATATAAATATGGTACGGATCCACTTTACATGGACCATGTTTTTCCATTTTGCAGATATTAGGAGAGGTGGGAAAAGATGTTTTCAATGTTGTCATCTCAGCTGATGGGTCCTGGAATCCGGTGGTTGAGCACAATGAAAGGAAAGATCAAGTGGATAGTGAGGCAGCACAACCAGGACAACAAGACTGTAACATGGAGTGTGGATCTAACAAGCATACAAATAGATTGAAAGACACTGTGGATTTGACAACAGAAGACAGAAAAGGTGAAGAAACAATGAGTTTGAGACAAGTCAAGCTTTTAAATGGCCTTATCATCCAAAGTGACAACCATGCCTGTGAAACAGAAGACACAAAACCATTTAAGTATAATCGAGATGTCTTTGGTTCTCAAGTTCTTTCAGAATCACCACTTGCCAGTTATGGATCCATTGCGTCTAACCCACCCAGTTCTGTAATAAGTAATGGCATCTGGTGTAGGAAATTTTCAAATTCTGTCTCAAATGGATCATCTGCCTCCCCCAGACCTAATGCTTGTGCAGTTGGAACGTCCGAGTCCCTTTTGCCTGTTATGACGAACCCTGCCATTCCAGATGATGTGTCTCCACTATTTAATCAAGAACCTGTAGTTGCTCTTCAAGCCTCCCAATCAACTTTTCCGTATGAGCACTCATCACAAGTCCGGCAGCTTGTAGAAAACATGCAATTACAACTCCCGCAGCAAGTTGGAAGTTCAATGGTTAGCAGGGAAGTCTCGAGGCCACTAATACCCAGACATGTAAACAGAACCCCTATAGCAGTACAAGCTCTTCCAGTACAGGATCAACTACCCAGTTCATACAAAAGAATGAGGATAAATGGACCCAGTGTTTCTTCTTCCTCCTCACCTGTGACAGTGCAACCATTGACAGAAATCCCTGGTGGACTCGGTGTGGCAAGTGGTAATATGGAGCTGCAGCTGCAGCAATACTTGAGAACTCCTGATCTATCAACGATACAGGTCCTACTTCTACTCTAAGAAAATTATTATTAAAGAACGGATCAAGGTTTTTCAAGTATTGCCATTTATTTGAGTCATAAGTAAGGGCTTTGGTTCCTCAGTTTCCAACTCTCTCTTTTCCAATCCATCCAATTTAGTAAAATGGTGAACCATTCTTATATTTAATTCCAATTACTGATACTTTCTATCTATGGTTACATTGATGTCAGAACAATTGCTAGTAAATTTATTTTACTAAAATACAATGTTTTCGAATAGATTATGCTCTGAGCTTGTCACCCAACCTTTGACTTCAGATTTATGGCTGATATTCACTTTAATACCTTGAACTTTGTCCTATGTTCACTTTTGTGCCGTGGCCTTTTTTTGTTCACAATAATATTTTAATTTTCTTTGTCACTTAAATACCATTGATTCCATGACATTGCCAAGGGTAAAGGTAAAATAATGGTTATACTCCCGTCATTTTTCTTCCACCACATCCATCCCGGAGAAAGGAGAAAAGATATTGTGGTGATAGGTGGGGATTTAGGGAGAAGGAAGGATGAAGAAAATGGTGGCTATTGTTAGGGTTTTGATACATAATTTTTAGATCTTTAGGGGCACTATTGTCCTAAATCTATTAAATTTGATTGTGGACTAACGGAGGGTAGCCAAGTGAAATTACTTAGAAAGTTCAAGGTATCATTGTGAAAAAGGGTCATGGTATTAAAGTGAACATAGGTCAAAGTTTGAAGGTATTAAGTTGAAAATTAACCTGGATTGATCACAACTTTAAAAAACATCCTTTCATCAAATAAGATAAAAGGTCCAGGATATCAAGGGTTTGTGCTTACAATGTTATTCATATGTTAAGTATATTCATCTAAGGTACAATCCTTGCAGAACCCAAAATATAGATATTGCAAGGATGGCAGGTTTTCAAGTCGAATCATTTTCTGGCTGAAATTATTCTTGGTGCCTATGCTATTAGTGGATATTTGCAGGGTTCTCAGTATCTGTATCGGAATCGGACAATTCCTATGATTATCGGGATCGGTGGTATCGACAGTATCGGCGGTTTCGGATCGGAGTATCGGATTTTTTGGTATCAGAAAACAAATAATTATTAATAATTTATTAACATTTTAGAAAATATATTTTGCATATTTAGGCATAATTTTAAGTATTTTCAGTGTTGTTTCTTAGTAGTTTTGAAATTAACTGAAAAAGTAGTCACCCTTGGCGATTGGTTTACATGCGATAGATAAGTTTTCTTCTTTTATATGCATTTACAATATTACTATGTTTTTACATCCTTGCTGATTGGTCTTTTTCGTTCAATTTTCTTTGCCGAATTGACCAAAAAAGAGACCCTTAATGTTGGTATCGGTCAGTATCGGGTATCGGTCGGTACCGGATCGGGACATGCCAAACCGTATCGATATCGGCCGTAACAGATTGGTATCGGCCGATACTGCAAACTATGGATATTTGCCTAATTTCTGACAACTACCCTATACTGTATCCGAGTCAACTTCTAAATATTTTCCTAAGTAGAACGTTTCTAGTATTATCTTCCTGTAGACTAGAAGTTGCAAACCAATGTTGCCAGGATTGTGTGTCGCTTTGGTACATGGTACAGGTACGGGTATGCTGTACGGTACCTCAGCCGGTACGCGGTGCAGTGTGTGTAGGCTTATTCTGTACGCTATTTGGAATCGTTGTTCGTTTTTATCTGGGTCGTCTTTTGTACCATATACAATTATATAGTTGTAGTATACATCAAATATCATAAGTTCATAACCAAAGCCATCAAAATCCAAGTGAAGGATAGCATAGACAATATTCTTGTAACTAAACCAAATATTATAAGTTCATAACCAAAGCCATCAAAATCCGGGTCGTTAAATTTGACGAACGGGTCGCGAACGCACCCCGTTCTGGGTCGTTCGTCCCAATTTGTGGGACGTAGGGGGGTTGGCGAATTATGCAACTATGTCGCAAACACAATCTGCATTATACATAATGTGCACTACATCTCTGATGCTCCAATTATGTTTTTCTTGTCTTATTTTTTTATGACAAAAGTTTTTTATTTATTTGTCATCTAATGATTATTCTTTACAAGTTAATTCCCATCTGGTGCCTGGAACAGGATAGAGATCACCCGATAAGCACGAGAGTGCCATCAATTCAGTCAAGAGGAGCTGGTGCTTACAGAGTTTTGCATCCGCCACTTGACGCCAAAGATGCCCGTCGACACCTATTCAACAACCTGAGTCAATACACCAATCCAAGTTTGTCTGGAACTTTAAGATCCAATCCTGGGTTGCCCTTGGTTGTCTCTAGAGAATTACCTGGCCAGCATGTGGCCCAACAAATAGTGAGCCCAGTGGGAGGGGCAGCTACTACACAAGCATCAAGAATAGCACCATCTAGTATGACAATGGCCAGCAGTCCTTTGTTGTCAAGCACCGAAGAACCACAAAACATGACAGAACTTCAATCTGAGCAAAACTGGCGGCCAACAGGACGGATGCGGGGTAGCTTAACAGGTAGTGCTTACTCGGCAGCACTTAACCAGTATTTGACTCCAACTCAGTTGACGCCGATCCCACCCATCCCTTCGGTCGTTCCGTCAATCTCTGACCAGCTTCCAGAGTTGAATGCCAATACTCTCAATGCCCATGAACCTACAACCCAGCCAGGGCATGGTGATGTAGGCAGTCAGCCAAGAGGGTCAAATGCATGTAACTCCAAGAACAATAGTGGAAAACATTGGTTTAACCGATAAAATGTCAATTAGCAGTGTTGTTGTATGTATGTAACAGTAGGTTTCCTGTAACATTAACGCCTGGGAGATTTCCTGAGCGCTGACCATCATCAATCGGTTGTAGAACTAAAATTTTGGTTTAATTTTTATTAGGTAGGTGACCATATAAATTCTGGATGTTTTATTGGAGATTAGTTGTACTTGCTTATGAGATTTGGACAATGTTAATGCTTAGAGGAAGCAGGAAAAACCATTCAGTCAAACATTATGTCAATCTGGTTCATTGCCATTGTCAACCAATCTCCAATTTCTTTTCTTATTTTTTATTTTTTATTTTTTATTTTTTATTTTTTCTGTCGACATCAAGCAGAACCTATTGCTCTCTCCTGCTTTCTGTTGCTATTGCGACGAAAGAGATGAAACATCCATTTAAGTTAGATTTGGTTTGTGAGATTTTGATCGAAATCTTTCAGAAAGCATAATTGTTATATCCAAATTTTGGCATACTTCGTTTTTTAGCTACTGTGGCAACCAGCGGAAATGTGGGAGAGACATTTGTTGGTGTTGTTTCCTTTGGACTAGTAAAGATAGTCCCATATTGACTACACCACCAAGTGAGTATCTCAATATAATATTTTGTATGAGTTAAGATGTGCACATGGAGTGTGGTGGAGCACATGGGTGTCATGTGGGAGTATTTTCTTAGGAGAAAAAGGATTAACTTCTCATGAAAGCATTTATGCTATTTGTCATGCTCTTGGAATTATTTTCATAGGAGCTAAGCCCTAAAGGGACTTAGCGACTCGGGTTCAAGGGCGCAAAGTGACGCTTTGTTAACGCACTTAACACGTCAGCATCGTCGCATGGCGCTTGTGCGCATTTGATGCGTTCGGATATGCGCGAGACGCATGGGCGGACGCATGCGATCGTCGCATGACACTTGTGTGCATTTGATGCGCTCATGCGCTCGAATATGCGTGAGCCGCATGGGCGGCCTCATGCGCTGTCGCATGAACTGCTGCTGCGTGAGCGGCCGCATGTGAGGTTGCTTGCGTGGCCGTTGTTTTCAAAAATATTTGAATGGTTATGAAAAGATATGGACTGTTATTCAGATCCGTTTTTGTAGGATTTGAATTTATTCGTGTATATCTTTTAGGAATTCACAATTAATTTGTTCATATCTTTCCGTAACTTATGGGCGGCTAGGATTTCCATCATCCTTCTATAAATATTCTTTTCGTGCCTTTTTGAGAACTTACTTCAATAATCATGAGACGAAGAGAGTTGCTGCCGCCGCCGCCATTGGAGTCCAGGAAGTTCATGTGAGTCCAGAAAAGAGGTGACAACGAGCATTCCAGAAGTTCTACGTGAACTTGCTGGTTCCTGGAAGCAGATCGTATGGTGACGAATCTTGCTTTGAATAACAGTGATCTTCATCACCCCAGCAAGCATATTTTCTTCTTCTCATTTCTCTTCTCTTCTGCTGTTGTAATTCCGTTCTGTCTGTCTGCAACTGCGAGTGCAAGGAAGAAAGTGAAGTTTTTTTATATTCCTTTGTAATCTTGAGAGCAAGTTGTAATCATGATCATTATATAGTTCTTCGTAGAAATCGAGAATAGTCAGAGTGGAAACTTTTGTGTGAACCTCTGATCTTGATCACGCGTTCTTCCATCTTTGGTTAAGCCTCGGCAATAACAATCTCAAAGCAAGATCCGAGTTAGATGGAGAACCGATCAAACCTTCTCGATACCCGCTTTCACAAGCTTGAAAAGTTTGATGGCGAACACTACAACATTTGGAAGAGGAAGATCTCCCTGAATCTTCGTCTTGTCAAAGTTGCTTATGTGTTGGTTGATCCTGAACCTACCATCCCTGAAGATGGAGGAGAGATCGAAGTTGGTGTAGCGCAGGAAGCGCACTCCAAGTGGAAGGAGGACAATGACCTCTGTAGGCTGTTGATCCTTAATGCAATAGACGACTCGATGGCAGAGAGTGGGTTTCCTTTCCACTCACCCACTTGTTATGTACAATTATCTTTTGAGGAGTTTAGCCACCGAGCATGTGTTTAGCTCGTATTTTGGGCGATTGATATCTTGCCTACGGGCTTAGCATAATTGACATATTATAGACTATAGCTAGAGTTGATCATGTATAAATTTACTCTTTGCTAGTTCTCCTCTTTTGTACAACTAGCTTCATGATCATCTATATATGTATAGTTTGAAACGCCTTACTATTATATGTATGATAATATAAATCTTGTAACATATTGCTTGTCTGTGATTGAGACACCTAGGATTGCTTGACCTAAGATTGACTGATAGATTATAGAGTAAAACCCCATATGTCTTAGACAGTCGTGACTGTATTCTCGGGGTATGGAGTACTCTGGTATACGTAGTTGGCTTTGTCTATCCCCGCTCTCCAGTATTACCGTCCTTCCTTTTTGACCATTTTATTTTGCAATTTTATTCCTAAAAATAATAATAATAAAGATTTACAGAGATCATGTGGGTTCCTTGGGCTCACTAATTAGTTATTCTCCTTGAATTACGTGTTGAACAATGTTAGCTTTATCTTGATATGATTTATTTTCACTTTCGTTTTAATCAAAAAATTCTCCATTTTTAATCTCGGTTTGCATTTAATCATATTTAATATGTCGTTTGTGCGATAAAACTCTGAATAATTTGTGCTCAGTGTTTACGGACTCATCTTAAACTAATCTAGTGATCTCCAATGCACATATTATGACTTAGGTACATATATCACAAGTTAGATACAAATATCACAAGTTAAGTATCAATATTAGAAATTACATAAAGACGTCATGAGTTACATACTTATATCAAAAAATAAGACCAAATGTCACAAGTTACCTACCAATATCACAAGCTAGGATGACCAGGGAACACTCACTAATAAATCATAATCAAGAGTCCATACAGACTAATGATCATATAATTAAAAGCAAATATATAAGCAATCAACAATAGCTGAAATATAAACAATCGATCAACAGTATCTGAAAAGCCTGAATTTTAAACAACAATAGTAGCAGAATTGAAAAACATATATAGTACATATGATAGATAGATAGATAGATAGATAGATAGATAGATAGATAGATAGTGAACTGTAAAGACAATGCATATATGAAATAGAAGAGTAATAATAATAATAATATGGTAGATAATGATCCATGATATGGAACCCACTATCCTGAATTTAGACTCATAGACTATCACAAGGTAGTAGTCACCCCTACATCAAACAAGAACAAGAGGATGACTATTATCCCCAAGTCAGCGCTATGTTTCTATATTGTCACGCCCCCATCCCAAAATATGCAGGATCAACAGTCATGTGGCAATGGCCATCTATGTATTCAAGTTGACTCCAACCCAACTCACATACATATACGCTATCGAGAATCAGATCAATTATGCATATCCACAATAAACATTCACAACTCTATATATGATGCTATGAACTAAGAATGGAAAATAACTATGGTAGAATAATAAAGAAGGCATCATCTGGCGATACCTGAGTCCCGAAGAAATATTCTCAATAGCCTATGTCAGATCTCAGAAATAACCTAGAAGAAAACTAAGGCATCAAAGAGACGTAACAAGATACATAATATGCATGTCATATGTGATAAACAATAAATAACATGTAAAGAAAATAAATAGGTGGTGAAGGAAATAAACATGTGATCCAGATACTACTACTACTACTACTACTACTACTACTACTAACAAGACTATCCAGTCTGTGTGAAATGCAATTGAGAATAATGTTCATATGCAAGGGCTCTCTCTAAGGAATACATAATTGCAGATAACAATACTGATAATGATAACGCGAGCCTTCAGTTCCTCGGTGCGCCTCCCTGGTTCGTAGCACCTATTGATAAGTGGGTAAGTACATTGCCATGCACTGGTGGGCGACGAACTAACCTAACTCACCAAAATCAACACAAAAATTATGTGAAAGCAAATAATATTATAATAATCTTTATATCTTTCTTTGTGTTAATTGATAAGACATGAATATAAAACATAACATGTATCACCAAACAATGATGCTTACCCCATAATCGATCTTCCTTACCTGCAAACAAAGCATACCATGTTCTTTCATGCAAAAGACATCATTAGCTAAGCAACTTGAATAAATGAAGGTCATTGATGACACAACATATTTGGACTATATTTGGTAAGACGAAAATTCTTTCAGTGCGGGCAGCAAGCCCCAATGAAAGTTTTTGAGTTACCCGTGCTATTATGTCAGAACAATTATCCTGGTTCCTCCTAGGCTAAATGGGTTACGTAGCTGTGACAGCCGTTCGAAAAACCAAAATCTTGTGCACATGCATGCCTAAAAAACTTATTTATTCAACATAGCATGCAAGATAATAAAAAACTTGATATGCTCACTATGTATTCTACCTTCTTCGAGTCATCGCTCGTAATTTCCATACTACATGTTGCAACATTCATCCATGAATCTATTTCTATTTATCACGGTACTACAACACAAAAATTTTATGTATTCATATCAAATTCTAGAAGAAAGAGAGGAGAAGAATATAAATCCTCTTTTGATACAAATACAGGTGATCGCATAGGCGAAGCTTGATCGAATCGTTGGAGATTTCTTTCTCTCGATAATTCTCCAACACTGAGTGGATTTGATTATTTTTCCTTTATCTTCATACCTTAACAAATGACTCTCTTTTATTCCTTGTTGTGTTCTTCGATCAATGATACTTAATAAAAGAATCAAGATAAAAGTAGGTAACCATAATGTTGTTAGCTTGTTATATAGAAATATGGAATTATTGTAATGTAAATCGTTAAAATTAAGCAATTAAATACATCAAAAATATCTACGAAAACGTATTCATAAAACCAATAGCGAAAGCAACAGAAAATAAAAAGTGAAAACATTTGAGGACGTGACTCTTATATAAAGTTATTCTCCAAAACACGATCCCTTGAATTTGGAACTTGATTCTGAAGAAGTCAATCTAAAAAGAGGAAGGGTCTTAATTCAATCTGTCACGATCAAGACCAGCTACATATACTTAGAGCACACCGGTACTCCGCGTATACGGTGAAGCTGTAAGACATGAGGGGTCACTACTATATACCACCAGTCAAGCCTAGGTCTGTCACGCCCCAGTCCCAAAATACCGAGGGACCGGACGCGTGATAATGGCCAGCAGCACACACCGATGGACAAACCCAATTTAATGGATCCATCGGGGCATACTTAAGCTGTAATATAACAATAAGTAGGTCCAATGATATATGTCACAGTCTATACTAATCTCATCCACAACAGATAATCACAGATCAAATGCCAGAATAATGTAAATAAAAACAAACTAGCATATCTCAATAAAGGTGTCTCGGAGAACAATCCGAGAACAAGTCTGATACATCAATGCAATAGACTGGAAAATAAAGGAACTGGAAATAGAAATAAATGAGCAATCTCAAGGCAATACCCAGGAGAAGTCCTCTAGCACAATCTCGTCCTCAGGTGTCGGTACAGCTCCTGTATCTGCTCCTGTTCCTGCTTTTGCTCTTGATAAAGCTCAAGTACTGTATAACTCTAAGTGGATCTCCTCTGCTAGTCCTGGGGACAAAGTCCGGATCCAGGTCCTCAGGGGACAGCAAGGTACAGAAAATACAAGCCAAAATAAATGCAGTGCAGCAGAAGATGCAATAAATAGGGTAAGCTATATAACCATCTATGTGAAAATGCAAGTGAGAGCATCACTAGTGCTCAGGCCGAAGCCACTACAAGCTCTGTGTCGGGGAGCCGGGTAGCGGTAATAACACGTAATGTGCCTAGCTCTGCTACGAGAGTCTGAGGCCTCACAATAGTAGTAGATAGATATATGAAACAGCCTGTAGCCTGTGTGTCCCTCCCCACCCAATGTAACCACGCATATCATGACCATAACGTCTCATGTCCATGTCAAGCGGGATCATATCTAATGCAACAAGTCATACTATATCTAAGAATATAATGTCCATGTCCTGTATCCTATACAGAATCACCACGAATATCTCGGGAAGATCCTGTCTCATGAGTAGTGTCAAGTGTCCTGGGTCAAAGTGTACTTGGTAAGACCAGTACGAGAATATATAGTGTCACGAATGTCCATCTCTAGATGACCGTACTCAACACTGCATACAGTGTTGGCACCCGACTAATAATCGGACGCTAAGTACGTCACACGGTCCTAGGTTAAGCATGTACAGCAATATAAATGAAGTAAGGAAATATGTAACAATACTGCAGAGTTTGGCAAGGTACACTTGCCTGGGGTCCTGGCTCCAATTGTGGCTCTGGTCTCAGTGTGATCGGCAGGTACTACTCCGGTTGCTGAAATAAACATCACCATTAGATTCAGAAAATATCAAATAGCTAGAAATGTCTGTCCTTGAGTCCAATTTGGACACAAGGGCAAAAATGACATTTTCGGGTCAAAGCGGGGTCCACATGTGGGCCACTTTGCACCGAAAAGCGCGTCAGGGTCAAAGGTCTCCAAATTCGCCAAACTTAGTGTCAACAAGTCAGGAACGATGATACGAACCCAACGGAACTTCCAGAATTGGATTCCGATGAGCCGATCACAAAATCGCCCGTCGGGTGGAACCTATGGGGCCCACGACACACGATTTTGTCAACGTTCTCAGAATCGAACCAAACTTGGCTCACAGGACCAGCGTATTGCTACGAGTCCGATGGCGCAAGTTTCGTCTCGATCCGACGAGTGTACACAAAGTTACAGCGTGTTCCAGAATCGACGGATACGGGACGGTGTCGGCGGATACGCGTTGATTCCGGTGTGCACGCACATCCGAATCGACTTCTGCGAAATCCCACACGTCCGTATCAACGTCACGCACGATTCGGTAAAGACTGCGTGCGACCAAGTCGTCCCGATTGACGGGGCGGACTCAGTTCCGGGGTGAAACAGGGCGTTGTTTTTCCTGTTTTTGGATCGCGGTGTACGATCACCACAGGACGCGATGCCCCGAGCGGGTTGCACGGTCACCGAGAGGGTTATACAGTCTACACGACGCAACTGACGGAACAGGAATCGGAATCACGAGGTGAGAGGAAACGCTACCTGAACAGGGCTCCGTGAAGTCTGAATTCCACGTGTCCGAGGGTCAACTTCGTGTCCTGGACGTGTCCCCGTGTCTTGCGTCGACCGAGTCCTGTGTCCAGGCTGTGTCCGTGTCCACTGCTGAGTCCAGGCTAGGGTTTAGGGCAGCGGTATCGGATCCTGCTGTGTCCGGAGACAGCGAAGGAGGAGAAGAAAGGAGGACAGGGCCCGGCAAGGTGAAGGGCTGTGGTGTTCGACGAGGATGGGAGAAGGTGGTCGGCTGCCAAGGGGTCGTGGTGGAGTGCAGGTGGTGGCTGGCTGGGATGTCCTCAGGCGGTCGGGGTCGTTCAGGTGGTCGGGGTCGTCGGTTGCAGCGCCTCGAGGCCGTGCTGAGGTGGTGTTGCACCGCTCACGGCTGAGCAGTTGACGCGGAGATGGGGGATCGGCCTAGTCGTTCAAGGAGTTGTTGCTGTCAGTCCCCGGCGGTCCGCTCCTGTCGACAGGCGGAGGACGGTCGAGTCGTGGACCGAGGGGCGCTGACGGGGAGGAGCGGGCTGAGCTAGGGTTCAGGGGAGGAGCACGGCGGGGCTAGGTGGCGGAGGAGTTGATGGGTTGGAGACGGCCGGCGCTGCAGCGAGGTATGGGCGGCCTCGCGGGGGTGGCTCCGGGGTCGAGCGGCGGCGCAGCGGAGAGGTTGATCGGCTGGGCTAAGAGGGGAGTCGCCGGCGGGGAGTAGGATGGAGAAGAGGAAAGGCCCGGGCGAGGCGGCTCGCGGTGGAGGATGGCCGGAGATCCGCCAGAGGAGGCGGCGGTGGAGCGGCTGGGCTTGGGGCGGCTTAGGATTAGGGTTAGGGTTAGGGTTAGGGTTAGGGTTAGGTATTAAAAATTAGGGATTAGGGATTTCTATTTCCTTTTCTTTTTAATTGTGGAGAAAAACCTAGGGAATCATGTATTTATACATGCCAAAATTGGACTAGGGTTAGACCTAGGATTCGGGCTGGGTCAACGGGTCAACGCTCCTTGGGCTGGGCTTCGGCTCTCCTGGGGATGTCGGGCGTCACACGGATTTAATTCGGTTAAATTCTAAATTGATTTCTAGGGCTTTAAAAATGATTCCGGAGTCCAATAAATTCACCGAAAATTACCCTATGTCCGGTTTCCCATTTTACACCATAAAATATTATTTTTATAATATTTTAATATTAATTAACCGAAATTAAAAATTCTTTAATTACCAACGCCTAGGTTTTAATCATCAGAAAATCCTAAAAATTTTCCAGAAAAATCCCCAATTAAAAATTCTGAAATTTAGGGGGCTTACAAGGTCTAACAAACCCTAGTTTCTCAATCACAACAACATAAATAATAATAAGATGTAAGATCAGTTGAAATATAATAGTAAAGCATCACAAACTATAATATACAGATGATCATGAAGTTAGTGAATACAAAATGAATAAACTATCCAGAATCTAAGTCATACATAATCAATCCTAGGATATGTCAATCATGCTATTGCCCGTAGGCTAACTGATCAATCCAAAACACGAGCTAAACACGTGCTCGGTGGCTAAACGCTAACAAAAGTAGAATGTACATCAGAGTGGGGAAGTAAGAATATCCACTCAAGCGGTCTAGTGCTCCAAGTGGCCACCATCCTCAGGAAAGTATGGAAGATCCTCCGGTGCTGCTACTAGATCTGGCCATGCAAAACCAGTGGGGTCAGGCCCCTAAATAGCAAGTACCACAAAGGAAGCCAATCTACAAACTTAAACCAACAACACAAGCAATACAAATACTAAAAGTAAAGACTGAATGTAAATCATCTCAGGATAATAAAGGAAATACTATAAACCTGCAATGAGAAATATCCTGAACTGGTAATCAATAGAGTAACAAGTACAAAAATAAAAGTATGATCATGTAAAGCCTAGACTAACCATCATCCATAAATTATGACAAATTATATAAGTACGGCTTGATACTTTAACTAACTAGGGTTATCACAATCCTAATTACTAACAATTATAATGCAACCTGATGTTAGAGTTTCTTCTAATCGCATGCCCCTGCAGTCCGTCCGGGATATCCATACGCACAAACCAACACCGGATACTCCTCAAGATACTTCACAATATAAACCATTGGATACTCCACAAGGTAACTGTATGAATAATCGGGACTGCATGCAATATAGGAAAATCCCTATCCATGTACTAAGTGAATATCTAGTTATTAACCCCTAGCAGTTTTTGTATGAATTCGGATGTGGCATTTCGCATAATCCATAATGGACATGATATAACAAAACAAGTTCTAATAGTAATATACACTAGTTTAATATACATTGCACAAATTTTCTCATGTAAGCCACGACAACAACCAAGCCACGTGAAACTAAGTGAAGCCAAGTAAAGTCACGTAAAGCCATATGAAACCAGGTAAAGCCAAGTGAAGCCAGGTAAAATCATGTAAAACCAGGTAAAGCCATGTACAACTATGTGAAGCCATGTCCATCCAGATGAAGCCAAGTAAAACCAAGTTAAGCCATGTACGATGAAGCCATATAAAGTCATGTCCAGTCAAGTCCAATCCAAGTCAAGTCAAGTCATCTGAAGCAATGTAAGTTCATGTCCAAATCAGGTCAGTCATCGCATGTCCAAGCAAAAGCCAGAAGAATCAAAATAAAATCAAGAAAAATCAAGATTTTTTAAAGAAATAGCACGATCGGTATACTGTCGGTACAGTTCAGTACAACATCGGTATACCGATCCAGAGATTGAAAAAATACAGCAAGTTCTGGATTCCAAAAAATTGGTATATTGTCAGTATACTGTAGTATACCGTCGGTATGCCGTTCCAAGTAGGCAAGAAAGATTCTGAAAAATAAAGTTCCATAAATCGGTATACCATCGGTATACTGTAGAATACCGTCGGTATGCCGGCCAAGACAAATATCCTGAAGTAGGTTAACAATGTAGGCAAAGATCGACATACCGTTAGTATATTGTAGTACACCATCGGTATGCCGACAGGGTTCACAGAAAATATCTAGAAATTCAAGTCGGTCGAAATCGGTATACCGTCGGCATGCCTGTTTTCTATATAAATATGGTTAAGTGAAGTCTAATTTTCGGGACCCAAATTAAACCCCAAAAATTATTAGAACCAAGTCTAATAAGAAGTCAAGTATAGGGTAAGTCTCATATCACAATATGGACTAAATCTCACGGTCACAACTCCGGTACCGTATCCGTTACCGAGTTACCAAAAAGGGACGTAACAAGATTCTACCAGAAATTAAAACTGAAATGGTCACTAGGCTAGAAATCATGATATAAACAACTATAGTAAAGCAAGTCTAAGCTAAAAAGTAACACCCAAGCTCCAGAAAAGTAAAATGAAAGAAAGTAAAATAAGTTCACGAAATCGGCAAGGTGTACTTGCCTAAAGCGAGCTCCCAGCCTAAACCTTCTAGTCCACCACCACGAAGGGGTTCATAAACCATACTCCAGGTCTCAAGACCAAGCTCCGAGCTCGAGAGAAAATGAAAAAGAGAAGAAAGAGAAAGAAAGAAATAAAATAAAATAAAATAAAATAACTCAAGTACTATTTATAGAAAAATATCTCGAAAAGTGAAACAAATATATGCTGGGCGGTATACCGGTAAGTTAGTAAAGTTTCAATTTTTTGAGAATTTTCGAACATCCTCGAGAGCCAACAAAATACAATTACTAGCACAAAATACGTATCCGCATAAAATACGAATACTGTGAAACGAGTCTCACAACTCTCTCCTCCTTAGAAAAATTTTGTCATCGAAATTTCCATAAGGATCCAAAATCAACTAACAATAAAATCCAAGAAAGCAACCACGGAACTAAAACAAGCAAGAAACTCATGTGAGCATAAAATTTTCTGGACAACAACAAAAAATCAGAAAAGAAGACAATAACAGATATAACCGATAAGCTAACAATCAATCACATGCATAAGCTAAGATAGGACACGTGTATACGAATAAGTATACCTCCCAAGTCGAAGATAAATGGATAACGAGTATGCATATCATCATCGCGCTCCTATGTCGACTCGCCCGGTAAGTTATGCCCCAAAGCAACTCAAACTAATCCGATAGTCCAGTTCTTGAGAATATTCTCCCTCTGGTCCAAAATAGACACAGGCCTCTCCTCATATGATAGGTCGGTACCAACGACCAACTTAGAATGATCCAGGATATGGCTCGGGTATAGAATATACCGGCGCAACTGAGATATGTGAAAGACGTTATGTACCTCATGAAGCGATGGTGGAAGAGCTAGACGATAAGATACGTCTAGAACTCTCTCGAGAATATTAAACGGGCTTATATATTTGGGACTAAGCTTTTCCCGTACTCAAAATCTGATAACTCCACGGGTAGGTAAAATCCTCAAAAATATATGGTCGCTGACAGAGAACTCAATATGACGACGGTGCTGATCTTTCAAATGACGCTGGTGATCCTGAGCCACTCTGAGATGCTCTCTGATTTGCCTGATCACTCCAACCGACTGAGCAATCATCTCTAGACCAAGCATCTGCCTTTCGCCAATGTTATCCCAAGCTAACGGTGATCTGCATCTCCTACCATACAAAGCATCGAAGGGTGCTATCTAAATGCTCGCATGGAAGCTGTTGTTATAGGAGAAATCTACTAAATACAAGTGATCCTCCCAAGATCCACCGAAGTCAAGTGTACATGCTCGAAGCATATCCTTTCGAGTATGAATAGTATACTCTGACTGTCTATCTATCTGCGGATGGTAGGCTGAACTAAACTTCAACCTAGTACCCAGACTCTGCTCTAGGCTTTGCCAGAAATGAGACGTGAACCACGAATCTCTATCAGAAACTATACTAACGGGTACGCCATACAATCTGACTATCTACCTCATGTACATCTCAGCTAACTGCTCTGTAGACTGGCCCACTCTGAAAGAAAGAAAGTGAGTAACCTTCGTGAGTTGATCCACTATAACCCATATAGCATCTCGGCCAGACGAGGATCTAGGAAGACCGGTCACAAAGTCCATAGTAATATAGTTCTACTTCCACTCCGGAATCGATAAAGGCTGAAGTAGTCCGGCCGGTCTCTGATGTTCAGCATTGACCTGCTGACAGACTAAACACCGAGAAACAAATTGAGTTATTTTCCTCTTCATACCACTCCACCATAAGTGCTGACGAATATCCTGATACACCTTCGTCCCTCCTGGATGCACTGAGTACTGAGAACTTTGGGCCTCTGACATAATCTCCTGACGGATATCTCCTCTCGGCACACAAAGTGGACTCCTAAACTGGAGAGTTCCATCCTTATGAATGCTCAACTCTGGTCTGCATCTTGACTCATACTTTGCTCTGAGCTGCTGAAGCCTGACATCACCAGTCTGCTCTGCTCTGATCCTCTCAACTATAGAAGAATGAACCTGCAGACTAGCCATAAAACTGACACCACCAGGTAATACTACATTTATACCCATCTTCTGCAGATCCTCGAAAATGTGGCGCTGCTCTGTCAAGAACTAAGCTCCTCCTCTCCTGCTCAAGGCGTCTGCTACGACATTAGCCTTCTATGGATGATACTGAAGGTCAAGATTGTAGTTCGACAATAACTCGAGCCACCTTCTCTAACACATGTTGAGTTCCTTCTGTGTGAATACATACCTTAAGATCTTGTGGTCTATGAAGATATCCACTCGATCACTATATGGATAATGCCTCCAGAGCTTAAGTGCAAACACTACTGCTGCCAACTCAAGATCATGCGTCAGATAACTCTTCTCATGGTCTCGAAGCTGTCGAGACGTATAAGTTATCACTCTATCATGATGCATAAGGACACACCCTAGTCCCACTCCTGAAGCATCATAATACACTGAGAACCCACATGGTCCCACTGGAAGTGTCAGAATAGTAGCTGAAATCAAACTCCGCTTGAGCTTCTCGAAAAAAGTCTGACAAGCATTTGACCACTCAAAGCACACATCCTTACACATTAGCCATGTCAAGGGTGCGGAGATCCTAGCAAAGTTTTCTATAAATCGCCTGTAGTAGCCTGCTAGACCCAGAAAATTATGCACATATGAAGCTATACGGGGTACTGACCAACCCTCAATAGCCTCCACCTTCTTGGGATCCACCTCGACTCCTCCACTAGAAATAATATGTCCCAAGAATGAGATACGATCAAGCCAGAATTTATACTTGCTGAACTTTGCGTACAGCTGATGCTCTCGAAGAATCTGAAGAACTACACAAAGATGCTACTCATGCTCTTCCTCACTCCGACTATAGACCAAGATATCATCAATAAACACTATCACAAACTAGACTAGGTAAGGCATGAAGATGATATTCATGAGAGACATGAATATAGCTGGTGCATTGGTTGCTCCCAATGGCATAACTAGAAACTCCTAATGACCATATCTAGATCTGAACATCATCTTGGGTATGTCATGGTCTCTGACTCTGATATGATGATACCCAGACCACAAATTAATCTTAGATAGTGGTCTCATTGAGATGATTAAACAAGTCATCTATCCTGGACAATGGATACTTGTTATTAATGGTTGCCGCATTTAGTGTTCTATAATCAATAACTAAACGCATGAACCATCCTTCTTTTTAATAAGAAGTAACGGGGCTCCATAAGGCGATGCACTAGGTCTAATGAATCCTTTGGCTCTCAACTCCTCAATCATCAGGTACAAGATCTCCAACTCAGATGGTGACATCCTATAAACCCTTTCTGATATTGGCTCTGCACCTGGGATCAAATAAATATAGAATTCTACGTCTCTAACTGGTGGTACACATGGTATCTCATCGAAAAATATGTCAGGAAACTCACAAACTACTCTAGGAAACTATGCCTCCTCAGTCTCTGCCATCATCAATGTAACCTCCGGTGATTCTACTGCACCTCTCAAGAATGAGAACTCCTCCCCACCAAGTACACGAAAGATAAACTTGCAACTATGGCAATCTATCATCGCGTGTCTCATACTCAAACAATCCATCCCAAGAACGACATCATAATCTCCCATAGAAAACTCTATCAGCCTCGCGAGAAACTTTTTTTTGCATACTATAAACCTACACAAGGGATATACTCTATCTACTCCTACGAGACCGTTACAAGTAAGTATATTCAACCTTACAGGTAAGGACTCGGACTCCAATCCAACTCGTGTCGCAAAGCGTGCAGATATAAATGAATGCGATACACTAGAATCAAATAAAGCTGAAGCTGAATGAAAGTGGACGAGAATGGTACCTGCTACCACCTCTCATGTTGCCAAAGCCTCCTCCATCGATAGCAAAAAGGCTTGACCCTGCCCTCTGGGTGTTGGTCCCCTATGTTGCTGACCTCTAGGTCTCGCCTGTGCCTGGGCCTGCGTATACTGTTGTGACCTCTGCTAAAATACCTGAGCCTGTGGAGGTAAAGGCCTCAGAATCTGTAGCTTCTATATTGGTGCTGGTGTCCTGTACTGCGACGTTGCTGGCCGAACTGTTGACTGGGCCGATGATGATCCAGTCTAGTTCCTCCTAGGATATGATCCGACCATGTGGTCTAATGCCCCACACACCAAGAATAATGCTTGTACCCTACGACACTCTGATACTATATGCCCAGGTTTCCCGCAATAAAAACAACTACAAAAAGAAGAAGAAGAAGATGACTGCCTCTGCTGAGAGAGCGTCTAGGAAGACTGCTAAGATGATGTTATCCTCCTCGAGGATCTAATCATCAGGGCTCGAACTGCTGTAGCTGGTGCTGATGACTGGGATGATGATCCTCCTGAAATGTTGGGCCTCTTCTGGCTTCCAACTCGATCTGTAATCCTCTGCGATGTGTATTTATACCTCCTGACTGCCCGTATCACAGCGTCAAAGGTTTGAAACTCATGCTGCTCCACCGCCAAGATAATGTCTAAATAGAGTCCCTGCTAGAACCTCTTCGCCCTCTCTAACTCGGTCGCTACCAAAGTGGAAAAAAATCGACTAAGTCTCGCAAACTCTGTCGCATAACCGTCGACGGTCCTGCTCTCCTTTCTGAGGTTGTTAAACCTCTGTTGAAGCTCGTAATATGCCACCGCATCAAAATACCTTGCCTGAAATCTCTCAGTAAAAACCGCCCATGGAATCGGTGCTGTGAGAGAAACCTCCTGCGCTACCCACCAGTTACGAGCCAAGTCCAATAATTATAGCCTCACTACTGCTACACGCCCTCTAGTCAGAGTTTCTGCTGCCTCCAAGATGGCCTCAGTGTCCTACAGCCAAGCATCGGACGAAATTGCATCCTCTGTGCCATAAAAGTACGGAGGACTGAGACGCCTGAAGCTGGTCGTAAAATTATTGATTTGAGAACCACCTCGCTCCAACGCTGTCGGCCGACTAAGTGAGTACGTCACTATGATGCTGCTAGGTCATCATAAAACCTAGAAGGGCATCCATCAGGGCTTGGGCAACACCCTCTGGCTAATCGGACTGAACTGGGTGCACAGGTGCTACCTGTTGGTCCGGTACTGCCGGCTAATCTGCCTCGGGATCTATACTAGACTCTGACCCTGAATGCTGAGGCCGATCTCTAGGAATATTTTGGGCTCCTGAATGCTGACCCTCCTCAAGCTATACTCGATCCATATGGCCGATAGTAACAATAACAGTGCCCTTGAAAGTTAAGGACACAAGAGTCAATCGAAGAACATGATAGATTAACGAATAAGAAGATATCAGATCAAGAATCATGGATGGAGAAAAATAACTAGGGATCAAGGGAAATAGTTTAGGATTAAGACATCTAGCAACTACAACAACCCCCATATATATAAAAACTAGATCAAATTTGCTCAGACAGACATAATCCTCTCATACAGACATAATTCGCTCAGACAGACTTGCATGGGCCACCACTAAAACCATGTCATGTCCCAGAATCAGAATACTGGAGAGCGGGGTTGACAAGGCCAACTACGTATACTTAGAGCACACTGATACTCCGCGTATTTGGTAAAGCTGTAAGATATGAGGGGTCACTACTACAAACCAACAGTCAAGCCTAGGTCCAACAAACCCTAGTGTCTCAATCACAAGAACAACATGAATAATAACAAGATGTAAGATCAGCTAAAATATAATAGTAAAGCAACCCAAACTATAATGTACAGATGATCATGAAGCTAGTGAACACAAAATGAATAAACTAGCCAGAATTTAAGTCATACATGAACAACCTTAGGATATGCCAATCATGTTATTGCTCGTAGGCTAACTGATTAATCCAAAATACGAGCTAAACACGTGTTCGGTGGCTAAACGTCAACAATAGTATTATGTACACCAGAGTGGGGAAGTAAGAAAACACACTCAAGCGGTCTGGTGCTCCTGGTGGCCACCAACCTTAGAAAAGTACGGAAGATCCTCCGGTGCTGCTACTGGATCTGATCATACAAAACCAGTAGGGTCAAACCCCAAATAGAAAGTACCACAAAGGAAGCCAATCTAGGAACTTAAACCAACAACACAAGCAATACAAATACTGAAAGTAAAGACTGAATGTAAATAATCTCAGGATAATAAAGAAAATACTATAAACCTGCAATGAGACATATCCTGAACTGATAATTAATAGGGTAACAAGTGCAAAAAATAAAAGTGTGATAATGTAAAGCCTAGACGAACCATCATCCATAAATCATGGTAAATCATATAAGTACGGCTTGATACTTTAACTAACTAGGGTTATCACAATCCTAATTACTAACAATTATAGTACAACGCGATGCTAGAGTTCCTTCTGATCGCATGCCCCTGTAGTTCGTCCGGGATATCCATATGTACAAACCAGCACCGAATACTCCTTAAGATATTCCACAATATAAACTATTGGATACTCCATAAGGTAACTGTATGAGTAACCGGGACTGCAGCAATCTAAAAAAATTCCTAGCCATCTACTAAGTGAATCTCTAGTTATTAACCCCTAGCAGTTTCTTGTATGAATCCGGGTATGGCATTCCGCAGAATCCATCCTAGACATGATGCAATAAAACAAGTTCTAATAGTAATATACACTAGTTTAATATATATTGCCCAAATGGACTCATGTAAGCCACGATAACAACTAAGCCGCGTGAAACCAAGTGAAGCTAGGTAAAGCCAAGTAAAGTCAGGTAAAGCCATGTAAAACCAGGTAAAGCCAAGTGAAGCTAGGTAAAGCCATGTGAAACCAGGTAAAGCCATGTACAACCATGTGAAGCCATGTCCATCCAGATGAAGCCAAGTGAAACCAAGTCAAGCCATGTACGATGAAGCCATGTAAAGCCATGCCAAGTCAAGTCCAGTCAATCATGCCATTACGTGTAGCCGGGAAAAGTTAGATGAAATCGAGTAAAGCCAAGTCAAGTCAAGTTATCTGAAGCCATGTAAGTTCGTGTCTAAATCAGGTCAAGTTATCGCATATACAAGCAAAAGCCAGAAGAATCAAAATAAAATCACAAAAAACCAAAAATTTCTAAAAAAAGAGCACAATCGGTATACCGTCGGTATAGTCCAGTACACCATCGGTATACCGGTTCAGAGATAGAAAAAATACAACAAGTTCTGAATTTAAAAGAATTGGTATACCGTCGGTATACTGTAGTATATCGTCGGTATGTCGTTCCAAGTAGGCAAGAAAGGTTCTGGAAAATAAAGTTCCATAAATTGGTATACCGTCGGTATACTGTAGTATATCGTCGGTATGCCGGCCAAGACAAATATCCTAAAGTCGGTTAACAATGTCGGCAATGATCGTTATACAGTCGGTATACTATAGTACACTATCGGTATGCCGATAGGGTTCACAGAAAATATCTAAAAATTTAAGTCGATCAAAATCGGTATACCGTCGGTATACTGTAGTATACCGTCGGTATGACAATTTCCTATAATAAACATGGTTAACTTAATTTTTATTTTCGGGACCCAAATCAAACCCCAAAAATTATCAGAACCAAGTCTAAAAAGAATTCATGTCTAGGGTAAGTCTCATATCACAATATGGACTAAATCTCACGGTCACAACTCCGGTAACGTATCCGTTACCGAGTTACCAAAAAGGGACGGAACAAGATTCTACCAGAAATCAAAATTGAAACGATCACTAAGCTAGAAATTATGATATAAACAACTATAGTAAAGCAAGTCTAAGCTAAAAAGCAACACCCAAACTCCAGGAAAGTAAAATAACATAAAGTAAAAGAAGTTTATGAAATCGGCAAGGTGTACTTGCCTAAAGTGAGCTCCCAGCCTAAACCTTCTAGTCCACCACCACGAAGGGTTCAGAAACCACACTCCAGGTCTCAAAACCAAGCTCCAAGCTCGAGAAAAAATGAAGAAGAGAAGAGAGAGACAAAGAAAGAAAGAAATAAAATAACTCAAGTACTATTTATAGAGAAATATCTCAAAAAGTGAAACAAATATATGCCGGACAGTATACCGTCGGTATACCGGTCAGGTAGTAAAGTTTTAATTTTTTTAATAATTTTTGAGCTTCCTCGAGAGCCAATATTAAACTACACATTTTCCTGTAGCACAAAATATGTATCCTCATAAAATACGAATATTTTTACCGGTATACTGTAGCACAAAATATGTATCCTCATAAAATACGAATACTGTGAGACGAGTCTCACAGCTTTGACCTTGGCGTATATTTTTACGTATTTTTCTTCTCATGATGGGCCATCCTGGTGCACTTTTGCTTGTGCGCATTTGCTTGTGCGCATTTGCTTGAGTTTCACATTTTGGTGCACTCCTGGTGCGTTTGCTTCTTGGCGCACCTTTGTGCATTTTGTTTAGCTCGCTCACTTTGAGCGCATTTCGCTTGTGCACGGTTGGCTAGAGACCGGTGCACTTTCTTGTTTTATTGATTCGGTTGGGATTGTGATTGTGTGGCTTGGATCGGTTAGGTGGGATCCAACGGTTCACAATCCAACCTTTGTTATATATATTTATGTCTTCCCTCTCTCTCTTCCATCCATGTGTTATTCTTCTATTTCAATCTTTTCTTCACAGGCAAGTACATCTTGTTTGGAATGAAGAAACATGGATCATGCATAGATTTATTTCTCTATTAGTTCTTTTATTTTATTAGCTTATATTGTAGGGACTGAGTTCCTCTTGATCTTTAGTGCTTTCTATTTTAGATTTCCATGGCTAGGATCTTGTAGATCCGAGTTCTTAATTTATGATCTTCTTGATATTTTGAGGGATTGATCTCCCAAAACTTAGTATTTTGGAAAACTACTTGGCTCATAGTAATGAGCATCCTATATTATGTAGCTTAGCTTCTTGGCAATTATGATTTGGAGCACTGTCATAGTCTTGAGCTTGAGATCTAAGTGCATCAATGGTGGGTAGATGAAGAAGAAGAAGAAGAAGAACAGTGACAAGAAGTAAACATGAGAATTTGCTTCACAGGCGCATATTGAGTGTAACCCGCAATCAATGGGCGCATGTTGAGTATGACCCGTATTCCATACTCGTGCGTACTTTAAGAGTACTGCCAACTTCTTGTAAAAGTATGTCAAGGGGATAATTTTTTGAAAAAATATATCTTGGCGCACTTTCGGAAGACTTCAGCATCTGGCGCACAATTAATGTACTAACGAATGAACTAAACAAAAGTGCGCCAGTCTACCTTTCAGCGCACTTTGGGCCAACTCCTATTGATTGGCCCACTTTTAACCAAATTAACAGACTGCGCACAATTGACATATTGTGCATTAACTATCAAAAGTTCGCTGCTCTTATACATATAACCCTTGGCCCACTTTCTGGACGGTCAATGGTTGGCGAACATTTGATGGATTAATAATCCGGCGCACTTGTTATCTCTTGGCGCAATCTTGCTCAGTTCAGCCTAGATAAGCGAGCTCTGACTTTGACTTGCCATAATTTTTGAGTCCTTGACTGTCGTACCATCGACTGTCGCGTCAGCCTAGGAACTTGTATTTTGTCTTTTAGTTCTTGTCGTCTTTTAGCTCACGCACTTTTGTGAGAGTGTCTTGCTCACGCACTTTTGTGAGAGAGTCTTGCTTGCGCACTTTTGTGAGAGTGCACCAAGTTATTTGTTTGTTGGCCTTGTGTGCCACCATTGTTTTGTTTGGCCTTGAGTTCCTGGACTCCTTTGGCTTGCATACTTTTAGAGAAGTGCGCAATGTCTGTCTGCCTAGCTTTATGTGCCTACTTTTTTTTTTCTTGTAGAGTGCGCACTTTTGTGAGAGTACGCCACTTCCTTTTTTGGTTGTTATGCGCCAACCCTGTTTTGCCTAGCCCGTACACTTTTGCAAAGTACACCAATGCTTGTTTCCCTGGCGATTGTATGCCACTTGCATGTTTTGTGATTTCTTGTTGCATTGGACATATTATTGAGTGATGTTAAGGACTATTGCCTTATTGATACTTGTATGAGGTTCTTGGCTATAATGTACGACACCTAGCATGGCCTTGTTATATTGAGAGCCATGTAGATGTGGCCCTGATTATGCTTGATGTTTCCTTTCGAACTTTATTCTTATACCTTGGATAGAATAAGGGACGTAGTTCAACTCGGATGAGGGTTTACAATCTTGATCCTTATTTGGTTTAAGGATTGTGGATCTGATCTCGAGGGGCTCTCGCACTACTCTTATTCTCATCTATCGTTATAATAAAGTGACAATTAATGTGACCAGTATTAAACTATCATGTCCTGAATAACTTGCTACCTGATAACTTGTCCATAATCTATGATCCCAGAACTTGAGGAATTAATGAGGCATTCATGACCGTGACTCGATCATATGAGATATTATATTTTTAATTAATTATGACTCATGACTTGATCAAAATATGAACTATAATAGTATGGGGCTTAACTTTTGTCCTTGTTTGGTTGGGGAGTTGGGTCATTATGCTATGATGAAATATGGACTGAACTACGATACAGAATCTTAGCTTGACCATAATCACGGGACGTATCTTATCTTGGGTGGCATAGCATTTTCTATCCTTATTTGGTGAAGGAGTGTCATATTGTCCCAAAGATAGGGCTCGACCAATGATTCATGGATCTTGCACTATATGCTTGATTTGGTTTTTGTTTCTTCATTCTTTGTTTCTTGTGGTACTTGCTATTTGGGGTCTAACCCCACTGGTTTTGTATAGCCAAGTTTAGAGCCAGTATCTGAGGATCAAGCTTATCTTACCCACACTCATGGCACGTACCAGAAGGATGGTTGCTAAGGGACATAAGTGGGTTCCTTTAATCCCTTCTCGTCTTTTATAAGCTATATTCTTTTGGGCGTTTAGCCAACCGGCACATGTTAGCGGACAAATCTGGACACTGGTTCCTTATATGACTTTATATATATTCAGACTGCAGCCGACTCACTGTCATCTGTACTTTGATCTTGCATCTGGCACATTATTCTGTACCACCAGATCTCTAAAGAACATTCTGATGTGGCATTTGGGATGCTTTACTGCTTATTCTAAAATGTTCTATATTATTGCTACTTGTTTGAATGATTAAGACATAGAAGTTCTTGACCCTAGGAGACTTGATTGTAGCATGCACCCCTTGTCTCTAGACAACCTTAACACATTGCGTGTTGCTTCGGTATTCCGCAAGGTATCGTTGGCTGAGTCATTCTCTCGCTCTCCAGTATTCTGGATATGGGGCATGACAAGGTTTTAGCATGGTGGCCCATGCAGGTCTCATCTTTTTAGACTTGTGGGGTATCTTGTTCATAGGATGTCTCAATCCACCTTGTTCCTTCTTGAAATCATGCATTCTACTTCCTTGATACCAAACTTGAACTTTCCTGTTAATTAGTTTCCTCGATTCCTTCTTGTCATGTTCTTGATTTGTCTTGTTTCTTGTGTCCCTTTCTTTAGGGTTTATCCACCCTCGGTGGTTGGTGCACCAGCAGTTTTAGCAGGGCAAGGCTCTATTGGTCCACGACGAGAGGCAGCACATGTTTGTGATGAGATCGAAGTATAGCCTATAGGAGAACAAGAAGAGCAACATATACCGGAGATACCAGTTGCCCCGGTTGTACCAGCAACACCTATGATGTTAGATGCACAAGTATTACTAGAGATCATAAGAGGAATGATGGCTACACGGGACCAACAACAGCTTCAGCATCACGAGCAGTATGTCCTGCTAAACCAGGGATTGCAGATAATCTTGGAGATAAGTGCCATGATAGATTCTAGGGCATCTGTCAGATTTTACAAATTGAACCCCAAATATTTTGATGGCACAAAGGAAGCTATCACAACAAATGACTGGCTCCAAGACATTGAGACGATATTAGCAGTAGCAAAGGTCCCAACTTACGAGCAAGTTGATCAAGTTAGATAACTCCAAGATCTTGCACGAGATTAGTGGGCAACAGAAGAAGTTTGCATGAGGTATCATATCTCTTAGGAATATTTCAGGCCTATTTTAGAATAAAGTATTTTAGAGTAGTAGCACGGTATGGGCTACAACAACGGTTCATTGATCTTAGGCAAGCAGGTGAGACCATAGACAGATATGTAGCAGAGTTCTGCAGATTAAACAGATTTGCTCCATCCATGGTATCCACAGAGCCGAAAAAAGCAAGGAGGTTCCAGTACGGACTTCATCTCGAGATCTTATGATTGGTGGAGGGACAAGATTTCCAAACCTTCGATGAAGTATTAATAGCAGCTAGAAGATGCGGGCTGACTACACAAAGATTAGCAGTCAGGATAGGAGGCCAGAAGAGGTCTTATGCCCAAAATGTGGAAGGAGGACCAACACCTCGAATTTTAGCACCAACACTCGGTGTCTGTATTCGTGATACAATACAGCGAGGACCAGTGGCCTCAGTTGCAACGACACCAGCTCGGCAATGACAGCCAAGGAAATGTCAACAGCACTCAGGGGACCCAGTAGGTTGCACTTATTGTGGCAAGGGAGGTCACACCAGAGACGTATCTAGAATGGCAAGTGAAAGATGCTTGCAATGTGGAGGTTCATACTACATGCTAGCTACTTGCCCACAGATGCAGAGGCAAGGAGGACCACATCAATAATTTTCGGCATTACCAGCTCCAGGGGTAGTTCCTTATCAAGAGCCAGTACTAGTAGTACAACCATTAGCCCAGCGTCCCATGTTGACACAAGCTCAGGTGTTTCAGTAGGGACAATATCAGATTAATCAACAGAGGCTACGACGACAGTGTCACCCTTATGACGAAGTTGCAGTAGAACCGAGATGCGATCAACCAGAGTTTGGCGTGCTGGAACAGATATTGGCTGAATGCGGTCCAGTTGAGGGTACGTTGTGAGCTTCTTCAGTCATATTCTTGGGTTCCATATTCGACGAGTAGAGATAAGTTTCTTGTCTCGATCTTCCACCTCTGTAACTCGTGATACATGATTGATATTATACGAAGGTACGTCCTGGACAAAGTCATGTCTTGGATTGAGTCACTGGTACCGACTCATCTTAAGACTTGACCCTTATTCATTTTGGGAGATAGCGTGGGATGAGGTCCCATTTTAGCATGACTCAGGGGGCAGTATACCTTCATGTCCAGAACTTCTTGATCCTTGCTCTTTTATTTGTGATGTGATATTGCTTTTCTTCACTATATATTGCTTGGATTTCTTACATGTATTTGTAGATTGACAATAGTTAGTGTTGTGCTTGCCCTGATATCTCTAGCTGGCCTTGACCTCGAATTCCAAGGACAAAATTATTTTTAGGTGGGTAGAGATGTCAGACCTATTTCCTGGTGTACATTTTTTGTACATATTTTTTGCCTTAGCTTTGACCCTGATATATATATTTTACGCATCTTTCTTCTCTTGATTGGCCATCCTGGTGCACGTTTGCTTGAGTTTCTCATTTTGGTGCACTCGTGGTGCGTTTGCTTCTTGGCGCACTTTTGTGAATTTTGTTTAGCTCGCACACTTTGAGCGCATTCCCCTTGTGCACAGTTGGCTAGAGACCGGTGCACTTTCTTGTTTTGTTGATTCGGTTGGGATTGTGATTGTGTGACTTTGATCGGTTAGGTAGGATCCAACGGTTCACAATCCAATATTTGCTATATATATTCTTGTCTTCCCTCTCTCTCTCTCTCTCTCTCTTCCATTATTGTGTTCTTGTTCTCTTTTCATCTTTTTTTCACAGGCAAGTACATCTTGCTTGGAATGAAGAAACATGAATCATGCATGGATTTATTTATCCATTAGTTCTTTAATTTTATTAGCTTATATTGTTGGGACTGAGTTTCTTTTGACCTTTAGTGATTACTATTTTAGATTTTCATGGCTAGGATCTTTTAGATCCGAGTTCTTGATTTATGGATCTTCTTGATATTTTGAGGAAATGATCTTTCAAAACTTAGTATTTTGAAAAACTACTTGGATCATAGTGATGAGCATCATATATTATGTAGATTTGCTTCTTAGTATTTGTGATTTGGAGCAAAGTTATAGTCTCGAGCTTGAGCTCTGAGTGCATCAATGGTGGGTCGTGTCACGCCCCAGTCCCAAAAGTACATAGGACTAGGAACACGAAAGCATGCCAGCAGCATGGATATGGCAACTCCAATATATGTAAACCAAATCCATACGTACGCTGTAATATGAATATCAAATCCACAAGTGGTATAAAATGTAATACAAGTCACAGGGAAAAATCTAAATTTCATCCACCAAAATCATATAGAAATAAATAACCAGTATCTATATAACTAGATCTCAACATAAATATCTAAGGATGATAGTTGGATGAAAACAAATCCACTACCAACTCGAATGGAAAAGTACAACACAACAAATACAATATAGGAATACCAGCTAACGACCATGGGCTCGAAAAGAAGACATCCTCGCAACACAAGTAATCATCCAAATCTGCACTCCTGCAATTACTCAAGAACATATACACCTGGCAGAGGACCAGGTCCTCAGAGGGACGTAACAAGATACAGAAAATACGAGCCAATTTGAATACAGTAAACATGCATCATATTTGAAAATAGATAAGTACGCTGTACAAGACAATCTATATGAATGCAAATGAGGACAACTTTTCGACGTATGGGCAAGGGTAGGCTACTCGATCTAATCCTCACAACCTCATGCTCGTCAGTGGACATCATCAGCCGACATACCGCGGGGGTAGCGACCCTCGGACTCCATCAATCGATATACCGCGGGGGTAGCGACCATCGGACACGATCCACCATAGTACGTGCTAGTGACTACGGTGTTACCAGAGTGGTTAAAAGCCCATACGCCTAATGATTGTCCTCTATGATACTAAGTGCCATGTGTGTGTCAACATATCTAATACATAGTAATGACTGAAAGAAAACTACACATGCAAGAATAAACAAAAATATAATAAATATACAGAAATATACTAAGCATGTAAAATACTGTAAGCAATTTGGCAAGGTATCTTGCCTGGGGTCCTGCTGCTGGTATGAATCAGAGTCCAAGTCACAGTCCAAATAGCCTATGTATTACAAATTTATCATGTCAAAAGATAATTTATTTTAATTTATTTAATTCTGGAATAATTGCTTTAAAATCCTATTTTAATCTTATTATTCTGATTTTTAGGTTAATTCCTAAATTTTTTCCAAAGAAACTGAATTTTATCAACTCGAGACTCATGGCACGCAAATCGAGGCGATCTGTTGACCGAAAAGTCAACCGACACAAACTCAACTTTTATGCATGATTTCCTGTATATTTCAGCGTCAAAAATATGCTGGAATTTACGGCTCGTCCGAATTCAAATTCGTTTGGGAATTATGGCACATACAAATTTTGTATTGTGCACCGATGGTTAAATTCTAACCTAGAAGTTCTACAGAATTAACAGTATATAAATACTTCGAATTAAATTCTGGGAAAAACATATATCAATGATCTCGACATTAGCTTTCCAAAACTTTAAACGGTTCATGATTCTGATTCCTGGTTCTCCCGGAATCGCAAACATATTGAAACACGTCTATTTTCAGATATGCTGTGCTCTACGAATTTTCCAGAATTTAATACTCATAATTTCGTAAAATAAATTATATAATCAGAAATCTAACCTCAATATCTTTCTAATGCAAGAAACTAGGCCTCGTTTGGAGTCCGGAGCTATGCGCAATGGCTTGTGGAAGATGAAGGAACCCTAGATGGCAATTCTCCAAAATCTCTATCTCTCTAAGATAATGGGATAATTAGGGTTATAATAATATATATATATATATATGGATGTACCTGCGGCTAAATGAATATTTATAGGCTGACACGTGTCAGAATCTGATTGGATGAATTTTTGTTATATTATTTGTTTTTGATTTGCCTTTATCAAAACATTATTTAAGTCATTTTAAATCTAAATAACTCAAAATAAATATTAAAAATAATCATAAAAATCTGGAAAAATTACAAAAAATATATTTTGAATTTAAAAACTCTAGAAAAATATTTGGAATAATTTTATATTCATAGATTTCCTACTATAATTAGGAGAAGCTCTAAACATTAGGTTTACCCATATAACTAAAAATAAATACTAAAATTATTCTAAAAATTCTGAAATAATTTCAGAAAATATATAATAATATTATAAATCCTAAAAAATAACGTGGGTCCATTCTATATTCCTGGGCTTACACAATAAATTCTACAAGTCCTAAAAATTAGTTATTAGCCTAAATAACTCCCAATAAATACTAAAAGTATTCAGAAAATTCTAGAAAATATATTTGACTATTTAGAACCTAAAATAAAATTTTAGAATATTTTTAATTAAGTTTGAACATAAAATAAATTCTTCAAAGTCTTAGAAAATTAGTGTTACTAGTATTTAATTAACTAAAAATTATGAAAAAATCTCAATAATCTAAAATAGCCTAAAAATAATTCTAAATAAATATTTATATAAGTAAATATACTAAAAAAATTATTTTCTAATTAACTAAGAGAATACTCTAAATAAATTCAACATCTATAATAAATATAATAATATAAAATATACACAAAATACCTATTTTGGGTGATGGAGTTTACAGGTCGGTTGGAGAAGAAGAACAGTGACAAGAAGTACACAAGAGGATTTGCATCACTGGCGCATGTTGAGTGCGACCCGCATTCCATAGTCGTGCGCATTTTAAGAGTACTGCCAATTTCTTGCAAAAGTATGTCAAGGGGATAATTTTTTGGAAAAATCTATCTTGGCGCACTTTCGGAAGACTTCAGCCTCTGGCGCACAATTGATATACTAACGAATAAACCAAGGAAAAGTGCGCCAGTCTACCTTTCAGCACACTTCGGACCAACTTCCTATTGATTGGAGCACTTTTAACCAAATTAACAAACCGGCGCACAATTGACACAATGTGTATTAACTATCAAAAGTGCGCCGCTCTTATACATATAACCCTTGGCGCACTTTCTGGATGCTCAACGGTTGGCACACTTTTGATGAATTAATAACCCGATGCACTTGCTATCTCTTGGTGCACTCTTGCTCGGTTCAGCCTCGATAATCGAGCTCTGACTTTTGCGTGCCTTGATTTTTGAGTCCTAGACTGTCATGCCATCGACTGTCGTGAGACCCTTGGAACTTATATTTTTTTTAGTTCTTGTCGTCTTTTAGCTCGCGCACTTTTGTGAGAGTGACTTGCTTGCATACTTTTGTGAGAGTATCTTGCTTGCACACTTTTGTGAGAGTGCGTCTAGTTATTTGTTTGTTGGCCTTATGTGCCATAATTGTTTTGTTTGGCCTTGAGTACCTAGACCCTTATGGCTTGCGCACTTTTGGAGAAGTGCGCCAAGTCTGTCTGCCAAGATTTATGCGCCTACCTTTCTTTTCTTGTAGAGTGCACACCTTTGTGAGAGTGCGCCACTGCATGTTTGTTGGTTGTTATACGCCAACCCCATTTTGCCTAGCCCGTGTACTTTTGCAAAGTACGCCAATGCTTGTTTCCCTGGCGATTGTGCGCCACTTTTCTGTTTTGTGATTTCTTGTTTCCTTGGGCATATTATTGAGTAATGTTAAGGACTATTGCCTTATTGATACTTGTATGAGGTTCTTGGCTATAATGTACGGCACCCAGCATAGACTTGTTATATTTAGAGCCTTGTAGATGTGGCCCTGATTATGCTTGATGTTTCCTTTCTAACTTTATTCTTATACGTTGGATAGAATAAGGGGCGTAGTTCAACTCGGAGGAGGATCTGCAATCCCGGTCCTTGTTTGGTTTAACGATTATGATAATCTCGAGGGGCTCTCGCACTACTCTTATTCTCATCTATCGTTATAATAAAGTGATAATTAATGTGACTAGTATTAGACTATCTTGTCCTGAATAACTTGCTACCTGATAACTTGTCCATGATCTATGATTCCAGAACTTGAGGAATTAATGAGGCATTCATGACCGTGACTTGATCATATAAGATATTAGGTTCCTAATTAATTATGACTCATAACTTGATCAAAACATGATTCATGTGACCAACTGATAGGTTTGGTATCCTGACTTGGTTATTGTATTCGTGCTAATACACTTGTCATGCTCGCCTATTTATAATGACTATATTATACACTAAGTATGAGACATTGGCCAACATGTACACTTAACGTGACATGATGATTCATGTTTGGTGTATAATATTATATTCCTGAATTCTTGGCACGAAAATGATAATGGGTCAGAACCATAGCGTGGCTAGGTTATTGCTTGTTTGAATATTGCATCTACATTTGGGTGAATCCAGACTTGACTCTTTATATTAAATGGATTCGTATCAAATGTGCATGTACTCTGTACGACATCATTAAGGGAAATGTCCATGTGGCCATGGCAGAAAATTCTATATCATTGTAGGGTTAATTAGGTAACATAACAGCTGATTAGAACATGGAGAGGGAACGGCATCCCAAGATCGTGCGTAATGGGCCGCTCCGTGATAATATTTTTGGTGTGCAAGACTGGCCACCACAGATATTGGATATCATCTATATGTAGTGGAGTGCAATATTCGACTTTTTATATTTAAGATCGAGCCAACATTTTTCCTATAGGAAGGTTGGAATTATTACTGATTAATTAGCACGGTGGCCCTACGGGGGACTGGTACGATCATGATTTCATGCCTGTATAATATTGGCTCGGTTAGTCCTGCCCGACATGGCACGATCTGAGAATTATTATTATTATTATTATTATTATTATTATTATTATTATTATTATTATTATTATTATTATTATTATATTATTATTATTATTATTATTATTATTATTATATCTAGGATAACCCTGGACTCCATATAATAAGCCGTAACATTGATTGGTCGTTCTAACTTGACTTTTTTGTGATTGTAATTAGGCTAGTAGCTTAGGGACATGAACTATCATAGTGTGGGGCTCAACTTCTGTCCTTACTTGGTTGGAAAGTTTAGTCATTATATTATGATAGAATATGGACCAAACTATGACACAGAATCTTAGCTTGACCATAATCACGGGACGTATCTTATCTTGGGTGGTATGACATTTTTTGTCCTTGTTTGGTGAAGGAGTGTCATGTTATTCCAAAGATGGGGCACGCCAATAATTCTTGGCTCTTGCACTATATGCTTAATCTGATTTTTGTTTCTTCATTCGTGCTTCCTTGTGGTACTTGCTATTTGGGGTCTAACCCCACTGGTTTTGCATGGCCAGGTTTAGATTTAGCACCTGAGGATCAAGCTTATCTCACCCTCACTGATGGCACGCACCAGAAGGATAGCTGTTGAGGGACACGAGTGGGTTCCTTTATTCACTGCTCATTTTTTGTAAACTATATTCTTTTGGGCGTTTAGCCAACCGACACCTGTTAGTCGACAAATCTGGACACTAGTTTCTTATATGACTGTATATATATTCAGACTGTAGCTGAATCACTGTCATGTATACTTTGATATTGCATCTGACACATCATTCTATACCGCCAGATCTCTAAAAAATATTCTGATGTGACGTTTGGGATGCCTTACTGCTTATTCTGAAATATTCTATATTATTGCTACTTATTTGAATGATTGAGACATATAAGTTCTTGACCCTAGGAGACTTGATTGTAGTATGCACCATATTGTCTCTAGACAACCTTAACACATTGCGGATTATTTTGGTATTCCGCAAGATATGGTTGGCTGAGTCATTCCTCAGCTCTCCAGTATTCTGGATCTGGGACGTGACAATAGGGTTGCTAACATAGTGCCCCCAACAGAGGAGCGAGGCATTACGTGACTATCCCAAAAGAAATATTAGACAAGGTGCCAGAGAGAATCAACATAAAAGAGTCAAGACAGTTAAGCACCCATATCGTCGATCATTTCAAGTTATCCTCCAAGGAGTATTCGATGGAAGCGGAGAAGAAGAAAAATATATCTCGAATTTCATATGCGGGTATGGTGGGATCGTTGATGTATGTTATGGTATGCACTTGTCCCAATTTTTCGTATGCGATCAGTTTGGTAAGCATGTATATGTGAAATCCAGGAAGACTTCATTAGGAAGCGGTAATGTAGATACTTCGATATACAAATGTTAAGGACCTTCGTTTGTTATTTCATAAGTCAGAACACGGAACTAGTTAGTTTCAAGGTTATGTGGATGCGGATTATGTCAGTGACTTGGATAAGAGAAGATAAAATAAAGGCTATGTATACACACTTACGAATTCTTTAGTCAATTGGAAGTTGATCCCTTAAGATATCGTGGCACTTTCTACTACAGAGTCAGAATACATAAGGCATGTTAATTAGCGAATTCAGATTCAAGAAGATATAGGTTTCGTTGTTTTGTGACAGTCAGAGTACGATTCATCTTACGAATAATCAGGTATACCATAGTCAAAAGAAACATATCGATGTACGATATCACAAGATATGAGTATGATACGATAAGGAGATCGATCTTATAAATATCCATACTAAGGTGGACCTAACAGGCATGCTACCGAAGATGATTCCTATGGAGAAGCTAAAAGGTAATCATGTGTGAGGAAGGTTGACAACCTCGGTATGAGAGTTATGGCAATTCTGGATAAAGATTGTGTTGATGTTCAGTTTCACAATTCTAGTTAAAGATCAGCTAGTTTTGGTGCACAAGGGGATACTAAAGGAGGACAAGTTAAAGCAGTATGGAGTTAACCGCAACATATTTAGAAGGCTAGTTGAATAAGTCGTGGTGGAAATTATTGTAGCGGTCACTCTTGTTCAACAGTGATGGTTGCCAGAGGAGCTCAAAAGGGAAAGGTGAATGCATGCCTGCAACATTTTCCTGCAGACCTGCAGCTTCTTGAAGTCTACTCCAAGCAGACCAGCCCAATTCAAGTTTTAAGACATGATTTCGACGATCAAATTTGCTCCAAACTTAACGAAAGTTTAGGAGAGCTTATTTAAGGGTGTTGGCAATGTTGGGAACGAAAGTGCGAAAAACATTCCCCAAAATAGAGAGTACCTACGAGAGAACCGAGCAAAATACATAAACCAAAAAATGTAAACACAAATCGCAGACACAGAGATTTTTGACGTGAAAAACCCTTGTAGAAAAAATCACGGGACTATCGGAGTCCAACCCTGAAAAGCCTCCACTAATGAAATAAAAAATACACCGACTCCTTGCAAACTTCTCACCAATCTAAACGGATCACCACAACTCTTTTGGAATAGAAAATAGATTATAACCACGAAGAAGAAAGACAACGAGAAATACCTGAAACTGATCTCCTTCTTCGAAATAGCATACAATCCTTCTTTCTCCTCTCCAATGTTGCAATGGCACTCTTTCCTCTTTTTCTCTCCTTGTTGCTATATTTTTTTTAGAGAGGGATATATTTTAGGACCAAGAGACACCTATATATAGCCTCAAACCCACAACTAGTATTTCTATTATAGATAAGAATATCCAATCAAAATCCATTGACATATTCCTATTATATGTAGGAATATCTAATCCAAATCCATTGAGATATTTCTATTATATTTAGGAATATCCAATCCAAATAAATTGAGGTATTCCTATTATATGTAGAAATACCCAATCCTACTCCAGGGTATTTTTACATAGGTTGGGAACCCCACCAACTCCAACAAATCTTTTCCTTCACAACTATGTGGAGGGGGTCGTCATCCCGATGATTCGCCTGCAGTACTCAAACTTTTTCCTTGGTATAACCTTTGTGAACATATCTGCTCCGTTGTCATTTGTATGAACCTTCTCAAGCGTCGCTTCCTTCTTGTCAACTATATCATGTATCCAATAATACCGAGTATCAATGTTCTTGGATCGACTATAAAATATATGGTTCTTCATAAGGTGAATAGCACTCTGACTATCGCAAAGCAAAGGATACTGCTCCTTCTTTAGCCCAATTTCCTGCAGCAGCTTCTTCAACCACAGCAACTCTTGCAAGCCTCTGTCGTTGTAATGTATTCTGCCTCTTTTGTCGATAAGGCAACACACTTCTGTAAATATGACTGCCACAATACTGCTCTACCAGCAAACATTATCACATAGTCCAAAGTTGATCGCCTCGTCTCTATATCTCCAGCCATATCAGCGTCGGTATATCTAACCAGCTTCGGCTCGTCACCACCAAATAAAAGTCTTCAATCAGCAGTACCCTGAAGATATCATAGAATCCACTTGACCCCACTCCAATGTACCCATCCAGGATTGAAAGTATACCTGCTAACTGTGCCAACTGCATGAGCAATGTCTGGTCTCGTACATACCATAGCATATATAAGACTCTCCACGGCTGAGGCATATGGAACTCGCTCCATATCTACTTTCTCGTCCTTGGTAGATGGACACTACTCCTCAGTGAACTTAAAGTGAGTCGCAAGGGGGTTACTCACTTTTTTGACCCGTCCATCCTGAAATGTTGAAGTACACGGTGAAGGTACTTCTTTTGGGACAAGTATAGCAGCTTGGACTCTCTCTCTCTCGGCTGATCTCTATCCCAAGAATAGTCTTCATTGTGCCCAAATCCTTCATAGAGATGGGCGCACCCAGTTGGCGCTTCAACTCTGCTATCATGGTGGCATTCTGACCCACCAACATCATGTCATCAACATAAAGTAACAAAATGATGAAATCATCCTCGGCGAAGTACCTCACAAAAATATAATGATCCGACGTCGTCCGTGCATAGCCATGCTCCCCCATAAATAACTCGAACTTCCTGTACCACTACCTTAGAGCCTGTTTCAGACCATACAAGCTCTTCCTCAACCGGTAGACTAAATATGACTTGCCCTTCTTACAGAATCTCTCTGGCTGCTCCATGTACAACTCCTCCTCAAGATCACCGTGGAGGAATATCGTCTTCACGTCCATTTGCTCGACCTCTAAGTTGAAACTGGCTGCCAATGCTAGCACCACCCATATAGACGACTGCTTGACAAATGGCAAAAAGATATCATCATAATCTATGCCTTTTCGCTGACCATAGCCTTTAACTACCAGCCTCGCTTTGTAACGAGGGCGAGTAGCATCATCGGTCTGCTTCACTTTGAACACCCATCGATTCTTCAAAGCTTTCTTGTCCTTTGGCAATCGCACCAGATCATAAGTAGAGTTGGCCCCCAAGAAACTTATCTCCTTCTGCATGGCCTCTATCCACTCATGTCTGTGTTCGTCTTCCATAGCCTCTGCGAAACTTTCGAGTTCTCCCCCGTCAGTCAGTAGTACATACTCACCCGGTGAGTATCTCTTAGATGGTCGACGCTCTCTATCGCTCCTTCTCAAAGGAACCACTGGTGTTGGCTGTATATCTACAGTCTTCTCCCCTCCAGGAACTACCTTATCGGCATGCTCATCCTTCTGAGGGTCACTCTGACCACCATCAGCAGGCTGATGATCAAGGTTGGGAGCAACTCCATCTACTGGCTCCCCCATAACTGGATCCTCTGCGATGTCCTCTGGAAACTTCTCGAAGCGAAATGACTCTAACTCAGGCAATTCCTCGGCCTCAGAAGGCATCTCAGAATCCTGAGTATTGGTCATGGTCTGATCCTCGACGAATACCACGTCCCTGCTTCTGTAGAGCTTTCTTACCACTGGATCGTAGAGTCTATAGCCAAACACATCCCGACTATAGCCGACAAAGATGCACCACCTCGTCTTTGGCTCAAGTTTGGATCTCTCATCCTTCGGTACATGCACGAAGGCCTTACAACCAAACACTCGCAGGTGATTGTATGACGGATCTTTGTCGTACCATACTTTGTCAGGCACATCACCTTGCAAAGAAGCACTAGGAGATAAATTAATAACATAAACAGTTGTGTAAAGTTCCTCACTCAAATAGCTGCCTGGCAAGTTTATTTCTGACAGCAAATACCGTACCCTCTCCATTAGCGTTCTGTTCATACGCTCCACTACACCGTCGAGCTGCAGTATCTTTGGTGGAGTCTTCTGGTGTCGTATCCCTTGCTCTCTGCAATAAGCATCAAAGGGACCGATATACTCGCCGCCATTGTCCGACCGAACACAAAGCAGCTTCTTGCCCGTCTCTCTTTCAATAGAGGCCTGAAACTCCTTGAAAGTGTGCAGCACCTGATCCTTGGTCTTTAAGGTATAGACCCAAACCTTTCTAGAATAGTCATCAATAAATGTTACAAAATAAGAAGCACTACCAATGGATTTTACCTTCATAGGACCACATATATCCGAGTGAATCAACTCGAGAAATGTCGGCTTCCTTGAACTTGGGTGACTTTGGAAAGACACCATATTTTGTTTTCCCGCCAAACAGTGTGTGCACTTCTCCAACTTGATAGACTTTAGCCCTGGAATCACCTTCATGTTCACCAAGGAGCTCATCCCTTTCTTGCTGATATGGCTGAGCCGCCTGTGCCATAACTCAGTAGACGCATCAGCAAGTGCGTTAACCTCATGTGTCCCATGTGTGCTCCCTTCCATATAGTAGAGTCTGGACCTCTTGCTTCATCTGGCAATCACCATCGAACCTCTGGAAAGATTTTACTGATTGTTCCCGAAGAGACTGAAGAAACCCTCATCATCCAACCTTTCAATAGACACCAGGTTAAAACGGATATCAGGGACATGACAGACATCTTTGAGAACAAGAACTACACTTGTCTTTGTCCTCAAATGCACATCTCTAATGGCAACCGCCTTCGACACATCTCCATTGCCCAACTTCAATACTCCACAGTCGCATATTGTATATGTAGCAAATAGTGCCATATTGTGAGATACGTGCGCTGAAGCACATGAGTCCACCAGCCAAGAGTTGTCATCGTAGGCGAGGTTCATAACTACATCATCACCTACAAGGATCATGTTGCCTCTATGTGTCGAGGTCGCCGCTGTAGTGTTCTCACTTTGTCTTCCCTTGTCGCCCTTCTTCTCTCTCTTCCAAGCAAAATTTTTTTGCTTGATGTGGCCCTTCTTGCCACAATAGTAACACTCCGGGTCCTCGTACCGACCCTAGGACTTTCTCCTGCTTTTGTCTCTGCCACCGCCTGGACCCCAACTTTTATCCCTTCCACAGTTCTCTGAAACAGGTGCCTCTAAGTGGGATATGGATGAAGTGTCCTGAGAACATCTCTGCATCTCTTCATTCAGTACCTCGCTCTTGGCAAACTCCAGACCGAGTATGTCTTCCGGAACAGAAACGATCATAGACACTCGTACGGTCTCCCACGAGTCTGGCAATGTACATAGCAGCCATAGTCCTTGAACCTCATCGTCGAACTTGACTCTCATCGAGAATAGCTGGTCAACCACATCCTGGAACACACTCAAGTGATCTGTAATAGATGCCTCATCTTTGTACCGCAGACCCATCATCATCCGGATCAGGAATAATTTATTTATTCCGGTCTTCTTCGCATACAAAGATTCTATCTTATCCCACAGTGTCCTCGTGTGCTCAATACTGGCAACGTGGTTGTACACATTCTCGTCAATGAACTGCCTGATGTACCCACACACCTGTATATGCTCAAAATTCCAGTCATCTTCATTGGGCCTCTCGGAAGTAAATACCGGCAGATGCAGCTTCTTGACAAATAGCAGATCATTCATCTTGCTCCTTCAGTAATGATAGTTGGTACCGTTCAGGTTTACCATGCGCACCGGCTTCGCGTCCATCTCTCCTCCCTTGTTTGTCTGTCAACTCCTGACACCCTTCTGAAATTTCAGAACCTGGCTCTAATACCACTTGTTGGGAACGAAAGTGCGGAAAATGTTCCTCAAACCAGAGAGTACTTGCGAGAGAACCGAGCAAAATACACAAACCAAAAAATGCCAACACAAATCGCAGACATAGAGATTTTTGACGTGGAAAACCCTTACGGGAAAAACCACGGGACGATCGGAGTCCAACCCTGAAAAGCCTCCACTAATGGAATAAAAAATACACTAACTCCTTACAAACTTCTCACCAATCCAAACGGGTCACCACAACACTTTTGAAACAGAAAATAGATTATAACCATGAAGAAGAAAGACAACGAGAAATACTCGAAACTGATTTTTTTCTTCGAAATGGCCTCCAATCCTTCTTTCTCCTCTCCAATGTTGCAATGGCGCTCTTGCCTCCTTTCCTCTCCTTGTTGCTATATTTTATTTTAGAGAGATATATTTTAGGGCCAGGAGATACCTATATATAGCCTAAACCCACAACTAGCATTCCTATTATAGATAGGAATATCCAATCCAAATCCAAATCCATTGACATATTCCTATTATATGTAGGAATATCCAATCCAAATCCATTGAGATATTTCTATTATATTTAGGAATGTCCAATCCAAATAAATTTAGGTATTCCTATTATATATAGAAATACTCAATCCTACTCAGTGGTATTTTTTACATAGGTTGGGAACCCACCCACTCCAACAGGCAACCCTAATTAGGTGTACTTGAAGCATGAGGAGGCTATGCTTGGTGATTCGCTAAGAATGTCATATGGAAATCTAGAGAGAGAAGAAGAAGATAACTCGTTGGAGATCTCGTAAGGGAAGAGTTCGTAATATTTGTTGTTCGGGTCGATCAAGAGGTGCGGAAATAGCTATAATTGAAAACGAAAAGTATGAAAAAAATATCTCGTAATGCATTTCACGAGAAGGAAAAAATGAAAAACTCATTTTATGGTAAGGTCATACTTGAGAACACTTTCTTAGGGCATAGAAAGAGGTATTAAATGTTAACTAATAGTATACCAAAATTTGTTTGTGTAACTCTTCTAAATTTTCTATAGTTGATTCAACAAAGTATTATTTTCTTGCCTCTTGGCGTAGACTGATCTTGTTGAACCATGTTATATAGTGTGTTTGTTCTTATTGAAAATTTATTTGGTATTTGTCATTGTTATTTGTTGTTGTAAGATGAACTTTTCGATTTTGTGATTTTGTAAGAGTTAAATGTATGTGACATGTGCGAGTTTTAAGAATTAATGTATCTTTGTCAAACCACAAAGATTTCTTTTCTAAGGACTGTTTGGCGAGTCTAGGAAAGAATGATGTAATCTTATTAAGAATTCTACTTATTGCGTTGTCGTGATAGTTTTATAATTGTATAGATAGTATGTGGCAATGTGGGATCCATTAACATTCTATTAGTTCACCCTTGAACCCAAAATCTACATTAGACCCGTTTAAGAACCACTAATTCAGGGATAGGGTGTCTATAAAGAAAGATATCATCTGCCGGCTGGAATATATATATATATATATATATATATATATATATATATATATGGTAAACGTATTCCTATATAAATGATGCACATGTAGACCAATAGAAATAAATTTCTACATCCCATGTGCACTAGTACACTCAATTCCTATTGATCAACATGTACATTGACTCATGTAGAAATATAACCTATAACTCATATCATTTTTTCCACACACACACACACACATATATATATATATATCATTTTTTCCACACACACACACATATATATATATATATATATATATATACTACTACTACTACTACTACAGGAAAGTATGAACGTATCATGGTTGCACTCCAAAAAAATGCTGGTATTTAGACACTGATCTAGAAGATATATATATATATATATATATATATATATATATATATATATACACACACGAGGGATTGGAACACAAATTATAACGAGAGAAGAATAGGGAATAGGGCCACGGAAAAGAAAGAAGATTTTTAGGTAAATTATTTTTTTATCCATGCATAAAAAATTTTAGGTAAGAAAGTATTACATAACCAAATAAATCAATATAAATTCTCAAGCTGCTTGCTAAAAAAGATATTGTTAGTGCAGGAGAATTTTATTAAGACAATCAACAAACCCAAACCAAATAAATATAGTCTCAAATTTCAAGGACAATTTGTCCGCATGTTATACAACAATGAACAAAACCAAACAAAATCAATATGCAAGTCTCAAATATGTGGACAATTTGTCGACTGTACTAAGACGAACTCCCAGAAGGAGAGACCCTAGCAGAAGAAGGCACAATTTTTTTGTAGAGGAGATCAGTATTCCCATTTCTTCAATTCCATTCCATCCGGCGGGCTTCCCTCAATCTTCTTTTTACCCACATCTTTCCAGTTCGTGGACAGCACCGTGCCATTGGATTCCATCTATACCAGATAAAAATGGTATTAGCCCCATTACAGCTATATATGAATACCTCAAGAAGACCATATCTTAAATCCCGCAAAACAAAAACAAAAACAAAAACAAAAACAAAAACTGAAGGAAATGAAACATTCAGTACAAAGCAAACAAATGTCTTACAAAAGATTTGCTCATGGCTCGCCTTGTGTCCTCATCACCATCTCGGTATATATCACGGAAAAGCTTATTCAAGCCAGGATCACCATCGAGTTTCTCCTCTTTTTCCTGAAAATAACAGTAAAAACATCTTATAACAAAAAGAGAGAGACCGACTTAGATCAGCACAGCTGATACAAAAGTTGCACTAGTGGATCCAACAAAACCTTCATTGTATACCTCCTTTTTCAGTTCAGCTTCCAGTTTATCCCAATCAGTTTTAGTCTTAGAGGAAGGATATGAAGGTTTCTGGGAATTTGGAGCTGCAGATCCAAAATCAGCGGGAAAGCATCAGAGGCCAAAACACTATCAAATTGTCTGGAAAATCTAAAGGAGACATTCTACTAGCATGGTTTGTTTCTCTTCAAATATTATTATTCATGCTTCACAGCAGTACATTCGGTCAACAATTTGTGCACGCAAAGTAAAAAAAAAAAAAACAATGAATAAATGATGTAAAGGAAAAGGTTTTATTCAACATTTTGAAATATACAGCGTTAATCATAGTAGAGAAAGAGATGGGTCATAGACAACACTAGGCAGACTTCCACACATTTTCATGAAAGGAAATTGTATCTGATACAAACATTAGATAACTTGTTAAAAGATGGGCACGGACGGCGGGTAAGGCTTAATTGGGAAAGCACATGTGGTTTTCAATTCATCCATAAGTTTCTAAAACTGAGATTTGTTAACGGTTACAAATAGTATGTGAACCAATCTCCTCCAAAAATGCCATCAGGACTGCACAGTGGACACATATTAGCAGGACATTTTCATTGGCAAAATTATAGATGATATTTCTTAAGAATCCCTGGGTTCTTAAGATATATCTGACCAAAGAATGAGCATAAGCTGAAATGAGCACAAGATGGGTGTCTCGCAACATATAAAATGATAGAAACAAAGAAACAAAGAGCATTCAAGGGAGTTTGTGGTGTCAACAAGGGTAAACTGTGAGAAAATCATTTTAGTTAATTTAATCATGGCCAATGGATCCTTATAGATGTATCAGTCAGACGGATGGAATATCTTAACTGAAGGAGCTGAGAGAACTAGAAAGATGTAAACAAACTTAAATTGAGGAAGAAAAAAAAGGTATGGCACTTGATAATGTTAGAGAGAAGATGGCCCTTAACAGAGATGCTCGAAAGTTGTTCTTGTTCAATCAGGTCATTTCATGAAAGGAAATATGGGTAGCTGGGATGCCTGGTGCTACAGGATAAGCATTGCCTAGTTAGATATTTCCTGGGGGAATTTATTTTCTATTTCAGATATAACTCTGCCTAAATTACTAAAAACTGAAGCTCAGAGTCACTCCAACAGTTTTCTGCTACAAAGACAGATTTCGCTGGTAGGTATATGGGATAGGCAGAAGATGGGTCGTAAGCAAAAAAGGTAAAGAAATATAGCAACACGTTCTGTTAAAATTTTAGAGCACATACATGAGGTTAAGAATTTGTTGTCAGCGCTCAGCAAAAGCAATTTCACCAACACTATACTAGCAGAAAGGGAACTACCTGACATTGTGTTTATCTTCTGTGGAACTGTTTTCTTATCACTAAATTCCAAAGATGTCCAAGTGATGGGTTCTGCTTTAGCAAGGCGAATTTCAATTTTGGTCGACAGCACGAAATATTTGCACTTGTCTTGTATTATCTGCTTGTTGACCAACCAAGAAAGAGAGACTAGTTTAGCCACAACTAAGAGCAAGAAAATTAGCTATGCTCATTAAAGTTCAAGATACTATGTACAAGCATGTCCCCAAGTGACATCCGGTAAAAAAAAATAATGATCCAAAGAACACAAAGCACCCTTTCAATATATGCCCAATGAAAAACGTTTCCGGTACATGATTAAAAAAAACTTCTTAAAAGGGGAAAAACTGACAAGAAAGGTCAGCCTCAAGAGTTCTTACCACTTTTTGTAGTTTCCATACTGGAACTTAGGTGACTATGATCATACTATGATGTTTTCCATACCTGGACTAACTAAAGCATTGAAGTCTATGTTATATTAAGCGTGAGGCGAGACGATGAAGCTGGCGCCTCGCTTAAGCGGCGCCTAAGCGCTTAGTTAGCACTTACCTATTTTTACCTACCTACATATAAAATACTCTATATATACATAAATTTTAATATATTTTTCATAGAATCATATTCGTATATGCATGAATAACAATACCAATTATCAATCAAGCAAAGACAATATAAATACTATAATCAAAATACCATTATCAAGTGATTTTTTTTTGTTTTTCAAAGCTTGGCGCTTTTTCCAGCGGTAGGCGAGACGCTGTTAAGCGCCGCCTAAGCGCAGGTCCATTTTTTGGGACGAGATTTTCCTAAGCGAGGCGCTCAGGTCTCCAAAACCGCTTAAGCGCGCTTTTTAAAACATAGATTGAAGTACAATTTTTAGAAGAGATATTATAGGGTAGGGTGATATATTTAGAGGAAATAAGCTCTAGGGAGAGAAGTTTTGCAGAATTACCCAGAGAGGCAAGTAGCCAGTCGGTCTGGCGGTTTTTGAACCGCACAAAATGCACCAGACCGACGGGCGCATTGTGTGCAGCTAATTTTTTTAAATTTTACAACGGTCGAATTTCGACCGTTTAGATCACAACGTTTACATTTCTACAGCCTATAAATTAAAGGGCAAGAGAGAAGAAGCTTTCAAACCATTCTACATTATTTTCTCCTACAATCTCTTCTCTACATACTTCTTTACTCAAAAGCTCTCCATTCATAAGCTCTACAATCTCTCTCTACAAGCTCTTCATTCATTATCTCTACAATCTCTAGTATAAGATGGTGAATAAGCATGAAATTTTGTTTTGAAACTAATTTACAATCACCATATATAAATATTTATGTTACTCCACCGTTACCAAGATATGATATTAGTAGTCAACATTTTTCTAATAATCAAAATGTTAATATTGGTTATAGTTCTTCTCACCAAATTGTTTATTTACTAAAGAAGAACGTATATTAAATGAAAGTGATAATGAAAATGATGACAATGAAAATAGTGATGATTTAATTGATAATTTAGATGATAATGTCAACATTGTTAGCACTCCTGAAATATGTCGAAAAATTATTTGAATCACTTTCTAAATTTAGAAGTTTTATAAGTGATATAAAAGTGTTATAGCAATTTGACATAATTTTACTTGTTCAGCTAGTATGAACAATGTTCGAGAAATTATATATTTTTATGATGAACCAAATTGCAATTAGAGCGTATATGCTTAAGTCATTAATGAAGATGAAAGATTTATTATTCGTACATTTGATAGTCGACATTCTTGTTTATGTAACTTACAACGGGATGTCATCTACAAGCTGCTACTGCATGGGTTAAAGGTAAGATAATTGATACAATTAGAGATAATCAGTCAAGCAGTCCATCACACATTATAAGAAAAATATATAGAGATCATCAAATACATATTAAATATTCAAAAGCTTGGGAATTACGAAAAATTGCATTAGCTGAAATTAATGGATAGTTATTTTGATGCATATGGTAGTCTCAAAGAATATGCTTATACAAATGAAAATAAATCATGAGAGAAAATATTTTAATAAAGACTACCCAAAAAAAATTCAAAGAATATTTATTTGCTTGAATACATGCTTCGTGCCCTAAATTTGATATTAACACTTTCAAATCTTGCTAAATGTTTTAATAACTTAATTAAAATTTACATAATAAACTAATAACAATATTACTTAATGATATTAAAGCTAAGATTATATCACTTCATAACAAAAACAGACAAATTGCTGAAAATTTGACAACAAACTATTGTCTGAGGATGCTAAAAACTATGGCCCGCATCAAAAGAGAAGCACATCAGTTTCAAATGTTGTGCATTGATAATGTCATATTCGACATATTAGATCATAAAACAAGTAGAACATGTGTCTTCACTTATAGTGTAAATATTGTTCATGTTGTAGGTGGTAACATACATTCCTACCATGTGTACATGTATACTTAGCGTGTAAGTCTTGTAATGTAGTAATTGAAAGTTGTTATCCTGCTAAAAATTTTACTGAAAATTTGAGAAGTTTATATAAGCCATGTATGGAACCAATTCTAGTATCTTACACTCCTAAGTGCATTGATTACAAATTATTGGACACAAAGCTAGTAGACAAAAACAAGAATCGTATCATAACAAAGGATTTATTAACAAAGATCTCCATTGCAATAATTATGGTGGGCACAACAAAAGAAAATGTATTTAACCAACTAAGAGTAATTTTTTGTCTTTGGTGTTGCAATTAAACTCCAAAATGAATAAAAGTTGTATGTTTTTATCTTTGATGTCTTAATTTTTCTTGTTAATGCCATACTTTACTACCATAAATATTGTTAATGTCATACTTGTCATGTCATAAGTCTTCTTGTAAAGTGAAAGTCGTGAAGGGAGATTATCTTTGAAGTTGTAGTTAACTCAAAAATGAATATATATATAAAAAATATTTGTTGTTATTTTGATGATGTAAGTTTCAAAAATATGCAAAAATTAACAGAAAAACAAAATCTTAAAAACCAAGCCTTATAATCCTAAAACCCTAACCCTATATTCCTAAAACCATAAAACTGGAATCTTAAAACCTAACCCAACATTCCTAAAACCATAAAACTGGAATCTTAAGTTAAAACCTAACCCAATATTCCTAAAACCATAACACTAATTCCTAAAGCCCTAACCCTATATTCCTAAATCTAAACCCTAATTGTATATATCATCTTACAAGTCGAAATCCTAACTTTTCAAAGCTAACAACACACAGTAGAAAAGTAATATAAACATAGTATCAAGAAACAATTGTAAAAAAATTAAAATAAAATTAGTTGCACAAAATGCGCAAGACCGTCGACGACTTGTCTCTCTCCAGGTAATTATGCCGAACTTCTCTCCCTACAGCCTATTCCCTCTAAATATATCTCCCTATATAAAAAAAATTCTATTTTAAGAATCGTCTTGTACCACGTACATAAGATAGAGTAACATATTACATTCTCCATGCTTTTAGCTAATAACAAAATATTGTTAAATTGCTGATAGAGTATCTGTCCCAAAGTCTTCTTTTTATAATAATAATAATTGCGGACATTTGGAAAGAGAGATTTTGATAATATCCATTTTGTTCCTTCAATGGGAATATTTCCTATTTTTCTTCATATTGTACTTCTAATCACATAAAGATGTAATTGCTGATAGCACAAATAAAATGTGGGAAGTAGTTATACGCAGTAGTAGAAAGCCACTCTCCGTTTTCTATCCTTTTAAATGACGCTTTCTCACATTTTCTTCTGTAACGTGTTCGTCAATAAAATCTTATCGGATCAAGTTAGTAATACTCTCGCGTAACAGAATATCCTATTGTATCAAGTTAGCAATTACTCCCCAAGCACTACCCTATCAGGGTGACCAGATGGAAATGATAGGTAATATAGAAAACCAGACCATCTTGTTGTAGAATAGCTTTGTTTATGTTAACAATAATAAGAACATATGAACTATGATTCTCAGCAGCGCCATTATTATTTTAATTCCATTTTCAACTGCATTTTATATTATATTAACCGTGAGGCTGAAGCAATTTAGCCAAGGAGCTAAGACCTTTTTGAATCTATACATCAGCACAAAGTACATCTTTCTGGCTCATCTCCGCCACTCCCTTGAAGAAAAATAAAATCTCATCCAACCATCGTGAGAGAGAACTGGAACAACAAGCATAAATGTAATTTCTTTTTTCTTATCCTATTCTCATCTAATTCCATGTTTTCTGGATCAAAGTGTTCGGCAATTAAAAACATGTCCAGAATGAGAATGCAGTTGAAATGAGAATGTGAGGTGGATGAGAGGCAATAAGTAGCAAGTCCAAAGAAGGATAAGTAATGAGTGTATTACTAGGTGGGGGTGGTGCCAATTAAGGTAAGATTAGAAAGAATTGTCTCAGGTGGCTTGGCCATTTGGTTTGGACACATACAATGTAGACAACTAGATGCACCAGTTATGCGTGGAAGGAATTATAAAGAAGCTTCTAGAACTAGGGGGAAGCCTAAAGGAACTTGACTTTGTTGTAAAGAAGGATGTGGCGTTTGCTAACGTTACGTTGCTAATGGTATAGAGGACATGGCCCTTTGCTAAATGAAGAAAAGGGTAAAGGATATGTTGTTTGTTGTACTATTATCTTGTAATAATGCATCAGTTGGCTTATTGTTAAGAAAGGCTTCCATCAAAGGCACATACTACAAGAAAGATATTCCTCTTATCATCCAACCAGATACTTCTTATTCCAGAACTTACAAATGCAGATGGCTTACTCTGATCTTTGTTTCTAAAATAAAGGCAAGCCTTCTCATCTTCTCTCTCCTCTGTGACCTTCACTCACCATCACTCTTGATTGGTAATTTGTTGTTGACAAATTGATTTTTGACATGCTAACATCTTTATGGTGGACTACCATTTCATACTATATGCTTTTGTTTGTAAAAGTTTTCTGAACAATAATATTCAGTGAAGATTACACTCAAGGATCAAGAGCACTATTGTCCAGTTCTTCTTAAAGCGTTGATGTTTAAATTTATTTTTTTATTATTTCTTGAAGTTTCTTATTATGTCTCTGGGGTGTGTATGAACTTTTTCTTCAATGGCTAGTTTTCAACAAAATCAAGTACTTAAAATGAATTTGATCAAATTCTACGCCGCACTAAGCAACCAAAGTATTCCATGTCAATAGAACCTATATACACTTAACTAAGAATAGACCTAGGGCATGGTCCTCCATACCACCTTCCCCCCTTCCCTTTCCCAATCCCCACCTTAGAAGCCAGAAACTCCTAGGAGGTCAACGAATCTCAGTAAGAACCTTCGATTCGGCGTTTCTTACTTGAGAGCTCGTTTGGAGCTCGTTTTCCCGATGACGGGGGCTTCATTTCTCCGGGGACGGAAGCTCGTTTCCCCGACGACATGATCGCTTCCCATAATATGACCAAAATTTTAGAAGAAGACATAAATTTTGTGAGAGAAATTGGAATATTTTCAATACACATTCATCAAAGTACCAAGAAACTAAAGATTTCTTAATTTGACGTCATAAAAAATTAACATGCGAAAGATCTCTCTGTAACTTTGAACTGAACTTTATAAATTCTAATAAATTTTAAGATATTTATAAGTTTTGATAACAATAATTAATAAACATTAAAAATTTATTAGCGCGCGCTCCCATCACGCTCCCAAATTTAGAATCTTCTAAGTAGTTGCGCTTCCCCACCCCTGCTTCCGTCCCTGCTCCCGCTTCTGGCTTCTAAGATCCCCACCCCCTCTTATCTCAATTGCTCATGTAATAACACCAATAGTAGCAGGATAAGTAAAAATGTGACACAAAAGCAATGGCCATCCTCTCAGACGGATAGATTCTTCAAAAGGTGCAATGGATAGATTGTAGAGAAAGGCAAATGACACAACAGCAAATATGTTCAGAGAACAAACTGCTGAACATAAACATATCACAGAGATGGAGACGGCATATCAAACCAAGGTTCACAGTTTTGGTATCGGGATCTCTATGGGTGGTAAGTTATTTAAGTAGATAAAATATATTTGATACATTTATGCATAATCTTATATATTACTAGCTAGATATTGTCCATTTGACTTTTAGACAAAGTACCTACAACATGTAGTTTTGAATGGAGTGATCTGATGAGGTATGAATAATGTGAATTTATAGTGTACAATTTCGACAAATGGAATGGTTACATTGTGTCATTTAATTTTATAGATACATGTAGTATGTTGATCTTCAGAATGCTCGAATCATTGTGTCTACATCATAGTTTAAAGTATCGGCCGATACCGATCCGATACGGCCGATACCGATACAGTTTGGCATGTCCCGATCCGATACCGATATCCGATACTGACCGATACCGACATTAGAAGTCTCTTTTCCAGTCAATTCGGCAAAAAAAATTGAATTAAAAAGACCAATTAGAAAGGATGTAAAAGCAAACATATAAAAGAGGAAAACTTATCTATCGCATATAAATCAATCGACAAGGATGACTACTATTTCATTCAATATCAAAAATACTAAGAAACAATACTGAAAATACTTTAAATTATGCATAAATGTATAAAATATATTCTCTAAAATGTTAATAATTTACTAATAGTTGTTTGCTTTCCGATACCAAAAAATCCGATACTCCGATCCGAAACCGCCGATACTACCGATACCGCCGATCCCGATACTCATAGGAATGGTCCGATACCGATTCCGATACCGATACTTTGAACCTTGGTCTACATTGCTTTTTCCATACTTCTCTTTTTCTTTTATTTTTTCCTTGCCAAAATGACTAGGAAAGAGAACCTCAATTTCTGTATCGGCTGGTATCGGTATCAGTGGTGGTATCGGATTGAACAAGCCAAAAACGATTCGATACAGCTGATTCGTATCGATAGCGACCGAAGTTGCAAACCTTGTACCAAACAACACATTACTAATTAACACAGAATAAAAGTAGTAAGAGAAATCTATTCACCAAGACATTTCAGTCGGCTTGTGAACCAGGAAAAAAACATGCTGAAGAGAGCACTCACAAGAGAAAAAGAGCAACTCAGTGTACAGTGCAAAGAAGATGTGTCTATAAAATATTGCCACATATAAGAGATAATGAACCCCTGTCAACACAAGGACAGCATTTTCACCTGTCTCTGAGATGAAATGGAAATTATTTACCTTTCCAAACAAACGTGGTTGAAAATGATAGCTTTCTTCACCAGGAACATCTATAACAACCCTCAGCTAGAAAGATCCAACCAATCAAAATGTCAATAACTAAATGAACCTAATATGAAAGAAACTGTTATTTGAATGTATATTGAAATTCAAGTTAAATATAGAAATTATGAAAATAATAGGGGTCTTCAAGGGTTAAAACTTACAGTTTGTTCACCAAAATCGACCGACAGATTTCCAGGAGCAATACCCTTGGCATAAATTGTCAACACCACTTCTGTGGGAGAATTATAGTAGTCATGCCTGCATTATAAACACGGAGACTTGAAGAGCGAGTATTTATCCAAATAAATTTTCTAGTGACAACAAACATTCTCTTTCGAAAGAATACACCGTAGTGGCTGTTGATAATGACCTCAAGATAGATAACAAAAAAAAAATTATAACTGGAACTCATCTCTTCTACCCCCATTCCCAAACCCCTCTCTTCCCCAAGGAATCGGCTTACAAAACCTAGGTGCAATTATGTTTTCCTACTCCAATGGTGAGCCACCCAATGGACGATTTGCAACCTTCATTATCATCCCATATCCTAAATTGTACATGGATTTAAAAATTACAAGGGTTGACAATTTCTACTCCCAAGGAGCAAGCAAATCTCATGTTAACAGTTTTAATTCGGATCACCAGATGATCCACAGGTTAGGTATCTTTACACTGGGTAAAATTCAGAAAACCCACATGAAGTTTCATGTTTTTGTAGACAACCTATACGAAGAATTTGTTTGAGCGTAAAACCTATATCAACTTTTATTTTTTGGCAAATCAACTCATCCATCCAAGTTTCGCTCAGTCAAACCATTAGTTGACCAAATCTTCATCCGAAATAACTAAAACACCGCAATACGAAAATGTTGTTTCTCTTCTGACGTTATTTTCTCAACGGCAGAAAATTTTGATTGTTGGTTTATGAAATTTTAAATTGTCAGAAAGCTTTCAAATATCTTTAACGATCAATCTCTCAGTCCTAAATCGGTACTTAACCATTGCATCGACTAGATACAAAGGAGTTTTTATGATCTACAGCTAATCGGATTTAACTGCACGATGTAAGAAAATCTCAACATGTGGGGAACGATGTTTATGTGAGGGGGTACTTTAGTCATTTCATGTAAAAATTTGATCAACTAACGGTTTGACTAAGCAAAACTTGGATGGATTGATTTGAAAAGAAAAAAAATTGATATAGGTTTTCTACTCAAATAAATTCTTAGTATAAGTTATCTGCAAAAACATGAAACTTCATATGGGTTTTCTGAATTTTACCCTTGAAATATAAATCTGCACATTTTTAAAACATAGGAATCCTCATGTGATGAACCTAAGAATCCTCATCCGCTACGGTATGGCCTATCATAGTCGTATGGACCAATTTCTTAAACATTAGTATAAACATCTCCAACGAGATGAACCAAGAAGCCCACTTTATTCAACATGCCCATAACACTAAAGGTATCCCAGTTTAACACACAGGAATACATGAACAGAGTCTTGAATGATTAGCATGCATGAATTACCTGTATTTTGGTTTGTTCATCACTGCTACTGCAGATTGATCGGGTATTTCCTGTGTTGGGTCAGCTTTTTCTACAGATACATTGGGTAATGAAGCAGCATTACTTGAAGCAGCAGGTACAACTATCTGTGGCAGACTACTGGTTTCCTCTGCAAACAATACAAACAAAATAAAGGGAGGGTACAATATCCGTTCCAGAAAAGCACAATATTCACATCTAGTGCGTTGGCCCATCTGTTCACGAATTTCAATTATGAGTAGTTCAACAATAAGATACTAGGATCATCTGAATTATGTTTAAGCAGTCATCACTAAAGTATGAATTCAAGTTAAACTTCATCTGCTAACAGCAGGGAAGTGAAGAACATAATTGGTATGCACAGGATTGGAAGCAAATCAAGAATGTATTTCATATAGATATTTTATGTGAATTATATGAAAATAAATTTATTTATTAACTGAATGTATTGAAAATCTCAGTTACTTTTTCCACATACCTGCAATTCGCTCATCACATTCTTTAATTAACTTGGTGAATCTTGAATCGCCTGCTGCCAATTTCAGACCTGCTTCAAGGGCTGCCTTTGCAGTCTGATACTCTTCAAGCTTGATGCAAGCAGTACTTCAGCAGAAAAATATACAAACCATCATTGTTTTTAAAAAGTATTTACATAGCAGATTAAAAGTAAAAGAATACACTGAAGAGCTAAAACACATTATTACCCAATGAAATATTAAAGAGAACCATGGAAATGATACCTCCACTAAGCAGCAGCTTTAATTTATATTATGAATATGAAGTTACTAGACAAATATATCAATGTACTTGTACGTTCAATGTAGAGTCGTAGAGAGAATATAACTGAACACTTCAAGAAAAATTTGCAAACAAAAAAGATGATAAAACTTATACTAAATGAACCAATTCTTTTCAAGAAAAGGAGAAAAACAGATGAGTACCACTACAACAAATAGCATACTTGTAGAAGCAAAAATGACACTGTGTAATAGTAATAACATCGAATAGAAATGATGAAAGATGCTAAACTAAGCTGAAAAAGGTGAAGTTCTAGATTAAGGGGAGGAAAGATACAACTACAACAACAAAAAAGTGTTTATCCCAAGTTTTTCGCTAGGGCAGAAAGAGGCTGATCTAGTCTACAATATCATGAGCAGAGAAATAAGGTTATGTTAAAGAGATTAAAAGATGATAAGCAACAACTAATAGACCATGTGATATGTAACTTCAAAAAGTTTAACAATTGCAAACCTACAAATTACCTAGCCTGACCGAGAGGATTATGTAGACCAAAAAAATTATCTTTTGTTTCAAAAACCTGCAATAAAGGGACTGTAGTTCTGACAAGGATGTCATCAGGAGATTCAAAGCCACAAACATCGGGAGATTCAAAGCTGCAAGGAATCAGTATTCTGGTCCATCCGGTTTGGGCGGATTTGGAAAGATTTGGATGATATTTTGTATTTAAATTTTATAATTATCTTTTTATTCCTTTCATAGTTTGATTAGGCTTAGGGGATTTCGTATTTAAATTTCATAGTTATCTTTTTATTTCTCTCATAGTTTGATTATGCTTAGTTTCTTCGGACTTAAGTTAGATGATTCTTATAAATATGGACTTTGTAGAAATGAGATTTATGTTTTGGTTAATGAATTGCTCCATGTATCTATTTCATTCTCGTGTTTGAGAACCGAGGTACAAGTCCTCTGTATCCAAGGTCGTTGGTTTTCAACGATCGACGTTTCCGTGTTATGTCAGATGGTAGCAGAGCCTCGAAGTGTCAAGAGGTATTATGGGAACCGAAGAGAGCTGACCAACAACTTCTTGACAAAGACCAATGGGTTGCATGCCTCTTTGCGGTGGTCCGTCGTATAGAAGTCTCTTTGCAGGATTTGTCCCTTCGCATCCAGCAAATCGGACAAAAGGGCCAATTTGGACAATTGGTTCGTGATCCAGAAACATTGTCAAAGGTAGACAACGCGTGCGAACTCCCGGAAGATGGACAAATACCGGTGTGAGAACAATGTCCACGAAGAGCTCGGTTAGATTCTTCTAGTTTGAGCAAGGATTTCAATGATTTCGCCAAACAGAACAAGATCACAATAACAATCGTGGCGGTGACATGTTGCCTGACCGACGCGACTACGACGATCGACACGACATCTGCATACGGGGTCAATATACCAACTACGACAGGAAAAAGATTTGTGGTGACGTAGATGGATTCAATGACGGCTATGCTTATCAACGTGACGATCGTGGGCAAGGTCCTTGCGTCAAAGGAGCTGACTTAAAATTGAAGATCAATATTCCTAGGAATTTATGGATTACTTGTCGGAGGTGACTCGATTCTTTGATTATATAGAGATCTCGAGGGACAAGAAGGTAAAGTTAAGTCTGGCAACTGAAATCAGAAGCATCAACTTTTCCCTTCTCACAGTATCCGTATTTTCGTACGAATATTCGTGTGTGTATCTCGTATTTTGTATTTTTCATGTTCTTGGTATTGATACCGTATCATGTAATTGTGAGGCACATGTACCCGTACTCAATAAGAACGGGTACTACTAGCATGGATTTCGTGGTTTCTAGATTCGTGTATCGAATAGCGCACGAACATATCGCTCGTGGGATAAACGACGATAACTTAAAACGAGTAAGTAACATATGAAACTAACCAACTTATGCAGCTAAACGTGTTTTATTTATTGGATGGCTCTGTTCTAAAAGGCGGCCTAGGCGGCCGCCTAGGCGCTAGGCGCCAGGTGCCCGCCCGATGTCCGCCTAGGCACCCGCCTAGGCACCCGTCTAGTCCCCCGACGCTCAACTATACATATTTTAGGATTGTATGGACTTTTTTGCAAGTTTCAGTAGATTTTTTTAGATTTTATTTTATTTTTTTGAACCGCCTAAATCTAGGCGGCCGCCTGGACAACCGCCTAGGCGGGCTAGGCGCTAGGCGGCAGCTGTCCGCCCGCCTAGCGCCTAGCGCTTTTTGCAACCTTGTTGGATGGTCAACTCATATTCAAACTACCCTAAACCCATAGAGTCCCCTTGCACTAACAGAAACCCGAGATAGGGCCCATGCATAGAACGATGTACCTATGCAGTAGGATTTAACTCATTTTTGAGCCAAATCTGTGCCAACAATATACAGCCAGTATATTTTGTGGCAAGTTTCTAGCCAAGTGAAAGTCTGGCTTGGTTATGCCAATATATATTGGGTATTTGTGGAATAATTGTGACCAAAAGCTGGAGAAGAGCGACGGTGGGAAGGGACCTCGAAATCAGGATCCAGAGGCATCTGGATTTTGATGGCCCAGGTGTTGATGAAGTATATAGGTATATCATCCGGAACAATGATGGGGAATCTGAAGCTTATTGTGGTCTACACTCTACATAGATGGATCTCAATCAGGAGAGATCAAGCTAGCTAGTTCTACTCGGTTAAAATTACTGGAAGGTCTGGTGCTGGAATGCATCATTCAAGTAAGAAATTGAGGCGACGGCAAGAACATTGTCGGTGTCCGAACAAGGACACATAGTGCAATACATGGGATTCCGACAAGAGGATGCCATGTGATCATCGCACCAACAACACCAGCGCCAAGACCCACTATGAAAAGTGTTGAAATAGACAGTGACAGAGGCTGAAGACTGGTGGTTGATGTTGGTGAAGAGGCCCGAATCAGATGGATAAGTGAAGTGACCGGATAACTGACTAAGATGACAAGTTCTGAAGCTGTAGCAATCGGATTTGGATTCTGAGTGGCTGGATCTAACAACGAAGTGGTTGTATCCATGTCAAATGCAAGAGACAACAGTCACTACTTTCCAGCAGAGGGAGGTGAGAGAGCAAGAAGAGTCATCAATCAGGAGACTAGTATTACTCTCATTCAATCAGGCTTCACAGAGGAGTTTTATGTATTCACTTGCTAAAAGGTAACCCAAACAGGTGCCTATAAGCACAAGCACCCGATATAAGTCTATCAACTTCAAGACCGCTAATAAATGTGGAAGTATTGATTTTATGGTTTCACACTCCACCGCTCAAAGACATGACATCCTTGTAGCAATAATGTCCATTCTTTCCCTAATGAGATATGGATCCGTTTTGTTCCCCTGTCCAACTCAATTGTAGTCGCACTTCAACAATCATAAAACACAAACTTCAACTTCTCAGTGGTTTGCACTTCAATAATCATAAAACAACAATCAACATGCATTTTTAAGATGCAATAATCTTTACCACACTACACTACGCCCTACAAAAGAAGCCCAAGCTGTTGATCTAAACCTGCAATATCTACTGGAGTGTGAAGTTTTACAAGAATTCAGTTACTCTAAAAAACTTTATGCTTAACATGGTATGAAAAAAATCAAAGATATAAGAAAGGAAAAAATAATATAGTAAGTTAGAAATCTACCCCTTGCGCAAATACGCCTTAGACATTGAAGGATTCAACTCAATAGCTCTATTTGCATCCGCAACAGCTTCTGCAAAACAATAATCGACTTGAATTGACAATGGTGCATACCAGAAGAATAACATAAAATGGTACAATACATAAATTTCCATACAAATAAATTCCAGACAAGCCAACAGCAGATAATAAACTTTATATTCCACACATACTATCTGGAAAATACATAAAGTAGTATAACATTCTTAGATGGAGTATTTATCAATCTATGCTTAACTGAGAGATCTAAAGCAAAAAAAGATTCAAAAGCAGTGATTTTTTCAAGATTCAGAAGCAGAAGAGTCAAAGAGTTTTAGATGCATCTTTTCTTCTCTTTACACAGAATATCTGCATACCAACTAATGCAAATCCAGGAAGAACCCCCAAACTGTTCCTTAATTAGCACAATATCCATCATCTATAATCAAGAGAAAAAGCTTTTCCCTGATCGACACAATTCAAACATTTATTATGCATTACGTTGCATGGACATGGACATGGCTCCGGATATGGTACCTGCTTGGATTTGGAATACGGCCTTTTTGGAAAAAATGGGGCAAGGGTACGACATAGATGGTTATACATATGCATGAAAACATATTTATATTATACATATATTCTATAATTAGATCTTAACTTATACTTGAGCATGTTTTGATAGTAACTTGTTCAAAAAGTTCTAGAAAGTATTCACTAGAAGAAAAGAAAAAAAGTTATTTCCTCATATGTCAATTATACCTGGCATGATCATAAACATGCCCAAGTCACCTTCAACTATGATTTGGACGGGCCATATCTAAGGAGTATCAAGGACGTATCCTATCCAATATGTGTCCTATACGAGTACGGGCATAGATACGGTCCTCTAGAGAAGTATTTGTGCAAAATAGATAATACGCAACTTAGAAAGACAACTAGCACACAAGAGCCCCGTCAGAGGTCAAGCCAGTCATGAACTTTGGTCAGGCACATACCAACTGGCATGGAAATGCTAGTAAAACAAAGCAGAACTGTCACAAGGAACATTTCTTGTCTTCCTATTAGGAAAATTCGAAGTCACAGGTTCAAACTCTTAACTCCTATGACAGGTCAGGGATCTAGAAAGTCTTGACAAGTATCAAGTTTTGCAACTTTGCAAGTGATCATCAAGGATCAAGCTAAGTGTCAAATTTGTTGGTAGGTGCCAACATTATCTTGTGTTCGGCCTTCCTTGGACAGTGGTTTAAATTCTACTAACTGTACTGAACACGAGATTCAATAGAAAATATGACTTGGCTTAGGTCAAGCCTAGTTAAGAAGATTTTTTAGATTGCATGAGTTTCATGAATTGAGTTTAGGCTATTCGATGTAAATTAAGTCTAACTCAACTCAACTTATTTTCCATTCAAGTGGTTCGAAAGTTGTTCAGAGTTCACCGAAACCAGTCATTACCCATTGCTATTGCTATATTTTTAGTTTCTAGAACATGCCTTCACTTTACAACAACCTGGCTTACAATATACTAGTAAATATGTTCATGCCTCGCACGTATTTCATAATAGTTGGGAAGAGGAAACAATAATCTTTTAATCTTTTACTACTTGAGAAGAGCGAAGTCCCTTAATTGGGAAGAGCAAACAAAAGCCCCCACCCCCCTAATTTTTTCTTCTTTTGTACGTAATTACCTAACTACCCATGTTAAATTTAATTAACAATTTTAATTAGTAAACTTAGATAAGGGCATATTGGAAGGAAAAAAAAACTTCCATGGTGGATCCTCTAACTTTTCTTATTATATAGTAGTATTATTATATCTATACTCTATACTACTATATAATAAGAAAAGTTAGGCTTCACCGTAAAAGTTTTTGTTCCCAAAATATTATTATCTTTATTTATTAATTAAAAAACTTCATTAAATTTAACATGGATAGTTACGTAATTATGTATAGAAAAAAGAACTGAGATTTGGTTTGCTTTTTCAAAGTAGTAAATAATTAAGAGCCTAGTAAATAATTAAGAGCCTTTTGTCACGGACTTAGTGTTTTTTCTGCACTTCGACCCGTGCGGCGCACGAACTTCCTACTCGAAGACCCGTGCAAGCCTTCTCACAAACGCTTAGCTAGGTCGCTAAGGCAAATATGAGAAAAAGTAGAGCAAAAGAGAGAAATTGGAATATTGAGGAGCAAATAAGTCTTCCCCTTATTTATAATGCCTCTTAAGACTTACAAGAAGCTTCTGAAATGAGAATATTCCAAGGATTATTCTAAGAAATATTCTAGAAATTATTCTATATCCTAAGAATATTTCCTACATTATTATTAATGCCAAATAACTAAAAAGGAAACCTCTAGAATGGAAAGAAATGAAAAATATTCCATAATGTGCTGGAGAATTTTGGAAGCTTCCCGCAAAACCCCTGACAGAGGAGGATTATGCAAATAATTTCGGTGGTCCACAAACTTTTGTGCGTTACATTCTCCCCCACCTATTTCGTCGACGCCCTTGTCGACGGGTGCACCAAGTCTCCGAAAGCCTTTCACCCCCGTAGTTACGGTCTTCACGTGTCGTTCCTTATTTCTCTTTCTCATGCGGCCGTTCTCAGGCTTGTCCATCTTCTCCTCAAGATCGAAAGCAAACTGGTTCACTTTATCACCTATTTCCATGGTATGTATCCTTCTTGGCACAGAAAGAGGCTCGAACAGTCTATCTGATCGACGATCCAACCTCGTGGGCACATATAGTCCTCCATACCTCCACGCATGTGAGTCCTGTTGTGACTCTCAACCCGAATGTCCACCACGATCCTCGAACGACTCCTTGCATGAGCCACTCTGCTTTCGTATACTTATCTTCGTCGCATTTATCTCCTCGCAGTCCACGGCATGCCTCTCCTAACCTTGGTCCATCTTGGTAGCACGATCCACCTCCCTCCGCGGAAGTGACTCATCGGAACACTTTTCTGCAACATCCCCGGTCTCACTTGGAAGATCTTCCTTCTCGAGCACCGGTATGTAGGTCGTCTCCCTTTTGCTATCCTCAAACTTAATTGCATAGACTACTTTCCCTTTTGACAACTCACCTAGTGCAACACTCACCATGCACGAAGATTCATCCTCCATAAAGTTGACGACTCTCACGTGTGACATCGGAACCGCCTTCGTCGTGATTAGGAAATACATGCCAAGTATCATCTTAAAGTCGTCCAACGATGTAGCGGTGAAATTGGCAACACCCGACCAATGTCTCACCACTATGCGAACTCCCTTGGCTACCCCCTGTACAGAGCGAGCCGCTAAGTTGACTGCCTCCAATGCTAGACCCAAGCGACGGACCTCCGCATCCGAGATGAAGTTATGAGTGGCACACGTATCAACCAAAGCCCGTGTGCTTGTGTTATTGATCCTCACGTCGACGTACACGAGCTCCCTGCTCGGAGTCTTCGACACAACGGACTTGGCCTTAACGACGTTGAGTAAGCGCAACGCTCCCACGTGCGCTCCAACTTCGTACTCCTTGTCCTCCACCTCCTCGCTTCGAACGACATTGACACACTTGCTCCTGTTCTGGCAATCCCGAGCATAGTAATTTTTTTCACATATGAAGTACGAAACTATCCGCTCGGATTGGACATTTTCACGCTTCTTTTCCTCGGACGGACCCTCCTTAGGAGAGCTCTCAATTCTCTCCCCCACCATTCTCCTTGGTGGTTTTTGGCTTGGCCTTGGACGTATCGCTCCGCCGATACTCCATTAGCTTCTCAGCTGCTGAGACGGTCGTGTTTAAGTCTTGGACACGCTACCTCTGCAACTCTTGTGCCGTCCACGGTTGCAGACCGTCGAGGAAGTGTTGAGAATCGGACATGCCGTGCAAGCGTTCCGACACCGTGTCTGAGTGCCCGCAGCGAAAACTTTAGGCCAACCCACCTGAGATAACCAACCCATGTCTAACGAACACCAAGCACAGATAAAGACAAATATATGGCGGTGACTGTCACCTGGAAAAATCTCAACCTTTATAACTCATGTGAAATTACAAGATTGACAAAATTAATGTTGAACCATGTGCCCTAATAGATTCAACCCACTCACCACACTCAAGAAGAAAAGAAAGATATTACAATTGAAATCATTCACCAACCCGTAGCAATCTCCCTGAGCGAAGGCGACGACTCCTCGATCAGATATCTTTCTTCCTTCTGTCTTGGATGGCGAAGTCCTAAGAACAAAGCACGAACTTTCTCTTAGATTTTCTGTGAACGAGCACCCTGAATCTCCAACTTGTGCTATATTTTGTGCCTCCACCCTCCTCCTATATTTATAAAATGAGAAATCATATTTTAGGTCATAATAAAATTTCCTAAATAGAAAACCTTAAAATAAGAATCATATTTCACCTAAAATAGTCCAACACCAATTATGGACGTCCAAATATAGTCAACTTAAATATTTGATACAAATTTAAAATCTAATCAAATCTTACATTTAATGTAGATTTTTAAATTATATCAAATCAAATCTTTGACCATATTTAGGCTCCAAAATTCATCAAATCCAGACTGGACCTCAACAATCTCCCCCTCCAGTCTGATGAGAGGGTGTTGACCCATGGCTTCTCAACTGGACTCCGTGCATTTCGTCCCATGACAGAGTTCCTGCTCCCCCATGTCACCGATCTCCGATCCCCCGAATTGTTTTGCATATTCCTTCGTCTCCAGCTCCTCGACCGTCACGTCGACGCTAGCTGCCATGCGTAGCATCTTCTATACCACTGGGATCATGTCGACATCAATGACACGGCTGAGACCAAAGTCCCTGACTATCAGCCTCACCGTGAGTCTTGGCTGAATTTCCCCAATTTTCGTCTTCCACCGAAACGTGTTAACGTTCCGACGAACTTCTTCACCCTTGGCTGGCCCAAACAAGCGGACGGTGCGATTCTCCAGAGATTCGAACTCCTGAATCTGTCCACCTTCATGTCCGAACTTGAAGCTCCCCAATACACATGCGTCCTCGAGTAGAACAGCACGCACTGTGTATGTCGTCGATGACCCACAGCTCTCCAGAACTGTGTGAATGGTGACGCTCCTGTCTCAAATTGAGTTTGTTGCAAACCTTGATCTCCTCTCTGGCCTCGAACTGTTGAAATCAATGTCGCTTCATAAAGCTTTGACAAACCACCCGTGGCCAAAACCGGATCCGTAAAGCAACCCCCACCTGGAGACCGACCAGTTGTCATGGGACCGACATACTAACCCTCATCTTTGGCTCATCACCATTCGTCGCTTTGTCGCGACGAACCGAATCCTCCGTAATCCTCAAATCATCTCGAAGCCCCTTCTCAGCAAGTTTCCGACGATCCAACTCCTATCGAATACCCCTCGAGCCTCCATCCAATGTTTGTGGCCTGCCTGTACAACTCAGCATCTTAAGCCTGTACATGCCACAACATAAATCTCATCGAGCCAGCTGTTGGGAACCCTTTGTAAGCATCCAATCTTTGTCCCCAAACAAACTGCGACAACCATCATCTGCCAGCCTCCCTACTGAAACCAAGTTGTAGCGCAAACTCAGTACATGTCGCACATTCTTGAGAACGAGCTTCTCACCAAGCTCCATTGTCAAGTGCACATCACCGATGCCTACAACTGCAGCCATTCCATTGTTGTCCATCTTCACACGTCAAAATCTGTCGCCGTGGTATGACGTGAAGATCCTCCTATATGGATTGGCATGATACGACGACATCGTGTCCATGATCCAATCGACATCATGACACATGCCACAAGGTTCTTCTGCGTTGGTTGTTGCGATGATGAGATCTCTCATAGCCGTGAGATCCTCCTGATCATCCTTGCCTTTGGCTGTCACCACCACTTTTCCAAATAAGAGTATTTTGGTCATTTTGAATATCTATTTATTTCTAGTTATTAATAATTACTATAGTGTTATTTAAATTAATTGTGCTTGTATTATTTATTTATAGTAGTGGGATAGCCATTAAATAGACTTGACACTTGTGAACCCAATTAGACTTGTCATGACAATTTATTGAGTCCAACATGGACTAGGTCCGTTAGACCCATTCCCTCTATTTAATTAGGAGAATTAGCCTAATTTGCATTAGTTAGAAATATTTCCAATATGGCCCTTCTTAATTGCTCTTCATATTTAATTAGTGAAGGCAACTTGGTCATTAACAATTGCTTGGAGAAGGGGATAGCAAGGGCCGGCCACTTAAAGGCTCTTTACTCTCCTCTCCAATTGTTCATTCATTTTGAGATCCCCAATTCTCTAGATCCCTAATTCACTCATCCCTCCACCAATTCATCCTATTTTTCTCCTCATTTCATTAGCAAGGAGCATTGGAGCTTGGATTTGCAAGAAGCACTTGGAAGAGGAGCTTGTGGCAAGGAGAACATGTCCAGATCGAGTCCATTGTGCGTTTCATTGAGAATCCATCTCCCAATAGATATAGATCTGAATTCATCTCTAATTTGAGTTCCAAATCATGCATTTAACCATTAGGAATCACCCCTTGGCTTAGGGCTACTCATAGGAACAAGAATTGGGTCCATATGACTTGTATTGTGAAAGTTACATGATAATTTGTGTCCAAATAGGAAAAATTACGAAATTAACACATCAATTGTGTGTCATGAGACCAATTAGATATAATTAGACTTAGATCGGGGTTGTGGGACTAGGTACGTGTCCACAATTGGATACGAGTAGGCCGTATCACGATACGATGTGATACTTCGTGATACGGGGTCCAAATTGGGTATTATGCATGGTTAGTATATTTTTTTCTCAATTTTCTTTGTAATTAGTTGCTTTAGTTATATTGTGATGATATTGGGTTGTATACATAGATAATTGTGGAGAAGTTGAGTTTGGCTCTTCATTTAGATACGAATCATGAGATTCTCAACTATACACTATAGATGTTCCATTAATTGACAATAGTGCACATGTATATAGGTATATGGTGTGTCTTATATATATATATATATATATATATATATATATATATATATATATATATATATAGTGTGTGTGTGTGCATCTATGAGAGTGTGACTGTGTACTAGTGTGAGTATGTGCTGTGTTCGAGGAGTGGCAGTGCCTGTGTGTGTGGAGGTGTGTATATTTGAGTGTTTCAGGAATTGAAGGTGTGTATCAGGCAACTGGAGATGTGCTTACTGTGACTGTGTATGTGAGGTGAGTGAGGTGTTAGAAATCAGTGTGTTATCATGTGTGAGATGCCTATGTATGGAGTGTGTGTGGCAGTGGTGTGTTATGTGAGGAGTAAGGGGGGGAGCTCGAGTAGTAGCAGACAATGCAACAAGCAATAGCAGCAATGGCAAGCAGCAGCAGTGGCAATGACTGCAGCAATAGCATGCTAAGTGATATGCAGGTCTGCAAGTTTGGGGGAAATTGTTCCAGCTGTTGTTGAGCAGTGTGGAAGAATATCAGTCGCAGCAGCAGTAGGACTAGAATGTGTAGCGGTCGTGAAGATCAAGGGGGGGAGGGAGTCGAGAGTGTGGAAGAATATCAGTCGCAGCAGCAGTAGGACTAGAATGTGTAGCGGTCGTGAAGATCAAGGGGGGGAGGGAGTCGAGCATACAGTAGCAACAATAGAATGCTGAATGGTGAGCAACTCAGTAAGGGAACGGGGATGTTCAGGTGTCTTGGATACCTGGGACATGTGTCCAGACAGGTATCAGTTGTAGCTTGATACTGTAACTCCTACTGCAGCAGTGTCAACATCTAGGGGGCTAAGGTTAAGGTAAATACTGGTGTAGTGTGTTGGATATTAGAAAGGTAAGTTGATGATTAGTTGAGAAGTGTTCAGTTGTGTGCTTGGTATTGGGGAGCCTTAGAAGTAGTCTGGAGAGTGCACACTGCAGTGTGTAGTCCAGGTAGAGAAGGGAGTTGAGGTTTAGTTCATTAGTATTAGCACTGATACGTATCAGTGTATCTTTAGGTTCAACTGATACTTGAGCAAGGTAATGGTTAAGTGCAATGTAAGGTTAGCTAAACACTAAGGTTATGTTGTATCAGTGGAATTAGTTAGAAGCATAGGTGTTAAGGTATTATATAACTAAGAAAGTGTTAGATAATAGTTACTAGGTAATATATACAATGCTTAGTATTATTAACTATATAGATACATAAATATAAGTTACTCATAGCATTAGCTAGTATAGTAATACTTTAAGGTAAACCTTAGAAACCCAACCAAGACTTGATATCACGTAGTATTAACTAATATATCCTAGTATTGGACTTAGAAGCAAGTTATGACCCTAGAATCAGTGTATTAGTCTAGTATGGACCTAGAAAAGCATTTTTGACTCATTTTGGTTTATTATCATCATTTGCACCCAAGTGACATTGATATTCCTATATATGGTTGTGTGACACCAGCTCGGACAACGAGTTACCGTTTTTGCTCCGGACCACAGGCGAGTACATCTCTCTGTTAGTTTTTATTTCATGATAGTGTATATATCACTTATTCTATAACTGATATACTTGACACTGACACATTGTTACACGAAGTAGTACTATATGGATCCTGTCAGGAGATGTTATGCCCTACCGTGTTCAACGGGTACTTCTTACACATGTGTTTCATCGTGTGCATCGGGTATTGTTTTCATGTGTTTCATATGCTTCATATGCAACCACTATTTCGTGTGTTTGTGTGACTATATCGTATTCATGTGCGTAACGTGTCGTGATTGGATTCATGAGTATTAGTTGGGGAGGGGGAGTAGAAGTTGGTTATGTGATCAAGCCCTATTTACCTCATGTGTATGTCGATTATACACCTCACGTATAATCGAGTTACCGTATTTACCTCATGTGCAACCTAAGCAGATCACATAACGAATTTGCTCTCTAAACCACATAGACAGTATTACAGTCTCTACTTACAGTTATTTCATATTGCCTGTATTTATCTTTCCAGTGCATATTGTATTTATCTGCCTGTTCCAGCTATATTTTCATTTCTAGTTACTTGTGCATCTTGTATTATTTTTTATTGCTTGTCATATATTCTCTACCATGTATTTGAAACTGCTTGCAGAGTTTTGTACTTCGCTCCAATCCTGATTGAATATATATTTTCAGATGATTGGCTAGAGGAGCTGTGTCCCACTTATTACGGACTGCATAACGGCGAGCCACTAGAGGGTACTCCCCTAGAGCAGGAGGACTTAGTGCCAGTGACCGAGCAGGCTTAGACATTGTATTAGTCCCATTATTAGATTTTTAGCATGTATATATTATTTGAGACTTATATGGTGCCTAGACTTATGGATTTGGACTTGTGATGTATTGTGACTCATTTCTCTCTTCTATTCCATATTGTGCTTTTATCCTCCTTAGTTTATATTGTGATTGAGTATTGGTTAGCATTTATCATATATCATATTGTTCCTCCAATTGGAGTTGAGATATCATTGACAGGTACATTATATTTATTGTGTGAGATGTTTAGATAGTATTGATGACCTAGACAGCGTTCTACCGTCGATGCTGCAGCGTAGGTTGGACGTACCCACGTACTTGTACCCTTACACCGGGTGCGGGTCGTGACATTGGCCTTCTCAACTTTGAGCTTCATGCAGTTCCTCTTGATATGACCCATTTCGCCACAGTGATAGCAGCCCTCCTTGCGGTCCACAGTCGCAAGATCCCGAGAACTCACCTCTGTCCTCTCATGTGATTTGGGTCTTCCCTTCCCGTAGAAAGCCATCAGAGCGGACTCCTGCGACGATTCCACTTGTTTACGCCGGATCTCCTCGTTCAACAAGTTGCTTTTGACTGCCTCCATCGTGACAACACCAGGCACGGAGTTGCTTACTGACACTACCATCTCCCAGCTTTTCGGCAGAGAACTTAAAAGCAAAAGGGCCTGAAGCTCATCATCAATCACCATCTTCATCGCAGACAGCTAATTGATAATACCATGAACCTCCGTGTACTTCGAGTTGACGAGTTGGCGAATCAAAAACGCCTTGTTGCCATCCGTCTTCCTTTCATACAGCGAATGCAGCTTCTCCCGCAATGCTTTTGCCGAACTCTCCATGGACACGTGGTGAAACACCGAGTCGTCCAGCCATTGGAGGATGAATCCAACGACCTTCCGATCCAGTCGTTTTCAGTCTTCAGTAGCTTTGTCCGATGGCTTAGCGTTGTCGCCCTCCAACGAACCATGCAAGTCCTTGCACCAGAGTAAATCATCCATACTTGGCTTCCAAATCGCCCAATTTTCCCATGTGAGGGTGATCATGTTCATCTGCTCCGTAGACATAGTTGCCAGAACCATAACCATTAGCTCTGATACCAGATGTTGGAAATCGAACATGCCCTGCAAGCGTTCTGACACTGTGTCTGAGAGTGCTCGCAGTGGAAACTTTAGGCCAACCCACCTAAGATAACCAACCCCTGTCTAATGAACGCCAAGCACAGATAAAGACAAGCATACGGCGGTGACTACGTCACCTGGACAAATCTCAACATTTATAACTCAGGTGAAATTACAAGATTGACAAAATCAATATTGAATTATTTGTCCTAATAGATTCAACTCCCTCACCATACACTCAAGAAGAAAAGAAAGAGATTACAATTGAAATCACTCACCAACCCGTAGCAATCTTCCTGAGCGAAGGCGATCACTCCTCGATCAGATCTCTTTCTTCCTTCTGTCTTGGATGGCGAAGTCCTAAGAGGAAAGCACGAACTTTCTCTTATATTTTTGTGGATGAGCACCCTGAATCCCCCACTTGTGCTATTTTTTGTGCCTCCACCCTCCTATATTTATAGGATAAGAAATATTATTTTAGGTCATAATAGGATTTCCTAAATAGAAAACCTTAAAATAAGAATCATATTCTACCTAAAATAGCCCAACACCAATTATGGACGTCCAAATATGGTCAAATTAAATATTTGATACAAATTTGAAATCTAATCAAATCTTACATTTAATGTAGATTTTCAAATTATATCAAATCAAATCTTTGACCATATTTGTTCTCCAAAATTCATCAAATTCATACTAGACTCCAACAGTAAGAAGAATAAGCGATCCTCCTCGCCCATGCTAGATATCGCGAGCATCAAGCGTGTGAACTCCGCAACGTACTCTTTGACTGTTCCGATTTGCTTGAGTTGTCGCAAGCTCCGCCTTGCTGCGAACTCCACGTTCTCCGGGTAGAATTGGGACTTTATCTCCTTCTTGAGATCCTCCCATGTCTCAATCGAGCACAAACTCTTCTCTATTTCCACGCACCTACGACGCCACCACAACATAGCATCATCGGTAAAATATAGTAAAGCAAAGTTTACCTTCTCGGCCTCATCCTCGATGTGCAACGTCTTGAAGTATCGCTCCACGTTCCACAAGAAGTTCTCCACTTCTTTGACATCTCGTATCCCATCGAAGGATTTCGGTTCGGGTATCTTTTTTTTTCGGTGTCTCCCTACTCGAAGATCCACCGTTCACAACGGCCTTCTCCAAAATGACAACTTTGATCTTGAGTTCTCCGCACCACCACGGTCTTTAGCTACTCATAGCTTCGGACCTTCCTGCGCAAGTCCTTAATCTCCGCACGATGTGCCTTGAGCTCCTCCTCAAGTGCTGATTGGATATCTTGGATTTGCTCCCGAAATATTGCCATGAATGAAGCAACGTCTCTCCGGCCCATTGTAGAACTCCTCTAGCCTCGTGTTGCTTTGCTCCACGGAACTCATGCGCATCCCTATGTCCCTCGAACCCGTCTCCAATATCTCGAGGCGTTCCGCAAGATCGGCAAGGGTACGCTCTGCCGCTGCTTGCTTTTGCCCCTCTTATTAGTCTTGGCGTTCCTCTCAGGCGACGCGGGTCTCTCTTGGACGCTCTTGGATGTCGACATGGCACCAACCAAGATTCACTATGATACCACTTGTCACGGACTTGGTTCGTAAGATCGATTTGTAGAAACCCGTATTTTTTTATTAACATCGACGTCGTCCTCGTAGCGACCGACCGAAATCCATCCACTTTTTAGAAACCCGAGTGTTTTTTGCACTTCGACTTGTGCGGCGCACGAACTTCCTACTCGAAGACCCATGCAATCATTCTCCCAAACGCTTAGCTAGGTCGCTAAGGCAAATATGAACAAATGTGGAACAAAAGAGAAAAATTGGAATATTGAAAATTTTATTATATTAGAGAGAGTTTACAACTTCTAGGTGGTGAGGAGCAAATAAGTCTCCTCCTTATTTATAGTGCCTCTACGGCTTACAAGAAGCTTCTGGAATGAGAATATTCCATGGATTATTCTAAGAAGTATTCTAGAAATTATTCTATATCCTAAAAATATTCCATACATTATTATTAATGTCAAATAACTAAAAAAAAGTCTCTAGAATGAAAAGATATGGAGAATATTTCATAATATGCTAGAGGATTCTGGAAGCTTCCCGCAAAATCTCTGGCAGAGGAGGGTTTTATAAATAATCTATGTGGGCCACAAACTTTTGTGAGTTACGCTTTGCGCTTCTCGAGTAGTAAAAAAAAATTATTATTCCCAATTAGTAGTAAAAAAAAATTAAAAGACTTTGCTCTTCTCGGGTAAGTAGAATATTAAAAGACTATTGTTTGCTCTTCCAAAGTAATAGGAAATAGTAGTATAGATCACAGATGCTTCATTTTACAACTTTTTTATGAACTGAATCAAAGTATCAAACTTTTACTAGCGACTACAAAGAGGCGAATAATCGCTGCGTCTTCATTACTACAAATAGTAAGCAGCAACAGCAGTTATTTCTGCAGAAAACGAAGCATTCAGTGTCGCTTTCTAATCCTACTCGAGAAATACAATACAGCAGTAACAACTAAAAATTCAATAGCAACGTCGACAGGAGACGATCCTACAGAGGCAAATACTCAGCACCTGGAACGCACACAAAAGCACCACAATGAGAGGAAAAAAAAAGCCCCAACAGCTCGAAAATGCGTGATGCAGCAGAAGACTATACATTAAGCACGCGTTCGCTCATGCATAATAGATACAGATCTCGTCAGAGTAAATAGAGAAGAAGAAGAAGAAGAAGAATGTATTGGAGTTTTGACCTGTGAAGCTGCCGAGCTTGATGTTGGCCTGGGCGCGGTCGGCGTAGAGATCGGCGGAGGCGGGGTCCAGCGCGATCGCCTTGCTGTAGAGATCGGCGGCGAGCTCGAAGTCGTCGTCGACGAACGCCTCCTTCGCCCTCTCCTTCAGTTCCCCCGACGCCGCCGCAACCGCCGCAGCCATGGATGAACAAGAAGAAAGGTTAGGGCTTGCTTCAATTTGAGGAAAGGAAAGGAATTCGATTGAATAGTATGAGGAGGAGGATGGGGGGATATATATCAGAGAAATAAAGAGAGGGAACTCTGATTGAATTCTAGAGAGCTCTTCTGTGTGGGCCCCACCACGGAGTCCTTTCCTGAAGGAGAAATGGAATAGGAATAGTCTTTTTTTGGACTTTTGTGAGATTGGGACTGATTGTTCTGTCTGTTCTCGGTTGTACGTATTCGGTTTATTTAGTTTTAACCGAATCAATATAGTTAAAATTGTATAAACTAAAATTTTAAAAGTTCAAAATTGAAGTCGAACTAAATTAGTCAAAATCAAAATCGAATCGAACCGAATAATCTATTCAATTTGTTCGGTTGAGCAATTACTATTGTTTAATAAATCCAGCCTAAAGTTTAGATCATAATTAAATAATATTAAAAATTATAATACTTATACACGCATCATTAGTTGTATTTCAAAGTTATTTGTAAAATTAGACTAATTGTTAAATTATCAAAGTTGGACTTTATATATATATATATATATATATATATATATATATATATATATATAATCACAAAATCTCCTCTATATAAAGCCAAAACTAGGCTTCACCGTGAAAAAACTTCGTTCCAAAAATACCCTTCAACATATTTAGTAATTAAAAGAATACCTACAATAAATTTCACTAACAAACATTTAAGAGATGCAATAATGACAATCATTTAAGGAAATCAAAGGGTTCATGCTACTTGCTAAGTCTTTTAAATTGTTACCAAAGAATTCGAAGGGTTGAACCATTAATCTATATAATTAAAAGCAGTAGAAATAAACTAATTCATCAACATCATTCACTCCAATATACGTGCAAAGCACGTGCATATATACTAGTATATATAGAATTAAAAGTATTTACATAATAGCATAAGTCTTATTGTGGTTCGGTTTTGGATCAAAAACGAAACCTAAAACAAAATCAAATAAGAAATTTTAGTATTTTTAAAATCGAAATCGAATGAAAATTTTTTAACCGAACGGAATTCCTTATTCGGTTCAGTTCCATTTTCGGTCCAAAATCGAATAATGCTTACCCCTACTCGGTTGAGCGTGGATCAGGGTTTCAGAGTTTGCTAATGGCTCGAGTCGGGTCGTGTTATTTATAGAGTGCAAACTGCTAGCGGTAAGTTCAGAGCAAGCCGTTTCTAGGGCCCTTGATAAAGGTACTACAAATACACTCAGGGCAGTCCAATATTTTTTTTTTATAATTACAAGTTTGCCACTCCCAAAAATTATTTCAGAACTGTCAAAATTTTGACACTCCTAACGATATGAAGGACTCTCAAAATTTTGGCAGTCCTAGCAATTGAAATGACTCTCAAAATTTTGACAGTCCTAAAGAAAATACGTTGATTCTTTAGGACTTTTAAAATTTTGACCGTCCTTCAAATAGGTAGGACTGTCCAAATTTTGACAGTCCGAAGAGATGCGCAAGACGACAAGGGGGTACGCGAGACGGGGCTGAGCGGAGCAGCGAGGATCTGAGCGGACTGTGCGGAGACCAGAGTGGGGTGGAGGAGGAGGAGGGATGGGAGGAGGAGGAGAGGGACTGGAGAGGAGGAGGAGGCCGGAGAGGAGCAAAGGAGCGGAAGGAGGAGGCAGCTGCCGGAGAGGAGTAGGAGAGCGGGAGGAGGAGGCCAGAGAGGGACGGAGGAGCTGGAGGAGGAGAAGGAAGCTGGAGAGGAGCGGAAGGAGGAGGAGGAGAGGACATAGAATTGAACAGCCCTGAAATAAATTTAGACCGTTCTAAATAAATAAAAAAATTATTAATGAACTAACATCAATATCGATCTAGTCTTAGTATTTTTTGTAGTGCTTTGATAAAGGTTGTTTCTTGTGTTCAGTTGACTTTGAATTCTCTTAAGTCTATGGCGAGGCCTGCGCAACTTGGACTTGCAAACTCGGAGTTGATCGAGTCGGGTCAACTACGGTTGTGCACTTGTCCACTAGCAGCAGCTGATTTCTTAGACGTGTGTTCACCAACTTGAATCCTAGATGTAACTTACTATAATGTTTGCACAGGCTGTACCAACAGTAGATAAAGGTATCAGTTGCTTTCGGAAAATGAGGGGGGCGCTTTAATTACGAAAAGTTGTGTGTGCTAGTGGAGGTTGTAGGGATCTCTGAGTCTCTTGTAGATCCGAAGAGTGTATTTCGGTCTATAAGTTGGGAACTGGGCCCCAATATTATATATCAGTGTTTTAAAATTGGATTACTCTGATCGATTCAGCTGATTGACCAGTAAATTAGTAATTTTTTTTCCGTTCGGATCAGCTTTGGCTCACTATTTTTTCAAAAAATAATTGTAAATAAATATTTTTATAAAAAAATACTAAAAGAAATTGAACTTGGACCACTTAGATTAATCTACTGGTTGAATCGATTTGACTCGACCCAGTGTCTTACTCGGGTCAATCTCACAAGTTTCACTTTGAGATTATTTGGTTCGACGAAGTGCTATAAAGTAAAGAATTAAAAAATCGACACACGCATTGCTTTGAAGTGGGACAAAGTGAAAATTTACTTATTTGGGTACTTTGAATGGAAGTTTGAAGAAGTGTAGGTCAAAAATGAATTTTTTTTTTTAAATTTGGTGTTGAATGGCTGTTTAAGTAAGTTAGAAAATGTAACTTTTTATACTTCTTTTGTATTGATCTTGTAACGAAGTAAAACGGAGAAGTGATATGCTTACAAATTTTCAAATTTGATAAAATTATCCCCACTTCTATTATTATTATTATTATTATTATTTAACCCCTCCTTCCAATTTACTATTATTATTATTATTATTATTATTATTTAACCCCTCCTTCCAATTTACTATTTATAACTCTATTATCTCTCCTTTCCATTTTTAAATTTTATTAGTACTATCCACATTTAGTATTAAATAATAAGAGGATAAATACAAATAACACTTGTTAAATGCATAAAATAAGAACGTTGTGGGAATTAATTTAAAAATGAGGATAATAGAATTATAAATAATAAATACAAATAATAATAATATTATTATTATTATTATTATCTTTACCAAAAAATTTGTTTTTCCTCTCTTCCTCTTCCAAACCCCCCCTCCCCCCTTTTCTCTCTCTCTCTCTCTCATTATTTTCTTGTACTTCTTCTTCTACTTCCTTATGGAGTAAAGACCACCCACAAAAAAATATCAAACTTAGCTCTTCATCGCTGACGTGTCTCCACGCCACCATCTCCTCCTCTTTTCATCCTATCCTCTTCTCCCTAACTCGTAGCCTCCACCACTACTTTGGACCGGCACTGGGATAAGTCTGACAATACTTTGGGCTTGGACAATCTCCTCCATAGGACGACCTTCAGGTTATTTGGTTTTCTTATGATCGGTTCCAACTTAAATCTATATCTTTTTAATAGAGATGAATGACAACCAAACTTAGTTCCGGTTAAGGCAACTCAACTTTCTTGACCGGCCCAGACACCACCATAGCCACAGCTAGCATCGTCGTCTCCTCCACCATCACCATCAACAACCACCAACACCACCACTAATTTTTCTTTTCCTGCTCCGCTATCACCCCATATCGAGCTAGTGTTTGGACGCGGGAAGGACCGACACTACCAGAAAAAGTCAAATTAGCGACGTAAAAGAAGTCACTAAATGACAAAAAAATATCGCTAATCACTTTTAGCGACGTAATTTGTCACTACCACATTTTCTAGGAAAGGATATTTTAGTCTTTTAGTAATTAATTAAATATTGTGCATGTTAAATATTTATTTATTGTATTATTTATTTATGGTTAGCATGTTAGATTTATTTTTGGACTTGTGTTAGCGGACCTAACTAATTTAGTTTAGACTCATGGACCTACATGTATTAATTGTTAGAATTTGAGCCCAACTAGAAAGTCCATTGATTAGGATGATGATTAATTAAGTTAAACCCATTAGACTAGAACCTTTCTTCCTTAATTAATTTCTTCATGAGAGGGCCCAAGGGGTATTTTAGACTTTACATAGTAGCTTGAGGGAGGGGGCAAGTGAAGCCAATATAAAGGGGATAAAAACTTTCTCTCTTCATTTTTCATTCCAAATCTAGATCTAGAATTTCTCTCAACCAAATTCCATCAAATTTCTACCAAATTTTTACCCAATTCTTTCCCAAATAATCATTGGATTCTAATAGAGCATGGATCTACAAGGAGGAAGCATGGATCTACAAAGAGGAGCAAGGATCTACAAGTTGAAGGCCAATTTCATCAATTTTAGAGATTTTATTGGGAATCCATCTCCCAATAGGTACAATTCCGTTTTTTTCCTTAATTTAGGTTCTAAATCTGAGAATTAACCATAAAAAATTAACCCATATGCATAGGCTACCCATAGGATTTGGTTTTGTGATCATATAAGGCATATTAAGAAAGTTATGGTACTTTTTGTGTCAAATTTGGAGAAATTCCGATATTAATATTTGTTGTGTGTGTCAATTGGTCCTATAGATCATTTTAGCATGTGCTTGTGTGTTTGGGGCTAGTGTCGTATCCACAATTGGGTACGTGTATGTCGTATTCCAACAATTTGGTGATACGTGTTGATTTGGGGACTTTTTCCTCCAACACGGGACTTTGAGCATGTCACATTTTGACACGGACACGTAGAATTGTGTTTGACTATTCGTATTGTTCATAAATAATATATTAGACTTGTTCATGTCCTTCGGGGTACGTTTGGATGTGTGATGGACTCGTGTCGCAAGTGTCTCCTAGATCTAGTGGGATACGGGAGCGATGCACTCAATGTGATTGTGCAATTTTAATTCTAGATCTATTTCTATTTATTTTAGTCATTATAATATGTAATTATATGTATGTGTGTGTATATATATATATATATATATTGTTGTGTATATATATTTATGTATTTATGCATCATAGATCTATGTATCTAGTTATAGTATATTTATGTAGCTATTTCTCTACATATATATTAGCTTTTAAATGTTGTAGTGTATTTATATATGTATTGTGTTATATATATATATATATATATATATATATATATATATATATATATATATATATATACACGAGATATATACGAGATATTATGAATAGTGTACGTATATGATACTATAATATGAATTGTAAGTATTATTGTAGAGATGTACATATATATATGTATGTGGAGGAGCTTGTATATATATATAAATATATGTGGTAATTATATGTATATATTAGTAGTTATATATTAGTAGTTATAGAATGTATGTAACAAATTTTATAGTTGTATATATATATATATATATATATATATATATATATATATATATATATATATATATATATATATATATATATATATGTACTAGTATCTCTAGTTAAATATTATATATATAGATATGTGTACATGTATATATGTATTAGTAGTTAATGATTAATTAGTAGTTGTATTAGATTGATATATATATTAGTCATTAGTTTGAGTAGTTAAGGTATTTGATATGTTACGGTTAGTAGTTAGTTAAGATATATATATAGTGATATATATATAGTAGTTAGAAATATCATATTATAGTTAGTTCATATGAATGGATATACACACATTACAGTATTGGTGATATTTGATATTAGTTGGGTATATATATATATATATATATATATATATATATATATATATATATATATATATATATGTGTGTGTGTGTGTGTGTGTGTGTGTGTGTGTGTGTGTGTATGTGTGTGTGTGTATTAGTTATATGTTAGCATTTGGATTACCTTGAGATGTACCAAGGTATTAGTAGTTAGTTATATGTTAGCATTTTGGATTACCTTGAGATGTACCAAGGTATTAGTAGTAGGTATTAGCATAGTAATAGGATAGATGTAAACTAATTATGGATTGGTACTAAGGTGACTAAAATAAGGTATATAGTACTATATAAATATTAAATGCATGGTAGTTTATAGTTATAGTTGGGTAGTTAGTATAAATAAGGTTTTGGCAATTACCTTGAGATACCAAGATAAATGTCAAGGTATTGGGTTTGGGTATCAATATTGGTTTAATTTTGTGATACCAAGTTGGTTCAAAACCAAGGTATCATTTTAGCATTTATAATTAGAATTTATATATTTAATATTGTTTGATGCGCATATATGATATTTACCTATTGTTTGCGTATCCTGAGATACGTTATCTTAGTATTCTAAGATGTAGCTTGTATGGCCTAGATTCATAGTATATGAACCAATATCTTTGAGATAGACTCTTGCAACCTAGAAATAGATAGTTTGACATAGTTGACCATAGTTTGACCGGTTTGACTTAGAGTTGACCTAGTTTGACTTTTGACTTAGAATTGGCTCGTTGACCTAGAATTTGACTACTTTAACTTATTTTTTCAGAACATTGTATTAATGCAATATTTCATATATAGGTATGTGTGACACCAGTTCGAACATAGTTTGACATTCATTGCTCTGGACCACAGGCGAGTTCTCTTATTATTTTCAATTCATAATATTGTATATATGCATATTCTAGAATTGTACACATTGATTCCCGACACAGTAATTTTACGGACTGGTGCTATATGGATCCCGTCAGGAGGTGTTATCCCCTACCGTGTGCAACGAATACCCAGTCACATGTATTCATCGTGTGCATCGGGTATTGACTTTCATGTGCTTCTTGTACATCCACTATTTCGTGTGCTAGTGTGACTATATCGTGATCATGTACGCAACGTATCGTGATTGGATCCATGAGTATTGGTTGGGGAGGGGGAGTAGGAGTTGTTTATGTGATCAAAGCCCTCTTGATCTCATGTGCATGTAGATTATACACCTCACGTATAATAGAGTTACATTTATACCTCATGTGCAACCTAAGTCGATCACATAACGAACTTGCACTCTAAACCACATAGATAGTATTATTGTTCTCTACTTACAGTTATTCTCGTATTTACTTTCCAGTTCTTATTGTGCTTATTGTATATTCTTTCTACTTGTGCATCTTATATCTTTTTTCTATTGCTTGTTATATATGCTCGATTATGTTATTGGAACTGTTTTAGAGGTATGTACTTCGCTCCATTCCTGACTGAAAAAATATTTTTAGAGGATTCGAGAGATTAGTGTCCAACATACTATGGACTTCGACTTATAGATGGTGCAGACTTGGACCCACTAGTTCTGGAGTGATTGCCGGAAGGTTTATCCGGATCACTAGTTTTTATTTAGTTTCTTTAGCATTTTGGTACCGAATTTATTTTCGACATATGGTATGTGATTGGATATTGTTTCTATTATTGGTAATATATATTTGAATGTATAGTTAGACTTCCTCCATATCTTCTCGCGCTTTTAGAATTGTGATTGAGCTTTGTGTTGAGATATTTAGCAGATTTATATTATTGTAAGATGTTTAGATAGTATAGTTGACCAAGACAGCGTTCTACCGCCGATTCTGCGGCGTAGGTTGGACGTTGTTTCTGACTTGCATCATTATACCGGGTGCGGGTCGTGACACATTTTTAGTGGTGGCCCATGCAGGTCAGGCTTTGCAAGTTTTGTAATGTCGTGGTAGTGCGACGAATTAGTTATACTAATGCGAGCCTGCGATAGGATATAGGCAATAGGATATAAGATATTAGGATGAAAGGATACTCAATCACAAATTTTTTGAGAGATTCCTGGGACGACCCTTGAGAATCTTATTACAATTCTCATTTCAAATTTTTTCCCTTATTTTCGTCCGCTCTCACTTGTTGTTATTGAATTTGATTCTTGGTGATCGATTGTTGAATTTGATTCTTGATGATCGATTGATTTAAATTCTTGGTGCTCGTTATTGAGTTTGATTTTATATCGAGAAAAATTTTACGGACTAAATTACGGTATCATCTGATGACATATGTTGGCGAGGACAGTGAGAAAGGTAAAATGTCTGCTTTAGTTATAGAGCCTAGAGTTTATCGCAACCATATTAGCTGGCGTAGCGGAAACGTAGGGACCTGACTTCAGATGTACATATCTTAGCTATGAAATTTAGAGTTTCTTGCAGCCATACCGGTTGGCGTAGTGAGGATTCTAGATGACATGATTATAGAGTTGCATACCCTAGTTATGGAATCTATCGTTTATCGCAGCTATGCTTACTGGCGTGACGGGGATTCTGAGTGTCATGATTTCGAACAAACGTGTATGATTATCAGATTGTATCTTAAATTGGTTCTTAAAGTATCATCTCAACACTTATTCATTTCTGTTATTGTAGGACTTTGTTCCATCATTCTTTAGCTTAGCAGTAGAGATACATTCAGTTCTTTTGTCCAATTCCTTATAGAGCTTCTTTCCATTAGAGTCATTATTAGTGTGATAATTGGTGAACTGTATTTAGGTCTATGTCTTGAGTATCAGTATTGACTGTTGAGAGTATGACTTGTGAGTCTGTAAGTGGTGCTTAAATGGGCATGTGAGCAATAAGCATAAATCTAGAGATAACCCATAGCGTAGTACCTTATAGCAATAGTTCTATGATAGGTGTCATTATAGTTGGTATTGGTATTATGGTAGTAGGGAGAGTAGATAGTATCAGTAGTGGTTCCATGAGTTAGTATTAGTATCAGCATGCATGCTCTGGGTAGGCATGAATTCAGGTAGTTGGGTGAGCCATGTAAACAATTAAGTATATAAAAAAATGTGTTGGAAATCAATGGAGCATAATATACAATTGGGTGGTTGATACTTGGGTGTGTCACGAGTAAAAAAATGTATATGCATAAAGGGTATTAGTAAGTGTGCCATAGTAGAAGGGTACCCTTATGTGAATGGGGGAGTGTGAGTGAATAATAATACATTGTGCTTGTTGAGATAATAAACGAAAGAAATTGAATACAGGTTTATATGAAACCCTCTCTTTGGTTTACAAACAAGACAAAGAAGTACAATTAATCCTATACGAGGATGTTAAGTACAAAAGTTTGATTCTGGAAAAATATTGCTATAGGAGTCTGATCTGCGGTCGATCACTTTGTCCCTTGGACCACACGATGACGAAGAAGTGCTGTAGAAGAAGAAGAAGCTTCAAAGATCGCAAGAGGGATTGGAAGCTCAATGCCAAAGTCGCCAATCACTACTCTCTGTCTGTGCTCTGGACTCTTTTCTCTCAAAGAAAATTGATCTCTCTCTCTTCAATTCTCGACCCTTGAATTCTCCAAATTTTTTGACCTTTTATTCAAAATCTCCACCCCCTTGACCTCCGTGGCCGGAGGTCTCTATTTATAGGGTTTGGTTACAATAACCGTCCAGTCCGCGTAGAAGCCGAACAATGGAGAGTGTGGCGCTCTTTATGCGGCGGTTATGATAACTGCTACCAACGTCTGAATGATCTCCTGAATCCGCGTGTGACGCGTGTCCCATTATGAGGTAACACGTATAACTGCTGCGAAGATCACGGCATGCAAGCCACGTAGGTAACTGTCCCTCGCGTAGAGGTGATCGGCGTAGAAGCCAATTTTGGCGTAAAAGCCAAGTAGCTATCTTGCTGGCGTAGAAACCAAATAGCTGTATTGTTGGCGTAAAGAGCCCAATAGTTGTCAAGTTGGCGTAGAAGCCAAGTAGGCGAAGAAGCCAGGAAGACGTAGAAGCCAGGTTCTGCGTAAGGCTTGATGTTGCGTGGATAGGTAGCCAGCGTAAAGATAGTCGATTATCCTTCCTTGACTGAGGTCTTGAGCGTATTCTGGGCCAGATAACCTTGTCACTTACCTTTGTAAATAGAGCCTGAGTTGGCGTATTTTGAGGAGATAGCATACGGCGTACTCCTATAGCTGAAAATAGCCTGATGACGTAATTTGCAGGGGTGGTGATGTGGATATATTAGCCCTAATTATAGCTCACCCAGTCATTAAAAGTAGAACCAAATCTCGTGCATTAAATGCAGAGATCTGCCTCCATCTCGCGCATTAACTGCAGAGACGTGCCTCGAGTTTTGTACGAAGAGCAGCTTTTGACGTGGCAGTTGGATTCATCTCTTCCTGAGCGTAAAAGCTCATGTCTGCCTGTGCAAAATAGGCAGCGTATTCCTTGAAGGCGTAAACGACGACTTAATTCAAGGCTTTGTCACTAAACGACAATCTGGGGCTCTGTGTAGAATCATCATAACAGCCGTCCTCTCGATCGCCGTGCAGTACTCTTTGTCAGGAGTCAGGTTCATTGTACTGTCTGACAGTTTCATTCGAGGAATGCGAAGCGTTCCTCGTACAACTTCCCGCTGCATTAAAAGCAGATAGGTTTTACGCCGAAATGGCGACGCAACAACCTTTTTACGCCAAAGCAGTCTGAAAATACTGCTTTACGCAGGTTGTTCTGGAGCTATGTTTTACGCTGAATAGCGTTGAAGATCTGCTGTACGCCATGGCTCTGAAGTCATATTTTACGCCACCCAGTGCATGTTGGATTTTACGCGTATGTTTCTTCAGCGTATTTTTTATGCTTCTACAAGACCCCCTTCAAAGTTTTCAAATTTCTCGTAATTTGAAACACTTTGAATGAAGCATGAAACGGTCAATTTTGACTCGTTCCACGAGGCTGATTTCTCGTCAAATATTTAGGAATTTGTTGGGATTTGGTATGATCTCCTCTGCCTATATAAAGGCGACTGAGTTAACCTGTTCTCCCCACACTTCCTTCACCACAAAGAGATGTTTGCCGAGCTTCGTCGGGTCGACTTGAGGAAGAAGAAGAAGATCACATTCTTCCAGCATGTAAGGAGCCGTAAAAAGAGGCGTCTTCGAGCAAATGTCCTCTGCAACGATGGATCATGGAAGGATATCATAGCTTCCTTTGCTCGGGATGATCAGCAATTTCATATGGCGATTCGTCCAGGGGAGAGAAAGGGTCACATTAGACCACACAACTTGCAAGTTGTATTTTGTCCCATCATGGCGGGGGACGAGGGTAGGCAGTTTGGCCCTGTCTTCTAGTATTGAGTTGGGTCTGAACCCCTAACTCAATTTCTAGGGCATGCCTGTCATGGCGTATGGAGGATGGGCTTGTGTAATTGATACACGCTCAGTTGTGTATCCTCCCGCCATTTATTATTTTCTTGTTAATCGGCCGTGGAAGCCGATTAACTGCTGTAGAAGACGGAGAAAGATCTCCACCAATATGAGAACTTGGCAGAACAGAATCTTGGTGTGATCTTTGATGAAAATGAGAAATCTTTTGTAGAAAAAGGTTTTCCATCATATGTAATCATGAAGATGAAAAAATCTTTTGTAAACTGGATTTCCATCATATGTAATCATGAAGAAGAAAAAATCCTTTGTAAACTGGATTTCCATCATATGTAATCATGATTAATAAGATTGTCTTTTTTTACGCTTCTGATGATTTGCCATATTTGCTGTGAGGAAGTCTGAATATGTGTAGCTTCAGCACGTCTGAAACAACTTTACGCCGACTCTGATAAGAGAGTATCTGATCTCGTCCCATCTTTTACGCATAACTGAAGACGCGTAGAAAGCTTCTTAGCATTAAGTCGTCTTTGAAGATCCAAACTTTCATGCTGTTTTGGACGAGGAGTTGCGTAGAATTTTTGAACTGTCACTACGAAGAGTTCTTTGTTCAGACCATCATCTTCAAGAATAGTTTCTCGAAAATCCCTTGAAACATGGCGAGAAATGGCCGTCAAACAGGCCATACTTGAACTTTTGAGAAAGATTCCGGCCGAACTTCGGATGAACTTCCAATCGACCCAAGAAGAAGAGTCATCTTCAATGCTGAACTCTGTAAGTTTTGGGGCACTTGGAATGTTTTGTAGCCAAGGAGCATTTTCTGCGTAGATTCTTGTAATTGACCTTCTTGAGAATTGTTCAGACATACGAGTACTCTGGCCTGCGTATTTTAAGATATGCGGAGAGTCATAGATTCGTAGCATCTGTGTCTTCTGAGCGTAGAATCGTAGATTTGTAGCCTCTGAGCGTAAAAAGCTTCCGAGCATGAAATCATAGATTTGTAGCTTCTGAGCGTAAAATCGTAGGTTTGTAGCCTCTCGAGCGTAAAAGCTGCTAAGCATAAAAGCATCCGAACGTAAAACCATAGATTTATAGCCTCTGAGCGTAAAACCGTAGATTTGTAGCCTCTCGAGCGTAGAAGCTCCTGAGCGTAAAATCATAGATTTGCTCTGTACGTAAATTCTGGATCCACTGACTGTCCGTCTTCTTCTTTTTCAAATGATAGGCTGACGTGGTCCTAAATCATAACCAAATATTAAATATCGGATTTGGTTAGGAATTCGAAGAGTTATCCAAACTCTATAAATAGCCCAAGGTCCTTAGAGAGAAAACTTTTATCTGTCTTCAGAAAACCCTAGCTTTTCAAGAACCCTTCTTCTTCGTCTTCTTCTTGAGAACTCAGAATCGCCATGGCCCCTAAACAATCTTTCCTTGCTAAGGGAAAGAAGGTTTCTTCCTCCTCTCGTTCGGCTGCTCCAGCACGAGCAACACCCCTTAGGCTGAACGAGCCTCGGTCAGAACGCGGCGCCCCTCCGTCGAGCCGTACTCCGGACGTCATAGGTAAAGTTTTTTTTGGGAAGAGAAAAACCCTTCGCACACGTTGTACGTGAACGCGCAAGGTCATCTTCTGTGCTGAGAGCGTCTTCGAGGAAGATGATGCACAGAGATATTTTATCATTACGTCCACATTCCTAATGTGTCAGCGTAAAAACTCTATATTTTTGCAGTCTGGCGTAAAACCTCAGACTGTCAAAATTTGGCGTATACGACAAACTTTGAGTTTTACGCGCTGGGTGAAAATTCTGGCATAAAAACTCAAACTTTTGGCAGTCTGGCGTAAAAACTCAGACTGTTAACTTTCGTCGTATACTGCCAACCTTAAATTTTACGTCTCAGAAATAGGTTCCAGCGTAAAAGCTCAAGTTTTTACAATCTTGGTGTAAAAGCACAGACTGATAATCTTTGAAACAATACTGCAAGAGTGTAATGTCTAGTGTAGAAACTGACTTGTTCTCTTGTGTTTTGTAGTGGACTTGCAAATCCCTCTTTTGGCTGAGGTGATGGGCTCTGCTGCCGGAATGCTGAACTCAAATTACCTGGAGGATTTGTCCCATGTAACATTCCCTATATCTGGAACCGACTATCCTGAAGGAAGGAGAATCCTGATCTCGTCCCAGGGAGAACGCATGCTATTGTGTATGATCAGTGGGGAGCCCCTGACATACATGGATGGGACAGAGTATAAGAAACCGGGTTTCTTATTCGGGGATGTTATCGACAAACAATCCCAGACCAAGCCCAAGAGAGAGGATTGGGTGTTTATTGCTGAGGGCACGATGATGTATCTGCCCAAGATGCCCAGGGATTACCCTATCTCGACCTTCTTCCATGCCACACATCCTAGGAAGATGGGGTGGACTCTGACTCCAGATCTTCACGGCCGACCGGGGAAGATTTTGTACAACAAGAGTTTGAACCAAGGGACCTTTATGAGCCATCCTTCAGGCCCTGTTATGCCCTTTAGGGGATTACTACCGGGTAGCGTCCCGAGTGAGGACAATTTGCTGATCCAGCCGGTCCAGATATCGACCTTCTGTAATGACTTTATGGGACAGGGAGGAGTATACCCCAAAGTTAACCCTCAGACCAATGGATGGCTTACTCCGGAGAATCTTCGATGGGCCAATTTAATTGCCTGAGCCCTGAAACATTTCCAGGTAGAGCGGGAAAATATTGGCTTATTCGCGGCCGTGAGTGCCACAAGTGTTGGGCTGCCGACCAACCCTAACTTGTTCTTAGCGTTGATGGAGCGATACAACTCGCTCACTGGGACTTTTGCCACTCCGCTGGAGGAGTTGGGCCTGGCCCTTCATGAGATGGCAGAAATTTCGAGGCTGCCAATGGGGGCGTTCCGTATGAAGAGTACGTTCCCACAAATAGGGAACTGAGGGATACAAACCCTCGGGTAGTGGCAGTGTACCAGGAGCTGATGTGCCACTACCTTGCCTGCACCACTTTCTACAAGGAGCCTTCTGATTTGGCTCATATCAACAAGTGGGCAGCCTATCTCTTCTTCCATCATGCCAGGAATGCTAAGCCAGATAAGGTGGTAGATGGCTGAGATACGCCCTTGAACCTCATGAGCATGCTAAATACGAATACGGTCGATGACCTCATCGAAGATGCAGAAGCCCCGGATTACGTTCTTGATGAGGAGGTAGGGGGTTTTCCTGCAGGCACAAAAGCCTTCAGTTACATGAGGCATTGTCGCAAGCCTCTGTCGAGGGAAGCATAATTAGCTAGCTTTCTCTCCGTCTGGCTACGCCGCTGGGTAGTGCCGGGCATCGCGTTTGCGGATCGCATACATCGCAACACCCTATGGCCCGCAGTATGTTTGGTGTTCGGAGCAAGACTGGGCCTGCTTCCTGCTATGGTGTGTAGAATACAAGCAGGCTTGAGGGATCTTACTGATGGGCTTCTCGCTGATGAGACGCGGCGTGAAAGCTTTCCCAGGGTGAAATTACCCTTCTTGTACCTGATGGGGTGGTTGATCCTCCACAACACCAGGGTGATGTCTCCCGGCTCCGCCAGTCATTCGAGAAATATCTTCTTGTTGAATTATAAAAATTCTTCTTGGAACGTGGCGACCGTTACAGATTGCCGGCGGGCGTTAAACGTTGCCTACAGCTGAAATCTCTTCTGTATCGTCCTCCCTGTACATATCAATCAACATGGGACGAAACTTAAGGATGAGGGCCATGGGAGAACCATTCTTTCACCTGAAGCCTTCTACTGGTTGGTCTGCATTAGACCTTCACACTTGTTGTATAGAAGTGAGGATCATTGCTTCTTGGAGCCCTATCTGCCCAGTCGGTTTGCCAGGCAATTTGGGTACGACCAGTTGCATGTGGGGAATGCCCTTACCAGCTTCAAGTCCAAAGGTGGACATATTGATGGAGCCCGAGGATAGCGGTACTTCATCATGGGCTATACTGGTGCAACTTTTTCTGTGTCCGCGACTTCTATCTCCATGGAGTTGCACATTCTGCACTCATACACGCAGTTCTATGAGTCCATCAATACCTTCCATCAAGATTTTGATGTGCATGGAAGTTTTAGAGTGCCCTCCCATAGGTCCACTAAAAGGGTGGAAGTTCCGTCTGTTTCCTCGGATGAAGGTGAAGACACCACCGGGGCAGACGAAGTTTTGTTAACAATACCGAGAGGCGTAGTAGCCCCGCCGGCAGAGCCTCTCGTTAACTCCCAGAAACGGAAGGCTTCCACTCCGAAAGAGCCTTCCCCTCACAAGAAGAAGCTTGCCAAAGGTCCGAAAAGGGCTTCCACCAGGGAGACTTCTAGGAGCGAACCTGTTGTTTCCCCTGTTGGGGGTAATTTATTGCTCAGAGGTAATATGGACATGGCAGTTTTTTGTGGACTCAACACCACTGGCGTACTTAGAGTTAAGTACGGGTGTTAAATTGAGATGACAATCGATATCAGAGGTAATATGGACATGATAATCGATAGCCAAAACTCGAAAAGTTTGCTCAGAGGTAATATGAACATGATAAACTTTTGAGTTGTGACTCCACTGGGGATGAAGGTATATATCTGCTCAGGGGTAATATGGACATGGCAGTTTTTTGTGGACTCAACACCACTGGCATACTTAGAGTTAAGTACGGGTATTAAGTTGAGATGACAACCGATATCAGAGGTAATATGGACATGATAATCGATAGCCAAAACTCGGAAAGTCTGCTCAGAGGTAATATGAACATGACAAACTTTTGAGTTGTGACTCCACTGGGGATGGAGGTATATATCTGCTCAGAGGTAATATGGACATGGCAGTTTTTTGTGGACTCAACACCACTGGCGTACTTAGAGTTAAGTACGGGTGTTAAGTTGATATGACAACCGATATCAGAGGTAATATGGACATGATAATTGATAGCCAAAACTCGAAAAGTTTGCTCAGAGGTAATATGAACATGACAAACTTTTGAGTTGTGACTCCACTGGGGATGGAGGTATATATCTGCTCAGAGGTAATATGGACATGGCAGTTTTTGTGGACTCAACACCACTGGCGTACTTAGAGTTAAGTACGGGTGTTAAGTTGAGATGACAACCGATATCAGAGATAATATGGACATGATAATCGATAGCCAAAACTCGAAAAGTTTGCTCAGAGGTAATATGAACATGACAAACTTTTGAGTTGTGACTCCACTGGGGATGGAGGTATATATCTGCTCAGAGGTAATATGGACATGGCAGTTTTTTGTCGACTCAACACCACTGGTGTACTTAGAGTTAAGTACGGGTGTTAAGTTGAGATGACAACCGATATCAGAGGTAATATGGACATGATAATCGATAGCCAAAACTCAAAAAGTTTGCTCAGAGGTAATATGAACATGACAAACTTTTGAGTTGAAATTGGTTTAAGAAGTCACTGTGGGAATGTGCAAGTAGGCCTAAGGATTGATTCGCTGGGGAAATTTTGAGGATCCGTCATTTATTTTGTATCCGGGACTCTTGGATACAGATGATGGCTATTTACCCTAATTTGTAACAAAGAATAAAGATGTTTGCACATAGGCCCTTGCTGGGGAAGCCGACTAGCTGATCATATCTATTAAGAATATGATAAGCACTTCCTGGGGAAGAAAAACCAAGGGTCGATTTGCATATCTGGGTTGTGGACTTATTACCCATGGCGTACCTTAAGTACGGATAATAAGTTGTCATGACTAGCACTTCCAGGTGTTATACGACCGGGATAGTAGAAAGTCAAAGAGAAGAACTTTACTCAGAGGTTATAAGGACGTGGACAAGTTCTGAAGGTATCTTACTCAGAGGTTATGTGGATGTGGTAAGATATGACTCTTTGGGGATAACGAAAAATAGGACAGAGGTAATGTGGAATTGATGATCTTTGTGATGATAAATTCCTTCTGCTGGAGAAAGTGGAGAGATGTAGATCAGAGGTAGTATGGACATGAACTGATCGATAGCAACAACCAGGAAGGTTTACTTAGAGGTCACTTGGACATGGTAAACTTAGCTGGGGAAAATAACGTTTGGACAATAGTTCAGAGGTAATATGGACGTGAACCATGTCTGCAAAATTCACTGGGGAGTATTTTTGTTGAGTGGGGATAAACCTCAAGGTTGCTCCGCTGGGGATAGTGGGGAACCATCACTCGACACTTGTTTAAGGAGCAAATTGCCATGTGGGAGTGGGGTCAATTTGCCGTGACTATCATCTTGTTTATAGGTGCAAAGTGACAACCTCGGCGTCAATCAACTCCTGGATTCTCCTTTTTAGTACATAGCATGCCCTTGTGGGGTGATTAATGTACCGATGAAAGAGACAATAATCTGGGTCATCGACTTTGCCAGCCCTTTCAGGGTATCTGATGTTGGGTAGCCGAAGTTTGTTTTCTTTCATCAATATATTGAAGATTTCAATGATGTCATCTTCATTGAAGGAGAAAGTCCCATTTGGTCTTCGGGCTCCCGATGCCTGAGTTTTACGGTCTTTAGGGAAGACGGTCATATTTGCATCATCTTCAGACTCAGAGGAAATTCTACCCCCAGCTTTTGATGCTGCTCCGTTTTGTCGAGGAAGACTACCCCCAGACATGTTACCTTTGTCCGCAGGAGTTGGTTTAGAAGGACCTGCCTCTGGTATTACAGGATCAGGCTCTGTAGATTTGGAGTTTGCAAGAGATGCAGTATACCCTAACCCAAAACGAGTTCGTTGACAGTAAGGATCACCATGCAACGGTGTTCGTCTACCATTTCCATAATTGAGGCCTTGTTTCAACTTTAAATCATAACCCATGCTTTGTATAATCTTTAAAGCCTGTGGGCTATACCTGTGGATCTGCATTCTTCCAGCATCAGACTCGTAAGAATCTTCCTGTAGAATCGGTCTATTCCGCATGCGACCGAAGACTATTGGATGCTGGTCATTGCGAGTAGTTGGAACAATGAAGATAGAATCTTCATGTGGCCCATCTGTCATGACGACATTAGATGTTGACGTTATGTCCCATATAATCTCCCCATGCTTGATAGTTAGGGGCACTGAATCTTGGGTTTGACCCCTGTCTTTGCATTTATGGATCAAGAAATCCCGCAAATCAGGGAGATTATCAGAAGAAGAGGAAGGCTTATTCCGCCTTTTTACATCAGTAGGCCTATGGAGATTAGGAACCATAACCCTTTCCCTACCATAGGAATACAACAGTCCAGCCATGTGAGTAGCACATGATCCATGAGGAGCGTATGTTCCCGTGAATCGGGTCTTCTTTACGATGAGGGGCTTGTCCTGGCGTAATCTGGAGCTTTGCACAGATTGACGTAAAACTGAGGAAGTTCTCAATCGGCCTTCATCGTTCCGCATAATCTGAAGAGAGGGTAAATTCTTCTCTTGATGGCGTAAAAGCCGAGAGGTTGGGAAATTCGCCACTTGTTTTCCCTTGCAGGGACCATCTGCCTCCTTATAGGCGGAAGATGTATTTTTACGCGCGGGATGCGGTGTAGACTTCTGGATTGGCACTAAGGCACTGCCAGAAGCTCTGTCTGTCACGTCACAGACGGGAGACAAAGTTTTATGCGCAGGGCGAGGAGTAGACTTCTGGATTGGTACTAAGGCACTGCCAGAAGCTCTGTCTGCCACATCACAGATGAGAGACAAAGTTTTACGCGCAGGGCGCGGAGTAGACTTCTGGATTTGCACTAAGGCACTACCAGAAGTTTTGTCTGCCACGTCACAGACGGGAGACAGAGTTATACGCGCAAGGCGCGGAGGGAGCGATGCTACAACCTCGTTGGTCAGAGAGAGAGAGAGCCTGCAGGAAGAGTAGAGGATGTCCAGGGCATCCAAACTTTACGCAACTTCCTGTTGTCTTGGACAGAGAGGGAATGAGATCCACCCCCTGCGCGAAGCATATCTTCATAAGCAGATTGGTCGAATTGGACGACCAGAGTCTTCTTCGTTGATCCGACGGATACGGTATCGTGTTGAGCAATGATTTTCTCGTCAGATGAGAAAGTAGTCCCCAGTAGAGTCGCCATTCTTGTTGAGATAATAAACGAAAGAAATTGAATATAGGTTTATACGAAACCCTCTCTTTGGTTTACAAACAAGACAAAGAAGTACAATTAATCCTATACGAGGATGTTAAGTACAAAAGCTTGATTCTGGAGAAATATTGCTATAGGAGTCTGATCTGCAGTCGATTACTTTGTCCCTTGGACCACACGATGACGAAGAAGTGCTGTAGAAAAAGAAGAAGCTTCAAAGATCGCAAGAGGGATTGGAAGCTCAATGCCAAAGTCGCCAATCACTACTCTCTGTCTGTGCTCTGGACTCTTTTCTCTCAAAGAAAATCGATCTCTCTCTCTTCAATTCTCGACCCTTGAATTCTCCAAATTTTTCGAGCTTTTCTTCAAAATCTCCACCCCCTTGACCTCCGTGGCCGGAGGTCTCTATTTATAGGGTTTGGTCACAGTAACCGTCCAGTCGGCGTAGAAGCTGAACAGTGGAGAGTGTGGCTGTCACGCCCCAGTCCCAAAAGTATACGGAACTAGGCCACGTGTCACTGGCCAGCTGACACGTCACTAAGGGATTACCCAATTTAATGGATCCGAAGTGATGTGCTACGATGTCCTAAAATACTACAAGTCTAAATACAGGTAAATCTATCTCATCCACAAGAATAACAGGGAAAATACTGAATATATAGATGCTATATCTGAAATGTCATATACAACCCAGATAAAGTCAGGTGGGAACAATCCCACTATAAAAAAGTAAGCAGAAGTGAAATAAGATAAACTAGCACAACATCCTCAAAATATGTAGCTCCAACTCCTGTGTACTCAGGTAGACTCTGACGTCATCTCCTCTGACTCTATCTCAAGGGCATGTCCAGACTCCTGTCCAAGTCCAGGTACTGTGGGGTAGAGTGTCTCAGCTAAACCTGGCAGGGAACCAGGTCCTCAGAGGGACGTAACAAGATACAGGAAAACAACATGCCATGTATGTAAATACTGAATAAAAATTACTGAATAAAATAAATACAGGGTGCTAACCATCTAAGTGAAATGCAATTTGAGACAACCTAGTACGTATGGGAAATGTGTGGCTAGACATATGCTGACGTAATTCACCAATCTGTAGTGACAGGCTAGTATATGCCACATATGCCCCCATTCAAGGGCACTATACAATTTTCCATCTACGATGAGAATGGTCACATGAATATATACATATATCATCCGTATCACTCCGTCGAGTGCGGCACATGGTAAAAAGGTGGGTGTCCTATACGTATTTTAGTCGTCCTCTCCGCCCAATATAACTAAATGTCAAGTCGTACATTTCCTAAATTATTCTAATCCGTGATGCGGGTCACACGTATTGGTAGCAAATCAAATACGCAGCTCGCATCCCAATATGCATTGCAACCATGTTGCGTGTTCCCGTGATAGGGTCTAGGAAAATATTAGAATACTCTCATAATTGTTGGTGAGTCTGTAATATTATTTTAAATGTCAGCATATCAACTGACTGTACCCAAGGCAGTCTCAGGTAATCATGGTATATGAAATACAGAAACAAGAGCATATACAATATTGAGAATTTAAACAGTACTTGGCAAGGTATACTTGCCTACTCCCTGATAGTGTTGATAACCTGATCTCGCAGTCAGGTTTGAGGTTGCTGGTGACAGGGGGTCACCGGCTGTGCTGAAGGTGTAGTGCCTCAAATCCCGATCCGACCGGGATGTGCACTACGTAATTGGGCTTGTGGCTAGTCCGTTTGAGTCATAACTTAGAACTTCGGCATCTTCTTGCCACGGACGAAATGCGATAATCCTTTCCAGCTCATGGAAAGGCCTCTATTGAAACGAGTCCAATAGTTTTCGTGTTTGGTTGCTTGGTTTTCTTGATTGCCGCTTTGGGATTTGATTTGGTGTTGCTTTCGATTTGCTTGGTTTTCGCTGCTGGTTTTATCGTTTGGAGCTTTGATTCTTGGGGAGTTCGGCAAGGAAGGATAGGCAAGATTCTAATTGGTGCTCGTGCTGTGCAGGTCCGCGTAACTGACGTTTGATCGTCGCTAGGCGGGAATCTTTGTTTCAGCTACCTTTTCCTTAACCAGTGAGTGGTTTGGACCCTTCTTTCCTACTTCTTCACGCCAACATCTTTAATGTTTCAAACGTTCACTCGATGATGCCCGGTTGGACGCCTAGGAAATCCTTGCCACAATGCATGCCAGCCACTAAGAAAGGAACAGGGGATTTTTTGTAGACTAATATTTCTATATGCTTGCACACCTTATAACTGAGTTTGTTTATAATGGGGATTGGTTGTTGGTGGTGGCCTAGTGCCTCGGACGGAGTTTGGACCTATGGGATATCAAAATCGGAACACCGCATTGAGAAAATATGAACTGTTGCATGAGATATATATTGCTGCTTAACTTCTTTCTGTTTCAATCGATGCATTGTTTGATATATGAATTGTTCATGCATTTGCATGGTCTGGGACAACTTGTGCACAAGGTTTATCATTTCCTCGAGACGGCTTTCCGGGGCACTGGAACCGTATCGATCCGGAGGGAAATATTTGATTCGTGCTCGTCACGATGCATTGCGGGACCTCCAGCAGGGCTTGCTACCCGGGCTGATAGGGCGCGCCGCTAATGCTTGAATATGTCCCTAAGGTGTCGATCACACCAATGACCGCATAGACTAGAACACATGCTAATCTATTGTCTTGTGCAGATGGTAAGTATACTTGTGTTTCGTTGCAGGGAAGGCGTGCATCGGTTGAGTAAGCAATCGATGCACTGGTTGGATTCGCTATTATTTTCATTCCTATCAAAACATGCAACTGATATGAATTGAATTCACTTGTCTCTTTATAGAAGTCATCTTAATGCATGCTCGCCCCTAATAAGCTAGTGTCGATTTAGTCGAGTGGGTTCATCCCGCTCACCAGTACAAGTTGAGTACTGACCCACGTTGTGGGCAACTATTTCAGGCACTCAGACGGTACAACGCTAGTGGATAGACGAGGAGGCGTTAGGAGCACCTCTATTTTGAAGTATAGTTGGAGTCAGATCATTTTGGAGGCTTGGACTTTCAACCCATACAAGGGCGTAATGTATGAACGACGTGGACTATCTGATGGAGCGCGCCCTGCCTTTTGAGTTTATCTTTTGTAATGCAAATCAAGTAGCCGAGAGGCGCATCAATGTAAACTCTATGTAAATTACTCTGAATTATCAATGAAAAAGCATGTTTCTTCCTGCACTGTGTTCAAATCTCTGTGAATGTGTTTTATAAATTGTGTTTCAAAATGGGTTCCTATAACTGCAAGTTCTTGCCTTGTACGAGCGCAACTCCAGGCTCGTACGGCATCACGCCCCAAGCGAGGACGAATCGGTTCCGTAAAGGATCAAGCGAGGACGACCGACCCTTTCGGGATCGGGGTGTGACAGAAGGTGGTTTCTGTTAAAACAGACAGGGTTCGTGAATATCAAGGCTGTAATACAAAGTATATATATATACTTATATACACATATATAATATAGATATATATATATATATAGTATGTATATATATAGATATAATAGTATGTATAGTAATATATATAGTATATGAAAAACAGACAAATGCAGATATGTAGTAGCAGGGTATATCCACTGCGATAGGTATATAATACTATAATATATTATCAGGGTATATCCACTGATATATATAATATAATAATAAAATGAAATGACAGAACAAAATTTTAAATACATATATAAATGCTGTACTATTCAGCAAATATATCAGGGTCTATAAGTGACCACTGTTATATACAGCATTTATAATAATAATAATATTATCAGGGTCCATAGGTGACCACTGGATAATATAATATATGAATTTAAAGACAGTGCAAGAATTTGAAATATACATATAAATATAAGTTGTATTATCCAGCAATAATATTTATTATTAATAATAATACATAGTATAACATATTAATAATATGCTATATTATATACATATAGATAATATATATAGATATATATATAGATATATATATATATATAGATATATATATATATATATATATATATATATATATATATATATATATATATATATATATATATAATAGGTGTAGGAAATTAAGTGCAGAAATAAATAAAAGAAAAAGAGTGCATAGTATACATATATACATTATAGTAGAAATTATATAACATATACAAATATGTTATATATAGTATACATACTATATATATATAATTATATATATATAAATATATATATATATATTTATAAGTAAGGAAAAACAAAAATGAAAATGCATATAAATATTTATATAACATACATATAAGTAGATATTATATTTATACATATATAAATATATGTATAAATATAAGTATATATACATACATATAAAATAATAATATATATACATATACATATATTTAGTAAATATATATATAATAATATAATATACAGTATAATATACTGTATAATAACAGTATATATATAATATATATTAAGAGTATAATACACATATATATATAAATATACATATATACATATATTATACATATATATATACATATATGTATATACATATAGGGATATATATGAAAATACATATATATTAGGTTTTAGTATTATACCTACTGACAGGGGGCCCACTGGGCTTGCCGCCGGTGGAAGCACGGCGGCGGAGTCGCCGGCGGCTGGCCGGAGAGTCGCCTGCAGCAGCAGCTGCAGTCGGCAACAGCAGCAACAGCAGCAACGTGCAGCAGCTGCAGCGGCGGTAGCGGCGGCGAAGGAGGGGGTGCAGGCCGTCGGGGTGGCGGAGGAGGTCGAGGCGAACAGTCCGGTGAGGGTGGCGGAGGTCGGGGGTGGCCGGAGTGGCGGTGGGGGACTGTCGGAGTGGTGGTGGTATTTTGGAGGCGAAGTCGGGGAGGAGGCTGCGGGGGAGCTACCGGCCAGGACGGTGGTCGTGGGGAGGTGTGGCGGTGGTGGTTGGGTAGAGGAGGTCACGGCGGAGCGGATGGGGTCGGTGGCGGAGGTCCACGACGGTCAGGGCGGCGGTGGTGGGCGGTCGGAGGTGAGGAAGCGGCTGTGGTGTAGGAAAGGGGAGTGTGCTGCGGGGGCTCAGGGCGGCGGAGGCGGTGGCCGGAGGGAGTGGCCGTTGGCTGGGGGATGGCTGGGGGAGTGGCGAGGTGGTCGGCGGCGGTCCGGTGGGCGGAGGGTGGCCGGAGTGAGGGGGAATGGGTTCGGTTATGAAGGGGGCTGGGTAGTTATATAGGGTTAGGGTTGGGGTAGTTTTGTAATTAGGGGGAATGTTGGGGGTATTTTAGTAATTTAATTAATTAAATATCTAATTCAGATAATTATGGATATTAATCTGATATTTTGTGGGTCCTACTCCACCTATTCAATAACCAATGAGGTGATGCCACCTCATATGGGAATTTTTGCATAAAAACCCTTGACTTTTCATAAATTGCATAAAAGTCCAAAAATTGGGAAATTGCGCAATTATGAAATTTGTCTGGAAAATCACCTGGTTCTAAAAATTACTAAAATTCACAGAATTGAGAGGGAAAGCTGGGGAAGTGTTTTGGACAGTGTGGGGTGAGCCTGGGCAGATGCAGGGTCTAATTCTGCAGGTGATACGGGTCACCGTATTTATTATTTAATAAATACTGCGCATGGTGTTCACTAATTATTTAGGGGCAGTTAGGGTCATAATTTTTCTACGGTGTCAATATGATAATTGAAGTATAATTAGAGTAGAATATTATCGTATTTTTGGTTGGGCAAACAGGTGCCTACTGGTCCTCAAATCTCTAGGGGTACAGAGATGGGTAAAGAGCAATAATTTAAATAGGGATTAAATACGTACGTTTGTAACGATATTTGTGCGACTAAAACGAAGCACAAAACGAGGTTTCTGGGAGTTGCTAAAAATACAGAAAATGTAGTCTAGCAAGCCTAGGGCAGGGATGTGAAATTAGTTTAGGGTTAACAGCTAGTGTGAGGCTCTAATTAATTGTGTAATGAACAGGTGCACAATCAATAGAATATATAGTAAATAAATTTTTTAAAAAGTTGTACTAATTCTAATTAACTAAAAATAATATTAAAATACTGAAATCTGGTCGAGGGAGTTTACAATCTACCCTCCTTAAAATATTTCGTCCTCGAAATAAAAATAAACATATAATGAGAACGAAAGATTGATTGATTTGAAATATCAGGACATAGATAGCTGAAGATTGATTTGAAATATTTGGACATACCCTGATCTGGAAATAGATGGGGGAAACATTTATCGAATATTCTCTTCCCGTTCCCAGGTTGATTTGCCTGGTGCATGATGTTTTTATGCAATATGAACTAGAGGAACGTAATACAACGTATGGTAGGTAGCGAAAGTCATTAAAAAAATAAGAATAGTATTAAACTGCAATCTAATCTAATAATAGGGTTTGGTAATTCCCCAAGAAATAAATAGAAATGGCTTATAGAAACAATTCACTTCGTATTTATACTAAGTACGAGGTTTCTTCCTTCCGAAATAAGGAAAGACGGAAAACAGTAATCAAGAGTTCAAGGGGGAGGTAATAGATTAGAAGTATGGAGATTCAAGGCGTTTAAAGAATTCAAGGAGAATTGTCAAGGCAGTTGTGGATGAAAATGCTATTCTGGTAATCCCTATTCACATATTCGTATTAGCACAGTTATGTAGCTGATATGATATGCGCAGAGGGTAAGTACATCTGTCTACTAATCATTATATATCTCAACCCACGTAAAGTAGTTATACGAAGAGCGAACCAAGTGCATTATGGTTGATCAGACCGTCATACACTGATTCTGAAATGTATTAATGTAGTACTCCAATAATACATATTTTAATGAACAAGCTTGATAAAGAATAAGCTTGCAAAACTAGGCTATAATAGCAGAGTATAATTTAAGGTAGTATAGCAAATATAAGTACGCTAGATTAGGATATGAGAAGTACAAAACAATTCAAATTCACAAAAAGACAAGATTCTATAATCTCTAACTTCTAGTCTAGGTTGCTAGTTGACCCAAAAGAGGTATGGTTTTCTAAGTTCTACAACCTTAATATACACTATAGGTTGTCCGCATTTAAGCACATGACTTGTATCCAGATCGTACCTCTTTAATTGGAATATGTGGAAGACGTCATGTACTTCTTCCAATGTCTGAGGTAATGCTATCTTGTAATCAACTTCTTTGATGCGTTCCAACACATCGAAGGGTATGACGTACCTCGAGCTTAGTTTTCCACTTCTTCCAAGTCTGATAGTTCTCGGGTAGGTGAAAACACATGTCCTCCTATTTTACTTTATGTGTATCTTTTATCCAAATTATATGGGTATCACCAGATTTACAACAGGTCGCATATTATTGGTAGTTTTTCTGATATTTTTCTCAAGACTAACATCTGTCTACCCTCTCTCCTGTAATTAATCTATTGGTGAAATCGCGAGACTAGAAGTTACTGACTCCCCTAATAAGTCATGTATATCAAATCTAATTTGGAAACTACCTGTAGTACTCAGCTATCACTTCATTCATATGCTTGAGCTTATCAATCAATGTCTAGCAATCTACCTATATGTGTTTGCTTAGTCCTGATCATTATCTAAGGGTGGAAAATAATTTAGGTCGGATACTATAAGTCATCAGGTGACTAGGGTTAACCAATATGATTTGCTATCCTCGGTACTATCTATTTCTGAATGGGTAACTTGGTGGTCTAAGGATGACGCTTCTCTTCCTGTAGTCTAGGATAGTATTTGTACTTGGCTTAGCCAGTCCATGTCTAAGACAATGTCGAGGTTTGGTATTGGAAGTACTAAGAATCGCGTCCTCATTACTCTTCTATACCTGACTACTAGCAGGCTTTAGTAATGTTGGTAACTGGAACAATGCCTTTTCTGATAAACCTGGCTATTTGCATGGGTACGAAACTACTAGATGTGAAAAATAGTGTAGCTCTAGAATCAATTAATGCGGTTTGCTGGTAATAATGCGACTATAATGATACCTGAAATGGTTTCACCTTCCAGTTCTTCTGTAACTGCAGCTAGTGCAAAGGCCTGCTCGTGCCTTTGTCTACCGATTTGTTGTCTGGCTAGGCAGTACTGCGTGTCTTGGGTGACTAAGGGTGGTCCCCTCTGAAATCTTCCAGATGCTGGGGAATGCTGACCTCTAGTAGGGAGTTGCATTCTCTGGGCTGGTGCTACTGGTCCTTGCCCATGCTGGAGGGTTGCTTCTCTGTGTTGTGGGCAGTCTTTGGCCCTATGCTGATTATCTCCACATATCAAGCATAGTCTATACTTCCTTCGACAGTTTTTGGCATAATGTCCCTTCCTGCCACAATGGTGACAAGTCAAAAATTTCTTGGTTTGATATGATCCCATCTGGTATTGTGTCTGATTTCCTGGGTGACGGATTGGTCCTCCTGCTCCAGTCTGGTCTCTGGCTAGTATGGTTGGATTTGAACATCTTGCTTCTCGGCCAATGGCTTCTTGTATCCTTGCCTCTGAAAGAACTTCTTCGTATGAAATCCTCGACTGTGCCGTAGTATACCCTTGGAGTTCGGGGGTAAGGCCGTGATGGAACTTTAGGGCCTTCTTCAGCTTGGTTGGTATTAGGATGGCACCGAATTGACTTAGTCGACTGAATTCTGCATCATAGGCGTCGACGGTCATATTCCCTTGTTCCAAATGCAGGAACTGGAAGTACAGTTCATCTCTGACCGTGGCTGGGAAATATTTTGCATTAAAATATTCCAGAAATTGTTCCCAAGTATGGTTCTTGCCGGTGCTGCGCTCGATAGATTCCCACCAGTGATGGGCGTTACCGAGGAGTAGGGTCCTTACTGCTGTTATCCATAGATCGGGGTGAAGTTGGGAACCTTCTAGCAGTATTTCCGTGTTGGAGATCCAGTCTGAGATCTCCTCCGGAGTTTCATTGCCCTTAAAAGTTCTCGGACTCATCCGGCTAAAGCCTTGAACAGTGCTAGCTGGTTGGACAGGGACTGGTGCTAAAGCAGTTGTCCTCTCCAGAACCGTCATCAAGCATTGTCTCAGGACTTCATTCTGTTGCAACTGAGCCTGCAACATGGCTTGGAACATCTGAGATTGTTCCTCAAGTTGTGGCATCAGGGCTGCGAGAACTGGAGGTAGAGACAAAGGTATCTCTGCCTGCAGTGTTGGTGCCTGAGAAGATTGCCCTTCTTGCTGGACTGGTGTTGCTTCTTGGGTCGGATCCTGGTGAAGGTACGAGGTTGTTGGATTGACCAGCATCCTTCTCGGAGATTGGTCTCTCGGGATTGGTGTCCCTTGGACATCTGGCGAGAGGTCTGTTGCTTGGTCAGTTCCATCAATCGCAGTTTCCCCGGGTATGTCCATATTTCTGAAAAAGATAGAAAATTTAAGAAAAGTACGAAGGATTTAATAGATGATAATCAAGCAGGATGCAAAATTTATGGATGAAGTCAGCGTGGATGAGACCTAGTATTCCTATCCTATTGCAGGTTTGCTGAACATGATATCATGTTACTAGCAATTAACTCGACCTGCATGGGCCACCACTAAAACCGTATCACGCCCCAGTCCCAAAAGTATACGGAACTAGGCCACGTGTCACTGGCCAGCTGACACGTCACTAAGGGATTACCCAATTTAATGGACCCGAAGTGATGTGCTACGCTGTCCTAAAATACTACAAGTCTAAATACAGGTAAATCTATCTCATCCACAAGAATAATAGGGAAAATGCTGAATATATAGATGCTATATCTGAAATGTCATATACAACCCAGATAAAGTCAGGTGGGAACAATCCCACTACAAAAAGTAAGCAGAAGTGAAATAAGATAAACTAGCACAACATCCTCAAAATATGTAGCTCCAACTCCTGTGTACTCAGGTAGACTCTGACGTCATCTCCTCTGACTCCATCTCAAGGGCATGTCCAGACTCCTGTCCAAGTCCAGGTACTGTGGGGTAGAGTGTCTCAGCTAAACCTGGCAGGGAACCAGGTCCTCAGAGGGACGTAACAAGATACAGGAAAACAATATGCCATGTATGTAAATACTGAATAAAAATTACTGAATAAAATAAATACAGGGTGCTAACCATCTAAGTGAAATGCAATTTGAGACAATCTAGTACGTATGGGAAATATGTGGCTAGACATATGCTGACGTAATTCACCAATCTGTAGTGACAGGCTAGTATATGCCACATATGCCCCCGTTCAAGGGCACTATACAATTTTCCATCTACGATGAGAATGGTCACATGAATATATACATATATCATCCGTATCACTCCGTCGAGTGCGGCACATGGTAAAGAGGTGGGTGTCCTATACGTATTTTAGTCGTCCTCCCCGCCCAATATAACTAAATGTCAAGTCGTACATTTCCTAAATTATTCTAATCCGTGATGCGGGTCACACGTATTGGTAGCAAATTAAATACGCAGCTCGCATCCCAATATGCATTGCAACCATGTTGCGTGTTCCCGTGATAGGGTCTAGGAAAATATTAGAATACTCTCATAATTGTTGGTGAGTCTGTAATATTATTTTAAATGTCAGCATATCAACTGACTGTACCCAAGGCAGTCTCAGGTAATCATGGTATATGAAATACAGAAACAAGAGCATATACAATATTGAGAATTTAAACAATACTTGGCAAGGTATACTTGCCTACTCCCTGATAGTGTTGATAACCTGATCTCGCAGTCAGGTTTGAGGTTGCTGGTGACAGGGGGTCACCGGCTGTGCTGAAGGTGGTTTCTGTTAAAACAGACAGGGTTCGTGAATATCAAGGCTGTAATACAAAGTATATATATATACTTATATACACATATATAATATAGATATATATATATATATAGTATGTATATATATAGATATAATAGTATGTATAGTAATATATATAGTATATGAAAAACAGACAAATGCAGATATGTAGTAGCAGGGTATATCCACTGCGATAGGTATATAATACTATAATATATTATCAGGGTGTATCCACTGATATATATAATATAATAATAAAATGAAATGACAGAACAGAATTTTAAATACATATATAAATGCTGTACTATTCAGCAAATATATCAGGGTCTATAAGTGACCACTGTTATATACAGCATTTATAATAATAATAATATTATCAGGGTCCATAGGTGACCACTGGATAATATAATATATGAATTTAAAGACAGTGCAAGAATTTGAAATATACATATAAATATAAGCTGTATTATCCAGCAATAATATTTATTATTAATAATAATACATAGTATAACATATTAATAATATGCTATATTATATACATATAGATAATATATATATATATATATATATATATATATATATATATATATATATATATATATATATATATATATATATATATATATATATATATATATATATATATATATATATATATATATATATATATATATATATATATATATATAATAGGTGTAGGAAATTAAGTGCAGAAAGAAAAAGAGTGCATAGTATACATATATACATTATAGTAGAAATTATATAACATATACAAATATGTTATATATAGTATACATACTATATATATATAATTATATATATATAAATATATATATATTTATAAGTAAGGAAAAACAGAAATGAAAATGCATATAAATATTTATATAACATACATATAAGTAGATATTATATTTATACATATATAAATATATGTATAAATATAAGTATATATACATAAATATATACATACATATAAAATAATAATATATATACATATACATATATTTAGTAAATATATATATAATAATATAATATACAGTATAATATACTGTATAATAACAGTATATATATAATATATATTAAGAGTATAATACACATATATATATAAATATACATATATACATATATTATACATATATATATATACATATATGTATATACATATAGGGATATATATGAAAATACATATATATTAGGTTTTAGTATTATACCTACTGACAGGGGGCCCACTGGGCTTGCCGCCGGTGGAAGCACGGCGGCGGAGTCGCCGACGGCTGGCCGGAGAGTCGCCTGCAGCAGCAGCTGCAGTCGGCAACAGCAGCAACAGCAGCACCGTGCAGCAGCTGCAGCGGCGGTAGCGGCGGCGGAGGAGGGGGTGCAGGCCGTCGGGGTGGCGGAGGAGGTCGAGGCGAACAGTCCGGTGGGGGTGGCGGAGGTCGGGGGTGGCCGGAGTGGCGGTGGGGGACTGTCGGAGTGGTGGTGGTATTTTGGAGGCGAAGTCGGGGAGGAGGCTGCGGGGGAGCTACCGTCCAGGACGGTGGTCGTGGGGAGGTGTGGCGGTGGTGGTTGGGTAGAGGAGGTCACTGCGGAGCGGATGGGGTCGGTGGCGGAGGTCCACGACGGTCAGGGCGGCGGTGGTGGGCGGTCGGAGGTGAGGAAGCGGCTGTGGTGTAGGAAAGGGGAGTGTGCTGCGGGGGCTCAGGGCGGCGGAGGCGGTGGCCGGAGGAGGTGGCCGTTGGCTGGGGGATGGCTGGGGGAGTGGCGAGGTGGTCGACGGCGGTCCGGTGGGCGAAGGGTGGCCGGAGTGAGGGGGAATGGGTTCGGTTATGAAGGGGGCTGGGTAGTTATATAGGGTTAGGGTTGGGGTAGTTTTGTAATTAGGGGGAATATTGGGGGTATTTTAGTAATTTAATTAATTAAATATCTAATTCAGATAATTATGGATATTAATCTGATATTTTGTGGGTCCTACTCCACCTATTCAATAACCAATGAGGTGATGCCACCTCATATGGGAATTTTTGCATAAAAACCCTTGACTTTTCATAAATTGCATAAAAGTCCAAAAATTGGAAAATTGCGCAATTATGAAATTTGTCTGGAAAATCACCTGGTTCTAAAAATTACTAAAATTCACAGAATTGAGAGGGAAAGCTGGGGAAGTATTTTGGACAGTGTGGGGTGAGCCTGGGCAGATGCAGGGTCTAATTCTGCAGGTGATACGGGTCACCGTATTTATTATTTAATAAATACTGCGCATGGTGTTCACTAATTATTTAGGGGCAGTTAGGGTCATAATTTTTCTACGGTGTCAATATGATAATTGAAGTATAATTAGAGTAGAATATTATCGTATTTTTGGTTGGGCAAACAGGTGCCTACTGGTCCTCAAATCTCTAGGGGTACAGAGATGGGTAAAGAGCAATAATTTAAATAGGGATTAAATACGTACGTTTGTAACGATATTTGTGCGACTAAAACGAAGCACAAAACGAGGTTTCTGGGAGTTGCTAAAAATACAGAAAATATAGTCTAGCAAGCCTAGGACAGGGATGTGAAATTAGTTTAGGGTTAACAGCTAGTGTGAGGCTCTAATTAATTGTGTAATGAACAGGTGCACAATCAATAGAATATATAGTAAATAAATTTTTTAAAAAGTTGCACTAATTCTAATTAACTAAAAATAATATTAAAATACTAAAATCTGGTCGAGGGAGTTTACAGTGGCGCTCTTTACGCGACGGTTATGATAACTGCTACCCACGTCTGAATGATCTCCTGAATCCGCGTGTGATGCGTGTCCCATTATGAGATAACGCGTATAACTGCTGCGAATATCACGGCATGCAAGCCACGTAGGTAACTGCCCCTCGCGTAGAGGTGATCGGCGTAGAAGCCAATTTTGGCGTAAAAGCCAAGTAGCTATCTTGCTGGCGTAGAAACCAAATAGCTGTGTTGTTGGCGTAAAGAGCCCAATAGTTGTCAAGTTGGCGTAGAAGCCAAGTAGGCGTAGAAGCCGGGAAGGCGTAGAAGCCAGGTTCTGCGTAAGGCTTGATGTTGCGTGGATAGGTAGCCAGCGTAAAGATAGCCGATTATTCTTTCTTGACTGAGGTCTTGAGCGTATTCTGGGCCAGATAACCTTATCACTTACCTTTACAAATAGAGCCTGAGTTGGCGTATTTCGAGGAGATAGCATACAACGTACTCCTATAGCTGAAAATAGCCTGATGGCGTAATTTGCAGGGGTGGTGATATGGACGTATTAGCCCTAATTATAGCTCACCCAGTCATTAAAAGTAGAACCAAATCTCGTGCATTAAATGCAGAGATCTGCCCCCATCTCGCGCATTAACTGCAGAGACGTGCCTCGAGTTTTGTACGAAGAGCAGCTTTTGACGTGGCAGTTGGATTCATCTCTTCTTGAGCGTAAAAGCTCATGTCTGCCTGTGCAAAATAGGCAGCGTATTCCTTGAAGGGGTAAACGACGACTTAATTCAAGGCTTTGTCACTAAACGACAATCTGGGGCTCTGTGTAGAATCATCATAACAGCCGTCCTCTCGATCGCCGTGCAGTACTCTTTGTCAGGAGTCAGGTTCATTGTACTGTCTGACAGGTTCATTCGAGGAACGTGAAGCGTTCCTCATACAACTTCCCGCTGCATTAAAAGCATATAGGTTTTACGCCGAAATGGCGACGCAACAACCTTTTTACGCCAAAGCAGTCTGGAAATACTGCTTTACGCAGGTTGTTCTGGAGCTATGTTTTATGCTGAATAGCGTTGAAGCTCTGTTGTATGCCATGGCTCTGAAGTCATATTTTATGCCACCCAGTGCATGTTAGGTTTTACGCGTATGTTTCTTCAGTATATTTTTCATGCTTCTACAGTGCTAAAGTAGTAGAACTTGTGATATAGGTTGATGTGAGTAGATATGAGTGTACCAGTATATGACTAGTGATGGATATATCACCTGATATTGAGGCTAGTGATGTGTTGGAAGTAATAGGTGGAAGAGTGTCTAGAAATTGTGTGTAGGATGCACAATGAGTGATAAGTGTCAGTGTGGAAGTTCATGAGTATCAGAAAGTGGAAGCTGGAGTATTAATATTATGTCATGGGTTGAAAAATATCAGGATTTGTCATAGAAGATATGTATCACTAATTTGTGTATCCGTCGGTAAAAGGTTTATGAAGAAATACATATATATCAATAGAGATATGAAACCATATGTCGGCTTTTGAAATTGAAGTAAAACATATGAATTATAGAAGTTAATAACTAGTGCAACTAATCATGAGTTCTAGTAAGTGTGATGAGGTGATCTAATAAGGAAGCTAGTGTCCTAGAACATTAAGGGTATATATTGTGTAGTTTGGAAGCTAGTGTTACTATATCAAGAGTGTTAGTATTTCTATATCAGAGATTAGTTGAGTAATGTGCTAGTAACAGTAAGTACCTTGTGTAATGACATTGGATTGGTGTATCAGTTAATATGGATAGAAAAGCATTTGGAAGTAATATTACAAGTGACCCAAGCAGTAGAGGAGGGAGACAATATATATATATATATATATATATATTGTCACGCCCCAATCCCAAAATATGCGGGACCAGGCCACGTGGCATTGGCCAGCTGACACGTCACTAAAGGATTACCCAATTTAATGGACCCAAAGAGACGTGCTACGCTGTCCTAACATACTAACAAGTTTAATACCAGAAGATAACAGGTAAAGTCTAATCTCATCCACAAAATATCAAGGAGTACTAAAATAAGTGCTGGAATATATAAGTGCTGAGTCTGAAATATCATAGTACAAATCAGATATGTCTGGTGGGAACTAACCCACTACAAAAGATGAAATAAAAGAGCTGAAATATAATAAAACTAGAGCATCGTCTATCTATGTAAGAGGCTCCAGCTCCAGGTGAACATACTACTAAAGATCAGGGAGACTCTGATGGTAGCACCTCTAGTTCCTCCTCAGTTGCGTACCTCATCTCCTGTCCGGGTCCGTATACTGTGGGGTAGTACGCCTCGTCTAGATCTAGAAGGGAACCAGGTCCTCAGTGGGACATAACAAGATACATAAAAATATGCCATATATAAATACTGAATAAATAAATAAAGGGTGAGCTAACCATCTAAGTGAATGCAATATAAATACAACATTGGTACGTATGGGTAGGCGTAGGCATATCGTCCAACATCCTCTAGAGTGTGGTATCTGCAACGTCCATTATTCCGAAGAATGAGGTATCTGTATATATATATATCGTCCAACACTCTAAGGGATATGGTATCTGCAAAGTATATATACGTCCGTATCACTCCGAAGAGTGCGGTATCTGCAATAAAGAAGGTGGATGTCCCATACGCCTACTAGTTGTCTTCCCCGCCCAATGCGGTTATACAAGTCGAATCCACAACGTGCAAAACACGTAACTATATGCCAAGTCGTAACCTTCCTAAATAGTCATGATTTTGTGCTAAGCCGTGATGCACGTCACACGCACCGGTAGCTAATCGAGTACGCAAACTCGTATTCCAATATGAACTGCAATCGTGTTGCGTGTACAAGTGTAAGCCCCATGATTTTTTAGAAATTTTAATTTAGTTTTTTCACAATTTTCTGTAATTTTCCAGGATTTTTCTGAAATTAAAACCTAGGTAATTGGTAATTAAATAATTTTTAATTGCTGTTAATTAATATTAAAATATTATGAAAATAATATTTTATGGTGTAAAATAGAAAATTGGACATAGTATAATTTTCTGTGAATTTATTGGACTCCGGAAACACGTTTAAAGCCCTAAAAACCAATGTATTATTAACCCTAATTAAACCCTGAAATAAACCAGGTTTATTTGAAATAAACCAAACCGAACCGGACCGGTTTACCCGAACCAAACCAACCCAGCCTTAACGGGTCGGGTCGGGTCGGATCCGAATCGAACCTGACCCGGACCCGTTACCCAAATAGAAACCCTAATCCTATTCCTCACCGGATTCACAGTTCCGACTATATTTAACCCCCCCCCCCTGAACCCTAAATCCGCCGAATGCCAAAACCCTAGTCGTCTCCTCCGCCAGACGCCTAGCCGTTGAACCCTCTTCCGCCGTCTCACCACCACCCCGCTCCACCGTCGAAACCCCCCTCGACCACCTATCTCCCCTCTCCCCGCTCCGCCGTCAACCTCGACGATCCCCTCGCCGTGCCCTGCCCAGCCCTCGACGAACACCGCCTTCCCACCTCCTCCTCTCCACCTCTGCAAGCCCCATCAACTCCGGTGCTGCATCTCCCTCCCCGACTCTCTCATCTCCGGCCCGCTGCACCTCTCGACCTCCCTCCTCTGCTCCCAAACGACCCGCCGCCTAGCCCCGCGTCGGAGCTGAACCGCCAGCCACCGGAGTAGTCGACCTTCCCTCTTGGTCTTCCTCCCCATACCTGCTGCTCACCGCCACCCAACTCAGCAGCCACCCCCGTTCTCTTCCCTCGCCTCGACGCCAACCCACAGCCGCCCTAGCTCCGGCCAGCAGCGCCTCCACCCGTCGATCCGTCCCCGACCGTCTTCGCCTTCCTCCGGCGAATCCCCCAACCCCGGCATCAAACCCTAACCCTAACCTAGACGGAAACAGCGGATACGGACACAACGGAATCCGGACACAGTTGTTCGTGTCGCCTCCCGGACACGAAGAATTCCGGTTTCACGGAGCCCTGTTTAGGTAACCCGTTCTCTCTCCTCGCTGCCCCGATTTCTGTTCCGTCAGTTGCAACGCGAACCCTGCGTGACCCTCTCGATGCCCGTGCAACCCGCTCGGTATATCGTGTCCTGTGGCGATTGTGAACCGCGATCCAAAAACAGGAAAACTAACGCCCTATTTCACCCCGGAACTGAGTACGCCCCACCAAACGGGACGACTTGGTCGCGTACGGTCTTCACCGAAACGTGCGCGCTGTTGATACGGACATGTGGGATTTTGCAGAAGTTGATTTGGATGTGCGTGCACACCGGAATCAACGCGTATCCGACGACAACGTCCCGTATCCGTCCTTTCTGAACCTCGCTGTAACTTAGTGTACACACGTCGGATCGAAATAAAACTTGCGCTATCGGACTCGTAACAATACGATGGTCCTGTGACCCAAGTTTGGTTCAATTTTGAGAACGTTGACAAAATCGTGTATCGTGGGCCCCACAGGCTCCACTTGACAGGCAATTTTGTGATCGGCTCATCGGAATCCAATTCTTGAAGTTCCGTTGGGTTCGTATCATCGTTCTGGACTTGTTGACACTAAGTTTGACGAATTTGGAGACCTTTGACCCTGACACATTTTTCGGTGCAAAGTGACCCACATTTGGACATCGCTTTGGCCTGAAACGGTAATTTTTGCCCTGTGTCCAAATTGGACTTAAGGACAGGCGTTTCTAGCTATTTGATATTTTCTGAGACTGATGGTGATGTTTATTTCAGCAACCGGAGGAGTACCTACAGATCACACTGAGACCAGAGCTACAGTTGGAGCCAGAACCCCGGGCAATTGTACCTTGCCAACTTTGCAGTCTTGTTACATATTTTCCTTGATTTATTTATATTGTTGTGCATGCTTGACCTAGGACCGTGTGACTTACTTAGCGTCCGATTAATAGTCAGGTGCCAACACTGTACGCAGTGTTGTGTATTGTCATCTAGAGATGGACATTCGTGACCCTTTACATTCTCGTACTTGCCTTATCAAGTACAGTATGACCCAGGACACTTGACACTATACATGAGACAGAATCTTTCTGAGATATTCATGGTGATTCTGTATAGGATACATGTTTTATGACATAGACATTATATTCATAGACATTATATGACTTGCTGCATTAGTTATGATCTTGCGTGTCATGGACATGAGACGTATGATTACATTGGGTGGGGGAGAGACACACAGGCTACAGGCTGATTTATATATATATATTTTGTCACTACCCAATTCTAGAAAATAGGGTATATTTTTTTTTTGTTGATAAATAGTGTATTGTATTTAATTATTTATATTTATAATTAATTAGTGCTTGTCTTATTTTTATTTTGATTGTTTTAGGGTTTTGGCTAGCCTGGACCCATGTCAGACCCTAGTGGACCCATGTCCGACCCAGCCCACACCCTTGTGAGAATTATTTTGGGGCTTAGAATTATTATTTTATTTTTAGGAGGTTAGTTGGTGAGATTTGGAACTAGTTTGAGCGTATTTGGAACCCGAAACCCAAAACCGAGTCAATAGGGGCATTTTGGGAATTTGGTGACTTGTGTGAACCCTTTATTTAGCATTGGCCGGCCCTACCTACCACCCCCACCCGTGAGAACAGCCACAGCAGCCCCCTCTCTTCATTTACTTCTTCTTCTTCATTCCTTCTTCTTCTCCACTTCTCCTTTCTTCTTCCTTCCTTCTCCAAGTAAGCTTTTCTCCATCTTTCTTCTTTCTTTCTTCCATTTCTTCTTCTTTAAGCTAACCCTAACCTTACATTTTCTCTAACCTAGGTGTGAGGAGCTTAGATCTAGTGTGAGAGCTAGAATTGGTGGCTTGGAGCTTGAGGGAGGTGAATTCTAGGGATTGTGAGACTTTGGCCTTGGGATTCCAACTCCCAAGAGGTAAAACCTAACTTTCCCCTTCCTAATTATTTTTATGTAGTGTAATTAGTGTTGTAGAACCCTCCTAGACCCTAACCCTACCCGTAGGAGGAAGTTGGAACTAGTTTGGGTGAGTTTAGAGACTTTGACATTAGGTTTTGTGTCGAATTCGGGTGGAATCCGAATTTGGCCCAATTTTTGGTGATGCCCTAGGTTAGACGGACCTAGGTAGACGTTGTCGGGTGTCTAGAGGGTGAGTGCGTGTCTCCGTTCGGACACGGGAAGCCGTGTCGCGGAGAAACGGGCGTTTCGGGCAAAATTGGGGCTTTTCGTCGTCGCCGATTCTAAGTGCGTGTGCGTTTCCGCCACGGGCCTAGAATCGACGTGGGAGCGCATTTTCTAGGATCTAGACATCATGTAGAGCGCGTGGGTAAATTTTGGGCCGATTCCGAGTTCGTTTGGTGTGCGTTTCAGGAGGTTTTCTGAGCCGCGCACCACGTGTTCGTCGAAATGATCGAACGGCCATTTCGACTTGGTTTCCTCGTTTCGGCTTTGTGCGCACGTTGGGTTAGTATCGGAGAGTGTGTGCTAGAGTTTTCGGACTATATTTTATATATTTTAGGGTATTGGTGAGTGTCGGGGTCGTTGGACGTGAGTAGGGCGTGTGGTTTGAGTGTTGTGTGCGTGGTTGTGTTTGTTTTGATATGTGTCTATATATATATATATATTTATATATATGTATGTGTGTTATATATATATTTATATATGTGTGTGTGTGTATTTATATTTATGTACTTGTATATGTATATGTCTATGTGTATATATATATATGTATATGTGTAAGTGTGCTTGTGTGTGTGTATGTATATATATATATATATATAGGTGTATGTATATATATATAGTTGAGAGTGTGTGTAGATATATATATATATATATATATATATTGAGTGTATATATATATATGTAGCTATGTATATATATTTATAGGTGTGTGTGTTTAGTGTGTGAGTGTGTTAGTGTGTGTGTTAGAGTGTGTGGATAGTTATATATGTATAGATATCTAGTTATATATATATAGATATATACGTATGTATATATATATATATATATAGGATGATATATATGTATATATATGGGTGTGTGTGTGTGTATGTGTGAGGAAGGGGGAGGGCAGAACCAGCCGCAGCGAGCAGCAGCTGCTGCTGCACTGCAGCAGCAGCACAGCAGCAGCAGAATCAGCAGCAGCAGTAGCATAGAGGAGCAGCAGCAGCGCAGCAATAACAGCAGCCAGCAGCAGCATCATCAGCATGTAGAGCCAGCAGCAGCAGCGCGTTGGCAAGGCTAGTAGCGAGGGGTGTTAGCGAGGGGTGTTAGGTAATAGATAATAGTTAGAGTATATGTTAGATAGATAAGTTAGATAGATAGATAGTAGGATAAATAGATAAGATAGCTAGTTAAATAGTTATTAGATACTTAGATAGATAGATACCTATATCTATGGATACTAGATAGGTAGATAGGTAGATAGGTAGTTTTATCTATCTAGGAGATAGATATCTATATATCTATAGTTAGTTATATATATATAGATATCTTGATAGGTAATATATATATATATGTTATGATTAGGTAAGGTAATGGGTATCGGGTAAATGTGTGTGGATATCTATATACATAGGTATATACATACTTAGATATATATAAATATAGTAGATATCTATATTACCTAGCCTAGATTAATAACTAGGTATATAATTAATAGCTAGGTAGCTAGTTAGAGGGTTTTAGAGCGAAACCTCAATACCTTGAGATACCGGGGTATCTCGATACCTTGAGATATTCAAGGTATTGAGTTTCGAGCGGGGTATTTGAGCATTAGCCTAGGAAATGCTTGGGAATGATTTTTATATGTTTATATGTATATAATTACGCGTGCTAGCATAGGTTTTAGCGGGTTTAGGCGGGGTGCGTGGCCTAGGGCGAGGTATCGGATACCGAGGGTATCTCGGTATCTCGATTAGGCGAGTTTGAGAGTTTAGTAGCTTAATGAGCTCGGATTGACCTAGAATTTCAGGGGCACCCTAGTTTGACCTAGCTTTGACCAAACTTGTCCTCGTTGACCGTAAAAGTCAACGTTTGACCTAGTTTTGACCTAGAGTTGACTTTTTGGACCCCGGGTTGACTTTTTGACCCGATTTTCACCGGTTTGACCCGTTCGACCTAGAATAGCCCTAGAAGCCTGTTTTTAATTATTTTATATCAGTTTAAATGCTTAGAACCCTGTTTAATTCTGCTTTTCGTATTAGGTCCTTGCGACACCGGTCCGGACCTCGATCCTCATCAGTTGCTCAGGACATCAGGCGAGTACCTACCTCTGATAGTTTCTATTTCATGATAGCGTTTATATCACTTGTTCTAGAACTGTAATACTTGATTCTGACACATTATTACACGAGCTGGTACTAGTGGATCCCGTCATGAGGTGTTATCCCCCTTACCGTGTTCAGCGGGTACTCTATCACGTGTATTTCATCATGTGCTTCGGGTATTGATTATCATGTGCTATCATGTGCTTCTTGTGCTCTCACCTTCGTGTGCGCGAGCTATTATTATGTACGTAGCGTGTTGTGGTTGGATCCAATGGTATTAGTGGGGGAGGGGAGTAGTGAGTTGGTTATATGATCAAAGCCAAACAGTATTCATGTGTATGTCGGTTATGCAACTCACGCATAACGGAGTTATCGTAGTGACTTTCATGTGCAACCTAAGCCGATCATATAACGAACTTGTGCTCAAGGCACTTAGCTAGTATTCATGTTTCTCACCTGCAGTTACTTTTTCACTACTTGTATTGTTCTCCAGTTTACATTGCAGCTATTTATTGTGCTCCAGCTTATATTTATTTCCTGTGCATCTTGATTACTTTTCTATTGCTCGTCATATACACCTTACCATGCATTTGGAGTTGCTTTCAGAGTTATGTACTTCGCTCCAGTCCTGACTGGGCATATTTTTTCCAGAGGATCCTGAGGACTATTGCCCTACGTTCTACGGGCCTAGTGTTGACGACTGTTGTGACCCCGAGGAGGAGTGCGCCGAGGAGACGCCGATAGCACCCTAGTTAGCTAGGTGGGTTTCCTGGGTTATTTTTCAGTGGTTTGTGTTTTGGATGACTGTACTTATTCTTTTGTTGCTTGAGATGTTGTAGCTTTTAGACTTGGACTGTATTATTTTGGATTGTCTTGCTCTCTTGGTTCTGGTTTTCTTTGTTTATATCATATCGTGCTTATTTCTCCCCTAGATTTTGTGATTGAGATTCATATATATATTGCGTGGTTGCCCTCCTTTTGGAGAGGATTTTATTCACATATATATATTGCGTGGTTTTGCCCTCCTTTTGGAGAGGTCATGCCGGATTTTTCAGTGAGATATAGATAGATATGGTTGACCTAGAACGGACCTTTACAGCGTTCTACCGCCGATTCTGCGGCGTAGGCTGGACGTACCCACGGCTCATGCCCGATTTTCGGGTGCGGGTCGTGACATATTTATTATGGTGAGGACTTAGACTCTATATCAGAGCTAGGCACTCTACTAGTGTTATATTTATAGTGAGACCTCAGACTCTATATTAGAGCTAGGCACTCTACTAGTGATATTACTGCTACCGACTTCCTGACACAGAGCTTGTAGTGGCTCAGCCTGAGTTTTAGTGATGCTCTCATCTTGTATTTCACTTAGCCGGTTACTTAGTATTATCCTGGTTACTCATTTATTTTCTGCACTGCATTTATATTGGCTTGAGTTATTTTGTACCTTGCTATGTCCCCTGAGGACCTGGATCCGGATTATGTCCACAGGATTAGCTGACGAGATCTATCCCGAGGTATACGGGACCGGAGCATTAGCATTGGCAGAAGCAGGTGCCTACATTGGAGCATAACCAGGATCTGAGGACGAGATCGTACCAGAGGACTTCTCCTGAGTATTGGCTTGAGATACTCATTTATTTCTATTTCTAGTTTTTTATTTCCAGTCTATTGCATTGATGTATCAGACTTGTTCTCGGATTGTTCTCCGAGACACTTTTATTGAGATATGTTAGTTTATTTTATTTGCATTATTCTGGCATTTGATCTGTGTTTATCTGTTGTGGATGAGATTAGTATAGACTGTGACTTATATCATTAGACCTATTTAATGTTGTATTACAGCTTAAGTATGTCCCGATGGATCCATTAAATTGGGTTTGTCCATCGGTGTGTGCTGTTGGCCATTGCCACGTGTCTAGTCCCTCGATATTTTGGGACTGGGGCGTGACATAGTTTTTGTGGTGGCCCATGCAGGTCAACGACTAAATTGTTTGGTTTCAACTTAGGGACCGAGCAAGCCTGCAATAAGAATAGGATAAGTTTTTAGGATCTCATCTACTTGCTTGAAACGTTCTTGATAGCTATATCGGATTCAAATTTAATTCTTGACTTGTATCTTGCCTTGATCCCTGTGCGCCTCTTATAGTTTATTTTTGATGCAGAGTAATGGATTCAAGAGAAAACGACGAAACTCCAGCAAACACACCAATAGGTGCAGTAGCCACCTACGGAGAAGATGAAGTGGCGCCAATGAGTGGAGATCCCTCTACTCACCAAGGCAGCCAAGCAGATCATCATGCTTCTAGATTTCGGCGAGACGATATCCCACCGCCTCCGCAGTTTGTTCCACCAATGCCTGTATTCCCACAAGGGCAAGCTATGGACGGGCAACAGATGTTTCAAATGATCTACGCAATGATGCAAGCTCAATAGCAGATTTAACACGAGGCTCTGCGTCACAGCCTAGCACTCGTACTAGAGCAGGCGAATCTACCAGCACGACGACCAGTGACAGGATCTATCACCGATTTCCGCCAGCTGAAGCCTCGTACCTTCTCAGGCAAAGAGGAGCCCACAGAAGTTCATGAGTGGCTCACCAACACACAACACCAGTTAGAAGCAGCTGAGCTTCCAAGAGAACGTTGGATGACTGCCGTCAGAATGCAGTTAACGGATAATGCACATCACTGGTGGCTATCTGAGGAGACACGGCTCGGACCAGACCGAGTCACTTGGGAAGAGTTTTCCAAGCTCTTTCAGGAGATGTACATTCCGGCGATCGCTCGATCAGAACTTCGGGACAAGTTCAATCGCCACACTCAGGACAGTATGACAGTGGAAGAATACAACGCAAAATTTATTCGTCTAAGTCGCTTCGCCCCAACCCTGATCCCGACGGAAGAACAGAAGGCTGAGAAGTTCTTCGACGGACTAAACTTTGAGCTACAGAGACTGATCGGATCCGTTACACCTACTTTCTTACTCGGACGTCCTTGCAGCAGCCCGACGCATGGAGCGCGTCGTCAGGAGAGAGACCAACCTGAAGCGGCCTTCCCCATCCGCCCCAACCAGAGCAGCACAAGAGGAGTCTGCCAAGCGTCAACAGATAAATCCACCACCGAGAGCAGCATCAAGAGCCTCATTCCTTCCTACTTGTTACTACTATGGCAAGATAGGCCATATTGAAAAAGAATGCAGACGCAAGCTGGGAATGTGCTTAATTTGCGGATCCAGACAACACTTAGCCAGAGATTGCACAACGCATCGAGGAGAAACACCGATGATTAACCAAGAAGCCTTACCAGCACCGGAAGGATATCAGCCGAGGCCACCCTTGGCACCACAAGCAGCACTCTTCCAGCAGGCCCAGCAGCAGCAGAGGAATACACCACAAGGACGCGGACAAGCTTATGCGATGACTTTAGAGGACGCGCAGATTCATGGAGTAGCTAATGCACGTAAGTCTTTTTGTATAGTTATCTGCTTCTAGTATTGCTTTAGTTCGTGCATGTTGGTTCGTGACCTTAGCCTTGACCTAGTAATTTTGAACTTGCTAATAATTGATAACCTAGTGATAACCTAGTTTTTCTGAACTGTAGTTTTCTAGATTTTCTTCATCCGGGAAATTGCATAACTTTTAGGGAGGTCGGGGGCGTTGGTGATGGCGAAGGTGGTAGTGGTGGTGGTCTGTGGTGGCGGTGGGGGTGGTTTAGGGAGGTCGGGGGGGGATCGGGCTGTGGTCGGGAGGGGGAGTCAGGGTGCTGTGGGGGTTGTGGCGGTGGTTGCGGCGGTCGTGGGGGGTGGCGGTGGTGGTCCGGTGGCGGAGGCGACGACGAAGGTGATGGTCGCGTTGGTGGTGGTCTGTGGTGGCGGTGGTGAGGGTGAGGGAGGTCGGGGTGGTGGGGTGTTGTGATGGTGGAGATGATGGTGATGGTGGTGTGGGGGCTGCCGGCGGCGGGTGGCGGCGGCTAGGGCGGTGGTGCGGTGGCCGGGAGGAGGCCGAGGGAGGGGCGAGGCGGTGGTGTAGAGGCCGGAGGTGGGGGAAGGCTGAGGGAGGAGAGTGAGGGTTCGGTTTGAGAGGGGGAGTTATAGGATTATAAGGGTTAGGGTTAGGGGTATTTAGGTAATTTCATGTATTAAATATCTAGATATTTATTTAGATATTTGTAGGTTCATAAATGTATGTAAATGCATTGTATCTAGGCCTAATTTGGAATGAACGGTGGAGAATCACCCTCCAATGGGAGGTGGACACCTCGCACATGCAATTTTGCAGATAAAATCTTGCAGTTTCATAAATTGCACAGGAGCCTTATTAAATTGGGAAATTACGAAATTACGAAATTGCTTGAGAAAAACACCTCATTCTTGAGGGCGATGTAATGCACAGAAATGAGGGGGGTATTCAGTGAGGGTCTTGAGGGTGTGGGGATGAGTCTGGGTAGGGGCTGGGCCTAGTTTTGGGCGATGCTGGTCACCGTATTAATTTATTAGAAATTAATGCGCACGGTATATTCTAATTATTTAAAAATAGGCAGGGCTAGAATTTAGTGCAGTGCAAGTGTACTAGACGTAGTATACTCAATATAGAATAATAACGTAATTTAGTTCGGACAAAATAGGTTCCTGTTGGGCCTCTAATTTCGATTGGAACGGACAAGGGTACAGGCTTGGGAATTAATTGAAAATTAATACGGACTTTTGTAACGATATTTGTGCGACTAAAACGAGACTCATGTTAGAGTATTTGTGAGTTGCACAAAGTTTAGACTAGTAGACTGGCATGTCTAGGAGAGGTATGTGAACTTTGTATGGGGGTAACAGTCAGTGTAATGCTCTAAATATTGATGTGATGGTCAGGTGCATTAAGCAATATAAAATATTGCATAAATAATTTAAAATGCTGTAATTAATCCTAATTTGTTAAAAATAATCCTAATCTCACTATCTACGCTGAAATCTGGTCGAGGGACTTTACATATATATATAGGAGTAAGTTTAGTACCTTGCCAACTTTGAGTATAGAGGTCGTATGTATCAGAGAATAGTCCGAGGGGTATAAGGATACCAGTAAGATATCATGGTGTTGTAATGGCTAGAAGATAATTGTGTATGTATTGTGATACTAATGTACATATGAACTAATGTACATATGAGAATCTTAAGATGATTAACAAATGTTAGAGGATGAGTTGCACCGAGTATCAGATAGAAAGAGATACCATAGTAACAAGAGGCGGAGTACCTCAAGTATTATGAAAGTTTAGGCACAATCATTTTAGTAACTAATATAATAATAAAGAGGAGAGACATGAATAGCTTGGTATGAGGATGACATCTAAAATATATATGAGAGCTGGTGCCTTGTGTAGACAGTAACAAGATTAAGTAAGACATCCTATTGGGAGTATAAAGTTGGACGAGAGTGTACTAATAAAACACATTATTGAAAATGTATGCAAGTATTCCTTGCAAGAGAATGATTAAGAAATTTTGGTGATTACAAGAATTGAAACAAATAAAGGAGGCAATATCTTAGCAATATTTTGTATAGTATCCAAAGTAACAAGTGCCAGTGAGTTAAGCATGTCCATAACCTAGAATTGGAGTATATCACTATTACTTGGCAACTATCATATTAAGAATATCTTGACTAGATTGATGATGAGTGAATACTTAGTGTATGATGGAATAGGCCATAGGTGGCATAGCAAATTATCCTGCACCAGTAGAGGAAGACACTCAGCAGGACAGAGACTGAATTTCATGATAGTTAAGAGAATATATCCAAGTATGATTTCTCTTTCAATATAATGGTAGGATTATATGTTATAGGATATATACTATTTTAGACTGTGATTGATGGGGTTTAACCATAGTAAGATTTGTATGAATAGGATATGACTGGCCTAAGAGAGAGGGGTGAGAGTTTTAATTTCGAAGACGAAATTCTTCTAGGGGGTAGATTTGTCACTACCATATTTTATAGGAAAGGGTATTTTAGTCTTTTAGTAATTAATTAAATATTGTGCATGTTAAATATTTATTTATTGTATTATTTATTTATGGTTAGCATGTTAGATTTATTTTTGGACTTGTGTTAGTGGACCTAACTAGTTTAGTTTAGACTCATGGACCAACATGTATTAATTGTTAGAATTTGAGCCCAACTAGAAAGTCCATTGATTAGGAGGATGATTAATTAAGTTAAACCCATTAGACTATAACCTTCCCTCCTTAATTAATTTCTTCATGAGAGGGCCCAAGGGGTATTTTAGACTTTACATAGTAGTTTGAGGGAGGGGGCAAGTGAGGCCAATATAAAGGGGATAAAAACTTTCTCTCTCTTTATTTTTCAATCCAAATCTAGATCTAGAATTTCTCTCAACCAAATTCTATCAAATTCCTACCAAATTTTTACCCAATTCTTTTCCAAATAATCATTGGATGCTAATAGAGCATGGATCTACAAGGAGGAAGCATGGATCTACAAAGAGGAGCAAGGATCTACAAGTTGAAGGCCAATTTTATCAATTTTGGAGATTTTATTGGGAATCCATCTCCCAATAGGTACAATTCAGTTTTTCCCCTTAATTTAGGTTCTAAATATGAGAATTAACCATAAAAAATGAACCCATATGCATAGGCTACCCATAGGATTTGGTTTTGTGATCATATGAGGCATATTGAGAAAGTTATGGTACTTTTTATGTCAATTTTGGGAGAATTTCGAGATTGACATTTGTTGTGTGTGTCAATTGGTCCTATAGATCATTTTGGCAGGTGCTTGTGTGTTTGGGGCTAGTGTCATATCCACAATTGGGTACTTGTAGGTCGTATTCCAATAATTTGGTGATACGTGTTGATTTTGGGATTTTTTCCTCCAACACGGGACTTTGAGCATGTCATATTTTGACACGGACACGTAGAATTGTGTTTGACTCTTCGTATTATTCATAAATAATATATTAGACTTGCTCGTGTCCTTCAGGGTACGTTTGGATGTGTGGTGGACTCGTATCGCAAGCGTCTCCTAGATCTAGTGAGGTACGGGAGCGATGCACTCAATGTGATTGTGCAATTTTAATTCTAGATATATTTCCATTTATTTTAGTCATTATAATATGTAATTATATGTATGCGTGTGTATATATATATTGTTGTGTATATATATTTATGTATTTATGCATCATAGATCTATGTATCTAGTTATAGTATATTTATGTAGCTATTTCTCTACATATATATTAGCTTTTAAATGTTGTAGTGTATTTATATATGTATTGTGTTATATATATATATATATATATATATAAAAGTATGTTATATATGTATATAAAATTGTATGATATATATATATATATATATATATATATATATATATATATATATATATATATATACGAGATGTTATGAATAGTGTACGTATATGATACTATAATATGTATTGTAAGTATTATTGTAGAGATGTACATATATATGTATGTGGAGGAGCTTGTATATATATATATAAATATATGTGGTAATTATATGTATATATTAGTAGTTATAGAATGTATGTATAAAATTTTATAGTTGTATATATATATATATATATATATATATATATATATATATATATATGTACTAGTATCTCTAGTTAAATATTATATATATAGATATGTGTACATGTATATATGTATTAGTAGTTAATGATTAATTAGTAGTTGTATTAGATTGATATATATATTAGTCATTAGTTTGAGTAGTTAAGGTATTTGATATGTTACGGTTAGTAGTTAGTTAAGATATATATATAGTAGTTAGAAAAATCATATTATAGTTATACATTACAGTATTGGTGATATTTGATATTAGTTGGGTGTGTATATATATATATATATTAGTTATATGTTAGCATTTTGGATTACCTTGAGATGTACCAAGGTATTAGTAGTAGGTATTAACATAGTAATATGATAGATGTAAACTAATTATGGATTGGTACTAAGGTGACTAAAATAAGGTATATAGTACTATATAAATATTAAATGCATGGTAGTTTATAGTTATAGTTGGGTAGTTAGTATAAATAAGGTTTTGGCAATTACCTTGAGATACCAAGGTAAATGCCAAGGTATTGGGTTTGGGTATCAATATTGGTTTTGTTTTGTGAAACCAAGTTGGTTCAAAACCAAGGTATCATTTTAGCATTTATAATTATAATTTATATATTTAATATTATTTGATACGCATATATGATATTTACCTATTGTTTGCGTATCCTGAGATTCGGTATCTTAGTATTCTAAGATGTATCTTGTATGGCCTAGATTCATAGTATATGAACCAATATCTTTGAGATAGACTCTTGTAACATAGAAATAGGTAGTTTGACATAGTTGACCATAGTTTGACTTTTGACTTAGAATTGGCTTGTTGACCTACTTAGAATTGGCTTGTTGACCTAGAATTTGACTACTTTAACTTATTTTTCCAGAACCTTGTATTAATGTAATATTTTATATATAGGTATGTGTGACACCAGTTCGGACACAATTTAACATTCATTGCTCTGGACCACAGGCGAGTACATTTCTCTGATTATTTTCAATTCATAATATTGTATATATGCATGTTCTAGAATTGTATACATTGATTTCCGACACGGTGATTTCACGGACTGGTGCTATATGGATCCCGTCAGGAGGTGTTATCCCCTACCGTGTGCAACGGATACCCAGTCACACGTATTCATCGTGTGCATCGGGTATTGACTTTCATGTGCTTCTTGTGTATCCACTATTTCGTGTACTAGTGTGACTATTTCGTGATCATGTACGCAACGTATCGTGATTGGATCCATGAGTATTGGTTGGAGAGGGAGAGTAGGAGTTGGTTATGTGATCAAAGTCCTCTTGATCTCATGTGCATGTCGATTATTCACCTCACGTATAATGGAGTTACATTTATACCTCATGTGCAACCTAAGCCGATCACGTAACGAACTTGCACTCTAAACCACATAGATAGTATTCTTGTTCTCTACTTACAGTTATTCTAGTATTTACTTTCCAGTTCTTATTGTGCTTATTGTATATTCTTTCTACTTGTGCATCTTATATCTTTTTTCTATTGCTTGTTATATATGCTCGATTATGTTATTGGAACTGCTTTCAGAGGTAGTACTTCGCTCCATTCCTGACTGGAAAAATATTTTTCAGAGGATCCAAGAGATTAGTGTCCGACATACTATAGACTTCGACTTATAGATGGTGCAGACTTGGACCCACTAGTTCTGGAGTGATTGCCGGAAGGTTTATCCGGATCACTAGTTTTCATAGTTAGTTTCTTTAGCATTTTGGTACCGGATTTGTTTTCAGCATATGGTATGTGATTGGATATTGTTTCTATTATTGGTAATATATATTTGAATGTATAGTTGACCAAGACAGCGTTCTACCGCCGATTCTGCGGCATAGGCTGGACGTTGTTTCTGACTTGTATCCCTATACCGGGTCGAGTCATGACATAATTAGCGACGTTTTACAGAAGTCGGAACCCAGCACGTCGCTGAAAGAAAAAACATCGCTAAACGTCGCTATACCGACATTTTTTAGCGACTTAAATGTATCGCTAAATTTGCGACGTTTAGCGACGCAGCATCTCTAATTAGCGACGTTGTCAAACATCGCTTAACGTCGCTAATTAGCGACTTATATAGCGACATCTTTATTGACCTGGCAATACTGCCATGTCAGCAATTAGCGACGTACATCGACGTTTTTAGTGACATTTTTAGCGACGTCATTAGCGACGTGTTGTAACGTCGCTAATTAGCGACGTATTTAGCGATGTGTATTAACGTCGCTAAAAATGTCGCTAATTGTACAAAAAAAAAAGAATACTGAATTGTTTCCAAACTATTATTCCTGCAGTTTATTAAATCACAATCTTTACAAATAGACCCGGAGCAACCCTCCGTTGAATTTCTGGGTTTGCCAACCCCCTTGGGTTGAACACTCAAGACCGATAAAATAACATATTTAATATGAATAATATAATAACATTTGAAGAAAAGAAAGCATCCAGCAAATATCATCATAAAGAATATGGCAAATATATATCCATACAATCTCATCCTAAATAATACAAACAATACAAATATCCAGCAACTATACTACTGCGGGTCTGCAGGAGGATGACCACCAGCACGCATGAAGGATAAGAATAGCTCATACTGCTCCCGTGAAATCGACATCGGTGTCGATGGAGAAGGCAGTAACGTCGGTGGAGTCTGTGTCGATGTAGGCGCACCAGGAGACCGTACCCGCTCCAAGTCTGCGAGTCGTTGGTTGTAAGAATCCATGGTAGATAACAGCCTCGTACTGCTATGAACCATTAAATCCTGCATCATTGTCAGCCTCTCGCCCATGGATAGCTGTGATGCCTGCAGCTCCGTGATGTTACGGTCTGTCGAGTCTCTAAGATCATTTGTCAAATCCCGGAGCTCTGTGATGTTGCGGTCGAGCATATCGAACCGTGCGATGAGCGTCGGATCGTCCGGCTGCGGCTGGGACCGGGGCTGCTCCTCCATCCTTCGCAGCAACTGGTCACAGAAAGACGCAATCTGACGGTCAACGGCCTCCTGGACTCTGGCCGACGACTGCGAGGGCTCTGTGGAATGCGCAGTTGTCGGGGAGGCCCTAGATGATTGCGTCGCAACCAGGGCGTCATAGGATCATGTACCGTAGTACGTACCTCTCTGGAGACCACCAGTTGCGGTCACCCATAGGTCGTCCGCCGACGGAGTTGGAGCGGGCTGCGAGAAAGTACCAGCCTCTCCAATTGTAGGTGCACTAGCAGTCGTGTCATGCCCCAGTCCCAAAATACCGAGGGACTAGACATGTGGCAATAGCCAGCAGCACACACCGATGGGCAAACCCAATTTAATGGACCCATCAGGGTGTACTTAGGCTGTAATACAACAATAAGGGTCTAATATACTAATCTCATCCACAGAAATAAATACAACAATATCAGAATATAAAGCAATATCAAGTCTCAATAAAATATAACTCGGGGAACAACCCGATAATAAGTCTGATACAATAATCAAGATACAAGAATAAAGATAACAACAATAAATACTGAGTATGGATAAAGCATATACTCAGAAGAAATCTTCGGCGATTACCTCGTCTTCTGGATCTGGTACTGCTCCAGTGCCTGCTCATGTTCCGTACACCACGGGGTAAATCTCTTCTGCTAAACCTGGGGACATAATCCGGATCCAGGTCCTTAGGGGACATAGCAAGGTACAAGAATAAATCAAGCCATAATAAATGCAGTACAATAATAAATGAAATAATAGGGTAAAGTATATAACCAGCTAAGTGATATGCAAGATGAGAGCATCACTAGAACTCAGGCTGAGACCACTACAAGCTCGGTATCGGAGAGCCGGTAGCAGTGATATCATGTAGTTGTCTAGCTCGGAGAGAGACTACGACACCGTCATAATATAATCAACCTGTAGCCTGTGTGTCTCTTCCCACCCAATGTAATCACACGTCTCATGTCCACGACGTCTCATGTCCATGTCACGCAAGATCATGACCTCTAACTGATGCAGCAAGTCATAAAGTTAGCTAATCATATGAATAAAGTATATGTCATGAAACCTGTAGCCTATACAGAATCACCATGAATATCTCAGGAAGATTTTATCTCATGAATAGTGTCAGGTGTCCTGAGGTATGACGTACTTGATAAGGCAAGCACGAGAATGTATAGGGTTTCGATATCCATCTCTAGTGACGTTACACAACTCCGCGTACGGCGTTGACACCCGAATGTTATTCGGATGCTAAGTAATGTCACACGATCCTAGGTTGAACAGAGATATTGCAGTAATAAATCAAGAGAATAGTATAAGCAAATGCAACAAGTATGGCAAGGTACACTTGCCTGGGATTCTGACTCCAACTGCTGCTCTGGTATCAGCGGAATTTGTAGGTACTCCTCCGGTTGCTGAAATAAATGTTACCATCAGGTTCAGAAGATATCAAATAGCTAAAATTGCCTGTCCATAAGTCCAATTTGGACACATGGGCAAAAGTGACAGTTTCTGGTCAAAGCGGGGTCCACATGTGGCCCGCTTCGCACCGAAAAATGTGCTAGAGACAATGTTCTCCAAATTCGTCAAACTTAGTGTCTACAAGTCCAGAACGATGATACGAACCCAACGGAATATTCAGAACTGAATTCCGATGAGCCGATCACAAAATCGTCCGTTAAGTGAAGCCGTAGGGCCCACGATACGCGATTTTGTCAACGTTCTCAGAATTGAACCAAACTTGGGTCACAGGACCAGCATATTGCTACGAGTCTGATGGCGCAAGTTCCATTTCGATACGACGTGCGTACACGAAGTTACAACGAGTTCCAGAACAGGACCGATACGGAGCGTTGTCGACGGATACGCGTTAATTTCGGTGTGCACGCACATCCAAATCAACTTCCGCGAAATCCCACACGTCCGTATCGACGACGCGTACCTTTCGGTGAAGTTCGCACATGACCAAGTCGTCCCGTTTAGCGGGGCACACCCAGTTCCGGGAAAAATAAGATATATATTTTCCTGATTTTGGGTCGCAGTTTACGATCGCCACAGGACGCGATACCCCGAACAAATTACACGGGTATCGGGAGGGTCACGCAGTCTGTACGTCACAGCAGACGAAACAAAAATGGGGCAGCAAGGAGAGAGAAACAGTCACATGAACAGGGCTCCGAATACGCGTTTCCGCGAGGTGACGCGACGCTCGGCCGGCCGGAGGCTAGGGTTTCTGCGGCTGCTGGGTTCGCCGGGGAGGCTTGGTGGAGGCGACGCTGGAGTCGTCGGGTGCTGGTGGAGCTGGTAGTGGCGGCGCTTCGTCGTCTCCGGGGAAGCTAGGGCGGAGGCGGCTCCGGCGACTGGTTCAGGGTTGCTGGATCTCGCGGTGAGGATGGCGTTGTGGTGGTGGTGGATGGGAGCGGGGTTCGTCGGGGGCTGGAGAGGCGTCGCCGGAAGGAGAAGGTGGCAGAGGTGCTGGGGGATCTCGGGGCAGAGGAGATCGGCAGGAGGCTCGGGGCCGGGGCTTGACGGAAAGGCGGTGATGGGTGGTGGATGAATGGGTTGCCGGGGGATTTTATAGTGGTGGTGACGGTGGCGGTTAGGGGAGGGGGATCAGCTGGGGGCTGGCGAAGAGGCGCGGGGACGTTGGGGAAGTGCACGACCGCGGGGATCGCGGCGGCCGGCGGTTACAACCGCGGAGAGGGGAAGGGAATGGCCGCGGGGCGTTGGGAAAATTCGGTTTTAGGGTTTGCTACAGTAACGAGTAGGGTTGCGGGTTTCGTGTCGGGTTTAGATCCTACCCGACCCGCTAGGGTTTGGGTATTGGTTCAGGATTTGGGCCAGTTCGGTTCATTTACTTTAAACCGGTTGGTTCAATCCGGTTTAATTGGGTTTAATAAAAATATTAACTTTTAGGTCTTTAAAAATAGTTCTGGGGTCCAATAAATTTCAGAAAAATTACCCTATGTCTAATATTTTATTTTACACTAAAAAAAATTATTTTCATAATATTTTAATATTTAATAAAATTATTTAATTCAGAAGAACATTTATTTTAATTCCTGAAAAATCACAGAAAAATTCAGAAAAATTCAGAAAAATTTCGAAATTTTGTTTTTAAAATCCTGAAAAATCTGGGGGTTTACAAGTTGCCCGCTCACGCAGCCTAAGATACTCGGCCTAGAAAGGTTTGGAAACTCGATAATTGCCTAAGTTATATTAAAATTAACACAAAGTAAAGTAATACTACATAGGTCTGCGAGGCCCTCTCATCAATGAGATTTTCGTCCTTGCAATGAGTGGCCAAGAAGACGGTCACCATGTTTGCATCCTCACCCCTCTGTACCTGTTAAAAATATATTATTTAGTACTAAACTTAAACATTTTTTTCTACTACAATTTTATCGTACTTACATTAAAATAATATATCTTAAATAAAAAATATACCAAACGACGAAAATGTTCCGTCGTCGGAATCGAGCCACCACACCACTTGCCAACATTCCGCCTAGCTGCCTTGGCCTTCTCAGACCTTTCCTTGTAGCTCGGATCGTCGAATCTAGCCCTCATCGCAGTCCACTGCTCAAGCGTGATCCAACCTTGGATCGGTTTTCCAGCACGATCACGAGCCTTCTGGTTATCCAGAATACATTCTTCTCGATATGCATGACATCAAGGTGATGTCTGATCAGATTGGTGCTCCAATATGGCAGATCCCAGAATATACTCCTCTTCGTCCAGTTATGGGTGCGACCAAATCCGTCACACTTGTACCCCTTAGCAGGCTCTTCGATAGCCACTTGGTAAATCTTTTACCTCTTTCCATATCGTGTATCCGGGCCACCTTGGCGGTGGATTGGCCTTCTCCATAACTACCGCACGAAAAATATTCATGTTCCTCCGGTACGGATGATCCTTCGACAGAAATTGTCGATGACAATTGTCACGACCCGCACCCGGATATTCGGGTAAGAGTGCGTGGGCACGTCCAGCCTACGCCGTAGTGTCGGCGGTAGTACGCTGTCTAGGTCATAATCACAGGTAATTTAGAATCTATCTCATCCACAATAAAGTAAATAGACAAGGAAAATAACAGGAAATAGGAATACTAAGATTTCATAAACAAAATATGATATACAAATCCATAGTTTATTACAGAACTAGAAGATAAATCGGGGACAAACCCGATTGCTGTGCTGAAAGAAAAATACTAGCTAACTGGCTACTACTCCTCAAAAGTAGTCTCCTCAGATGTATCACCTACTACGCCATATGGGTGGGGGCAAGTTCTCATCATCGCCTAAAACAACGGATCCAGTCAGGAAAGGAGCAAAGTACACAATGCACAACAAGATTAAACTAAATATTTGTGACAAGTAGAAAAGAAATGACTAAGCATCATGTTGAGAATATGCATAAGTAAGTAGTGAAATGAACTGAGAATTAATGCTATAAGTAAAACATGGTTAATTGCTATAAACCAGGAATATGTGTAAAACAGGAATAAATGTGACAGGATCTGTAACTGTAACAAGACAACAAGAACTGCAACACGACAAGAACTATGTGCGTGAACTTGTGTAGTTAGAATACATAGTTGGCATGTAGGGGCTTATAAGGCTAATAAGGCCGTCATAGACGACTAGCAACTAGGAATAGTCAAGTATAAGGCTGATGGTACAGTCGCGTACCAACAGCTAGCAACAATAGGGGGAAGGGTAAACTACATGCCTCCTAGTATTCTCCCGCCCGACACGAAAAGCAAGACATGAAATCCAATATTCAAGACATGAAATCCAGATTCTAACACTACGTGTAAACATCCAATGGTACTAATAGGGCAAGGAATTTATTTATCACAATATAAAGATTAAACTTGAAGTGCAGGTACTTGCCTGATGTTTGGATCCAAATACAGTTTTGTGTCTCGGGGAAATTTCTAGAGATGAGTCCGGATGCTGAAATAAATATTACCAACATGCTCAGAAGATAACAAATAGCTAGAAACGCCTGTCCTTGGGTCCAATTTGGAGACAAGGGCAAAAACGGCAGTTTCGGGTCAAAACGGGGTCCGCATATGGGCCCGCTTTGCACCGAAAAACGTGTCAGGGTCAAAGGTCTCCAAATTCACCAAACTTAGTGTCAACAGGTCAGGAACGTGATACGAACCCAACGAAACTTCCAGAATTGGATTCCGATGAGCCGATCACAATATCGCCCGTCGAGCGGGACCTATGGGGCCCACGACACGCGATTTCGTCAACGTTCTCAGAATCGAACCAAACTTGGCTCACAGGACCAGCGTATCGCTACGAGTCCGATGACGCAAGTTTCGTTTCGATCCGACGTATGTATACAAAGTTAGGGCAAATTACAGAAAAGTCGGATACGGGACGGTGTCCGCAGATACGCGTTGATCCCGGTGTGCACGCACACCCGAATCAGCTTTCGCGAAAGCCCACACGTCCGTATCGACGGCGCGCACGTATCTGTGAAGACCGCACGCGACCAAGTCGTCCCGTTTGGCGGGGCGTACTCAGTTCCGGGGTGAAACAGGATCTGATTTTTCCTGTTTTTGGATCGCGGTGTGCGATCACCACAGGACGCGATGCCCCGAGCGGTTTATCCGGGCACCGAGAGGGTCATACAGGCTTCGCAACGCAATTTACGGAATTGAAAACGGAGCTACGAGCAAGAAGATATGAGTACCTGAACGGGACTGAAAAACACGGGGTTGAATCGTGTCCGACACGTGTCCGACACGTGTCCAATGAATTGGGAAAATTAGGGTTAGGGTTCAGGGGAAATTCCGGCGAGGATGCGGCGGGGCCGGCCGGAGGAGCACCGGGGAGGGGCTGGGGCGGCTCGTCCGGGCGAGGCGGAGACGCTGGCGGCCGGCGGCGCCGGAGTCCGGGCGGAGCTGTTGCTGCGGCTGAGTTGGGGGCTCGACCTCGGCTGAGGGGGGAGGAGAAAGGAGGAGAAGAGGGAGGAGGCTGGGGCGAAGTCGTCCGGCGGCGAGGCGGCCCACGGAGATAGCTGCGGTGGTGGGGCGAGTCCGGGCGGTGGCGGAGTGGATTAGGGTTCCGGTTGTCGACGGGGGGAAAATATATAGGCGTCGAGGAGCCGGGAAAGGCGGAGGAGAGAGGGGAGATGGCCGAAAATGGCGGGGAGGAGGTCGTCGTGGCCGGTGCGCGGCGCCGGAATCGGCTGAAGAATCGGGCAGAGGAGAGAAAGGGGGCGGGTTAACGGGTGCGGGTCGGGTGCGGGTGGACCCGACCCGACCCGCTAGGCGGTCGTGGGCTGGGCCCTAATGGGCCGGGTTGGGCTGGGTTCGCGGGCTGGGCCGGATCTAATAATAATAATAATAATAATTATAATAATAATAATAATAATAATTTGTTTTTTAGGTAATTAAAAAAATAGGTCCGGGGTCCAATAAATTTCAGAAAAATTACCCTAAGTCCAGTTTTCCATTTTACACTCAAAAATATTATTTCCATAATATTTTAATATTATTTATTTAACAAATAAAAATCATTTAATAATTAAAACCTTGAATTTAATTACAGAAAATTTCCAGAAAATTCCAGAAAATTGTGAAAAATCCAATTTTAATATTTTTGAAAAAAAAAATAGGGGCTTACAACAATCGAAGAAGCACGGTTTGCCTCCGTGTTTCAAACGGAAAGCCTTAGTACGGTCCATGCAATACGGATATGAGAGACGACCATGGGTGCTCCATCCCGATAATATTCCATAGGCCGAAAAGTCGTTGATGGTCCACATAAGTGCTGTCCTCATCTGAAAATTCTGCTTTCTAGAAATATCGTACGTGTTGGCACCTACTTCCTACAGCTGATTCAACTCATCTATCAAAGGTTGTAAATACACATCGATGTTCCTTTCCGGATTGTTCGGACCCGGGATAATAACGGTTAGGAACATATACGGAGTCTTCATGCACATCCAAGACGGTAGATTGTATGGAGTGACGATCACAGGCCAACACGAATACTGGGAACCCGGAAGTCCGAATGGGGTAAAACCGTCAGAGGAGAGCCCCAATCTGACATTACGCGGATCCGAAGCAAAATCTGGATACTCTCGATCAAAGTGCTTCCATGCTTCTTCATCGGATGGATGATCCAATACTCCTTCGATCTGTTTTCGCCTGTGCCAACTCATGTTTTCTGAAGTCTCCTTAACCATAAACAACCGCTGCAACCGCGACGTCAAAGGCAAGTAGTGCATCGAATCGGTAGGCTTCCTTGCACCGATAGACTTTCCTCTAACAGTGGTCTTGTAGCGATCAGCACCACAGAATCTGCACGCATCTTCATCCTTGTCGTCTTTGTAGTACAACATGCACCCGTTGTGACATGCATCGATTTTCTCGTATCCCATCCAGAGCGATCTCATCATCCTCTTAGATCGATAGAAGTCTTTAGGCAACTTTGCACCCTCGGGCAAGATCTCTATAATCAAATCGATCAGTCGATTATAACATTCTTGCGACATGTTAAAATCGAACTTGATGCTCAATAATCTTGTAACCACCTCCAACGGTGAATGATCCTCACAACCAGGATATAGTAGAGTCCTTGCATTCTCCAGCAACTCCATAAACTTTGCAGCATCGGCATTCGGTGCCTCCTCAACTGTATCATAATTGTCCGGATTGAAACTAGGTCCCGCCGCATCATAAACCATGTTCACCCACCCGTCGTCGTAAGCATCGTTGTCATGGACATCCATATACGGTTCCACATAAGGCTCTGACTCTGATGCTAGAGACACAAGTTCTCCGTACGCGGTCCACTGATAGTAATTCGGCGTGAAGTCCTTCGAGTACAAATGATATGTGACTTCCACTTCTGGATGATATTTCTTGTTATGACATCTCACACACGGACACTTAATTTTGGTACCGTCCACGTACTGAGGAAACGCCTTGGCGAACTGCAGGAACTACTGTACACCCTCAATGAATTCATCCCGCACACTGCACATGTCATCAGGATGACGGTTGTACATCCACGAACGATGACGCAGATAGTAATTCATATCCATTTCTAGATACTTCTGCAAAAATGACAGTAAGTATCATATAAATTATTACATACAGTGGTTTATCACCTAACTTCATAACTTAACCGTACTATAAAAATCATAACTGATATAATACATACTTTCATTTATCAAAGTCTAAAATAAGCAGTATTCAAAACAACTAACCATTTAAACTAACACATACACCTATCAACTAACAGTCATCAAGTATTAACTTACCTACAAACTGAGAACAATACCCAACTAACATGTAACACTAACCACCTTTTAACATATAACTTAACATTTACTAACAATTAATACTACATCATGGCCTCTAATTCTAATACCAAACTAAAAGTCATATCTAATTATCATACTCCTACAACTAATTGACACTAACCTTCACCATATACTAACCATCATCAATCATCTAACTAACTAACCTGATTGAACATCTTGTGCACAAGGGATCCAGGTTCTTGCGAACGGTTACCGGGGCACCGGGCCGTTTCGACCCGGGCGGAATCTACTTTCTTAGTCGTGGGAGCGGGGAATTGTAGCGGGGCTAGCTACCCGCGCTGCAAGCGTCGCCGCCAGCCCAGACTAAACCCATGATGGCTCCTAAACAACAAAGAAAGATGTTGTGTATATTTAAACTGTGCAGACTAACTATGTCTTCGTGACAGGGAAGGCTATGGTAAGTTGTACAGGTGGTTCAGACGGTACAGGTAAAGTCACCGAACGGTGGCATGTGGAGTTATGTTATTTTATTCTTGCATACCTGCTAAATAAAATCTGAACTAGGCAAGAATAGAAACCCACCTAAGAACATAATTGTAGCATACTCATTAGAACTCATCTCATGAGCTTGGTAAAGTTGAGCAGCTAGCCTTCACCAGTACTTTTCGAAGTACTGACCCTCGTTGTAGCAGGTTCCCCAGCGCAAGGCAACGCGGCGAGGAGCTGAAGTTCTCTCCGGACTTTTGGGATCCTTGGCGGTTCGTGGCCAAGACTTTTGGAGGCTCAAGCTAGAAGCCTTCCTCTCTCTCTCCGTTGCGAAAATAACGCTAAGGCGATGGTGCTTACCCGCACCCAAGGTGTTTTGTGTTTTGAAACTATGTAAAGGGACATAATGTATGGATCGGCTATCTCATTTTGCGTCCAAGTTTGTAAGCCCGTGGGGCATTTTATACTTTTGAGTCAAGCGATGTAAAAAGATGTTCATTATGAATAAAAGAGAAACTTTTCTATGCCTCAACCTTGTGTTATCTTATATGTCTACTTTGTTGCATGGTTCTAAAGAATATCCTTATGCCTAAGGCCTTGTGCACGCGCGCCCTACGCGTGCACGGCATCACGCCCGGGGGACGATTATCGATTAGCCGAAATCGGGGCATGACATATTGGTATCAGAGCATGCTTCAGATCCTTTGATCTCATAAAGAAAGTTTCTAAGGAGGACTCTGTACCTCCCGAGTAGACCCTTGAATTCGCTTGGCCAAAATGAGATGCGTTCCATACAATAAGTCTAAATATTTTTGAAAAGTGCGTGGGAATTATACGGTTGCTTGGACGGGATTATGATGTGAGGGCTTTTGTCCCAACTCATAGAGGATATTGTGAGAGGAGACTCGTGTTATAATCGGCAAGTTTTATGTCTATAAGAAAACACCAAACGAGTAGAGTGCGAGATAAGAATATCGTTCAGACAGTGGTCTATGCACATAGCCTTTTGGCCAAATTGTGTTAAGTATTGTGCACCAAGATCCTTGGTGCTAGTGAGTTGCAGCGAGAATTGGGTATTGTTGGGATGAGAATAAAGTTGACTGGAGGAAAATCGATAGAGACGTTATCGAATTGCCGCTAAGGCGAGTAATGGGAATCGTGTAGGGAATTTTCGAAAATAGTTGGACGGTTATTCATAATGATAAGTTATGATTTGAAGCATAGTCTGTAGAGAGGACTATGAATACAGGTGTGTACGAGTCTAAGATCGCTAAGGCGATAAATAGGGACGGTGTTGGAGTTCTAAGGAACGAATTGGGCATACGACTGTAGGATGCGAACGCGAATCAGGAGTTATTAGGATGACTCAATTCCTGAGTAGTGTATGCGATAAGTCCCCTGTTCGATTATACAATTTGTGGATATAATGAGTTGCAAAGATTCAGGGAGTATAACTCGAACCCTGAGTGGTGTATTTGTTGGCTTAGAAATGCTTGAACGAAGTCGTGGATTCGGAGAGTTAAGCGAGTCTAGCGACAAGCGACGAGATTGGGTAAAGCCTTAGTATAAATAAACAATGTCTAGCAAGTAAGCGAACTCGGAGAAAGCATGCAATATTTGGTTCGAACGAGTTACAATGAGTTGAATAAGGGATAAGGCTTACAACGAATAGAAATTCAGGGCAATTGGAAATCGATAGCATGGTCAGGAAAAACATAGAGGATTGAACGAGCGATTTGAGTTGAAACAAGCGAATTAAAAGCTTGAGTTGAGATTGAATAATCTGAGATGCGATCGAAGTAAGTACAATTAGAAACAATGGAGTGAACGAATGATAGCGTGCATGAAAAATTTGGATTTTGAGTAGGATATCGCTCGATAGAGTTCAGATTGAGTACGAATACGATGATTTCACTTTTGGGAAATTTTAAACTATAATAATGGTTGGAAGTTAACTCGGATTGATGCAAGTTGAAAAAATTGGAATTTTGATAGAATCGAGATAAGCGGTAGCAGACTTGGTTTGGAGTTGGAAGAACGATCTTGAAATCAAGTTTGGAAAGATAACATCCGAAATCTGTGCCAGTGAGAACGATTATTCTGCGGGAGCGCCGACGTGGTGATTTCACGTTCGGCAGGGATAATCGAACTCAAGGGAACATGTTCGGTGATTATTCCAAACGAACACGATGAATGGATACGTGTCAAGTGGGATAGACTTTGAGTTTGGGATTTGAACTTAGTTGTTTAAGGAATGCTAAGAGTAGACAAAGAAATGTTCAAAATGGTAATATTGAAGTTGGATATTTTGGCTTAGCGAATTTTGATTGTAGTAAGAACGGTTGTTGGAGGAACATGACTTGAGGGATCAATGTACAACTTGGGATAAAACGAAAATTGATGATGAGGTGTCTGTTCGTTCGAGGATAACCATAACGATTGACCTTCTTGTCTTGTGCGGGTATAACTTCTTATTCGCACATGCGTCACGTCCGGATAGGACGATCATTCCGCGGGAGCGTTGGCGTGGTGATATCACGTCCGACGAGGATGATTGAACTAGCGGGAGACCGGAATGTGACAATTGAGGGATCATTCTGACTTGTGGTTTAATACGATAAGACAAGTTTTAGGATAAGATGAGTCTAAGGATTTTTGGTGAGGAGTTAGTCTAGAAACATGAAGTAAGAGATGTTGGACATTTTCATGAACGGATACGTAGATCGTGCTGGACGACTTAGAGTTCATGATATACATCGATGGTCTAAAATGGAAATGTGGCTTGATGATACAGGTGTAGAAAGGGATGGATTGGGGAATTCTGTCAAACATGATAAAAGAGATAGTGTATGTGAATCGATGGGTTGAACCTGCAACGTGGGCGTATCGTGGGTTCGGTTGAACGAGCGTGTTGGTGTGATAGGGTGATCTGTGCTCGATGTTTAGAAATTTGAGTGAAACGAGCTTGGGTAGAATACCCGTGTAAAGGAACAATGGTTTGACCTTAGGGTGTTTGGGGCGAGCGTTGTGCAACACGGTTGCGCGATGAGTCGCAAACTTGAGTTGTACCTATGACTGTGTGTGCTGGCCTAGGGACTAGGCAGACGACCCTATGCCTTGAGTTAAACTGGAGTGGCTGACTTCAGAGTATCGTTCGGGAAGAATGATAGAACTGGGGCAACAAGACTTAGAGTTAGAATTTGGAATTGGGAATATACACTAGCAACGTTCGCGTTGAAACAAACGTAATGCAAGATAGGACTCGGGTGATAATTGATTTGGTTGGATAGGTTACGCGACGGTAAAGGATAAGACAATAGCTGGATCGAACAAAAGTTCGGTCATTCATATAGCAGGACGATCCGCGTTTCAAAAAGATTTTCACGAGTAGCTTGTCAGACTTAGCTGTCACTGAGCTTGGTTGAAATACACATATTTGGGGGACGCCTTGAATATGGGTACGATCCAGACTTAGCGATATGCATAACTCGGATGCAGCTGCAAAGGAAAATATTCGGATTCGCATGGATGAGTATGGCAACTGAAATGATTTAGCCTCAACCTAAATTTTCATAGAGGAAAGATTGTATCGTTCCTCGTGCTACCGGGATAGTTCTGCGCTAAGGCGCAGTACGAGACTGAGTTTGGGGATGCAATAGTTGAACGAATAGATCATTCGGATAAAATGATTAAGCACTCTGGCGAACGGAACGAGTAAAAACGAATAGAAAGTTAAGTTCGATTAAGCCAAAGGTGCGAAGGACTTGAGCGTACCCCAGGTAGGCAATTTAGCTCTGCGCTAAGGCGCAATATAGACTGAGTCAGAAAAAGTTGGTGATTGGGTGCGAATTTATTTAGTGAGATTGGACGGTGACTCAGAGAGATTTGATGCAAAAACGAGATTGGAAAATTGTCGAGATTCGAGCTTTTGGGTTAGGCGTAACGACGGGTTTCGATAGGCAACGTCAAGTAATAGGCTCAATTGTGTTGGGTTCCTATGGTGATAACATAACAAGTTGGGCAAGTCCACCCAATTATGAGTCGTAAGTGCCCGTTGAGTTATAGAATACCATGTGCTTGGGTAATATAGCCCTGCGCTAGGTGCAGTAGATTTTGAGACGGACATGCAATAATCGAGTTGAGTATAACTCGATAGCATTGAACGATAAAGTCGTTCGATGAGAGTTGGCCAACATTGGCGTAACGCATGGTGAGAAAATAGAGGATTGTAGTATTGAGACAGTCCTTGAAGGATAAGACGAGATGTATAGGGAAGTTTAGAAGTTATGCGATAGCACGAGTTGCGCTCAGGAAGTCTCGAGGACGGAACTTGTTCTGAGTGGTATATGGTGTAACAACCCGCTCCGCTCAACCCGGAGGGCCGATTCAAACGGCACAAGTGTAGCTATTCAACCGCCTTGCTCAGCGAGATGGCTCGTTCGATGCAAAGGCTTTCATGCTGGGATCTTTAATGAAGTCAGACTTAGGCTATCAGAAGCGCGTCCGGAGTCTAGCTCGACCGATGCGATACATCGCTAAGGTGGGTGACCCCGGTGAACCTGTCTCTACTTAGCTGCACACTAAGAAAATGAATGTTACGTGCTAGTTTACAGGCGATAACCTTTGCATGCTAATAAAAGAGATGAACGCACATAGCGAAGGGGATAACCCCGCTTTATTATCGTATAGAACATGGAAATCTTACTTGCTAGTTGCGTAATCGACTTGGGTCAGTTGAATCTGCAAGCGGACTTGTCGTACGCGGCGGAGCCTGTCTAAATTTTTTTTGAATCGTAAAAAGAAGCAGTCGCGGAACCGAACCGTCTCGCTAGTGCGTATATTGTGGCGGAACCACTCGGTCGAGGAGTCGACCTGAGGACTTGAATCAAATATGAGGGAAAGGTTTCCCTCGTTATTCCTTAGTGGTAGGTTATATTCTTAAGTTTCGGGACGAAACTTCCTATTAGATGGTTATGATGTAACGCCCCGTTCGTCCCGTTCCCCCTATCCGGGGAGCACGGCTAAGATATGCTTGGTACCGTTCGATCGGGACAGATTGAATCAAGATCCTTTCCTCGTTATGGATTGGTTTCTTCGGAATCAGGTCCCATAATTAATGGATCGTGCCTCAAGGAAGGACTCGGCGGCAGAGTAGAGAGAGGCCTTTCCGTTGTGTTGGTTTTCCTTGCCCGTTTTCGATTGCCGCTTGGTTGCGTACTTGTTGGTTTTAGGACTTGCGTTTTCTTGAACGGTTTCGATGGACTTCATTGTTTTCGTTCTTAGGATTTCGCATTTCGTATCGAGCCTTGGGGACCGAAGCAGGAGGTATTGATCATCCGTTGGTGCGTGCAGGTGATCGTGTAGACAACGCGCGAGCGGAGTCTTAGAGATCTCTACTTCTTCTTCCTATTCAACCAAATATTGTGAGTGGCTCTATTTCGATAAGCACCTTCTTTCCAAGGGCTCCGTTCATAATAAAATTGACTCAGTTGTGCATTCAATCAAACGATACCAATTAAGTAACAAGTTGGATAACAAGATAAGATAAGAAGTAGGCTTGGAACACCCATTGCTTGTCATACAAAACCTTGCATAAATTCATTGATGCATGCATGTTCGTTGGGTGTTTAATGGGTTGGTATTTATTGATAGTTTCAAGTGTTCTTCTATAAACTGCTGCATGTTATTTCATATAACTGTTGGTTGATTGTGATAGTACAGTAAAGCAGTTTCGTACATGATGTTCTTTAAATCGCTAGTAAGTAAATCTATGAAGTAGAGTTCATAGAAATGGTCATGGGAATTCTTGTGCACAAGGGATCCAGGTTCCTGCGAACGGTTACCGGGGCACCGGGCCGTTTCGACCCGGGCGGAATCTACTTTCTTAGTCGTGGGAGCGGGGAATTGTAGCGGGGCTAGCTACCCGCGCTGCAAGCGTCGCCGCCAGCCCAGACTAAACCCATGATGGCTCCTAAACAACAAAGAAAGATGTTGTGTATATTTAAACTGTGCAGACTAACTATGTCTTCGTGACAGGGAAGGCTATGGTAAGTTGTACAGGTGGTTCAGACGGTACAGGTAAAGTCACCGAACGGTGGCATGTGGAGTTATGTTATTTTATTCTTGCATACCTGCTAAATAAAATCTGAACTAGGCAAGAATAGAAACCCACCTAAGAACATAATTGTAGCATACTCATTAGAACTCATCTCATGAGCTTGGTAAAGTTGAGCAGCTAGCCTTCACCAGTACTTTTCGAAGTACTGACCCTCGTTGTAGCAGGTTCCCCGGCGCAAGGCAACGCGGCGAGGAGCTGAAGTTCTCTCCGGACTTTTGGGATCCTTGGCGGTTCGTGGCCAAGACTTTTGGAGGCTCAAGCTAGAAGCCTTCCTCTCTCTCTCCGTTGCGGAAATAACGCTAAGACGATGGTGCTTACCCGCACCCAAGGTGTTTTGTGTTTTGAAACTATGTAAAGGGACATAATGTATGGATCGGCTATCTCATTTTGCGTCCAAGTTTGTAAGCCCGTGGGGCATTTTATACTTTTGAGTCAAGCGATGTAAAAAGATGTTCATTATGAATAAAAGAGAAACTTTTCTATGCCTCAACCTTGTGTTATCTTATATGTCTACTCTGTTGCATGGTTCTAAAGAATATCCTTATGCCTAAGGCCTTGTGCACGCGCGCCCTACGCGTGCACGGCATCACGCCCGGGGGACGATTATCGATTAGCCGAAATCGGGGCGTGACAACCCCTTCCTCATCTCTTATATACATAGTATACAACAAGATACACCTAGTATAAAACATAGCTAAAGAATATATATACTCTAACATATATATATATATATATATATATATATAGGTGATAAACCACTAGTTGACAGTATTGAATAAGATAGACATATAGGAATCAATCCTGATCAAAAACCATAACCCTAACCCCAATCCTAACCCCAGGTCAAAAAATCTAACCCTAACCCTAACCCTAGGTCCTGATCAAAGTCCGTGTCAGTGTGTGTGTGTCATTTCTGTGTCAGAGTGTGTGTGTGTGTGTGTGTGTGTGTGTGTGTGTGTGTGTGTGTGTGTGTGTGTGTGCCATTTCTGTGTCAGTGTGTGTGTGTGTGTGTTGTGTCAGTGTCACATGTGTGTCCTGTGAGAGAGAGAGAGAGAGAGAGAGAGAGAGAGAGAGAGAGAGAGAGAGTTAGGGTTTACCTAGAGCTCGAGAAGGAGGAGGGGGATGCCGGAGTAGCCGTTGTGGAGAGCCGGTCGCCGGAGAGGGGGGTGGGAGAAATCGAAAGTTTTTCAAATCTTTCTAAAAATTCGACATATGGGAAAAAAGAAAACTGAGCCATAATTAACCAAATTTTAGCGACATTTAGCGACGTCAAATAAAAACGTCGCTAAAATAAACTTTAGCGACGTCAAAGACGTTGCTAAACACGTTGCTAAATAAAAAACGTCGCTAAATACGTCGCTAAACGTCGCTAAATTAGACATATTAGCGACGTTTAGCGACCTTAATTGAACTTATAGCGACTAATATTTTAAAATCTTAATAAAAGTCGCTAAACGTCGCTAAATGTCGTCATTTAGCGACGTCTAGCGACGTTTTTACATGGAGTCGCTAATTTATATTTCATTAGCGACGTTTCCTTTGACGTCGCTAAAATACGTCGCTAATCCCGCTTTTTCTAGTAGTGCGAAAGGTCCTCCCTTGCCTCGCCATCTCAAGTAGCTCCATCCTCCACTTGTACCATCGGCGTCAGAGATAGAAACTAACACGACAGCACATGCAGCGATGGAGCCTGCGATGGCAGTCACGTGTGCTGCAGACTTGCGTGCGAGAGGGACAGACGGAGAGACGTCGAGATAGAATATGTAGGAGGTGGAGCGGGGTTCCTCGGGCAAGGGGGAGGAGGAGGAAGAAGGGGATGACAGTCAGGGCCGACCATGTGAATTGAGTTGTCCTATCTGAAACTAATTTTGGTTGCCCCTTGACCTTTATTTTGGACCGGTCCTGGGAGTTCATCCGTGACCCTGACCACTTGTGGGATCATGTTGAACCTAAAAAATTGTCTAGCAGAAGGAGGTGGTCAAAATTCGAAGTTTTATCAGACTTATCTCTGAACCGATTTTGATGATAACAGGGATCGACACCACTTGAGAAAACTTTCGTTTTTCCGAAGCCAAAGTTCTTCCCACTTATTAGAACTTCCCAAAGTTCCAACTTAAGAGCAAATTCACACACACACAAACTGAGATGTCAAAAGAAGAAAATGGAGCCGACAGAAACTATTGATCCTGTCACTTCAAATGTTTTTTCCAACTTTTCTGAAGAAGGGAAAAAAACACCAAAGCCTCCACTTCAACGCCCAATACGCAAAAAAAAACCAAACACCCCATTTGTGAACTGATGCCAAGAACAAGTACACGGCCACAGTACATGACTGGATGCGTAGAATTGGCACTGTTCTGAAATCCAATTTTGCTGTTGAGAATGAAGTGCACAAGTCATTAATATTTTCAGGATAAAAGCTTATGCGCACTGCCTAAATCTACAACTGGTTTATAACCACGTAATGTCAGAGTAATATAGCCTTGGTGTGTGTGTGTGTGTAAGATTGGTAGACATGAAGAAATTATTGAATTGTATCTCATTTTCGGATAAACGTTCAAAAAAGAGTACCAATGGAGTTGGTAATTTAATTCTACATCGTATAGGAGGTGGGATCATGAGGTGTAGATAATTGAAATTGGTTCATATCTTACATGAAAATTTCTTTTAAAGCATATGGACACAGTCCAATATCGCACCTCATGAGCCAACTCCGATTCGAATCACATCACGTTTCCAACAAGTGGTATCATAACCCAAGGTTACGAGACTGATTTAAACAACTCTAATTGGTTCGAGACAGATGGTGCTGAACGTTCATGGATTATACAGACTATTTTCAAGGTAGAGTAGGAACATCAACTACACGAATTAGCTTTCCAGGTGGATCTGACAAGTCCAAGGTGGAACAAGACGTGGTTGGCACACAATTGTGATATGGATGAACGTGTGAGGTTTGGTTCTGTGGTCGAACGAATCGAGATGGCAATATGTTGGATCTCTTGGATGCTCGGTTAGCGAAAACGAGCAAAGGTAGTCGGGGTGTGCTAAGATTGTTCGGCTAGAGAAAACGAACTAAGGTGGAGATTGTTGGATTGTATCTCGTTTCCGGATGAACGCTCAAAAGAGGGTGACAATGGAATTGGTAATTTAGTCCCACATCGGATAGGAGGTTGGATCATGAGGTGTAGATAATTGGAATTGACTCAGATCTTACATGAGAATTCTCTTTTAAAGCATATGGACTCAGTCCAATATCGTACTTCATGGACCAACTCCGGTTCGGATCACATCGCGTTTCCAACAAAAATAACAAAAACAACAACATGCTGAAGAGTTTCTACAATGAATCAATATGTGGTATAGCAACTGGGATGTGGTTCAGGATGCTCCCAAATGATTCTTTGCAAACAAAAAATGATGCTGAGGAGCTTTCTCAACCAATCACGGGAATAAAACTCGTAAAAGAATACTCGAACATTATAATGCAGTAACTGAGCTATGCAGTGTGGCTGTTCACTTGACTTCGTCCAATGTATGACAACCCCGAGGCTGCTGATAGGAGGGGTGCTTCCTCATCCGCAGCTAAGTCCGAAGCAAATCCGCTTCCTACACTGTTCCCCACATTGTTGCCCTCTTTATCATCATCCGTGTATATATCTGATAACTTCTTGTCCACCTTCCTCCAGTCCTGTTGATAAATAGTCTCAGGTATCAAAACCTCAGCCCCACAAACTAAGGACTTCCTATGCAGTTCCATGAATATCCTAAACAAATGTGAGAAAACAAATAGAGCAAAAATAAGGGGATGCAATACATGTGCATAGTATTTTTGCTCCTTGCAACGATGTTCAACACCAGGTTGTTTAGTTTCCTTACCTTCATATTGACAATGAATTGGCAAAATGAAAAATCTAAAAATCGACATTTTGTGAAGTGGAGCAAAGTAAAAAATTCTTCGTCTGGCTGCTTTGAAGAAGTAGAGGTTAGAAAACAATTCTAAAGTTTAGTGTTTTGTTGGTTGTTGAAGTGAGTGAAAAAGTGTAACTTTTTGTTGAAGTGAGATGAATAGTAAATTATTTTTTTTTGTTGAAGAAAAGAGGAAGTGGTCCTCCAACCAAATGAGCGAAGTGCGAATGCGGATTTTCCACTTCCGTGCTCTTCGGACAAAAAAACTCCGATGTCAAAACACTTATTTCGTGGCAGACAAGATTAGACAAGATTAACTTTTCATGTCAAATCAAAGTAAATGTGTCTACAAATCATCCAATCAAACACAAAAAGTGGTCCAAAATTCAAATTTTGGCCACTTCCGCACTTCAAATCCGTGAACCAAACAGCCCCCTATTTCCTTCACTGTACGGTGTGACTAATAAGGGCAGGTCTCATGCTAGGGTACCTGATATGCCAGAATTTAGTACAAACATAAACCCAACCAAGATGTTTGTTAATGAAAGAACAAAAGATGTAGGCTACTCCTAACCAGGAAAGCAGATTTAATGATTCAGAAAAGTGAAACAGATCTAAAGAAAAGATGACACCCTATGCAGTGAAGCTAATGGATTTCATTATTGCTAAACTTAAGATCATTAGTATTCGAACTGACAATACTGACCAACCGACAACTAGAATTAATACGCCAAAATACTAGAAGTAAGCATAACACAATGGAAAAAAAGTATATAAAACAATTGGTAAATTTTGACTCGTAATAAAAGCAAAAGAGTAGGTATGATACAATTTTAATGTTTGTGAAAGCTATGATCAAGTTATGTTTTGGAGGTTAAATCGGCATGCTTCTAGAATGTGTTGTTGACTAGGAAGCACAGATACTCAAGAAATCCAGGTTGTGCCATGTATTGGACACAACTGAACACGTACTAGAGACAACCCAGACACTGCAAAATACACCAGACGTGTCCATGTCGCCAAAGCTATGATCAACATGAGACATTTGTACGTAGAATACAATTTAATGTTTGCCAAAGTTATGATCAACATATGTTTTAGAGGTTAAATTTGGAGTTTGCCCGGGAACAACTCCTAGGTCAATTAAGGAGAAAATGTTGGACCTTCATAGGTAAGGATAAGGTAATGGAATTGATAGAGAGAGAACTGGGCAGAGAATTCCTAGTGGGAAGGAAGGGATAGAGAACTACTCTCTCAGAGGTATAATTCCGTGGTTTTCGTTTGCAACTACGAGAAAGGATAGGCTGGTCCAACCACCTAGATCAATCACAACTAAATCAATAATTGGAACATGAATTGCTTCTTCTTTTGAGAGTTTCACTTTTTGTTGGATCTTTTGTTTGGCATCGGACGAGAGAGAAATAGCAGTGATAACCAGGTCAAAGAGTAAAAGAGATGCCCAATACCTCCACCCAGTATGAGGGTTTGTATCCCTTAGAGGAGCAATGTGAAGAGGTAGCCTCGAGAAGTGAACTTCCGCCCTTAGATGCGGTTGATTCGGCTTGATTGACATGCTTCTAAAATGTGTCGTTGACTAGGAAGCAGACACTAGGAATCCAGGTTTTGCCATGTCCTACATGTACCGGACACAACTGGAAACGTATTGGAGACAACATGGACACTCCAAAATACACTATGACACACCAAAATAGGTGTCATGTCAATGTTGCCATGTCCTTACCATGTTGCGTCGTATCCGTGCCTGTGCAACATAGGTCCTCGACAGCCGATATTAAAACTCCATCAATTCTTATGCGGCAAGGACATCTCTAGCTCAAGTTACATAGCGGTAGGAATTTGGCATCAGCACAAACGTCTGGTTGACAAATGATCATAAAAGTACACCAGTTCTTTCTGGGAGCTAGCATGTTCCACATCTGGCCCCATTCTGATGGGAAAAGGCTTGGATGATGATGAAACATGTGCTTGGTGCAAGTGTCTTTTCAAATTTCAACAGTCCGAGAAAGGCTTTTAAGCCAGGCCTCACCTGTCTGCAGAAAAGTAACATACGCCAGAGAGACCCATACGTAAGATTAGTTAAAAGCAACTTCTGTAGAGTTTCGGTCAAGTAACCAGAAACTACAGTATATAGTTTGTCCTTTATGTCTTTGAACAGACTGCATTGATAAGATAAAGGCCGAACCACATAGGTCATAACTTCTGTACCAGGTTTCACTGTTTAGTCCTCAAGCTAGTCCTTTCATGTGTATTTGTTTGCGAGTTTTCTGTGTGATGCATGGGAAGAACACATGCATGTGTGTGTGTGTGTGTGTGTGTGTGTGTGTAACCTCAGTTAAGCCTGGTCAGATGGTACGACAACTTATGGTCCTAATAGACAATTGTTATCAAGCTTAGGACCATTCAAATAATGATTGGTTAATTCTTCCTTACAGCCTTCTCCCCTTAAACTTGTGCTCAATAACTGATCAATGATATATAAACAAACAAACAAACAAATAAATAAATAAATAAATAAATAAACAAGGAAGAAAGGAAGGACGTTTTCTACACAACAGCTATTACTAAGGTAAGCAAAATATCTTACTATGGAGAAAAACAGTAGTAGTCATACATCATTTTAAGAGAAGGATATAGAGTTGTGACCTTTGTTATTCTCTCTGGTATGCTTTCTGCAGGAAGTTGTTTTGATGCTTGAACTTCCTTAACCTTCAAATAGTTGTACATGACAACCCCCACTAATGCTGCAGATAAGCACATTTTTAAAAAATGGCAATTTTAACTCAATGGAAACCATTTCCAAATGAATTGTATAATAAAACAGTGTGTATGGCAAAGAGAATTACCAATTCCATAGCCAATAACATTGAGACTAGTAATAGCAGATTCAGGAAATATAATCGTTGAAAGGGCAATAAGTATCCAGTCTTTCAAAACTCCAGCAACTCGTATAGTCACTGTTCCAGTTCTACCAATCACTAGAAATATAGAGAAGTTCAAGGCCAAAGCACAAAGTGCATTTGAGAAAAATATCCAAAAATTAAACTGGATCTGTGAGACCTCCATCCCAGGTTTCTCCAATAGATACCAGGGTACGAACAAGAAGAGGAAACTGCACAGAAACAAATTTAAACCAAACAGTGAATCAAGAGTGTATGGAAAACTTTTCAGACTGTTTAAAAGATAAACAGTGAGCTATAGAAGCTCAACAAAAATAAGATAACAGGGCACTGATATAAAAATCGTAACTAATTACATGAATGCGATCAAAGCAATGGAAATAGCATTAAGTCAAACATCCAAAAGGACTAGAACTTGGCTCGTGAGAGATGAACTAAATGCATTAAGAAAAATGGCATTGATCAAACAGTAGTTGCCAATATTGAACACGGACGCTGGATATGTGAATGCAATAGAGATGCAGGATACATAGAGGTATGGGAATGTAAAGACATGACATGTTTGAGAATTATATGTGAAACTTATCCGGAAGCATATAAATGAAAAGATGATGCGACGTGTTAGAAACTCTCAGAGAACTTGTAGGAAACCAATTCAACACTATATGTATAAGACTCAACACTATATGTATAAGACACAAGGATATGAATGCGAAAGGCATAACATATATTACGGAAATTTTGTTAGGAAACACTGTGAACAAAATTAAGTCTTTAGGAATATAAATGGTACATCTAATATATAGATCCTAACACTTAGTACATTGTATTTAACACAAAACACAAAGCATGCAAAAATAGTAGACATCATCCACAAATGACATATGAGGCAAAGGAATGACAATTGCTCATCATAAGTGCATAATTTAGGAGATGTATAGTTTAGGATAAAACTAGTATATATGTAGTGATGTAACCAAAAGTGGATAAGTTGAATAATAATGATTCTGTAACAAATTAAAAGAACAAGTCACATTCTATCCCCGAAAAGAACAGGTTGACTGTTTTGGTTCTTGTAATTGAAGTCTGCAGAATTTCCAAATCAATGGTGCGGACATGAAGCATTCAAAATAAAGCTAGTATTGCTTGAGAGAATTCACTTGCAATTTCTGACACCATCGTTTGATAATGTCTGACAATTATAAAGAATGATATTATGATCGATAAGCTTCCTAACTAAATCAGGTAGATTTCTAAAATTTCCCCGGGACATGAGCAATAGGAAAGAACCGTTATTATAATTTAAATGGCTAGAATGACATGAAATTTGATAGTGAATACCTGCAGGGAGCTATGTAATATAGACTGGTAATAGGATTCAATGTGAGGCCCTTTTTCTGAAGAAGGACTTGAGTTAATACCAGCCTTAGAGATTCAGCAAATATACCAGTAACCTGGTAAACTGTTCCGATTACATTAAAGTGGATTTCCCCGTATGACGAGATTACGACCCCAACACTGACCAGCAGCATATTCAAGAATACATCACATCTTAATTTGTCAGTGCCACATATAACCGCCATCATGAATGTTGCAACAGGCACTGTGACAGGTCAAGTATAATAATTACTACTAGAAATACAGAACCGTATAGAGCCATTGCATAGATGGATGTTATAGCAAACTCACTCAAGGCTTTAAGCATTTGAATAAACGCAACTGAAATATGCAAATAAGCTGTGTTTCCAAACCTGTGATACGTAAACAAAATATATCATCATTTCAAATTTAGAACAAATCAAATTTAGAACAAAGAGCATGACTAGACTGCATGTCACAAACTTGGATAAGCCTACAAATTGTCAAAACAATGTCTGCATATGACAAAAGATTAAAAACAAAAGAAGTTTGAACTAACAAAGCTAGCAGACGGGCTAGCAGAAAGCTATATAAACATGATAATTGAATAGCATGACTACTTGATCGCACATAGGACGTATTTAAACTAAAACACGAATTTAAGGATTGTGATATCCGTATGCTTGTTCAGCAATTATCTGCCAACGCAAATTTATTCCGCATAGGAAGATTGAAAGGCTTCAAAACAAATCACTCAAAAAATTTAATTACAATTGCAAGAAGCCTGCCCCTTAAGCTTGATAAGATTACTAATTATGTAAACATGCTCATAATCAAGATTTTCTGAGAATTGAGGTAGGTATTTCGACAAATTTGTCTGGATATTATCTTTTGCTGCAAAGATGTGTGTAGTGTAACTTAGTATAGCAAACTGGCCATGAAACCAAAGAAAGAATAAACTCTTCCTAATGCTTTGATTTTTAAAAACAACATTTAAATAAGTGCAGTAAGGAGCATACCAAAGGCTTGAGGCAAAGAATGCACTGATGGGAATTACACATGTGGCATATCTGCAAATGTTACAGAATATATCATTAAGGGGGGTGTTTTTGTCATTCAGGACAAGTAAACATTGAACAGTTGATGCCTTACATTTGAAATGTCATCTTGACAGGAGTAACAACCTATAGCAGTACCATCAAAACTCAAGTCAATTGATAGGATTTAGGAAATTAGAAGCTAAGTCTACAGCAACTGATAGCAATTTATTTATATGATATTATTTTGATTGAAGCAAACACCTGGAAATAAAGCTTTCCATACACATCAGAAATAGGATTGTGTATACAAACATATATTATCATCATCAATCAGATTTTGCACCAGATGCCAACTCTAAATTAAAATGCTAGAGTGCTAATGTATACAGCATTCCTCATGTAATATTGGCATGCTTATATCTGCAGGAAGAATGAAATATGAATATTAAAAAACTGCTGGAGAGAGAAAATGTGATCAAGGAGTTAATTTTGAAACATACACTTTTCATTATACTTGCAACTAAATAGTTGTGAAAAGAATACCCAGAAAAAGTATGCTGAGCAAGCCTTCCATGGATGAAGATGATATATATTGCATAAAACTTCGAATAAGAGATGATTCACGTTTGGCTTTGTTGAAAAAGTTGAATTACACCTGGATGGCTGCGTACACTACAGTCAGACATACTATGCAGTCTAGTGACTGTAGTCCATCCAGTTGATTGAATAAAATAATTTTAATATGCCAAAATTGAAAATTGAAAATTCTACTGATCAGGCCAAATATCAGAATTCAGAACCTTATAAACATCTATACAACTTTAGCTTTTTCTTTGGAAAACAAAACAAAAGGTAGAATAAATGCCAAAACTTGTACATATTCTCATGATTCGGGTGATTTAATATCCAAGGAATAAGTGAGTTAGGAGAACCAAAAAAAGAGACAAGGCATGCGGTAAATAATATTGTTGCCAGAAAGGGAAGCTGCTGTAGCACATATCAATAAGTATTCGACCAAGTTCTGATAGGCCTTATGATTGTGCCTATAACAACATCCTGAGATAGCAAGTGAAAAATGAAAATATTTCAAAGGAGGTCATGAAAGATAGGAGTAATATCTTCTCTACTCTTGCTGAATCAGATTACTGGAAAATTTTCACAACTCTGAACAAGATCATATGCTTTGCTTTCATAATCCAAAAAGTAATGGAATTATGACCTGAATAGGAAAAATAAACACATCCAAAACCATGGGTACAAAGAGTGATCAAAGATAGGTGTCCTGGATAGCCAACATGAGCGCTCCACCACCCATAAATGTGTGTAGTTCTTCAAGTGATCATCACTTCCCTTGGGGAGCATCTTGTTGACTTGTATTATTATACTCTGTTTACTATTAGAAAAACAGAAGGTTATAATCCATATATGTCAGATGCAAGGATCCCATGGTTTCTTTTACTGTCGTATCTGCTAATCAAGCTTGAAACCGTCTTAAGGATGCTCCACCCCAAAATCCATCTACTTATCCCCATGCACAACACCTTTTAAATCTATTTGATTTTCTGGCATTAGCCAGGGTAAGTGGAGCGTATTGATGACATATTTAGGTCTAGCAATGCTAATTAATGCATGATAGGCCAAACACTCTAATGATTGAAGTCGTTCTAAAAGGTAATGTGTAAGTAAGTCAATACTAGAGGTCAAGTCAAAAAATCGTATGTTTCCTGTGTGAAATTGCACTTTGTCGGCATGAGGCAACTGCTCCATAGACTTGTAATATTAATAACATGTTCCTAGGAGACATACAAGGTCTACAAGCTCATGCTCAGCAATGGTTATAAGTATAAGAAATAGCATTAACTGATGAACAGTTTTCCTATGACAGGCATTGCGAATGAACAATCTTAGCAATTTTCTGGAGTCATCAAAAAGATGTCAGTGTGACCCATAAATGGGACCTATATTCGTAAGTGCAAAATGTCTAATTTCAAGGGCTACTAGTGACATGAACTGCATAATTATCTACATATGGATGGACCTTAGATTTTCCTTCACATAATTTGTTGAATAATACACTCCTGAGTCAATCTTCTTTACCACAAAGACCTTGGTCCTCTCATTAGTCCTGGCAGTAAAAAGCTCGCATATATTGCACAGGAACTCCTTTACAAAACAAAATTAATGGATACAGAGGTTGTGTTCATGTTTTATATTTCACAATCCCCAATAGAGGACTGTATGAACTAAATAACCAGAAAAAGAAACTTGTGTTAGTCCAATGATTACTTTGAACTTTTTTTATTATGGTTAATCGATTAAGTTTATGATTATGAAATCACTCATGATAATGCAATCAAGATATTGTTAATACTTAAACTTGGCATAGTCCTAGTATGCCATATATATATATATATATATATATATATATATATATATATATCATTGCTACTAATGTATACTACTTCATTTGCCTAACGATTATTTTGTAGAAAAGGAATAAGCAAGATTAAAGATGGACATCTACAAATGAGAAAATCATGATAGGTCAAAGACATTGTTAGCCCAAAGCTCTCTGAACTGCCCATGATATCTTCGGGTTCACAAATAGGGATAGATGGTTAAGTTTACCGGTCAATGGACGGGGGTCGAGGGGACAATGCACCCCGTGGAGGTTCGGGGGTGACGTCCCATGAAAGCTAATCGAATTTTTAGATCTGATATGCTTCGGACGATTGCCATCAAGATGATCAAAGTTGAAGAAAGACAAGTCATCAAGCCTAGTATAAAGTTGAAGAAAGACAAGTCATCAAGCCTAGTGTAATCTTTCTTTATATTTATTCTCTATGAAATATTATAACCGGATAAAGTGCAAAAAAAATCTTATTAGATGAATCACTTTTGCAAAAAAAAGACTCATAATTTTAAAAAAAAAATACCTCAAATTTTACATTTGGTTTAGTTTACACCCAATTTGGTTTATGCCGTTAATGGACATAAAAAAAACAGATATGAGATGACGATTATATCCATCTAAAACATAAAGGTAAAGTGAAAAAAAATATTTGTTAGTTTAGTTTAGGTATTTTTTTGTGGCAGGAGATTGAGGAAGGCCATTTATGTGTACAAACTCTATTAGTTAATATACAGATTAATTTGTGTACATTTATTTGTATATATTAATGTGTATATATTAATATATTAATTTGTATACTAATATATTTATTTGTATATATTAATTTGTTTTTATCTATATTAATTTATTATTATCTATATTTATTTGTATACTAATATATTTATTTGTTATTATCTATATTAATTTGTTATTATTTTTTTACTATCTACACTAATATATCTATTTGTATATATTAATTTGTTATTAGTACAAAAGAATATATACAAATTAATTTATATATATACAAATCTCTACTATTACAATAAGGCTTAGAAACAGTTCAAAAATGAATCGTTTAAGCTCTATGTATATCATCAATTATTAATATTAAAATATTTAAAACAATTAACTACCTATTTCTTCTTCGTAGTTGAGGAAAAAAATTAAAAACCAACTGAACATATAACAAATCTTAAAATATATTTAAATTTTAAATTATATTTAAAGTAATTACAAGGTATTATCTAATTAAACATATATCCAAAATTCAAAATATATATTTATAACAAATCATAATTACATATATTCAAATCATATTTAAAATATTCTAATATAATTTAAATTTGTATCTTATTATTTTAATAATATTTAGATTTTTTTTTGATACGTGCAACGCACGCAAACGTGACTATTTTTTTAATTCAACTTGGAAACCTCTCAAAAACAAGACATCTAAGTAGTTTGTATATCCTCCATTAATTATTAAAAAATTACGGAAGAAACAAATTTAAAAACTAACTTTATCTCAAAATAACAGAAGAAACTAATTTTAAAAACTAAAATATCTCAAAATTATGGAAAAAAATAATTTGAAAAGTAACTTTATCTCTTTCTTTCAGCAAAAACCTTACTTTATCTCATAATTATGGAAGAAAGTATGGATAATAAATATATACAAATTAATATATATAAATTAATTTGTATATTAACTAATAGATTTTGTATATATTTATTTGTGTATATTAATTTGTATATTAACTAATATGGATAATAACAAAATATATTAGTTAAATATATACAAATTTAAGAGAAGACTATTAGAAAAAATTTGGGTAATTAATATATACAAATTAGTTAAATATAACCACAAATTCTCTCTTTAACTGCCATTAAACCCAACACACAGGTAAGGGAAGACTATTAGGGATATTTATGGTATATCAGGATTTTTTTTTTAAATCCGCCTTAAGCGTTCCTCTAACGTTCACTTGCAACGGATATGTGATAGGAGAGGGCCACTCGATCTAACTTTCAAACAATTTATTGTTTAATTGAGTATAACATCTACCGGATCTTATTTTGCAAAAGTGATTCATCTAAGAACGGATGTTTTGCACTTTATCCGATTATAACTCGATAGGTAGTGGCTAAAAAAAGCTCAAAACCCTTAGCCATTTGAGCCACATTTTCAACCTGGTAGTACACCGACGATATACCGCCAATATATTGCTAGAACAGTTTTTGGCCTAAATCAATTTCCAAAAAAATTCTCCCAGACAATATACTTTTGTGCTGACAGTAAACCGTCAGTATACTGTAAGCCAAAATTTGTTTTTCAAAAGCTTTCCAGAGAGCAGCATCATCATATTTTTGTCTTGGCAGTATACCTAAGATATACCGACAATATACTGTATGGTCAAAAATTGTCACCCTCACTTTTCCAGCTAGGAATAGTTTGGTAATTTTGCAAGGGTATTTAATTTTAGAAGTATAATATTGAATATTGTGTGATGATTGTATATTTTATTTAATTAAGATAGGCTATGAATTATTATGACTAGTATTAGTTAGTCATTAGAGACTTGTGTTAATTAATTAGTTAGAGAGACTAGACAATAATTAGACTTGTCACATATGGATCTATTTAGATTTGTCATGATAAATAGTGAGCCCAACTTGGACCCAAGCCCATTTAATCATTTCACTAATTAAATTAAGAAGGATTAGTGTAATTACAATTAGTTAGGGACTTCCAAATTTATCCATCCTTAATTATTCCTCATAATGCAACATGTGGGGGACAACTTGGACTTTTGACATTGCTTGGGGAAGGGGGAAGAGGCCGGCCACAAGTAGGGGGGTTCCCCTCTCTCTCCTCATTTGCATTTCAAATTACTTCCAAATTCTATATCCCCAAATTTTTAATTTTTCTCCATTGAATTTCTACACAATTCACCACCAATTCCTTATCAAATTCACCACTATTGGAGCCTTGGAGCTTGAAGAAGCAAGGAGCTCAAGGAGGAAAAGCTTTGAAGCTAAAGATCGTGTCTGGATCGTATCCAATTGTATTTTCATTGGAAAACCATCCCCCAATTGGTAATTCCTGAATTTTTCTCTCATTGCAGCTTCTTAATCATCAAATTCGTAATTTCCCATGGCATAGGACTACCTATAGGAACAAGTTCTAGGCTATTTGGCTTTGTATGGTGAGATCTATGAGGTGATTTGTGTGTATGTTGGGAAAATTACGAATTTGATACATCAATTGTGTGTCATGAGACCAATTAGATCTAATTAGACTTAGATCGGGGTTATGGGACTAGATATGTGTCCAAAATGGATACGTATAGGCCGTATCATGGTATCTTGCGATACGGCGTGATACGGGGTCAATTTTGGGTGATTTACACGAATTCTCTTCATTGTATGTTGTAATTACTTCTAATAGTTGTAATTATATATATATATGACTTGAGGGAATGATCAATTTTGAAAAAATGGAGAGTTTGGCACCTCATTGGATTGAGTATCATAGATATCCCAGTATGCACTATAGGTATTTGTCTTAATGTCTCTCTATATATATGTGTGTATGTATAGATAAGTCTATATATATATGTATGTGTGTGTGTATGTATAGATATATCTATACATGTATGTGTGTGTATTAGTGTCAGTGTGCATTAGAGTAGGGGCATCGGGTTCAGCAGTGCAGCTATGCAACAACTGCAGCATTAGCAGCAAGTGTGCTGCAGCAGCAAATGCAGCTAGAGCAGCAAGATATGTAGCAGTATCAGTGCAGCAGTGTGCAAGTAGTTAGCAGCAGCAGTGCAGTAATAGCTGCAGTAGCCAGCAAGCACTGCAGTAGCTATGCAGCAGCAGCTAGCATTGCAGTGCATTGCAAGCAGTAGCAGTATCAGCAGCAGTGTGCAGCAGCATTAGCAGCAAGCACAGTAAGAGCAGCAGTATGCACTAGGCAGTGCAATTTGCAACTGCAGCAAGAGCAGCAAGTGCAGCAACAGTTTTAGTAGTTTGCATAAGTAATGTTGGTTACCAGTTAAGAGTGACTAGTTAGTGTATACAGTTGATATAAGTTAGCGTATATCTAGACACTAGGTAATCTATATAAGATAAGTTACATGTAGTACTTTGTGTATCAGTTAAATAGGAATCAGTTGTAGCATGTTAGTAAACTAAGTTATTGGGTGTCAGAGGTAAGTTGGTTAGGAAACTAAGTTATTGGGTGTCATTGGTAAGTTTGTTAGTATATTCTTCGGTTAGCTTAATTAGTATAAGTTAGCTGTTAAGTAATAGTTAGTAACTGTATATAGATATATATATTGGTATCAAGTTCATAAGTATGGGTTTTGAGTGACAATTAATATATATATATATATATATATATATATATATAGTCTAAGATAGTAACATTCAGTTTATTGGGAATGTTAGTGCCACTTGTAGTGTCAATTAGTAGGTTAGTGTGTGGCAATTAGTAATTAGTTCCATTAGTATGTGTATAAGTTATATTAATAGTATATCAATTAGTGAATGTATACTAGTTATAGATATTGCTATTGGTATTTGTATTAGTATATATAGTATCTAGTACCTAGTGACAGCTAGATTAACTATCACTTTCAAGATTATAAACTTAGAAACCAAACCAAGACCTAGTACTCACTAGTGTACCTTTGTAATCAACCTAGAACCTAGGTATGAACCCAAAATCAAGGTATGACCTAGTATGACCTAGAAATGGCCTAGAAATTCCAGGAGGACGTGCTCCAGCAGTAAAGGGACGAATTTTGAATTAACCCCATAACTGACTGACACGTGTTTGGCTGTCCTCGGAAAACCATCTTCGCCCAGTGGGGTGTTGAGAATATTAGTGCATTTTAACTTATTTATCCTTCATTACACATAAATGACATTGATACTTAATATATAAGACTGTGTGATACTAGCTTGGGCATCGAGAGACACACCTTGCTCAGGACCTCAAACGAGTACATTTCTATGTTAGTTTTTATTTCATGATAGTGCATATATCACTTGTTCTAGAACTGCGTACTTGATACTGACACTTGGTTACACGGACTGATACTATATGGATTCCGTCAGGAGAGGTTATCCCTTACCGTGTTCAGCGGGTACTCATTCACATGTACTTCATCATGTGAATCGGGTATTGATTTCATGTGCTTCATGTGCATCCACTATTTCGTGTGCTAATGTACCGTATTCATGTGCGTAACGTTTCGTGATTGGATCCATGAGTATTGGTTGGAGAGGGAGAGTAGAAGTTGGTTATGTGATCAAGCCCTATTCATCTCATGTGTATATCAATTATACATCTCACGTATAATCGAGTTACCTTTATACCTCATGTGCAACCTAAACCGATCACATAATGAATTTGCGCTATAAACCAGATAGCTAGTATTCCTGTCCTTCTACTTGCAGTTTATTTCCATATTTCCAATATTTACTTCCCAGTTCCTTATTGTGATTATTTGCTTGTTCTCACATGTATTGTCCATTCTTAATACTTGTGTATCTTGTATCACTTTCTATTATTCGTTATATATGCTCGATTATGCATTTGAAACTGCTTTCAGAGGTATGTACTTCGCTCCAATCCTGACGAATTTTTTTTCCAGATGATTAGCTAGAGGAGCTGTGTCCCACTTATTACGGACCGCAAGACGGCGTTCCATTAGAGGATACTCATTTAGAGCAGGAGGACTTAGTACCAGAGCCCGAGGAGGTTTAGATTATTGCTAGACTTGTATTAGACTCTTATTGAGGTTATTGGAATGTACATATTATTTTCTTATTTTCCGTCTTGTGGTTGTATTGTGACTCTATCTTTCGTTATTTCATTCGTGCTCTATCTTCCTTAGTTTGCATTGTGATTGAGTATAGTTATATTTATCATATTCCATATTGTTCCTCCGTTTGAAGTTGAGGTGATTGACAGGTAATATATATATATTGTTTGAGATATTTAGATAGTAGAGTTGACCCAGACAGCGATCTACCGTCGATGCTGCGGCGTAGACTGGATGTACCCACGTACTCGTGCCCGAATATCTGGGTGCGGGTCGTGACACGTTATTAGTAGTGACCCATACAAGTCCTTCCTCGAGGTCGCAACTAGTGCGATGTTGTAGTAGTACTCACCTAGAGTATTGCTATGAGCCTGTCTTAGGATATAGGATTTAGGCTGAAAGTATACTCAATCACAACTAGGAAACATTCGAATTTATCGATTTTGCAACATTTATCATTCTGAATATTGATTCTTTGAAATATTATTGTCCTTCTTTGATGATATCGTATCTTGCGCAATATTGATTTCTTTGTTTCAATCTGTCTTCAGGATGCCTCCGAAGATCAGATTCTTTTACTCGGGAGCAGCGGCAGCTTCCTCAGCTACTTCTCGGCCTACTGCGGAGAGGGCAGCAACTACTACTGTTTCTCCCCCAGTTGAGATGGTCGCCTCACCGGTTCAGGTGGAAGTCTCAGCAGCCGTCTTTGGGGGTGCTCCTTCTCCAATTCGAAGGGCAGTTCCAGCTGTTTACGAGGGACTTCTACCCCCGCCGCAAGGGCCAGTTAATGCTACCCAGCTGTTCGCACTATTCCAGCAGATGATGGAGGCCAGAGGGCCCAGGCTGAGGCGCAGCACAGACAGATGTGATGAGACAGGGCATTGAGAATGCTCACCAGGTGGCCATTACCGCAGTGGAGAGGACAGCGCTACCACAGCCACAGGAGGTACAGCCCAGGCCCGATACCATACAGGACTTCAAGAAGTTGGATCCCCGGCCCTTCAAGGGGACAAAGGGTAATATATATGCAGATGACTGGTTGGAGAACATGGAGCGCGTCATGCGTTTATCCCGCCTTGCAGAGGATCTGAAGGTGGAGGCAGCGAGATGCAGATGATGGACATCGCCAATACTTGGTTCCTGAATGAGCCACAAATTGCCGATCCGGGACTGACATGGGATGAGTTCAAGGACTTGTTCAAAAGAAAATTCTTCCCGCCTACCGAGAGACTTGATTTGGAGCGACAGTTCCAGAACCTTCACCAGGAGAACATGTCGGTAGAGGAGTATGCCGCAGAGTTCGGTAGACTGAGCAGATATGCAGACTACATAGTGAGGGATCCTGAGATCCCGGCGAGTAGATTCAGAGAGGGCTTGAATTGGGAGGTGAGGGCTCTCATTTCCTCGAGCCATGAGACGTACGCAGATATCTTGAGGGAGGCCCGCAAGGTCGAGAGAGACCTGAGTTTGAGGCCCAAGAGGGACCGAGATATCTATGGTGGTAGCAGAAACGCAGGTCCAGCCAAGAGGCCCCATTTTCAGCCACAGAGACAGCAGTTCCCTGCGCCTATCAGAGCACCAGTACAGCAGATGCACCAGATGCATAGGCCAACCCAGCCAGCTCGTGTTTGCCCCTTCTGTAAGAAGTCAGGGCATGGGTGGGATGTTTGCAGGAAGAGGCTTGGTCAGTGTTTGTTTTGTGGCGCAGTAGACCACCAGCTGAAGGATTGTCCCAAGACGATAGCTCGTACAGCTCAGGACGTAGCCCCGATTCAGAGAATACCAGCGAGACACTCAGCGGGACAGCAAAGAGGACCTCTCTTGCCGCCACAGCAGCAGAGGTTCGCGCAGCACTAGCACCAGCAGAGAGTTGCACAGCAAGGGTGAGCTTTTGCCCTGACCGTGGAGGAGGTAGAGCCAGTCGGAGACGTTATAGCAGGTTCAGTCTATCTTGATTCTTTTTCAACTCATGCTTTATTTGATTCTGGTGCTTCACATAGTTTTGTATTGTATCTTTTCCTCTGAAACATCACCTTGAGACTGAACCGTTGGCGAGGACTTGCAAGATCACGACCGGGGATGGCATTATCCTGGTCAGTGATATTTACAAGGACCGGAGAGTTTCTTTGGGAGGCCGAGAGTTGAGTGTGCGTCTACTCGTAATGCCACTTCCGAGCTACGATATAGTACTCGGGATGGATTGGTTGAGTAGGCACCATGCTAGTATCGATTGTCGAGGAGGCAGAGGTTGTTTCACTCACCAGGAGAGCCAGAGTTTGAGTTCGTCAGAGGAGCAGCAGGGCAGAGCGAAGGAGATTTCTGTGGAGCTTAGGTAGAAGAACAGGAGCCGCCACATCCATTGATTACAGAATATATAAATGTTTTCCCGGAGGAGTTGTCTGAGTTGCCACCAGACAGAGATGTGGAATTCTCTATAGATCTGGTGTCAGGCGCAGAACCGATATCTCAGCACATCTATAGGGTGAACAACAGCGAACTAGCGGAGTTGAAGAAGCAGGTGGATGAGTTGCAGAACAAGGGCTTCATCCGCTCAAGTTCATCACCATGGGGTGCTTCGGTATTATTTATACCGAAGGATGGGTCGGTACGCATGTGTATCGACTACAGGGCAATCAACCACCTCACGATCAAGAACAAATACCCGTTGTCGCGGATTGACGATCTCTTCGATCAGCTGAGCGGGGCGTAGGTATTTTCAAAGATAGACTTGAGGTCGGGGTACCACCAGGTGAAAATGAAGGAAGACATTCCGAAGACAGCCTTCAGGACTCGGTATGGACAGTTTAAGTTCTTGGTGATGCCGTTTGGGTTGACCAATGCCTCGGCAGTATTCATGAACCTGATGAACAAGGTGTTCCACCAGTATCTGGATCAGTTTGTGGTAGTATTCATTGATGATATACAGATATATTCGAAGACCATGGAGGAGCATGAGAAGCATCTGAGGATAGTTCTGGAAACCTTCAGGAAGGAGAAGCTGTATCGCAAGCTTTCGAAGTGTGAGTTCTTCCTTGATAATGTTGAATTCCTAGGGCATGTGATTACAGGAGACGGGATCTCAGTAGACCAGAAGAATATTTCAACAGTTGAGTCGTGGTCTACCCCGAGTTCAGTGGCGAAGATCAGTTTTCTTGGACTGGCAGGCTATTATCGGATATTTGTTCAAGATTTTTCCAGGATTGCGGAGCCGATAACTAGACTAACCAGGAAGGACGTGGAGTTCGTCTGCACTGAGGATTGTCAGTCTGCTTTTGAGGAGCTAAAATAGAGCTTGACTACAGCTCCAATATTGCCATTCCATCAGGGACAAGAGGATTTTCTATATATAGTGATGTATCGGGTAAGGGTTTGGGTTGTGTGTTGCAGCAGAACGGAAAGGTCTCGCCTACACTTCCAGGCAATTACGTCCGTATGAGAAGAATTACCCTACCCACGACTTGGAGTTGGCAGCAGTTATTTTTGCTCTTAAACTATGGAAGCACTACTTGTATGGAGAGCGAGTATAGATCTTTATAGATCACAAGAGCTTGAAGTATGTGTTTACACAAAAAGAGCTCAACATGAGGCAGCGACGGTGGTTGGAGTTGATAAAAAATTTTGACATTGCTTTTCAGTACCATCCAGGGAAGGCCAACGTAGTCGCGGATGCCTCAAGCAGGTATCCAGTGGCTATGTATTTGACGAGGGACAAACATTTATTGGCCGATCTTGATAGCTTGGTCATTGAGATATTAGTTCCTGGAGTTACAGCACAGATGTGAGGACTTCAGGTACAGTCAGAGTTGATGGACCGGATCATAGCCGCACAGTTCGAGAATGGGTCTCTGAGGAGCATCAGAGCACAGGTCCGAATAGGATTGGCAGAGGACTTCAGTATTGCAGATGATGAATCATTGCGGCAAGGTATCAGGTTGTGTGTGTCGAGTGGAGCATTGCGCTAGGAGATTCTTCAGGAGGGGCATCGATTTCAGTACGCTATGCATCCAGGTGCCAACAAGATGTATAGGGACATGAGAGAGCATGTTTTGTGGTATGGTATGAAGCGGGAGGTGGCTAGCTTCGTATCTAGATGCTTGGTATGCCAGCAGGTAAAGACGGAGAGACAGAGGCCAGGTGGATTGCTTCAGCCTTCACCCATTTCAGAGTGAAAATGGGAGCATGTGATGATGGACTTTGTTTCAGGACTTTCGCGTTCTCCAGGAGGTAAAGACGCGATTTGGGTCATCGTAGACAGGTTGACCAAATCAGCCTACTTTCTGCCATTCAAAGTGGGTACGTCTACGGAGAAGCTCGCAGAGATGTATGTGCGTCAGATAGTCAGATTGCATGGAGTTCCTGTGAGCATAGTCTCGGATCGGGATAGTCGCTTCACGTCCCACTTCTGTAGGAGTTTGCAGGCTAGCTTGGGCACTCAGCTCAAGTTTAGACCGCATATCACCCTCAGACAGATGGACAGTCGGAGAGGACTATCCAAACTCTCGAGGATATGCTACGCACCTGTGTTTTGGACTTTGGAGGTTCTTGGGAAGATCATCTTCACTTGGTAGAGTTTTCTTACAACAACAGCTACCAAGCAAGGATCGAGATGTCACCATTTGAGGCGTTGTATGGACGGAGATGCCGCACTCCATTATCATGGGACGATGTTGGAGAGAGAGCCTTATTGTGACCAGAGATGGTCGTGGATGCAGCTGAGAAGGTGAAACTCATCAGGGATAGACTTCGAGTGGGACAGGACAGACAGCGGCATTGGGTCGATAGCCACCGGAGACCATTGGAGTTTTGAGGTATAGATTTTGTTTGTATTGCTTGTGATTGCTTGTTATAGTTAGAGTGCTAAGACTATGTTTCGTGCTAGGTTGGTGATCTGGTTTTCTTGAGGATTTCTCCGACACGGGACACGATTCGTTTTGGTGGAGACGAAAAGCTTAGTTCACGGTACATCGGACATTTCGGTGTTCTTGAGAGGGTCGGTGTTGTAGCCTACAGACTAGACTTGTCGCCTGCATTAAAGAGAGTGCACAACGTGTTCCACGTGTCGCAGCTAAGACGGTACGTGGCAGATCCTAGCCATGTACTAGATCACTCAGAGATCGAGGTTGGTCCGACTCTCAGCTATCCAGAGCAGCCCGTGAAGATTTTGGATCGCAGGAAGGTGCTGAAGAACCAGACGATTCCTTTGGTGCGCGTCGTGTGGAGGCATAACTCACCTCGAGAGAGTACCTGGGAGCGAGAGGCCGAGATGCGCGAGCGATATCCTTATTTGTTTGAGCCGTGAGGTATAATTCTTTCTTGCTTGTATTGATTGCTTTTGATAGTTAGTTTCTTCCTTAATTTCGAGGACGAAATTTTTCTAAGGTGGGTAGGTTTGTCACTCTCACTTTTCCAGCTAGGGTTAGTTTGGTAATTTGGCAAGGATATTTAATTTTAGAAGTATAATATTGAATATTGTGTGATGATTGTATATTTTATTTAATTAAGATAGGCTATGAATTATTATGAATAATATTAGTTAGTCATTAGAGACTTGTGTTAATTAATTAGTTAGAGACACTAGACAATAATTAGACTTGTCACATATGGACCTATTTAGATTTGTCATGACAAATAGTGAGCCCAACTTGGACCCAAGCCCATTTAGTCATTTCACTAATTAAATTAAGAAGGATTAGTGTAATTACAATTAGTTAGGGACATCCAAATTTACCCATCATTAATTATTCCTCATAATGCAACATGTGGGGGGTAACTTGGACTTTTGACATTGCTTGGGGAAGGGGGAAGAGGTCGGCCACAAGTAGGGGGGTTCTCCTCTCTCTCCTCATTTGCATTTCAAATTACTTCCAAATTCTAGATCTCCAATTTCTCAATTTTTCTCCATTGAATTTCTACACAATTCACCACCAATTCATTCTCAAATTTATCACTCTTGGAGCTTGGAGCTTGAAGAAGCAAGGAGCTCAAGGAGGAGAAGCTTTGGAGCTAAAGATCGTGTCCGGATCGTGTCCAATTGCATTTTTATTGGAAAATCATCCCCCAATTGGTAATTCATGAATTTTTCTCTCATTGTAGCTTCTTAATCATGCATTTGACCATTAAGAATGACCCTGTGGCATAGGACAGCATATAGGAACAAATTCTAGGCTATTTGGCTTTGTATGGTGAGATCTATGAGGTGATTTGTGTGTATGTTGGGAAAATTACGAATTTGATACATCAATTGTGTGTCATGAGACCAATTAGATCTAATTAGACTTAGATCGGGGTTATGGGACTAGGTACGTGTCCACAAATGGATACGTATAGGCCGTATCACGGTATCTTGCGATACACTGTGATACGGGATCAATTTTGGGTGATTTACACGAATTGTCTTTATTGTATGTTGTAATTACTTCTAATAGTTGTAGTTATATATATATGACTTGAGGAAATGATCAATTTTGATGGAGAGTTTGGCCCCTCATTGGATTGAGTATCATTGATATCCTAGTATGCACTATAGGTATTTGTCTTAATGTCTCTATATATATGTGTATGTATAGATAAGTCTATATATGTATGTGTGTGTGTATGAATAGATATATCTATATATGTATGTGTGTGTATTAGTGTCAGTGTGCATTAGAGTAGGGGGATCGGGTTCAGCAGTGCAGCTATGCAGCAACTGCAGCATTAGCAGCAAGTGTGCTGCAGCAGCAAATGCAGCTAGAGCAGCAAGGTATGTAGCAGTATCAGTGCAGCAGTGTGCAAGCAAAAATTAGCAGCAGTGCAGCAATAGCTGCAGTAGCCAGCAAGCACTGCAGTAGCTATGCAGCAACAGCTAGCATTGCAGTGCATTGCATTGCAAGCAGCAGCAGTGTGCAGCAGCATTAGCAGCAAACACAGCAAGAGCTGCAGCAGCAAGCACAGTAAGAGCAGCAGTATGCACTAGGCAGTGCAATTTGCAACTGCAGCAAGAGCAGCAAGTGCAGCAGCAGTTTTAGTAGTTTGCATAAGTAATGTTGGTTACCAGTTAGAGTGACTAGTTAGTGTATCAGTTGATATAAGTTAGCGTATATCTAGACATAGTTAATCTATATAAGATTAAGTTACATGTAGTACTTTGTGTATCAGTTAAATAGGTATCAGTTGTAGCATGTTAGGAAACTACGTTATTGGATGTCAGTGGTAAGTTGGTTAGTATATTCTTCAGTTAGCTTAATTAGTATAAGTTAGCTGTTAAGTAATAGTTAGTAAGTGTATATATATATATATATATATATATATATATATATTGGTATCAAGTTCATAAAGTTAGTAAGTGTATATATATATATATATATATATATATATATATATATATATATTGGTATCAAGTTCAAAACCCATACTTATGAACTTGATACCAATATATATATATATATATATATATATATAGTCTAAGATAATAACATTCAGTATATTGGGAATGCTAGTGTCAGTTGTAGTGTCAGTTAGTAGGTTAGTGTGTGGCAGTTAGCCACTTAGTAATTAGTTCCATTAGTACATGTATAAGGCATATTAATACTATATCAATTAGTGAATGTATACTAGTTATAGATATTGGTATTGGTATTAGTATATATAGTATCCTAGTACCTAGTGGCAGCTAGATTAACTATCACTTTCAAGATTATAAACCTAGAAACCCAACCAAGACCTAGTACTCACTAGTGTACCTTTGTAATCAACCTAGAACCTAGGTATGAACCCACTATATAGTATCCTAGTACCTAGTGACAGCTAGATTAATTATCACTTTCAAGATTATAAACTTAGAAATCCAACCAAGACCTAGTACTCACTAGTGTACCTTTGTAATCAACCTAGAACCTAGGTATGAACCCAAAATTAATGTATGGACCTAGTATGACCTAGAAATGGCCTAGAAATTCATATTAGTGCATTTTAACTTATTTATCCTCCATTACACATAAATGACATTGATACTTAATATATAGGACTGTGTGACACCAGCTTGGGCATCGAGAGACACCTTGCTCAGGACCTCAGACGAGTATATTTCTATGTTAGTTTTTATTTCATGATAGTGCATATATCACTTATTCTAGAACTGCGTACTTGATACTGACACTTGGTTACACAGACTGGTACTATATAGATTCCGTCAGGAGGTGTTATCCCTTACCGTGTTCAGCGGGTACTCATTCACATGTATTTCATCATGTACATCGGATATTGATTTTTATGTGCTTCATGTGCATCCACTATTTCATGTGCTACTGTGACTATATCGTATTCATGTGCGTAACGTGTCGTGATTGGATCCATAAGTATCGGTTGGGAAGGAGAAGTAGAAGTTGGTTATGTGATCAAGCCTATTTATCTCATGTGTATGTCGATTATACATCTCACGTATAATCGAGTTACCTTTATACCCCATGTGCAACATAAGCCGATCACATAACGAACTTGCGCTCTAAACCACATATCTTGTATTCTTCTCCTTCTACTTGCAATTTATTTTCATATTTCCAGTATTTACTTTCCAATTCCTTATTGTAATTATTTGCATGTTCTCACCTGTATTGTCCATTCTTAATATTTGTGCATCTTGTATCATTTTCTATTACTCGTTATATATACTCGATTATGTATTTGATGCTTTCAGAGGTATGTACTTTGCTCCAATCCTGACTGGATATATTTTTTCAGATGATTGGCTAGAGGAGCTGTGTCCCACTTATTACGGACCGCAGGACGACGTTCCATTAGAGGATACTCATTTAGAGCAGGAGGACTTAGTACCAGAGCCCGAGGAGGTTTAGATTATTGCTAGACTTGTATTAGACTCTTATTGAGGTTATTGGCATGTACATATTATTTTCCGTCTTGTGGTTGTATTATGACTCTTTCTTTTGTTATTCCATTCGTGCTCTATCTTCCTTAGTTTGCATTGTTATTGAGTATAGTTATATTTATCATATTCCATATTATTCCTCCGTTTGGAGTTGAGGTGATTGACAGATACCATATATATATATATATATATATATATATATATATATATATATATATATATTGTTTGAGATGTTTAGATAGTAGAGTTGACCCAGACAGCGTTCTACCGTCGATGCTGCGGCGTAGGCTGGACGTACCCACGTACTCGTGCCCGAATATTCGGGTGCGGGTCGTGACAAAACTTTCTCTGCAAAGGCTGCAATAGCTATATTCCAACAACTAGTTTTTTAATCGTTAATGTGCATGCAAATACCAATGATATACAGCTGGCAGAGTAACATCTCTATTTTTATAGGCGCTTTTGAGTGCTATATATAAACATATTTGCCCTCATTTGTTCTTATTTCTTAAGCCTTAAATTTGCATTCATCTACAAACTTCTAAGAGTCAAAAATTCTTGGATTATACACTTGAAATCATATACTCCAAATCTCTCCATATATACAAGAGCTTTTAATTGCCAATATCTATTTGAGATAGAAGTTTAAAGTGAGTTGTAAATTGGATCTTCAATTGTTGTTCAAATCTTTCTTGTAAGAGATTGATGTACGCAAACCTTCGGATCAAAGCTTGTGTAGAAGTCGACGAGCCCTTTGAATCAAACCCCGTGTGTAAGAAATCGGCGAGCCTTCAGATCAAAGCTCGTAAGTGTAATTATTTTCATAATTGCGAATTAAAGCCGAACAGAATTTCGGAACGGGAGTGCCTTACGGGATACATCGGGTGTTTGTATTTTTGCCTCATTTCTAGCACTTGTTTTAAATTGCCTATTAGTTTTCTTAATTGTGCTTAATTATTCGTTAAACTCTATTCCCCTCCCTTCTCCCCCACCCCCCACCCCCACCCCCACCCCCTTCCTCTAGGGTGCTTTCAACTTGTACACTTCAAAACATCAACAACAACACAAATACTGGAAGTACTTGCTTGCAATTCCTATCCAATTATAGATGGTCCTTAACGTCATATAACAATTTTCCTCAAGTATATGGAGCCAGAATAACAAATCAGGTGCTAGTAATCACTATTAGTACATTTTGTTACAGAAATTTCTTTCTTCAGAACACAACATAAGAACAGTATTGCTCCTTCATTAGGAAGTCCTCTCTATATGATAATTTCCATCTTCATGCTCCAATGAAACGTTATAATAGCGCAGTTTAAATTCCATTCCCTGTAGTCACAAAATACATGGATTTTATAACCGCAACTAAGGGATCGGATGTCACTTTTTGAGCAACCAATGCATAATGCTTACCTACAACTCTCTCATGTGTTTCTTCAAGGAAAGAACGCTTTCTGAAGTGACATTAACCAAGACACAGAGGCTATTTTGTGGAGCGTACAGCATGTTGTACTTTAACAAACAAGACCAGGAGGACCAGCAAGGATATATAAATTTTAAACTTCCTGGATCCTGGTACTAACACATTGTTCTAAGTTGTAACATTCTATTGGGTCACATGCTTCTTCATCGTAAGAAAATTTTATCAAAACAATAGTATGGTCAAGATGAAATGATAACATAAAGATACTTAGCTTCATTCACTGTGAAATTGCTAAAGGTCAACAGTCAGGAAGGATATAAAGATGCAATTATAATTTTTTTTTTTTTAAATACGAGCAGTATCCTTGTGATTTGGTATTAGAATTTGTTGGAAAGATTGAACTATTAGACAAATAACATGAAATAAAATGGATACATGTAGCTTTTAAAGTTAAGGTATTATCTCAGTATATCTGCTTGTGTTCATTATCCCAGAGCATGAGAATACCTAGAATTGTATCCCTGCTATTGGTGGTGTAATGCAAAGTAAAATTTAAGCTACGGCAATTTAAGAAATGCATTGAAAACGAATATATGTACAAATGATGAGAACTACAGAATTTACCTTAAAAACACGAACAAGAAAGAATGCTACCAAACCAGAAAACCCCATGTGAATCATAGTAAGCGTTATAGGAAAGGGAAATTTGAAATACTTCGGCGAGAGAACCCACTGCAAAGAAATAACAAGAGTTAGAAACCATGAAGTCTTGTTATTATCATAGCAATAGTTTCATGAGTAATGTATGAAACAACTTTGCAAGCCATCCCCAGAAAAGATGCTCAACGAAAAAAGCTCAGAAATGTTCTTTTCCTAAAGATAAGTATAAAGTAGGATCTATCATGACAGTAACGACACGAGCCTTTACAAGTAAAAGGCAACTCTATGAAGTGATCAGACATTTTTTTGGGTACAAAGCTGAGTGGTCAGATCCAATCATGGGACTTTGGCTCTATTCATCAGCTTCAAGAGAGCGATTATGCCATATGAAAGTTCTTACGCTGACAATGTTAACCGGATTGCAAGACAGGGAGAGTGCTCAACAGAAGGGGGAAAAAAGGCTCAAGAGTACTTTTATCTTTTACAACAACTTGGAGAGGATTTTGTGTAATAACCAAGAAGTTTAAGACCAATTTCAAACTACTTTTACGTGACAAAGTAATAACCAAAGTACTAGTTTGAAAGTTTATGGAAATAAAAAAATTTACAAATTACTGAAAATCAATCTAATAGCAAGAGACCAAGAAAATCAAGGATTAGGGTTGAAATGCAGTACCTTGTTATACAAAATAACTCCTGAAGAGAGGCATATGTAAATGAGTAGGTAAAGATATGTAAGCAAGAGCTGTCTATTGATCACCATACTGGCTTGTTGGTCTCCAGATGCCACTTCTTCAAACACTCCTAACTATATAGCCATCTGAAAATTTGTAGTAGACCAAGGAAACCCTTTCCCACACAGAATCAAGCACGTCTTGCACAAAAGCAAGTCCAGCAAACAGTAGCAGTATTCAACTCTTTTTAGTGACTTCCTGTACTCTAAAATTTCATGAAGCTGGCTATCTGGAAACTGGCAATAAATTGAATAAGATATAGTATGAGGAAACAGTACCAATGTCCAAATAATAGGCAAGGCAATATAAAGTAACATGAAAAGCACTACATAGATGCATGATGCATGATTAAACTAAAATGGAGGAGAAGTGTTAAATCACATTCAAATTATCTAGATAGTTGTCCTACTCCGATATAAATTGTTCGCCTATTAACTTAAATCTATTAGTGCTACGAAAGACAGAAAGAGTAGGAAATATGGCTAAATTTTAATAACTTTACTGATACGGTAGGTATTATAATAAGAATAATGACTGTATCTGCAATTCTATACTTACAAGAAGTGTTTGAAGATGCATAACCAAGAAAAAAAACAAGCACTACATGAAGGCCTGGTCTCTTTCCTGTACATGCATCTCCTATATGGATATGAAGGATCTATTTGAAAATTTGACATAGTATAACACTATAACATTTCCAGTCTCCCATGCACTAATGACGTGGGTCGTGACAACCATCAAGATCATGAACCAAGCGCCATAATAAAAATAGTTTTGCCTGCACAAACTCCTACATAGTAAGTGGGTATAAGAGAGTATAACCAGTAACAATATGATTTTTTACCATTGATGGTATTGTCCATGGATGACCCACCAAACGAGACTGCACCTCACAACCCTTCATCTTATATGTGGTTGCACCTAATTCTCAGAATTAAGTGAAGCCAATTTGAGTAGCAAAACCAATTGTTATATTCTACTACATACACTTTCTCTGTTAGAACAGGAGGTAGTGTTTCAAGATTCTATATGAATCATCTACATGTTGCTCCGTGCAATGAGACAGAAAACATGGGGGAGAAAGAGAAAAAAAAACATGTGGGGAGGGGATTTCTGATTGATTTTTTTGGGTGTACGTCTATCTTGCATGGACACGGAAAAATGGTGCCCATATCCGTATCGTGTTCATCCCTATATCCGTGTCCGCATCCATGCAACAAGGTGATTATATTGTACCTATTTGAAAATGTTTGTATCATGTACATGTATCGTGTCATTATCTGTATCAGTGTCTGACTGTCTGTATTCATACAACATAGGGGTAACCTGCAAGGATCTTGCATTTCTCTCTCTACTAATGTTGTGTTTGGTTTGGTGGAAAGTGAGGGAAAGGAAAAGAAAATGAAAGTATTTCATGTAATGAGATCCCATTTACATAGGATCAAGTTTTATTTTCCTTTCCTTTCCCTCACTTTCTGAGCAACCAAATGCAGCCTAAGTGGAATCTAAATATAAGTACATAACACAATTAAATTATGAAATAAAAGAAAAATTGCCAACTCCAGGATTAAAGCAGCTCATTGTACACTGATTTAGTCCAGCATTTCCTGATATCCCCTATCCCTTCTTACCAAGCGGGTGCAGTGCGTTTCACTTTTAATTCGCCAACTCTCCAAGTGAAATAAGTCGATAATAATATGCTAGCTCGTAGGCATGCACCGTGAAACACATGCATGTATTCTAGTTAAAACATACTAATCAAAGAAAAAGTAGAAAGTAATGATATGCCGAGTCGTTGCTCAAAAAGAAGCAGCCACGCTGTACATAACACTACACATCAGAGATGGACAAAATTAACTACATCGACATGCGTGAATCAAACAGCATAATTTTAGCTTCAACAAATCAGCATGCAGATCCGAGACGTTTTCTGCTCAATTTAGTTAGATTCCGAAATTAAACGGACGTAAAGAGAAAATGTAATGGATCCAAAAAGAGAAAATGTGGATCGGTGAGTGATCAGTGTCGATCTCGCCTATCGAGTCGTAATCTTAGGTTCCTCTGTTCGAAAATCGCGATTCAAAAGGGAAAAAATATATATAAGCTTCACAATCGATAACCTAATGTTAGGGACCGATCTCGTGGAAAAAATCCGTGGATGACGAATGAAGTGTGCTGTGGTTAGGGTTAGGGTTTTGGGTCCTTGAATAAACGGAGAGAGAGAGAGAGAGAGAGAGAGTACCGGTGGTAGCCGGCGGAAAATCGCCGGAGCCGGAGTGGCGCTTCGTCGGGAGAAGGGGCAACAATGAAAATGATGGAGAAGAGCCGCAGCGCGCGAGTGGAGGAATACTCTCACTTTGGACACCGACGGAACTTTAATGTGAGAGCGGCTCTTGTCGAGTACGAATTTTCAGAATGCGTGCTTCTGCCGTTGATTGATTCGATTTGGAAATGGATGGCTATGATAGTCGTTCATAAGAAGAGTTAATTTTGAACTTGTGAGGTCTTTGTACCACTTTCGGTTGTTTCGTTGGTTAGTTACTATTTGACAAGGGGAAATGGGAGGAAAATTTTGCATGTCTCAAGGGAAAATAGAAAAAGACACAAGTAACTATCACCTTAAATTATGTCTTCTATTTTTCTCATTTTTAGATTTTATTTTTCAGATCGACAACTTAAATAAGAACTTACATTGAGAATTTGCAATAAGATTATGATGAATTTACAAATTCTTCTATTTAGATCATTTACTTTTTCTATTTATGTCCCTAAAAAAATCAAGGAATATGATACATGCAATTCAACAATTTGTTATTAATGAGTTTCGAAAATTAGGAGCTCATGAGTTTTTCTAGGATTTTTGTTCATTTTTTCAGAGAAATTTTTTTTTCTAAAGGTGGGCTGCTCTGAAGTGTAAAATCCTCTCTTTTCTTCGGAGGAGATATTTCGAAAAAGTGTACTTGGACATGTTGTTCCCTACCCTCACCTCCTTCATGTAGGTTGTTTCTAACCTAATTTTTCTTGAGTTATATTACAATTTTTTATTTTTCTTGAGTTATATTACAATTTTGGGAGAGGAAAAAGTTCGAAGTCGAGGTCTTTTTAAAGAACAAAATAGATATCCAGTTAGATCTACTACATATCTAGTCATCAAGATCTAAAATTTTGACCCTGTTAACAAAGGTTTTTGTGTGGATCCGAAGGAAATTATGGTTTTCAATAAATTTTTTAAAGAACCCCTACTTTATTATACATATCTACTATTGGGAGAAAAAAAAGAAAAAACTCGTATGCTATTGTTGTCGAAATTGGATGAAAAATTATTTTGGATTTTGAGTGGAGGATTTGGGGTTGAAATAAAAGAATTTTGGGTATGAACAAGCTATAAATTATCATATGATCATGAAGAATAAATTTCTGCCTTTTTTCAATATGAAGAATCTTGCATGCATGTGGGTTCATCGGTCCCAAAAAATGCAGTTTTTTTTTTCTTCTATTTTCCTATATAAATAACATTTTTTGAGCTTTTCCTCTCCTTAACCCTACAATGTGTAATTGTTGTGATATTGTATTCCGAGCTTTCATGTGGAAGGGGTATTGGAAATGATTTAGGACCATTGAATTGCTAGTAATATTTTGGGTCTGATGGATCCCCAGTTGTGACAGCTACCTATACTAAAATGGCACATCGTAATACCCTGTAATAGCCCTTGTTGGTGTTGAAATAACCAGTGACGATCATGTAGACATACTCTCTTTCCTTCGGAGGATTGCTATTGAAAATGGGTATTTGAAATCCCAATCCAGTCGTTATGTCCCTCTGAGGACCTGGTCTCTTTCCAGGTGTAGATGTTCATGACTATTCGCAGGAGCACGGATCATGACTTACTACTTATCTCTTCCAAGGAGATCTTACCTTCTGAGCATCTTTGATTATCTCTAGCGATGGATCGATTCGCTGATACATTTATAGCATCATCTTATTTATATTGGAGATTTACCCTTCTCCCTCATTTTAGTATTGATATAGTCATTGGTAGTGGATTTGTCTCCACCCGACTATTATTTTGGATTATTCAGATTCATTATTCTAGTTTAGTTATTTTTTTTCTATGACTTGTTGTATGGATGAGATTTAGTTATGCCCTTTGACTTGTAACCATAATTATACCACATGTGAGTTATTATTCATAGTACAACGTACGTGTGTATTATGGTATCCATATATTAGAGTTATCATATACATACGGCTGTCATGCTTACGTGTTCCTAGTCCTACGTATTTTGGGACTGGGGCGTGACAGCAATACACACAAGCATTCCTCCTAGGCCGGTACGATTCCGGTGTCCCGATGATCGCCCGAGGAATGAGATACCTCGTGCATGAGTTGTCCGTGACCATGCAAGCCTTGGGTCAATCCAGATTCACGAGATGCACGAGATACAGGAGATACACGATGTGGTTGAATCTTGATTCGTGCTCAGAACGGTATTGCTCCTCGAGCTGTATTACTTGCCTTATTTGACAGGGTTCTCGTCTGGTGTATAACTTGCCTTGATGCATGCCCCTGGTTCGGGGATTGCCTTGGCGACCTAACGGTCCTGGATACTTGTTGGTTCATATTTCACAGAAGGGCTATTCCATAGTCTTCTGGCTGACTCGATGCATGTACGGTACGCGATTGTGTTGTTGATTTATGGCATAATCTCATTGTGGCAAGCATTGAGTCAAGGCAACATTACAAGTTAACATATAAGCATGCAAGCATTTCATTCATAAGAAAACTTAGGCATTCACGTTGGCTCGGGCCCGAAGGTAAGCCGATGAGTGAAACCGTAAAGGGACTTACTGAGCGACATAATCTAGGGTCGTGCAGTGTAGCAAGTAAAGCAGTGCACTACGAAGAGCATATATATATATATATATATATATATATATATATATATATATATATATATATATATATTGTTCTACTCGAGGCATATCGGGGTCTCGTTGCTCAAGGCAAAGGTAGCATGCGAGGGTCTGTATATAAGCAATGTTTCATTTTTATGTTCTAGCACAAGCAATACAAGTTGGGATTATTCCCTTAATTGGTGCGTTGTATTCTTATTAGCATGCGTAAGGTGATTCACCTAGCGATTAGCATGAAACATCCATATTTTAAGTGTGCTGGCTAAGCAAAGACAAGTTCATCGTAGCCACCCACCTTAGCGATGATTCGCCTCGGTCGAGCGATACTCCGAGCGAGCCTCCGAAAGCCTAAGCCGAACTCCTGAAGGGCGAAGTATGGAAATCCTTTTGCCTCAAACGAGTCGGTTCGGGATATTTGAGTTGTGGGACATCGGCAGCGTACGTGTTCTCGCTGAAGCAAAGTGGGTCGGGACGTTGCACTTTTGCCGTTTGAATCGGCATTCCACTTGAGCGGAACGGGTCGTTACAGGGTCAGCGTTGCGTGAGATTCGATCAAAAACAGAGGTTCAAACACTGTGCTGTCTGTATGTGGACTTTTGCCTGCGGCCACCGATATGTGCCGCATGTGGAGTTATGCCTGCAACTGTAGACTTATGTGGCTTATGTTTTTGTCACATGAAGCTTGTCTCAACCACCAAACTTCTGGCATTGTAGTACTTTTCTCTGCCAGAGTTTGCTCGTTGAGCGCCTTTTTTGACTGTCGCATGAATAGGGCCAGTCTGGGTGGACGCATAATGTGCGTTTGCGGCAAGAATGAGTGAAGTGGGGAGTGCAAGATGCGCAGTTGGGTGAGGAGCAACGACCTTTGCTACCCAAGTTCTGCTGGTCTTCTTAGGCTTTGCTTGCCTTGGAGAAGGGCTCGCACTGTCCCCGGAGAGCATGTTCTTGAATGCTTATTGGTCGAAGCGTACCACCAGCATACTTTGGGTTGAGCCCGGCTTGGTTGTATCGGATTGTGCCACAACTTTCTCATCAGAGAAGAAAGACCTACCCAATAGAGTCGCCATCTTGTTTGTCATTAAATTTAAAAGTTCTAAAAAGAGCTTGATTTAATCAACAAACGAAAGAAAGTACAAAGAGGTCTTGGACGGACCATCTAAGTATAATATTTTTTTAATTCTGGGGTGTGGCGATGGACAAGGAGTGCTATGGCGTCTCCTTTATTTCGTGGACAATTCGATGCAAAGTAAGAAAGCTTACGTTCTCTCTTTGCTCGTCTCGATATGCTCTCTCTCTCTGTGTGTTGGCTGGAGGTGGTATGATTTTTCGCTGAAGTAGAAGTAGAAAAGTCCATCCTTTAGAACGTTCAAGTTGCTCCTATTTATAGCCATCGTGCTGATGGGCTATGGGTGTCGCATATGCCTCTGTTTGGTAGTCGCATAAGGCTCCTTCAACAGAATGCGGTTGCAACTGTCGTCGCATGCCATGGACCGATTGCCACGTGGTCTTGGTTGAGATATGTTGTTGAAGAGATCTCGAAATTTTTATCAACCCGTTGTGGGTGTGACTTGGTCAGTTGGACACGTAGTCAGCACCAAATGTGCGAAGATCTCTACAGTTGTAACATGAAGAAATTGTGAGCTGGGGGCCGCATAGCATCTTGGCCACATGATGGCGAGGCCACATGGGTCTTGTAGCCGCATACGTGCTCTCATTTGGGCCTTGGTCCGATGGACACTCTGGCCGCATGTTGGCGAGGCCGCATAGGGCGTAGCCGCATACGTGCTCTCGTTTGGGCCTTGGTCCGATGGACACTCTGGCCGCATGTTGGCGAGACCGCATAGGGCGTAGCCGCATACGTGCTCTCGTTTTGGTCTTGGTCGGATGGACACTCTGGCCGCATATTGGCGAGGCCTCATAGGACGTAGCCGCATAAGAGAGAACATGTGGCATGGCACGTTTGTTGAAGCAATTAATGCGCTGATGTGACTCGTTGTCTTTTTTCTGAGCCATCGTCTTCACAAGTCTCGAAGCGTCTCAGAGTGATGAGTGATGTGTCAGAGCCTCTGACAGACATCAAAATCTGTGTCAGGGGGTCCTTATGCGACCTCCCTGCTCTCTGGTCGTTCGGGCCGCATATAGTATACTATGCGGCTTCTCTGCGACTTGGTTGATCAGGTCGTATGTGACTTCTCTGCGGCTTGTTTGTTCAGACCGCATGTGGCTTCTCTGCGGCTTGTTGAGGGGGCATGACCTTTATTAGGCCTGCATAATTTTTTCATGCTTCTACACCATTGGCACTGCAGTTAACCCGGATGGCCAAGGGTATGCTTGTCGGGTAACTTAAATGGACATTCAACATCACTACAACATAACTTGTTACTTGTCATAAACTTAAATTTAAACTTGCAAGCAAAAACTTAAACTTGTGATCATAAACTTGCTTTATAAACATAAACTTGCCTTGTAACATAAACTTGTATATAGAATTGTCTTGTAAGTGCCGCAGCACACGTAAACTTGGACAGTCATGGGGCCATTACCTAGCAGGGTTGGTCCATGCTGTATGGGGCCCTTAGAGATCGGGATAACCGGTAGCGCAATATTCTTCCCTCCCAATGATCTAGGTAAATCTTATCTTATTTAATTATTACTAAATTATTTCAAGTTCTCGAGTCGTTGACACTTAAGAACTCCCTACAATAACGAGTCACGAGTACGAGCTTTTCACGAGATATCGTATTCGCGGTACGCGATACATTGGGCAATACTCACACTCGAATGCCTGATGCCAAATGCAATAAATTTTCATACACAAACATTTCTACGGTGTCGTGAGGATTGTGAACTGGTACATAATCTTGTCTCGTGAACTACATGCAAAACTTGTCTAGTAATATAAACTTGTATCGTCATAAGAAAGCACACAACAATAATCACTAAAAGGAGCTATTAAATGGACATAATTAAAAGGAACATAAAATGCACATAAGAATTCATGGCCACATGCGCCCACTGGTCGCATGGACTCACTGGCCGCATGCACCCAAGTGTTGAGAGATGGGTCAAAAATACGTGTCAGAGAAGTGACTAAAAGATGATTGATGTGAAATGCCATAAAGTGTGTCAATAAGAAAAGACAAAACTATAGAAAGATGTGCCAGGATTTCAGAGTCATGCGTCCAAGGGAAGGTGGCCGCATACTCCGCTTACCGCATAAGTCACTCGATCGCATATTTCTCTTTAGACTTAGCGAATTTCTCATTCGTCCAGCGAACAAAACACAAGGAGTTATGTCACTTAGCTCCAGAATACTTTGTGTAATGGTCAGTCATGCATCCAACAAGATGGACGCATACTGGTTGGTTATGCGGCAAAGAGTCCAGGCCACATAAGGATCATGCCGCATGGAAGTCTCGGCCGCATAAGGTGCTGGCCGCATAAGAACTTCATCTTCTCCAGACATCAAGTTCAGCCATGGTGGAAAAGCTCAAAAAACCAAAAAAATATTTTCTTAATAAAAACTTTATTCTATGTCCAAATCCAGCAAACCAAAGTTCAAAATCGCACGAAATCAAATGCTCTATCATATGGAACTACTGAATTTTGAAAATAACAAGTTTTAATAGACCAATACCAAGAAAAACTCATAAAACCCATAGAAAATCCTAACTTGGAACTCAGATCTACTAAAATCTGTCCATAAAAACCAAAAATACCAAGAACTAAAAATGATGAGGAACACATGAATATAAAATCCAAAAATCAAGATTTTATCATGGAGCAAGATGTACTTGCCTAAGAGTCCAACGACCTCTTCCTAGCTAGGTTCAGTGTTACGGTTCGGCTAGGGGAGGTGCACGGGGGTGAGGGAGAAGGGAGCAATGAAGGAGAAGGAAAAAATGAAAATGAAAAAGAAGAAAGAAGAAAGAGAGAGAAAAGCTCATATATATACTAAGAGGAGAGAAAAATGATTTAGTCATCGGTTTAGTCAAATAAACCGAACCAAATGTTCATTCTACATGCAGGTCCTAAACCAGGTCTATGGCAATGCCAATGGGTATTCTACTAGTCTCGGGTAGTCTCTCTCAACAACAAGAATACTATCAGGAAAAATTAAATTCTAAAAATTCAAGAAATACCAAATCTGGAATTAGGTGTGACATCAGCCATGGAAAAGCTCAAAGTCTGAAAACTTATTTTCTCCATAAAATTCTCATTTAAAGTCTGAATCCAGCAAAGTAAAGTTCAAAATCGCATGAAATCAAGTGCTCATCAACATAGAACAACTAGTTTTGGAAAACATCAAGTTTAAGAGATCAAAACCAAGTAAACTCATGAACACCCAAAAACTTAGAATTCAGATCTACTCCTAGCAAGGCATCAAAACCGAAAATAACAAGAAGTAAACATGTAGAAAAACTCAGAGAGAATAATATAGAGCAAATAAAATACAAGAAAGCTAAATAAATACAATATATCAAGTTTTTTCTCATTGGCAAGATGTACTTGCCTAAACCTTTACTAAACTACTAGCACTACTACCCAAGGCAAGCTCACGGTTGGGGCTAGGATTCGGCCAAGGAGAGGAGAGGGAGAAGAAAATGAAGAATGAGGAGGAGAGAGGAAGGGAAGGATATATATATATATATATATATATATATATATATATATATATATATATATATATATATATATATATATATCCAAGGGTGACTAGCACTATTCACAGTTCTAGAAATTACATGAAAGCAGCTAGAAATTTCATAAATTACACGGAAAGCAATATACAACTGTAACACACATATACGAGATAAAATACAATAATACTAAAACAGTGAGACGGGTCTCACAATATTGAAAAACAATAAATAAAACATAATTGTTGTAGCTAATTCTTCAAACTGATATATAATAATTGCGACTACCTAAGTTCATGGTACTAATGGTTAAATAAATCATATTAGACATTTCTTCAAAATACTATATACAATTGTTTCGATATCTATGTAATTTTTCTATGCTACGACTAGGTGCTAATATGATTTGTTTTTCACAATACGGGTTTCACGTGATAATTTTCTTTTGTCTACAATATTCTCGTTATAACCTCCACTAAAGTGATACCAATTTCTGATCTTGGATACTCTCCTTCAATGTAGCCTTGTACCTCTTGAGGTTGCACGGATTGAGGTCCTTGTGGTACATGAGATTGCGCGAGATAAGGTTGTTTATCTTGCGGTTGTTATGGTAGTTGTTTATTTTCTATTGCAGTCAAGAAGAGACTACTTCGCATAATAGAACATGAGATTACTTTTAAGTATTGGAAGGGAATGAAATAAAAAATCGTTGTAGTAAATTTAGATTAATTAAGCCATATTTATAGAAAAAAAATTAGATGCCAAATGACCACAACTATCCTTAGAATATAGTTGTTATATGAGTATTTGTTCATTTTTAACAAAATGACTGAAATACTACTTATTACGGTTCAAAAATTGTTAAAAATGGATGTTTTGATATAAATATACCCTAAAAGAACAAAAAGACCTTAAATATGGTTGTTGGATGGGTTTTTAAACTAAAATATCCCCATGTGTTAAAAAAAAAAGACCAAAATTATCTTAAATATGGTTGTTGAAGGATTTTTTTTTTTTAACTAAAATACACCCAATATTTTGACAACAATTAATAGGGGATAAAATGGTAAAATATCCTCCAATGATTATTTTAGAGGGTGGGGTATCGGAAGGAGTGGCTAACCAAACCTGATTGGGCTCACCGATTGGTCCATCTGGACCGGTCATGGTTTGAGTTGTCCGAGCCATTAAATATCTTGACCCTTTACAGGAAAGCAAAACATGAAAAAAAAAGAGGGCTAAAAAGACTAAATTTTATACAGTAAAAGTCATAACATTTCCATTTGAAAAATTTAGACCTAAATTTTTTTAAAATTTTTTTTTTCATTATACCCTTCATAGCATATATAGAAAAAAAAATTATTGTCATGCATGTGAGTTAAGAGTATAATAGAGAAAAAAACGAAACACAATCTAAAAATTTAGAGTCTAAAATTTTCAATTGGACATGTCTAAAAATATAAGGACTTAAACTCTAAGTCGGTATAAAATCTAGGGTTTAAACACTAATTAGCCAAAAAAAAATTCCAATAAAAGAATAGATAAAGACCGAATTCGAGTGGCTCTTGTGGTTACCGGTCCTGCTCCTGAACCTATTCTATATATTTCTCACCGTAAAACAAAATAAAAATCCGAAAAATTACATGCTCTGCCAATTTCCAGTTAGGCCCTCCTCTGTTTTTTTTCCCTCTTCGTATACTGTAATTAAAATAAAATAAAAAACAATGGTCAGGATTCGCTAAGGGCTGTATCAGATGCTCTCTTCCACCACCACCACCACCACCACCACCGTCGTTGTTAGTCGCCACCAGCCGCTGCAGCTGCATTCCTACTGTTGTTGCCGCTGCTGCTGGAAGAGAGCCATGGCTGAGCGAAGAACCGGTCGCCGAACCCGATGTCGACATCATTGTCGAAAGCCGGTAAGCTCGTCGATGAAGTGTTCGCAGCGGCAGCGGCGGCGGCGGCATCGTCGACGACGATGAGGAAGTCGTCCTCGCCGATGACCTCCATGTCCTCCACCAGCAGCATTCCCTCCTCCTCCTCTTCCTCCTCCTCCTCGGTCGAGGCGGAGGCGGAGGCGGTGAGAGGGGTGTTGGGGGAGCGCTCCCGCTCCGGATCCGGCGGCGGCGGCGGCGGCGGAGGAGGAGGAGGAGTAGGGGAGGAGAGCTTGTGGCGGGTGCTCCCCATCAACGAGTTGCGGTGGGTCGGGACCGGGTGGTTGTGCTCCGCGGTGTAGGTGACGATGAACGTGCCGGGGTCTGTGCGGTTGCGCTCCGTCTGCTTGCGGGCGAGGCACCCCTTGGAGCTGCTGCATCTGTAGTATCCTCTGTTTCAATTTATTTCAAGCTAAAAGTTAGCTAAAATTAAGGACTGGTCCGATTCCAAAGTTTGTAGTCTAAACTAAAAGTCTCGTGTCTCGTTTGGATCACAAAAGAACCAAAAAGAAAAAAATTGTAAATTTTTTTTAATGTCCGGCGATTCCGTACTCAGTGCTCACGTTGTATGCTATTTAGGTTATTTAGGTTCACTGTTTCTTATTTTCTTCGCAAATTATCTTACAGGAAGATTATACCTTTTTTCACTAATTACAATAATCAGTTGAATAATTTAATTATAATTTTTATTAAATATTTTTTGTGGTTTAAAATAAAAATAAAAAAAAGTAAATAATTGAGAATAAAAATTTGAAGGGGATCTTTTTTTTTTTCTATATTTTTTTCTTGAATTCTTTCTTTTTTTTTACACACGAACACAATTTTTTTTTTTTTCATTTCTCATGATACAGAAACTAAGAATCAAACGTGGCCTAAATTTTTATTTTTTGTTATTTTTTTTATCATACAAGTAAAAGTACAAAAATCAATCATGATTGAAAATGGGAATATAATAGTTAAGAAATTAAGAGAAAATTTTAGTTGCACTCCACTTTATTTAGGCTAATTCTAAAAGCACTACAAAATTTACTTAGACTAGTACAAATTTTGGTTTTAGATATTTACATAATTTGTCACTAAAAAAATTTAGTTGCCACCGAAAATATTTAACAGTCCTCACTATTGGAAGTACTGTCAAATTTTTTGACAGTCCTAACAAATTAGGACTGTCAAATTTTGTATATAGTCCTAATTTTTAGAACTGTCAACATTTTGACTGTCCTGAAAGAAGATAGATTGGGATCCACCTCCTCCTCCTCTGTTCTCTCTCCTCCTCTTCCTCCTCCACCGGCCTCTGCCTCCTCCCTCCTCTCTCCTCCTCTTCCTTCTCCACCAGCCTCCGCCTCCTCCCCCTCCCTCCTCCCTCGCCTCCGGACTCCTCCTCCTCCTCCTCCAGCCTCCACCTCCTGCTCCTCCGGCGGTTAGGATTAGGGTTTGTGGTGGAAGAAAGTGGAGGATTTGGTTGTCTTGAGTAAATATGGGGTTGTCCTGAGTAAAAAATTCAAAAATCTAGGTTGTCCTGAAGTAATGGATTGTCCTAAGTAATTTTTGAAGTGTCTATAGAATTAGCCTTTATTTACCATAATTTTAATCTGTACCTCACTGATTTACCATAATGTACAATTCCTCCCACTTCCGTCTCCAACTAACGGTCAACTCCGTTAACTGTTAATTTTTAATTTTTTTTTCCCGAAATACTCCTAGCAAATCACCAATATTACCGGTCCCCCTCAGCCTGGGAAGAGGGATTGTGTATTTCGGTCAAAAAATAACGGTTGACTGTTAGTTAGAGACGGAAGTGGGAGGTTGTACATTATGGTAAAGCAGTAGGGTGTATCGAAGTGTTTGAAAATTTTGTCGGAGAAGGAATTTTTTTTGAAAATTTTAAATGGAGAAAACATAAATGCCCTTAGCAAGGACGTTTTCGTTCTTTCCAGATTTTAAATCATATAAAATCCGAAAACGTTCTAACTAAGGACATTTTCAAATTAATATTTTTCGAATATTTAAAAAAATAATCATGATAAAAAATTTCAAAATGTTATTGGTAAAGGTATTTTAAATTTTTTTTACCAAAATGTCCTTAAAAAGGACTTTTTTTTTGCCAAAACATCCTTAGTGTTTTTTTTTTTTGCCTAAATAAACATAGAAAGATGGTTGTTTGTTGAGGAGGAGGAAGTTAATGATGATGAAAATTTAACTAATATTCTTTTTTTTTGGGACAAAAAAAGAGTTATTTGTATTTATCCCCCCAATTGCTAATCATATCTCCACTACTACTATTTTAATTTTAACCAGTTATATTCAATGCAAGTATAAAAAAATATTAAAAAAATAAATATAAATATAAATTATATTAAAATATTTTAAGTATTATTTAGATATATGTTAATTATGATATTATAAATATATTTTTAGAATTTTGTATATGTGTTTAGTTATATATAACATTTACTTAGTTTAAATATAATTTAAATATTAAACATATTTTACAATTAATTATATTTTTTAGGTAGGTAGAAGAAATTTATGTTTTTAATTATTTTAACTATGTGAGGAAAGATTAACATATACGGTAGATAGAATATTTTTTTTAATTAATAATTAGAATATACATACGTCTTAGACGGCTCATATTTTAAGTCGTTTCTAAGCCGCATTATAATAATAGAGATTAGTGTTACCCCTCAAATCATTTATAACCTATTAATTGTAATTGTAGTTACCCAAAAAAAATGTCTAATTTTTTAGAATTGGGGGATAACACTAATTAAAACTATAATGAGAGTAGTGGGGATGTGATTATCAATTGGAAGGATAAATAAAAATAACTCGCAAAAAAAAAAAAATTGCGGATAGAGCATAATTTTTTTGTAAAATTGTTTCTAAAGCATAGAAGTTTCACTAATTGAGAGAAGAGCATAGAAACGTCATTTTTAAGGACTTTTTTTTTGACAAAGGTCAAAAAATGTCCTTAAAAAGATATTTTGCACAATTTTGCTAAATAAACAAAACGACTATATTATGTGTATAAATAAATAACAAAAAAAATCTATCCGTTGTAAACAAATTTTCCTGCCGTTGGAAAAGTATCATAATATAGCCATTACATTTTTCCTTTCGTTGGATTTGGGCAGTCCAAAATTATTCCGCTCTAGAACCCCCTTAGAATAGGCATTTTGCACAGAAATTTGGTCATTAATGATATGATTAATATAATTCCTTACGTGCTAATGGTTAATTAAATCCGGTACTAATGGTTAATTAAATCCGGTGTACTATATATTAATTATAAAATTGTACAAAATGTTCTTTTTAAGAATGTTTTGGGTTTTTGTTTAAAAACTAGTATTTTTATACTTTTCTTGCAATTAGTGAAACTTTTATGCTCTGAACACAATTTTATAAACTTTTTATCCTCCGTGTGCAATTTTTTTTTTATAAATGTTTTGGAAAAAAATTTAATAAATAAAAATTGAAAACTACTTTACGAAGGACGTTTCAAATTTATTATTATTATATTTAAATCTTGAGACATTTTTTCTTTAGAAAAAATAAAAAAAATTGAAAACGCTACTGAGATCGTTTTCGGATTTTGTATTATTTAAGAACGAAAACGCTCTCGCTCCCGAGGACGTTGCTGTTCTCTCTGGATAAAATTTTCAATTTTCAATTTATTTTTCTTTCTCCGCGATTTTCTCAAAATTAGATACTCTCTACGATTTTTATTTTCTCCTTCTAAACTGATACAAAAATCAGCATCTAAACTTTCAAAATTTTCGATGTAATTAATTACAACTCTAGGTCGGTTAATATAATAATACCTGGGATAAGGAGAGCCCTTGATGGGCTTCTGCCCGTACTTCCGCCACGCCCACACGTCCGACGACACGCTGTCGGCCGGCACATGGCACACCACCTTCTTCTGCTGCGGCCTCCTGAAAGTCCATAACCGGAGGTCACTAGGTTAGAATCCCGGTGGAAGCGATTACGAAAAATAAATTTAGCAAAAATTAATTAGTTGCACCTTTTTCTCGACCGCTGAGAAGGTTTTGGCACCCGGATAGTTGGCTCCACCGAAGCCGCAGCAGCATGCAGCGAAGCTCGTTGTTGCTGCTGCTGCTGCTGCTGCTGCTGCTGCTGAGGCTGGGTGTTGGAGAAGAAGAAGGGCTTGAAGAACTCCTCCAGCTCCTCGAACCCGCTCCGACGACTTCTCGAAGCATCCAGAAGCGGATCCATCTCCACTTCGTCCGTTGAAACATATAACGACGAATCCGTTACCGGCTCCGTCGTCGTCGCCTTCTCTCTTCGTTGTCCGCTGCCTCTGACGACGGCGAAGAGATCCCAGTCATTCCCTTCCATTAGACGGAGGCTGAGGGAATCTGCGCTGACTTTGTGGTGTTCGAGAAAATGTCAAGGAAAGGTGGGATGATGATGGCGGTATTGGAATATATACGCTAAGGCGGTGTTGGATGCCCCAGGGCCAGAAGTCCTCCCGAAACCACCCCGGTTTTTCTTATTTGGCTTCTTGACTTTTCCAAAATTTCAAAGGAGCGAGAAAAATATAATAAAATAAATTTCACAGAGATGCCACTGTGCTCGCTCGCTCTCTTACTTTCTACAAGTCTTCTCTGATTATCGACCGTTGGATGAACGAAATGGACGGTCGGTGCTGTTCGACAACAGTAAGAGGACAAGGTCGGGGTTTGGATTTGGGTGCCGGTCCGTGACGGAATAAAATAATGGAAGAAAAACGGCGTAAACGACTGGCTGGCTCCGTGGGGGATGAGTCCCGTGCGTGGCACGTGTATTGCGCGTGCGGAAATTAAATACCGAATGGGTATTAACATGTTTATAAATGAGTTTGTAGCAGCTTCTACAATAACCAGGAGCTCCTCCGTGGAAAATTGGATTTTTTATTATTATTTTGATACAAATCTTAGAGCATTATTTAGTACTTGAGACTCTCTAATGCTATTTGGGGCAAAAAAAAATTAAAAAATGTAGAATGAATTAGATTTATAAAAAAAAAATAATGTAAAATCTAAAATATAAAAAATTTAGCTTCAAATTGTAACTTTTAGTATTCTACTAATGAGTTTCTACAATCTAGAATTTAGAAATTGGGAGATCCAAATCTTAGCACCTATAATTGGAATAAATCGAAAATCAAGAAATTAGAACTATAAATGAGCTTCTACATTTTGAGTATAGAATCCAGAATGTGTTATGAGTTTTAAGTATGATGCTTTTACAAGTGTAATGTACCAATCTGGTCATCTTTTTCAATATAATTGTGAAGCTGGAGGATTATTTATTAAAAATATATTATTTGTCACTAAATAAAATTGTGAAATCTGATATCACTGTTGACATGATAATTGATCGAGCAAATTTTAGTATTAATATTAAAATTAAAATTAACATCAACAACAATATTAAAATTAAAATTAAAATTAAAATTAAGATTAAGATTAAGATTAAGATTATCATCACCATTAATTTTTTGGATGATTATTTTTTTTTTTTTTTATTTGCCAGTCGACTGCTATGTTAGCAGTTTTATTAGATGTTACGTAATGGAAGATAATATTATTCAAAAAAAATTGATGACAAATAATATAATTATAATTATTTGGACTTACAAATATACTAGAGTAAATATTAGATGTTGAAAAATACTGTATATAGTAAAGAAGAAAAATAAGTGGTCTCTCTTCTTTCTTACGAAGTCATGGTGTAAGGAGATATCCTCACTCTAGTTAGAGGAACCGAATAGTAAGAGGAGAAAAAGGAAGATGGGACTAAATCTTTGGATAAGGTATATTCTTTCTTTTAAATTTTTATAAGGTATTTGTGTTCATTTACGATAGAGAATTTTATTTTATTTTACTAATAAACTATTCTAGTGGCACTATAACTATAATTTCAATTTCATAATTACTTTTTTAAAATACTTTTGGCTAATTTTGAACATATTTTATTTTGAGACGTTCATGTCAGCCCTACATATTTATCACGTGAAGATAATTTAGTCATTTAGTGTCAATAATATTTTTATATAATAGCAACAACTCTAATTCATGCATGTCTCGATACATTTTTTCTGTTCCCTCAAAAATCGAGATATAGGACAATCCACAAGGTTTCCTTTCTCCCTTCTTTGCTTTCTTATTTTCTATTTTCTAAATATCTAGATTTAAAATGACTAAATTATCCTCACGATTGACATATGGGGATAGCATGGATGTTTGATTGGATCAAAATGTTTGAAATCAAAGAAAGGTGCTTCAAAGCTTAATTTATAAAATTGTGAACTCAAAACGAATATTGAAAAACTAAGATGCTAAAAACAATAAAGAACTATAATTAAGTTTCTTTTTGTTAAGAAATTATTTGGTTCTGCGAAGTGGAGCAAAACAAAAACATATGAAAATCGATATTTTACGTACACATTGTGGTAAAGTAAAAGAAAGTGGAACGAAGTAAAAAATTATTCGTTTAGATGTTTTGAAGAAGTAAATGTCAGAAGTGAAAAATCATAAAATTTGATTGTTGTTGTTGTTGCTGAAGTGAGTAAAAGAATGTATTTTTTTGTTGAAGTGAAGTGAACAATAAACTTTTTTTTTTAAATTAGAGAAAAAGTGGTCCACTAACTAAACACGCGAAGTGGAAATATTGATTGTCCACTTTCGTGTTCCACTTCGAAGGAACAAAAAAATCGATTTCAGAACTCTGATTTCATGACAAATGAGATTTAATGCTCATGTCAAATTAAGTAAAAATATTCTATAAATTTTCAAACCAAATATGTAAAAGTGATAAAAAAAATTCCTTCAGATTTTTGACACTTTCGAACTTCAAATCCGTAAACCGAACAACCTCTCATTTTGGGAGAATTGATGCCTCCAATAAATTTAAGGCTTAATTGTAACTTGATAGCACAAACCATTAAAAAAATGTTCAACTTAATACCCCAAACTTTAATAGACACTAACTTAATATTTTATCGTAATAATATTTTTAACTTGGTACCCTCCGTCATGGCAAACGTTAAGTTTTTCGTTAAATTTTTTTGGGTTGAACAAAAATGCCCCTTCCTTCCTCCTACACCCCCCCCCCCTTCCCTCCCGCTCCGGAGAAACTGCACCCCCTCCCGCCCCGTCACATGCCCTCCGCCCCCCTCCCGCTCCGAAGAAACTGCACCCTCTCCCGCCCCGTCGCACGCCCTCCGCTCCCCTCCACACCCCCCCCTGTCACGCCCCAGTCCCAAAATACGTAGGACCAGGAATACGTGACACGCCAGCTACGCATTCGACCAGACTCTGGTCTGACTCGAATACGTATAAGCTGTAAAATAAAGGGCACAGTCTAGATATCCCATAAATGTAAACCTCTATGTCTCAATCCACAATGTACATCAGTATACAAGAAAGAGCTATATGTGCTAAGGTCGGCCGCCCAATAACACACTAACTCGAATAGACTCGAGAGGAAGTATGAGTCTACAAAACTAGGCTACAACAGCAGATGAATAATCAATGTAAAATAACCATAATGCCGGTAGATATAATGTGAGTACCTGGTACCATGCTCGTAAGATATGCCACTCCATCAGTATCTCCAAGTGCTCCGTAATCATCTATGCTGCAAAACTGGCAGGGAACCAGGTCCTCAGAGGGACGTAACAAGGTACAGAAATATAGCATGCCAAGTAAACAGAAAGTACAAGTGCACGACAGGGTACTCTATCATAACCAACTAGTGTGACTCAGTTTAAAGACAACGTTCGACGCGTGGGCTGTCCAAAATAAAACCGCAGCTCCGAACACAGAGACACACGGGTCGTACCGTAGCTCCGAGCACAGAGACACACGGGTGAAACAATTACACTAGAAACAGGTATCACTAGAAACAGGTATCACTAGAAAATACTACATATATATAAGCGCGTGCAGAGTAGCCCAAACGTCTAGTAACTGTCTTCCCCTTCCCCAAGCGGTCAACGATTGTGCGTTGAACCTGAACCTCTAACAGTCTCGACACACGAAAGATAACACAACAGACGCGACCCTAAGGTCGTCCCAGTCTCTGGTCATGATGTCAGTATCAGGATACAGGAATCTGGCACGATCACAATAACCATAAGCTCGTCCCAGTCTCTGGTCATGATGTCAGTATCAGGATACAGGAATCTGGCACGATCACAGTGTATGAGTGTGTCCTGGGGTATCGATGTACTCTGGTATGTGCATCGAGGTGCTATGAAGCATCTAGTATTTATTCTAAGACGTAAAGTCGAATGTCAACACCCGGTTGCGATCCGGACGTGAAGTATCGAACGTCAACATAACTACGTGCACAATGTACATAACGAAACAATAAATATCTGTAACTGAAATACAGGGTGGCAAGGTACACTTGCCTGCGTCCAGCTACTGATGACGGGGATCCGGTACCACGTCCAAGTCCGCAGGTCCCGTAGTACCTAGAGATGAGATACAAACAAAAAAAATTAATAATCGGTTCCACGACAGACAGTGATGCGACACACATCTACTCCTAAACTCAGTCTCAAACCCAAGTAGTTAACTAATAATTCACAGACCTCAATCTCTGCTCCTTGATTCGAATGTTACCTATCTCTTATCAACCACCTGTATAATATCATCAGACCCAAATCCTAATTCTTACCATATTCATCACGTGATTCAGTAGTTCAGGTATGCCCATTCCTCGTCAGTATTTACTTATTAAATATTAAGTCTTCCTTTATACAACCTTCATTACATTTCACCCAAAATTACTGTTCATCAATGCACATAAATTAATATGTTAAACCCTTAATCTCAATGCCTATTATTTAAACCCATTTTATAAACTTATGAAGGACGAACCCTAAACTTACCTCCACAATTTAATCCTCATTAATCTGTTTAGCATTTCCTCCCATGTAATATATTCCGAACATTTATAAAAAAAAAACAAAACCTAAGCCTTCAATGAAATCCTTTATCGTTTTATGATTTATTTGCAAACACTAAACCTAAACCTTCAATGCAAAATATTAAAAATCATTTTAATCCATGCAATTTAACAACTCATTTATAACCCTTAATTAATTGATCCAGCATTTTTTCAATCATGTGCAATATTCATCACATCTAGTTAAATCAAGCTCTAAACTCCCATGCAATTAAACAATTCTAACCTAAACCTTAATCCAATATTAAACCCTATTCTCAAATCATCCAAATCAACATTAACTTTAATCGTCATAGTTCAAGTACTACACTACACTGACATATACTTATACCAACATTTATTAAACACAACCCTAGCTATGCAAGTCCATATAAAATTAAACATAGAGAGGGTGAGGGAGTCGATACCTCGTCGAGGCTAGCTGGCCGGAGGGGTGATGGCCGGAGAGCAAGCTGGAGGTGGACGAGCTGAGGGTGGTCGAATGGATGGTATAAGGAGCTTGTGGTGGTGGTGGTGTACCCGGACAGGGAGGAGATGAGGAAGTCGGAGCAAGGTGGTGCTGGCGGTGGCTACCGGAGTCTTCGGGGATAGCAGGCCGGAACCTCGTGGCTGCGTCTAACTGGAGGTGGTGGCTGGGTGGAATGGTGGTGGAGGCTGGTGGTTGACGGGGTGGTGGAAGAGGTGGGGGAGTAAAGATGGAGGTGGCCGAGAGGGGTGGCTGAACAGCAGGCCGGAGCTCGGCCAGATGTGAGCTCGTAGTGGTGGAAGTAATGGCGGACGGGGGAGTAAAGATGGAGGTGGCCGAGAGGGGTGGCTGAACAGCAGGCCGGAGCTCGGCCAGATGTGAGCTCGTAGTGGTGGAAGTAATGGCGGACGGGGGAGCAGTAGGTTGTCAGAGGGGATCTCGGCCGGAGGGGATAACTCATGACAGTGGTGGATGGACGTCGGGTGAAGTGGGTAGCTGGAGACGACGAGCAGGCCGAAGAGATGGCCGGAGGCAACTCTGCTGCGCCGGACGGGGGACTCGCACGGTGGTGCTCGGGCCCGCCGGAGAGGAGGTAGTAGCAGCGCCGGATCGGGGTGGCTGGGTTCGGCGCGGCCAGCGATGTGGAGCAGGCCGGAGTGCAGAGCCGACCGAAGTCGAGTGGAGCAGGCCGGAGTGCCGTGCACAGGCCGGAGCCACCAGGCCGGAGTCACTGTGCACAGGCCGGAGCTCGGGCCGGACTGCTCCTCCACACAGAAGAAGAAGAAGGTTGAAGAAGAAGAAAGAAATGGAGGAGGAAAAGAGAATGGAGTTTCTTTGCATGAAAAATAAATGAAGGAGGAGAGAGAGGTTGGGGGGTTTTCTAGGCATGGGGATTAGGGCCTGCCTTGGGGTTTGTGAGGGTGAGGGTGAGTTGATGGGATGCTTTATAGGGGATTGGGAATTGGATGGAGGGTTTGGATCCATCCATTCAAAATGGGTGGATGAGATTTAACATGAAGAGGAGAGGGTTTCTTCATGTGAGGAATAGGTGGGTGAGATTGGGACCCTATATTGGGACCCTCTCAAATAATCATAACCAATGAGGTGTTGCCAATAATTCAATAATTGCAAATAAGCCCCCTTAAATTCGAGAATTTGCATGGACACATGAAATGATGCAAAAAATTGCAGAGAAAATATATTTAAAAATTGTCATGGTGAGGGGGGGTATTGTGCGTTAGGCGCGGGTCAAATTTGAAGGGCATTGGGATTAATTTAATATTAAAATAGAATTTACAAAGTTGGTAAACCCGATTTAAATAACGATAACGCGTCCCGCGAATTTAATTTAATTGGGGCCCGCGGGGTCAAAATTTGGAAATGACGCAAAGGCCAAAAATGGTGGGGGCTTAGAGTCAGTCTTGGACCCTTTAGTTGGTCCAGCTCAACGGGTTAAGTTGGTACCCCAAAATCGAGGGTAACGACACAGGTGTCCGACACGGAATTAAAATACGGGTTACGATTTTCGGAATGTTGCGCAATTAATTTAGAGCACACGAAAGTTGATTTTAACAGTCAGAAAAGTCCAGTGCCTAATTTGGCGAGTTGAGTCGAGTATACAATATTTGTACGGAATTTATGGGCTGAAAATGGGCTCCGAATAATTAGACAACGATGGGGCGTCTCAATGTTTTAAATAAATTGGATTTAAAATTCCAGGTAAATATCCTCAACTCTAAACCTCAATATCTTTTATCAAAAATTTTCCTGGCCCACTCTAACTATCTACAGAATAAATTGAGGGGGTTTACATTCTTCCCAACTTAGAAAAATTTCGTCCCCGAAATTAAAAGTAAAGCACGATAATATCTAACAGAATTTTAAAATAACTAGTAATTAAATTGCCGTACGTAAATTCGTACCTTGCTCCTCAAATAAGTACGGGAATCGCTGCCGAATAGAATCCTCGCGCTCCCAAGTAGACTCGCCTGGTGAATGGTGCTTCCATGCCACTCTGACCAGTCAAATCGTCTGTCCTCTCAAAGTCTTCTTGCTGCGGTCGAGGATCTCAACTGGCTGCTCTACGTATGACAGACTAGGCCCGACTATAATCTCTGAATGATCAAGCACGTTGCTAGGGTCTGCGACATATCTCCTCAGCTGCGATACGTGAAATACGTCATGTACTCCCTCTAATGATGAAGGTAATGCAAGACGGTATGCCACTTTGCCAACTCATTCCAGAATGTCAAAAGGTCCGATATACCTCGGACTCAGCTTGCCTCTGCCTTCTGCCTCTGAATCTGATGGTACCACGAGTGGGCGATATCCTCAAAAATACGTGGTCACCCTCCTTGAACTCCAATGGTCTACGGTGCGCATCTGCCCAGTGTTTCTGTCTGTCCTGTGCTGAGCGCAGGTGGCTCTGAATCTGCTTGACCTTCTCTACTGTCTGTGTCACCAATTCTGGACCAAGTATCTGACGCTCTCCCACGTCACTCCAACAAACTGGCGACCTACATTTCCTGCCGTACAGTGCCTCATAGGGTGCCATCTGTATGCTGGCCTGGTAACTGTTATTGTAGGAGAATTCCACCAAGTGTAGATGGTCCTCCCAAGATCCTCTAAAATCAATCATGCACGCTCTCAACATATCCTCTAATATCTGTATCGTGCGCTCTGACTGTCCGTCGGTCTGAGGATGATACGCAGTGCTGAACTTGAGACGAGTTCCTAAGCTCTCCTGCATACTCCACCAAAAATGTGACGTGAATCTGGAATCACGATCCGATACGATGCTGACAGGCACTCCATGTAATCGTACTATCTGCCTCATATACATGTCAGCTAGTATCTCTGTGGATTGTCCAACTCTGAAGGGCAAGAAATGTGCAGACTTGGTGAGTCTGTCTACGACAACCCAAACTGCATCCTTCCCGCTAGGGCTTTGCGGGAATCCTGTGACGAAGTACATGGTAATGTGTTCCCACTTCCACTCGGGAATGGGTAGTGGCTGCAATAATCCTGCAGTCCTCTGATGTTCAGCCTTGACTTGCTGACAAACTAAACACTTCGCCACAAATCTTGCAATTTCTCTCTTCATTCTATGCCACCAGAAATGCTATCTCAAGTCTCGGTACATCTTCGTACCCCCGGGATGAATGGAATAAATCGAGCTATGAGCCTCGGTCATCAATTCTTGGCGTAGCTCGCCACTCGGAACATATAGGCGATCTCCACACCTTAATGTTCCGTCTTCATGAATCCTGAGTCTTGTCTGCATGCCGGCCTCTGTTCTCTCTCGCAGACGTCGAAATCTCGCTTCTTTAGGCAATGATGCCTTAATCCTCTCAATGAACCTCGAGACTGGTCATCTGTCCATCCTTGCTTGGCAATACATTCTCAATCCTGAGTTCCTGAAAATCCTCTAACATCTGGCGACAAGTCGTAAGCTACATTTGCTTTGCCAGGGTGGGACTGCGACTTGATTTTATAATTTGTCATCAATTCCAGCCAGTGTCTCTGTCCCATGTTGAGCTCCTTCCTTGTGTAGGCATACTTCAGACCTTTGTGTTCTGTATAAATCTCAACAGGCTCTCTATAAGGGTAGTGTCGTCATAGCTTCAGTGCAATATCACTGCAGCTAACTCCAAGTCGTGCGTCGGATAGTTCTTCTCATGAACTCTCAGCTGTCTCGATGCGTAGGCTATCACCTTGCCTTGTTGCATCAGTACACATCCCAATCTGCTCCCTGACGCATCACTGTACACTACAAATCCTCCTGATCCTGAAGGTAGTGTCAAAATCGGTGCTGATGTCAGACGCTTCTTCAGCTCATCGAAAGCCGCCTGACACTCATTGGTCCAGATAAACTCTTTGCCTTTATGTGTCAGTCGCGTCATAGGCGCAGCTATCCTCAAAAAGTTTTCCACGAACCTCCGGTAATATCCGGCAAGTCCGAGGAAACTCCTAACCTCCGTAACTGATGTAGGGGTAGGCCAGGTCTCTACTGCAGCTATCCTCTCCGGATCAACTGATAGTCCATCTCCGGTGATTACGTGTCTCAGAAATGGTACTCTATCCAAGTAAAACTCATATTTGCTGAGTTTGGCATACAGCCTCTCATGTCTCAGTGTTTCCAACACAATCTTGAGATGTCTCTCGTGCTTCTCCTGGTCCTCGGAATACATCAAGACGTCGATGAACACCACCACGAACTTATCCAAGTACTGGTGGGAAACCTTGTTCCTCAAGCTCATAAATACTGCTGGCACGTTGGTTAAACCAAACATCATGACTAAAAACTCATAGAGCACATTCTTCGTCCGAAGCGCCGTCTTCGGAATGTCTTATCCCGTACCTTGATCTGATGTTAGCCTGATCTGAGATCGACCTTTGTGAATACAAAATGCGCTGCTAAGCCAATCCAATAATTTATCGCTGCATAGCATAGGGTACTTGTTCTTTATCATTACTGCACTTTACGCCCTGTAATCGATATGCAACGTACCTTCCCGTCCTTCTTCGGTATCACAAGATGGGTACTCCCCATGGAAAACACTAGTCCGACTGAATCCCTTGACTAAGAGGTCCTCTACTATGGACCTTCAACTCAACCAACTATATCGGTGCTAGTCTGAAGACGAGAAAAAAAACTGGCTCGACTCTGGGAGTCAACTCCTTAACAAACTCCATCTCTCTGTCAGGTGGCAGGCCTAGAAGATCCTCTAGAAGCACATCCTCAAACTCTGATATAATATGGTGATACACTGGTTCACCTCCTGCATTGTATACCCCTAAGGTAGATGGGCACCATACTCCTGGGCTTTCTGAACTCAACTCAGGGTAACCTGGTGGTCTAAAAATATAATGCACTACGTCGACAATCTAGTGTCGCGTGGTATTGGCTCAATCAACTCATGTTAGGACGGTGTCATCGTCCAGACTTAATCCTCAAAATAAATTCTCCTGTTCTGTTTACCACACTAATCCTCCAAAAGAAAAAAATTTCTTCCTGCCTAATATAAAATTTTCTTTTCTCCTCAAGATTTTCCCTAAAATTTTATTCCTCGATTTTTTTTTCGTTATTCATCTCTCTAAGTCACAAAGTGCATTTATAATAATGATATCACCCAAGCACATACTAAAATTTCTGGTATTAGATCATCATCTTCCAAGTGAGAGCTTAAAATTTTATCTCCTCTAGTCCATAACGTCATTCCTGGTATTGCTATCATATACAACCACTAGTTTCCAACATCAGGCTATGTATTTCCGTAAATTATTCTAGGTCATGATCAACAATCCTTACTGCTCTCAGTACTTCCAAGATCACTGCTACCTCAAGTACGGGTAGGGTACTTCTAGGTCCAACTCTCTTGCCAACCTTCCACACTAGTTCTAGAATCCAAAGAACCCATCAATCTATCCTGATAAGGTAACAATCTTCTCCGAGAAAGGTATACAAATTATGTCTTCTGTCGTCTGGTCTTCTATCTTCTTCTGGAGGGAATTCATCGGTCACAAGTATTCGTCTCCCCGAACAATAGGGGACGAGAAACAAGGATATCGATATTGACGAAGATTGAACGAATGCAAATTGGAAGTCCAAGGGCGTTAATCACATACAAAGAGATTTTAAAATCGATTATGGATTGAGATCCTATTCAACAATCATAATATCTTTTCCTAATTTGCAGGCTCGCTTGGCACAGTCAGGTGACCAAGACGATTTAAATCGGACCTGCATGGGCCACCACAAAAACATGTCACGCCCCAGTCCCAAAATACGTAGGACCAGGAATACGTGACACGCCAGCTACGCATTCGACCAGACTCTGGTCTGACTCGAATACGTATAAGCTGTAAAATAAAGGGCACGGTCTAGATATCCCATAAATGTAAACCTCTATGTCTCAATCCACAATGTACATCAGTATACAAGAAAGAGCTATATGTGCTAAGGTCGGCCGCCCAATAACACACTAACTCGAATAGACTCGAGAGGAAGTATGAGTCTACAAAACTAGGCTACAACAGCAGATGAATAATCAATGTAAAATAACCATAATGCCGGTAGATATAATGTGAGTACCTGGTACCATGCTCGTAAGATATGCCACTCCATCAGTATCTCCAAGTGCTCCGTAATCATCTATGCTGCAAAACTGGCAGGGAACCAGGTCCTCAGAGGGACGTAACAAGGTACAGAAATATAGCATGCCAAGTAAACAGAAAGTACAAGTGCACGACAGGGTACTCTATCATAACCAACTAGTGTGACTCAGTTTAAAGACAACGTTCGACGCGTGGGCTGTCCAAAATAAAACCGCAGCTCCGAACACAGAGACACACGGGTCGTACCGTAGCTCCGAGCACAGAGACACACGGGTGAAACAGTTACACTAGAAACAGGTATCACTAGAAACAGGTATCACTAGAAAATACTACATATATATAAGCGCGTGCAGAGTAGCCCAAACGTCTAGTAACTGTCTTCCCCTTCCCCAAGCGGTCAACGATTGTGCGTTGAACCTGAACCTCTAACAGTCTCGACACACGAAAGATAACACAACAGACGCGACCCTAAGGTCGTCCCAGTCTCTGGTCATGATGTCAGTATCAGGATACAGGAATCTGGCACGATCACAATAACCATAAGCTCGTCCCAGTCTCTGGTCATGATGTCAGTATCAGGATACAGGAATCTGGCACGATCACAGTGTATGAGTGTGTCCTGGGGTATCGATGTACTCTGGTATGTGCATCGAGGTGCTATGAAGCATCTAGTATTTATTCTAAGACGTAAAGTCGAATGTCAACACCCGGTTGCGATCCGGACGTGAAGTATCGAACGTCAACATAACTACGTGCACAATGTACATAACGAAACAATAAATATCTGTAACTGAAATACAGGGTGGCAAGGTACACTTGCCTGCGTCCAGCTACTGATGACGGGGATCCGGTACCACGTCCAAGTCCGCAGGTCCCGTAGTACCTAGAGATGAGATACAAACAAAAAAAATTAATAATCGGTTCCACGACAGACAGTGATGCGACACACATCTACTCCTAAACTCAGTCTCAAACCCAAGTAGTTAACTAATAATTCACAGACCTCAATCTCTGCTCCTTGATTCGAATGTTACCTATCTCTTATCAACCACCTGTATAATATCATCAGACCCAAATCCTAATTCTTACCATATTCATCACGTGATTCAGTAGTTCAGGTATGCCCATTCCTCGTCAGTATTTACTTATTAAATATTAAGTCTTCCTTTATACAACCTTCATTACATTTCACCCAAAATTACTGTTCATCAATGCACATAAATTAATATGTTAAACCCTTAATCTCAATGCCTATTATTTAAACCCATTTTATAAACTTATGAAGGACGAACCCTAAACTTACCTCCACAATTTAATCCTCATTAATCTGTTTAGCATTTCCTCCCATGTAATATATTCCGAACATTTATAAAAAAAAAACAAAACCTAAGCCTTCAATGAAATCCTTTATCGTTTTATGATTTATTTGCAAACACTAAACCTAAACCTTCAATGCAAAATATTAAAAATCATTTTAATCCATGCAATTTAACAACTCATTTATAACCCTTAATTAATTGATCCAGCATTTTTTCAATCATGTGCAATATTCATCACATCTAGTTAAATCAAGCTCTAAACTCCCATGCAATTAAACAATTCTAACCTAAACCTTAATCCAATATTAAACCCTATTCTCAAATCATCCAAATCAACATTAACTTTAATCGTCATAGTTCAAGTACTACACTACACTGACATATACTTATACCAACATTTATTAAACACAACCCTAGCTATGCAAGTCCATATAAAATTAAACATAGAGAGGGTGAGGGAGTCGATACCTCGTCGAGGCTAGCTGGCCGGAGGGGTGATGGCCGGAGAGCAAGCTGGAGGTGGACGAGCTGAGGGTGGTCGAATGGATGGTATAAGGAGCTTGTGGTGGTGGTGGTGTACCCGGACAGGGAGGAGATGAGGAAGTCGGAGCAAGGTGGTGCTGGCGGTGGCTACCGGAGTCTTCGGGGACAGCAGGCCGGAACCTCGTGGCTGCGTCTAACTGGAGGTGGTGGCTGGGTGGAATGGTGGTGGAGGCTGGTGGTTGACGGGGTGGTGGAAGAGGTGGGGGAGTAAAGATGGAGGTGGCCGAGAGGGGTGGCTGAACAGCAGGCCGGAGCTCGGCCAGATGTGAGCTCGTAGTGGTGGAAGTAATGGCGGACGGGGGAGTAAAGATGGAGGTGGCCGAGAGGGGTGGCTGAACAGCAGGCCGGAGCTCGGCCAGATGTGAGCTCGTAGTGGTGGAAGTAATGGCGGACGGGGGAGCAGTAGGTTGTCAGAGGGGATCTCGGCCGGAGGGGATAACTCATGACAGTGGTGGATGGACGTCGGGTGAAGTGGGTAGCTGGAGACGACGAGCAGGCCGAAGAGATGGCCGGAGGCAACTCTGCTGCGCCGGACGGGGGACTCGCACGGTGGTGCTCGGGCCCGCCGGAGAGGAGGTAGTAGCAGCGCCGGATCGGGGTGGCTGGGTTCGGCGCGGCCAGCGATGTGGAGCAGGCCGGAGTGCAGAGCCGACCGAAGTCGAGTGGAGCAGGCCGGAGTGCCGTGCACAGGCCGGAGCCACCAGGCCGGAGTCACTGTGCACAGTCCGGAGCTCGGGCCGGTCTGCTCCTCCACACAGAAGAAGAAGAAGGTTGAAGAAGAAGAAAGAAATGGAGGAGGAAAAGAGAATGGAGTTTCTTTGCATGAAAAATAAATGAAGGAGGAGAGAGAGGTTGGGGGGTTTTCTAGGCATGGGGATTAGGGCCTGCCTTGGGGTTTGTGAGGGTGAGGGTGAGTTGATGGGATGCTTTATAGGGGATTGGGAATTGGATGGAGGGTTTGGATCCATCCATTCAAAATGGGTGGATGAGATTTAACATGAAGAGGAGAGGGTTTCTTCATGTGAGGAATAGGTGGGTGAGATTGGGACCCTATATTGGGACCCTCTCAAATAATCATAACCAATGAGGTGTTGCCAATAATTCAATAATTGCAAATAAGCCCCCTTAAATTCGAGAATTTGCATGGACACATGAAATGATGCAAAAAATTGCAGAGAAAATATATTTAAAAATTGTCATGGTGAGGGGGGGTATTGTGCGTTAGGCGCGGGTCAAATTTGAAGGGCATTGGGATTAATTTAATATTAAAATAGAATTTACAAAGTTGGTAAACCCGATTTAAATAACGATAACGCGTCCCGCGAATTTAATTTAATTGGGGCCCGCGGGGTCAAAATTTGGAAATGACGCAAAGGCCAAAAATGGTGGGGGCTTAGAGTCAGTCTTGGACCCTTTAGTTGGTCCAGCTCAACGGGTTAAGTTGGTACCCCAAAATCGAGGGTAACGACACAGGTGTCCGACACGGAATTAAAATACGGGTTACGATTTTCGGAATGTTGCGCAATTAATTTAGAGCACACGAAAGTTGATTTTAACAGTCAGAAAAGTCCAGTGCCTAATTTGGCGAGTTGAGTCGAGTGTACAATATTTGTACGGAATTTATGGGCTGAAAATGGGCTCCGAATAATTAGACAACGATAGGGCGTCTCAATGTTTTAAATAAATTGGATTTAAAATTCCAGGTAAATATCCTCAACTCTAAACCTCAATATCTTTTATCAAAAATTTTCCTGGCCCACTCTAACTATCTACAGAATAAATTGAGGGGGTTTACACCCCCCCCCCCTCACGCACACTCCGTCAGTGCCGTCCGCCTGCATCCGCTTCGCCCTTTTTGCTCCTCAGCGCCCTCGCGCTGCCCTTGCAGCAACCTACTCGCCACGTCTGAGCTGTGCCCCCCCCCCCCCCCCTCTCCTTCGGTCGTCGGAGCCGGAGAGAGAAGAGCTGCCGAAGAGAGAGAATGAGAAGGGTCATTTGACCTCTTCAGTTAATAATGTTAAAATAAGAATGGAAAAAGTGTATTAAGTTGATGCCTATAAAAATTAAAAATAAGTTGAAAATTTTAAGTAGTTGAGGATATTAAGTAATAATTTAGCCTAAATATAATCTGTCCGGAATATTTTGGAACGAAGACAGCAGTAAATCTTTATACAATCTTGGAGAGGGGAATGAATTAAAAGTTACTGTAACTTGACCACTTTAGACCTCTGGTCCACCCAGACAGACTTGAACCCTGGCCAACTTTGTTGCAGAGAATGTGGGGAACCCTACTCTATTCCCACCCCCACCCCCACCCCCACCCCCACCCCTGTCAAAACATGGTTCAACAATCAACACCAAAACAGGCCCTCTGCTCCTGCTGCTGCTTGTGAATCTTATCATCTCCAAAACACGTAAACGATCGAGGGCATTCACTGCAGCTGCAGCTGCTGCTACACGATAATTCTGTCCGATTTCTGTCCCCCATATATGACATGTGGATCCTACCGAACAAATCATAAAAATAAAAAATTTAAAAACAGATGCAAATAGGAAGGAAACAGAATACATAACAGAGTTATCCGGACAGCTGATTCGGTCTGCTGCTACACTAGTAATACTACTACGTACGAAGCCCTCCACCATTATTGTTCATTCTAAATAATTAAAGCTTCTGAGAGGAGAGGAGAGAAGAGAAGAGAAGAGAACTGTTGAGGACGCAGTGTGTATTTTTGTGTGCATGTGTTGGAATATGGGCAGTGATAGGGAGGAATTTAAAGGCTGCATCTGGTGCTGCACCGCGGCCCCCATGTGTTCCTCCTCGCTGCAGCAACCGCTGGCACGCGAGCCCATGCGTAACTGCTTGGGAGCCAGCTCGTGGTACTGCATGTCGCGACTCTAGTTATTGCACACTTGAAGCAATTCCCTTTTCCTCTGCTATGGACATGCACAGATGCTAGCTGCTGGTTAATGAGGAGGAGTAGGACGAGATGTCAGGATTTCATTCTGGAGTCTCTTATTTCATTCTGGAGTTTTCTTCTATCCCCCTGTTTCTAAGAGCATCATTAGTCCATCCCAATTTATAGATTTTAGATTCAGAATGTAGAATTAATTTGGTAGAATAGTAAAATTTATTTCAAGTTCAAATTTTTAGATTCTCAGATCCAATTCATAAACAGAAGAGAAGTTATAGGTTGGGTCTGAATTTTTTACATTTAGAATATATGAACTCATTTTATAGAATAGTAAGTCTCAATTTGGATCTCAAATTTCTAGATTTTACATTTATTTTATTTTTTTTGCATTAAATTTTGACCACACAATCATTGGGACCAAATGTCACTTAATCATTTTCTACTATTCTAAAAAAAAACTCTTTTTTTTTTTTTACATAGATTCTTGTAAGAAACAAATGATCCATATCACAATAAATTGGTATGTCATAATTTACATAACTATGCTACAAAATCTCATATTATTACAAAAAATCATGTATAGTGCATTTACTTTGGTTCATGTTAATTTTTTCGAAGATCAAACCATGACTGAACCAAACTGGTCGGTAATTAATAAAACAATTTTTTTAAATAAAGTAATAAATTTATAAATAATTGCAAGAAAAGGGAGGGGTTCGTTGAAATTACAGGGAGGGGGAGAACTCGTCAACTGAGTTGGCGGGTTGTTGGGGGGATGAACGTGCCCGCCAACTCAGTTGGCGAGATACGTACAGGCCGCCAACTGAGTTGGCGAGGGAGGGTGAGTTGGAGGCTGTACCCGCCAACTTACTTGGCGAGTGAGGGTCCGTTGATCTGTGCCCGCCAACTTACTTGGCGAGTGATTGTCCGTTGAGGATTGGAGGAAGGATTATAGCCGTTGCACAACGGCTATTACATTCAACACTCTCACTCTATATATTTCCTATCTCAACCAAATCATCCAACACTCTCACTCTGTTCCCTCTCTTCCCTCTAGCAAAGTCCCCAGTACTCTCTCTGCCTCTAGCAAAGCTTCAGTCAAAGTTCTGCCTGCAGCTAAAGTTCATCTGAGTTTCTTGTAGCAAAAGTTCTCAATCGTCATGGATCGTAGCGTAAGAATTGTATGCTCGCACGGCGGTAAAGTAAATGGGTTAAATTACGAATGAGGAGAAAATATAATTTTTTCAACTTATCCGAATATTAGTTTTGAAAATATACGTAATCATATTATTGAACGTTGTTCTATTCATTATGATTTTATTCTTAAGTCTATTTTTGGCTCTAATTATTTTTGATAGATAGTGAAGATGCATGGAATTATATTCTTGAGATTAATTCACAATCACAGTATATAAAAATATATGTTATTAAAGTAGCAGCAACATTAGATAATAGAAATAATGAATATTTTTCTGAATATCAGCATGTTAGTTCGGGTGCTAGTTCTTCTCAACAAATTATTTTATTTTTCCAAGAAAGTCATTCATCAGATGAATCTAACCATGATGATGATAGTGACAACAACGATGGAAATAGTGATAATTTAGTTGAAAATATAGATTCTACTGTAGATGATGATATTGTAAAAGCTATCATTGATGAAGTATTTAAGGGACAATCATTTCCTAGTCCTTCTCACTTTAGAAGCTTTATAAGTAATTTAGCAATTAAATATAATTTTAGTTGTTCAGCTAGTGTTATGAATAATGCTCGTGAAATTATATATAGTTGTGATCAACCGAATTGTAATTGGAGAGTATATGTCAAATCTATTGGAATTGGTGATATAGTTAAAGTTAGTACATTAGAAAATCGTCATTCTTGTTTAGGGAGACTTAGTACAGGACGTCATCGACTACCTACTGCTGCATGGATTAAGACCATGATAATTGACATTATTAGATATAATCAGTCATATAGTCCATCACAAATTGTTAAAAATATATATAGGGAGCACCGTATACAAGTTAGTTATTCCAAAGCCTGGAGAGCCCGAGAGACAGCATTAGCTGAAATTAATGGTAGTTATGATGAGGCATACGCTAGTCTTGAGGAGTATTGTTATAGAATTATGGAGACAAATTCAGGTAGTACATGTTTTATTAAAATTGCCGAAAATAATAGCTTTCAACGAATTTTTATTTGTTTTAAGTCATGTATTGATGGATTTTTAAGGGGTTGTTTACCGATTATTAGTACTAATGCTACATTTCTTTTGTCTAAATATCAAGGTATCTTATTTATTGCTTGTGCTCACGATCCTAACTATCAATTATATCTTATAGCTTATGCTATTGCTGAAGGTGAGAATAGTGATTCTTGGTCTTGGTTTTTAAATTCTCTTAAAATATGTTTTGAAAGTTGTTTTAATGATTGGAGTACAATTTCATTTATATCTGACAAACAAAAAGGATTAATAAATGTTGTTCGTGCAATTTTTTCTGTATATCCTCATTTTTTTTGTATTCAGCATTTTAAATAAAACATGAAAAAAATTACCAAAGAACCAGTATTTCAACACTTGTTAGACTCGTTTACTAGATCATATAATGAAACGGATGCAGAGAGTGTGTTTGATATAATTAAAACCGAGAACATAATTTTGTACGATTGACTTATTGGTGTAAACGATGAAAGTCGTCTATTTGAACATTGGATAGCAGCGTATGCTACTTGTCCTAGACTAGATATTAACACTTCTAATCTTGCTGAATGTTTCAATAACTGGATTAAGAAATTACGAGATAAGCCAATAACAATACTTCTCGATGGTATTAGAGCCAAGATTATTACACTTTATGACAATTGTAGAAAGAATGCTGAAAATATAGACACAGATTATTGTCCGAAGATGTTAAAGACCATGGCTTGTATTATCAAAGAGAAGAATCACCTAGAAATATTATCTATTGATAGTTATAAGTTTGAAATAATAGACCGTGCAACAAGTAGAACCTATATTGTTAATATAACCGACAGATCTTGTACATGTTTTAGATGGTACCATACTTATATACCATGTATACATACATGTTTTGTTTGTAGATGTTACAATATTATTATTGATAGTTTTTATCCTGCAGTATTTTCGACGGAGACCTTGAAAAGTATATACGCACAAAAAATGCAGCCAATTCCAGTTTCCTACAAGATCCAAGATCCTTTGGTTAGAGGAGAAATTGGGGTACCAGATGTAAGACGCAAAGCCGGAAGACCAAAGAAGAACCGCATCAAACCCCGGGATTCATCGACGTTAGATCTTCGTTGCAGTAATTGTGGTACGATTGGACACAACCGAAGAAGATGTACTAGTCAACCGAGAGAGTAAAATAGAATTGTTCAATACAAACTAAAAAATATTGTAATAGTGAGTCTGATACTGAAAGTCTACTTAAGAATTGTTCAATACCTAAATATTGCAATCAAACATTGTTACAAATCGTACAAATATTGCAATCATACATTGTTACAAATTATCTACTCATCCTCCTCCTCGTCTTGTTGAGTTTGGGTAGGCAGCGTTGCTGATGGAGTCGAAAAAAATTGTGTGAATATCTGGTAGCTTTCATCTCCAGCAGTCTGGCAACTAAGGCCCGCTCCAGCATACTGGTAACTCGGGTCCGTTCCAGCTTACTGGTCACTAGGGCTCGCTCCTAATCCATTCCTCCACGCGCACACACCTGCTATTTTTTTTTGAAATATTTTAGCAAATATTTTCAGTCAAAATATAAAAATTAGCATATATTCTCACTAGCTTAAAAACTAACAAATATTCTCAATTGTTGATAGAACAGTCGTAATTTTTGTTAAAATAGTGGATGTATATTCTAACATTTTTAACTGGTCCGTACAGAAAATAGAAGCATTTGTTAATAATTTTAAAAAACAGAGATATATGTTAGTTTTTATATTTTTACTGGAATATTTACTATTTTTTTTTTAAGTGCAGTAAGGAAAAGGAAGATCATGCAGGTTAATTAGTTGGAATCTCGGGTGGTGAGGTGACAGGAGGAACCTTTCATCCAACCATCAGGTTGTGTTTCAATTCAAACGCATGCTTATCGTACTCAAAGTAGGTCCACGGGTAAGCCTCAAGGTGTCTATCGGATCGGATCGGATCGGATCGGGTCGGGTCGGGTCTGGTCGGGTCAGGTCGGTTCAGGGTTCCATTTGACAAAATTTGTCCGATTTTGGGTCCGATCGGACTTAGTTCAGAAGAGAAAGTGCACGGGTAGAGCTGGTCCGGACCAGAAGGAAGAAGGGTGAACCTAGCCCAGACCCGGACCCAGACCCAGGCCCGGGTAGCTTCAGGTGTCACGACCCGCACCCGAAAAATTGGGCATGAGTCGTGGGTACGTCCAGCCTACGCCGCAGCATCGGCGGTAGAACGCTGTCTAGGTCAACTAACTAAATAAATAATCTCACACAAAAATCGGGCATGACCTCTCCAAAAGGAGGGCAACCACACAATCAAAATATATAATCTGCCAAGATCTCAACTCCAAACGGAGGAGCAATATCAAATGATGATCTCAAGTACTCAATCACGAATCTAAGCACGATAGATAACAAAGAAGACTAACAGCTATAAAGTCTAACCACCTCCAACTACTACTACAACAACCACAACATCAATAATAATAATACAACAATATCCAAAATAATATACAAACAAGGTCTCAATCCAAAACCGGAGACAAATCCGGTGCTAAAAACTAATAAAAACAACAACAAGATCCTAGTGATCCCGGCTACCAACCCGGAAATCACCTCTAAACTAGAGGGTCCCTGTCTGCACCATCGACAGGCTCAGGTCCATAAAACGTCGGACACCAATCCTCCGGATACTCTGAAAAATATGTCCAGTCAGGACTGGAGCAAGTACATCTCTAACAGCAGTTCCATTTAAATGATAAAAACTATAAAACAGTTATAGCAAGTAGCAAGTAGGGTGAAGCAAGTATGAAACAAGAAATATAAATCACTGGTGCATAAAGGTAAAGATGCAAGAATATCAGGAACAAGATAGTAGTAACTGTAAGATACAAGAATCTAAGCTAAGATCAAGTCCGTGCACATGAACGTGTAGTGAGTCCAGCATGAAAAACATGTAGTGAGTCAAGTCCAGAAACATGTAAGTGAGACAAGTCAAGAAATGCATGAGAGTCCAGACTATAAAGAATGAACTCGGTGTCTTTGAAATACTTGTTTCGACATGTAAACGGCTAGGGGTAAGTACGGCTCACCGCGCACTGGGTGCACGGCTGCTATCATTCCAGATTAGACCAGAGGGAGTGATTCCTGATGATGCCAGATAGGAATGTTTACATGTCTACTCGAGTATTTCCCCGCCCCGACTAATACAAGTGGATCCAAGACCCGACACGCAAATCAAGATGAGTCCAGCCTGTACATGAATGATGCCTGTAGGTGATGCCTGTAGTGATTCCAGAATAGAGGCCAGAAACATGAAATGTACGTGTCGCAAGTAAATGAATCCAGAAATATCAATCAGTGTCCCGTGTGGTGCCAGAATAATCAGATGATACTATACTAGAAGCTGAATCATAATAAATATCAGATAATGAAAACTATCAGAGAATGTACTCGCCTGACGTCCTGAGCAACTGGCGATCCGAACTGGTGTCGCAAGGACCTAATGCGAAAAGCAAGGTTAAACAGGGTTCTAATGAGTTAAACAGATATAAAATAACTAAAAATAGGTTTCTAGGGTCGTTCTAGGTCAAACGGGTCAAACCGGTGAAATCTGGGTGAAAAAGTCAACTCTGGGTCCAAAAAGTCAACTCTAGGTCAAAACTAGGTCAAAAGTTGACTTTGGCGGTCAACCGAGTCAACTACGGTCAAGTCTGGGTCAAACTAGGGTGCTCCTGAAATTCTAGGTCAAACCGAGCTCATTAAGCTAGAAAACTCTCAAACTCGCCTCCTTGAGATACCGGGATACCCTCGGTATCCGATACCTCAACCTAGGCCACGCACCCCGCCTAAACCCGCTAAAACCTATGCTAGCACACGTAATTATATATATATAAACATATAAAAATCATTCCAAGACAAATCCTAGGCTATTGCTCAAAAACCCCGCTCGAAACCCAATACCTTAGTTATCTTGAGGTATTGAAATACCTTGGTATCTCAAGATATTGAGGTTTCGCTCTAAAACCCCTCTAACTAGCTATCTAGCTATTGAATATATACCTAGTTATTAATCTAGGCTAGATAATATATATATCTATCATATTTATATATATCTAAGCATATATGTACCTATGTATATATTTATCCACACACATTTACCCGATTACCCATATACCTTACCCTACGCATAAATATATATACTAACTATAATATATATATCTAGCTCTAGGTATATATATATATATATCTATGCATATAGATATAGGTATCTACCATATCTACCTATCTATCTATCCATAGATATCTATCTATCTATGTATTTAATCTATTTAACTATCTACGTATCTATCTAGCTACCTATTTATCTAATATCTATCTATTCACCTATCTAACTATCTATCTATTAATCTACCTATCTATCTAGTTAATATATCTATCTCATATATCTATCTATCTAGCTATGTATATATCTATCCATATAGATCTATATATCTAGCTATCCCTCTACCTATCCATCTACCTATCTAGTTATCTAGCTAACTAGATACCTATCTACTATCTATTCCTCTACCTATCTAGTTATCTAAAACTCTATCTAACTAACTATTATCTAACTATGTATCAATCTATCTATATCTATATATATATACCTCTCTCTAACTCTCCCTCGCATTGATACTGCTGCTGCTAGCTGCTCCTCACCTTGCTGCTGCTCGCTGTTCTGCAAACTGCTGCTGCAGCTACCTAGCTGCTGCCACTGCTTTTGCTGCTACTGCCACTGCTTTTGCTGCTACTGCACCTGCTTTTGCTGCTGCTGCCACTGCTTTTGCTGCTATGCTGCTGCTAGCTGCTGCTACTGCAGCTTTGCTGCTGCTGCAGCTACTGCAGCTGAAGCTGCTGCTGCTGCTCCAGAATCTGCCCCCCCCTCTCTCTCTCAAACACACACACACACACACGCCTATATATATATACACATATATATATATATATACATACATATATATATACACACACAACTCTATATATATATACACACTAACACACCTACTAACATATATATATACACACACATATTAACACATATTAACACATACACACTCATATACACAAACACATATCTATATATATATACAAACACACATATATCTATATACATATATACACTAATATCTATGTATATATATATACACCTATACACACTCACACACTAACATATATACTAATATCTATATATCCTCACTCACACACACTCACTCACACTAGCACACACCCTCACACACACACTCTCACACACACTAGCACACACATAAACACTCATACATATATATACAAATATATATACATATATATAAACTCATATGTATATACCTATAAACACTCACTCACACTCACACACACTCACCTACACACTCACACAAGCACTCACTCACACACTCACCTACACATAACCACACATATATACATAAATATATATATAAAAACTCACACACAATATATATATACACATATATATAAACAAACACAACACAACGCACACCACGCCCACAACGCCCACCAACGCACGCCCAACGACCCCGACACGCCCAAACACCCAAAAATATATAAAATATAACTTGAAACCTCTAGCACATACTCCCCGATACTAACCCAACGCGCGCACAAGCCCGAAACGAGGAAACCAAGTCGAAATGGCCGTTCGGTCATTTCGACGAACACGTGGTGCGCGGTTCGGAAAACCTCCTGAAACGCACACCAAACGAACTCGGAATCGGCCCAAAATTTACCCACGTGTCCTAAACGATGTCTAGATCCTAGAAAATGCGCTCCCGCGTCGATTCTAGGCCCGTGGCGGAAACGCACACGCACTTAGAATCGGCGACGACGAAAAGCCCCAATTTCGCCCGAAACGCCCGTTTCTCCGCGACGCGGCTTCCCGTGTCCGAACGGAGACACGCTCTCACCCTCACGACACCCGACAACGTCTACCTAGGTCCACCTAACCTAGGGCATCACCCAAAATTGGGCCAAATTCGGATTTCACCCGAAATCGACACAAAACCTAATGTCAAAGTCTCTAAACACTACCCAACTAGTTCCAACTTCCTCCCACGGGTAGCCTACGGGTCTATGAAGGTTCTAAAATATTAATTACACTATAAAAGAGTAATTACAAGGGGAAATTTAGGGTTTACCTCTTGGGAGTTGGAATCCCAAGCCAAAATCTCCAAATCTCTCCAAATTCACCTCCTACAAGCTCCAAGCCTCAAATCCAAGCTCCAACACCAAATCTAGGCTCTACCCACCTAGGTTAGGGAAAGATCTAGGGTTAGGGTTACATAAAGAAGAAGGAATGGAAGAAAGAAGGAAGAAAAGTGAACTTACTTGAAGTAGGAAGGAGAAAGGAAGAAGAAAAATGAGTGGAGAAGAAGAAGAAGAAGAAGATGAGAATGTGAAGGAGTGGCTGCTGGTTCACACGGGAATGGGGCTGGAAATAGGGCCGGCCAAGTGATTAAAAGGGTTCCACAAGTCTCCAATGTCCAAAATGCCCTCCCGTAACTCGGTTTTGGGTTCCGGGTTCCAAATGCACTCAAACTAGTTCCAAATCTCACCAACTAACCTCCTAAAAATAAAATAATAATTCTAAGCCCCAAAATAATTCTCACAAGGGTGTGGGCTGGGTCGGACATGGGTCCACTAGGGTCTGACATGGGTCCAGGCTAGCCAAAATCCTAAAACAATCAATAAAAATATAATACAATCAATAATTAATTATAAATACAATTAATTAAAAATAATGCACAATTAACTAAATTAAAAATAAAAAAAAAATACCCGGCTCTGGAAATGGGGTGGTGACAAGCCTATCCTCCTTAGAAAATTTCGTCCTCGAAATTTAAAGTCAATCACACTCCTCTAGGTCAAACCCCCAACAATCACAGTCAAGAAATTCTACCTAAACAACACACAAGATCAGGGTCCTACTGGTCGTGTTATTACAATCTCAATCGGGGTCACTACACTATCTACCACAGCACAAGGAAAAAAGTCTAACAGGTACTAATGAAGCACACCACAAGGAATGAAAAGGACAGGAAGAAGAAACAAGAGACAGACCTGCTAACCCGACATCCGTAGCATCGGCCTCCTCGACCGTCAACGCATAAGCCCTGCCCTGCTGGGGTGTATCCCTCTGCTGGTGCGGGGCATGATGCTGTGCCACAGATGGCCTAGCTCCAACTCTCTGATCCTGTGCTCCACCCAATGGAGGTGCAGTGGAGCAATCTCGCATCTGGTGAGCAGCGGATCCACAGAACAAACACACCTTCAGCCTCCTCCTACAAACATCCCAGGTGTGTCCTGCCTTCCTGCAGTAGGCACAAGTGGGCACCCTCTGATCCTGACCCTGCTGTGCTGCCTTCTGCACATAGGGACGCTTAGCTGGTACCGCACTACCACTGGCACTGCCTGAATCATCCCTGCCTCTCTTGGACTTGAGCTCCAAGTCATCCTCTGCTCTCTGAGCATCTCCTACTATCTGCTCAAAAGTCGCCTCGCGGTCGCTCCTGGTCAAAGACTTGACCGCCATAACCAAGCCCTTGCGAAACTTCCTCGCCTTGGCTGCCTCGCTCAAGCCATCCACAAATCTGCCCAAACGGCAGAACTCCGCTGCGTACTCGTCCACTGTCATGCTCCCTTGGACGAGTGCCTCAAACTGGCTCTCCAAAGCACTGAGCGCCACATCTGGGAAAAACTTCTCCTTAAAAAGCCTCTTGAAAGCCTCCCAAGTAAGCCCTGGCGCTGCGATCCTCGTATCTGTGCGATACCATGTCAAGGCAAGGTCGAACATCTGACTGCCCGCTGCCTCTATCTGCATGCTGTCTGGAATCTGCGCCAGCCTGAAGATTCCCTCAATCTGCTCTATCCAGTCATCCGCGTACAGGATCCCTTCTGTACCACGGAACTCCTTGGGCCGCATCCTCTGAAAGTCAATAATACTGCCCGGCCTCGGATGCTGAATCTGATCTGCCTGTGGCTGAACCTGTGCCACCCTATCCACTGCCGTCATGGCCACCTGGTGGGCGTTCTCAATGCCCAGCCTCATCACATCCACCTGACGGTGCTGCGCGTCCATCATCTCCCTGAAGAACGCAAACAACTGCGCGGCATCTACTGGAGCAGGAAGTGGTGGGGGAACCACCGGAATGACTGGGGTAGTCCTCGGATCGATAGGTGAAGGAGGATCCCCGAGAGAAGCAGATGCTCCCTCAACCGCAGGAGTGGTGAGTGGAGCGGTAGCAGCTGCCTGAATACGAGCTGGACGAGAGGTAGCAGACCTCTCCGAGGCAACTGCTGGAACGGTACGATGGGATCGTGTCTTCGGAGGCATCCTGAACACAGATCAAAAGAAGTCAATGCGGTGCAAGATACGATATCATCAAAGAAGGACAGTAATATTTCAAAAGAAAACAATTTCAGAATAATTAGATTGGAATTGTTCCTAGTCGTGATTGAGTACACTCTCATCCTAGATCCTAGATCCTACAGCAGGCTCGCAGCAGTACAACTAAGTTGTTGTACCACTACGACATCGCACTAATTGCGAATCGAGACCTGCATGGGGCCGCCACCAAAAACGTGTCACGACCCGCACCCGAAAAATTGGGCATGAGTCGTGGGTACGTCCAGCCTACGCCGCAGCATCGGCGGTAGAACGCTGTCTAGGTCAACTAACTAAATAAATAATCTCACACAAAAATCGGGCATGACCTCTCCAAAAGGAGGGCAACCACACAATCAAAATATATAATCTGCCAAGATCTCAACTCCAAACGGAGGAGCAATATCAAATGATGATCTCAAGTACTCAATCACGAATCTAAGCACGATAGATAACAAAGAAGACTAACAGCTATAAAGTCTAACCACCTCCAACTACTACTACAACAACCACAACATCAATAATAATAATACAACAATATCCAAAATAATATACAAACAAGGTCTCAATCCAAAACCGGAGACAAATCCGGTGCTAAAAACTAATAAAAACAACAACAAGATCCTAGTGATCCCGGCTACCAACCCGGAAATCACCTCTAAACTAGAGGGTCCCTGTCTGCACCATCGACAGGCTCAGGTCCATAAAACGTCGGACACCAATCCTCCGGATACTCTGAAAAATATGTCCAGTCAGGACTGGAGCAAGTACATCTCTAACAGCAGTTCCATTTAAATGATAAAAACTATAAAACAGTTATAGCAAGTAGCAAGTAGGGTGAAGCAAGTATGAAACAAGAAATATAAATCACTGGTGCATAAAGGTAAAGATGCAAGAATATCAGGAACAAGATAGTAGTAACTGTAAGATACAAGAATCTAAGCTAAGATCAAGTCCGTGCACATGAACGTGTAGTGAGTCCAGCATGAAAAACATGTAGTGAGTCAAGTCCAGAAACATGTAAGTGAGACAAGTCAAGAAATGCATGAGAGTCCAGACTATAAAGAATGAACTCGGTGTCTTTGAAATACTTGTTTCGACATGTAAACGGCTAGGGGTAAGTACGGCTCACCGCGCACTGGGTGCACGGCTGCTATCATTCCAGATTAGACCAGAGGGAGTGATTCCTGATGATGCCAGATAGGAATGTTTACATGTCTACTCGAGTATTTCCCCGCCCCGACTAATACAAGTGGATCCAAGACCCGACACGCAAATCAAGATGAGTCCAGCCTGTACATGAATGATGCCTGTAGGTGATGCCTGTAGTGATTCCAGAATAGAGGCCAGAAACATGAAATGTACGTGTCGCAAGTAAATGAATCCAGAAATATCAATCAGTGTCCCGTGTGGTGCCAGAATAATCAGATGATACTATACTAGAAGCTGAATCATAATAAATATCAGATAATGAAAACTATCAGAGAATGTACTCGCCTGACGTCCTGAGCAACTGGCGATCCGAACTGGTGTCGCAAGGACCTAATGCGAAAAGCAAGGTTAAACAGGGTTCTAATGAGTTAAACAGATATAAAATAACTAAAAATAGGTTTCTAGGGTCGTTCTAGGTCAAACGGGTCAAACCGGTGAAATCTGGGTGAAAAAGTCAACTCTGGGTCCAAAAAGTCAACTCTAGGTCAAAACTAGGTCAAAAGTTGACTTTGGCGGTCAACCGAGTCAACTACGGTCAAGTCTGGGTCAAACTAGGGTGCTCCTGAAATTCTAGGTCAAACCGAGCTCATTAAGCTAGAAAACTCTCAAACTCGCCTCCTTGAGATACCGGGATACCCTCGGTATCCGATACCTCAACCTAGGCCACGCACCCCGCCTAAACCCGCTAAAACCTATGCTAGCACACGTAATTATATATATATAAACATATAAAAATCATTCCAAGACAAATCCTAGGCTATTGCTCAAAAACCCCGCTCGAAACCCAATACCTTAGTTATCTTGAGGTATTGAAATACCTTGGTATCTCAAGATATTGAGGTTTCGCTCTAAAACCCCTCTAACTAGCTATCTAGCTATTGAATATATACCTAGTTATTAATCTAGGCTAGATAATATATATATCTATCATATTTATATATATCTAAGCATATATGTACCTATGTATATATTTATCCACACACATTTACCCGATTACCCATATACCTTACCCTACGCATAAATATATATACTAACTATAATATATATATCTAGCTCTAGGTATATATATATATATATCTATGCATATAGATATAGGTATCTACCATATCTACCTATCTATCTATCCATAGATATCTATCTATCTATGTATTTAATCTATTTAACTATCTACGTATCTATCTAGCTACCTATTTATCTAATATCTATCTATTCACCTATCTAACTATCTATCTATTAATCTACCTATCTATCTAGTTAATATATCTATCTCATATATCTATCTATCTAGCTATGTATATATCTATCCATATAGATCTATATATCTAGCTATCCCTCTACCTATCCATCTACCTATCTAGTTATCTAGCTAACTAGATACCTATCTACTATCTATTCCTCTACCTATCTAGTTATCTAAAACTCTATCTAACTAACTATTATCTAACTATGTATCAATCTATCTATATCTATATATATATACCTCTCTCTAACTCTCCCTCGCATTGATACTGCTGCTGCTAGCTGCTCCTCACCTTGCTGCTGCTCGCTGTTCTGCAAACTGCTGCTGCAGCTACCTAGCTGCTGCCACTGCTTTTGCTGCTACTGCCACTGCTTTTGCTGCTACTGCACCTGCTTTTGCTGCTGCTGCCACTGCTTTTGCTGCTATGCTGCTGCTAGCTGCTGCTACTGCAGCTTTGCTGCTGCTGCAGCTACTGCAGCTGAAGCTGCTGCTGCTGCTCCAGAATCTGCCCCCCCCTCTCTCTCTCAAACACACACACACACACACGCCTATATATATATACACATATATATATATATATACATACATATATATATACACACACAACTCTATATATATATACACACTAACACACCTACTAACATATATATATACACACACATATTAACACATATTAACACATACACACTCATATACACAAACACATATCTATATATATATACAAACACACATATATCTATATACATATATACACTAATATCTATGTATATATATATACACCTATACACACTCACACACTAACATATATACTAATATCTATATATCCTCACTCACACACACTCACTCACACTAGCACACACCCTCACACACACACTCTCACACACACTAGCACACACATAAACACTCATACATATATATACAAATATATATACATATATATAAACTCATATGTATATACCTATAAACACTCACTCACACTCACACACACTCACCTACACACTCACACAAGCACTCACTCACACACTCACCTACACATAACCACACATATATACATAAATATATATATAAAAACTCACACACAATATATATATACACATATATATAAACAAACACAACACAACGCACACCACGCCCACAACGCCCACCAACGCACGCCCAACGACCCCGACACGCCCAAACACCCAAAAATATAACTTGAAACCTCTAGCACATACTCCCCGATACTAACCCAACGCGCGCACAAGCCCGAAACGAGGAAACCAAGTCGAAATGGCCGTTCGGTCATTTCGACGAACACGTGGTGCGCGGTTCGGAAAACCTCCTGAAACGCACACCAAACGAACTCGGAATCGGCCCAAAATTTACCCACGTGTCCTAAACGATGTCTAGATCCTAGAAAATGCGCTCCCGCGTCGATTCTAGGCCCGTGGCGGAAACGCACACGCACTTAGAATCGGCGACGACGAAAAGCCCCAATTTCGCCCGAAACGCCCGTTTCTCCGCGACGCGGCTTCCCGTGTCCGAACGGAGACACGCTCTCACCCTCACGACACCCGACAACGTCTACCTAGGTCCACCTAACCTAGGGCATCACCCAAAATTGGGCCAAATTCGGATTTCACCCGAAATCGACACAAAACCTAATGTCAAAGTCTCTAAACACTACCCAACTAGTTCCAACTTCCTCCCACGGGTAGCCTACGGGTCTATGAAGGTTCTAAAATATTAATTACACTATAAAAGAGTAATTACAAGGGGAAATTTAGGGTTTACCTCTTGGGAGTTGGAATCCCAAGCCAAAATCTCCAAATCTCTCCAAATTCACCTCCTACAAGCTCCAAGCCTCAAATCCAAGCTCCAACACCAAATCTAGGCTCTACCCACCTAGGTTAGGGAAAGATCTAGGGTTAGGGTTACATAAAGAAGAAGGAATGGAAGAAAGAAGGAAGAAAAGTGAACTTACTTGAAGTAGGAAGGAGAAAGGAAGAAGAAAAATGAGTGGAGAAGAAGAAGAAGAAGAAGATGAGAATGTGAAGGAGTGGCTGCTGGTTCACACGGGAATGGGGCTGGAAATAGGGCCGGCCAAGTGATTAAAAGGGTTCCACAAGTCTCCAATGTCCAAAATGCCCTCCCGTAACTCGGTTTTGGGTTCCGGGTTCCAAATGCACTCAAACTAGTTCCAAATCTCACCAACTAACCTCCTAAAAATAAAATAATAATTCTAAGCCCCAAAATAATTCTCACAAGGGTGTGGGCTGGGTCGGACATGGGTCCACTAGGGTCTGACATGGGTCCAGGCTAGCCAAAATCCTAAAACAATCAATAAAAATATAATACAATCAATAATTAATTATAAATACAATTAATTAAAAATAATGCACAATTAACTAAATTAAAAATAAAAAAAAAATACCCGGCTCTGGAAATGGGGTGGTGACATCAGGCCAGACCGGGTCTGAGCTTAATCCAGGCCTGGTTGGGCAGACCTGCGGGCCGACCAATTTAGAAAAAAAAATTGTACTATATATACTACGTTTATATGCATTTATAACACATAATGAAATATATTTAGTGGTTACATCGAGAAACTATAAAGTCACACATTGTTTAGAGATGGTCATCAGTTCGATTCCCCCCAGACTCTCTGTTTTTTGGTGTATACCGACTGAGTCGGGTCGACCGAATTTTAAGGTTAGGACTGGTTCGGACTGGTTTTCTAACCTGGTCGAACTATCGGGTCGATTTCTTGGACCTAGTCCGGACCCATATAAGTTGTGGGCCGGGCTGGATCAGCACGTTGACCGGGCCCAGGCCGACGTTGACCGTGCTAGGTCCGAGTTGGATTCCAGACCACCCGTCCCACTACACACCTTGAGGTAAGTCGGATATAAGATTTCAGATTTAGACAATCCCCTTTGTAGACAATCTCCTATACTCGAATCCTACTCTTTTTAGTTGGGCAATAAGCCAAAAATCTCAATGGCTATTAATGAATTAGCCCATCTCCGTATGTCCATAGCTCCGGCCAGGACAATCCAATTCTCTGAACCAATCCTGGTCATAGTTTCCAGAATCAGGATGATGCGGCTAATATCAATACGCACCAAAGGATCTAGGTGCGCGATACTCAGCACGACATAGCCAAAGGCCGTTTACATAGCCATCTCATCCGAACAATCTTGAAACATGAGATTCCTGCTTGGTTCAATAACTGGTGGATACAAATGTGTGCCACTTGAAATCCCGATTCGACGTTGGAGTCTCTTTCCCAATCCATTCAGTAAAAAAATTGACTGAAAATGATCAGAAAGCATAATAAAGTTGTAAAAACATATAAATGAAGAAATTTTATTTATTTAGGTAAACTAATCGACAATGATGGCTATTATTTCATTCAATAATATTTAAAATTATGTCTAAATGTATAAATTTTTAAATAATAATAAATATACAAAAATTATAGAAATTAAGCATCAAAGTTTTACAAAATTTAGGTGAAAGAACTAAGTTTTGCGAAATTAAAAAACGAGAACTAAAATGCCATATGTAGAGTTTTTTCAGGGGCAGAACTATAGAGAGTCCAAGGCGCCCCACCCCTGACAAAATTAAATGCCTAAAAAAAGAGTAATGTCAATTATTATGTAGATTTTTTTTGTACTTTCTAAATATATATTAGTTTGGCTTTCCAACGTACAAATAGTAAGCTAGCTCCAGTGGTAGTGCTATGGACTTTTAAATGTGAGCATGAGTTTGAACCTATCTATGTTAAATGTTTTATATATTTTGTGAATACCTTTTATGTAATATATTTTTCCCTCTTTTGTAACACTTTGAATATATTAACTTTGCTTTTTTGCTCATTTTTTGTTTTTGTTTTAGTATATTTTTTGCTACTGAAGTTTAATTAATGATTTTTCTATGTACTAGCTAGGCCTCTCTAGAATTTAAATTATGGTTCCGTCCATGAGTGTTTTCAAACAAACATCCTATGCTAGATCATTTTTCATGAGATTTTTCATTAACCGACATTAATGACATTAATAACTAACTAATTTATATTAATAAAAAATCAAACAAAATTCTTTATGTAAGGCCATTTTTAGAAGAAGAAAACAAAAGCCTTAGGCCTTTTTCTTACATTATTTTTATTTTGTTGACAAAACTTGTGTAAAAAATATCTACTATTAGACGGGAGTATTTTTTCATACACACACAAAATATATATATATATATATATATATATATATATGGTAAATAAGATATGAGTTATAGTGTTCATTTTTTTAAATAAGTCATGCACATGTGGACCAATAGAAATAGAGTGCACTGGTGCACATGAATACACATAAAATATAAAATTTATTTCTATTGATCCACATATGTATAATTTATTTAAAAAAATGAACACTATAGCCCATATATTTTACTACTTTAGTCGTAACCACAAATCCATACACAACACAAGTGTCGGTAGGTTGGACGCTTTTTGCACAATTAGGTGTAGAAAATTCCCGATTTATAAACCCACTCCCCAATAACCAGTAAATCTGGAACTACTTGCGGGCTTAACCCCACCAAGCAAAAAATGGCTATTGGTTGGACTTATTTTGTAAAAAAAAATAATTGTTTTAATCGTGATTTAGGGTGATCAACGAAAGTTAGACGAATTCAAAAAAATGCCCAACGAATGGTGATATGTTTCTTTGTTTGAAAATTCTCCAAACTTCGTACTGTGTATGCAATTTCAACAAACCATTACACACTTTGTGAAAATTTCTAGGTAAAATTTTAATAATTATTTACTTTTCGATAATCTGTTTCAAAATTGTTCGATGTTAATACTCATAGAAAAGATTCGATATCAATACTGCGAATCTTGCTTACATGTAATCTAATTTTAATTAAACATATCGACAACATAAGAATTTTTGGTACCTAACTTGATATTCATATTCATGCCTCAGTTTGGTTCGTAGAAATAAAAGAAAGTCGATTACTTGCTTTTTTTTTTTTTCCTTAGAAATATAGCAATTTTATCAAAACAAAATTTCGTGTTCGGAAAGACTAAAAATATTGTAGGAAAAAATGAATTCTTAAGGTAAAAAAGTGAATCCTAATTGGGTGGGTGGGTAAACTAGTCTCTTCTCTATATTTTTTATTTATTTGAGAATCATTCTTTTTTTTACTCCTGAATTTTTTTTTTTTTGACATACCAAATATAGAAAAGGGCTATGCTATGACTACAACCAAATGCCTACAACCCTATTATAACCGCCACGTGGCACCCACGTGGCCACCGTCCATTGAAGAAGGGAGGAGAGGTGGGACCCGGTGGCTGTTCGGGTGGTCGTCACGTGGCCGGAACGTGGCGGTCGTTCATTGGAGGAGAGTTGGAACCGGAGGTGGCCCACATAGGGGGATAGTAAACTTAGCATTATTGTATAGAAAAATAATTGACTCTTTCTTTTGTAAACATATGATTCCGCGAACCAAAAGAGGCCTTATTTTATAGTAAGTAGTTGTAGGAGGCAGAGAAAAAGGGTGAGGTCCACGAAAAATTATTACATTGACCGGACTTAATGTACCTTCTTCTTTTTTTCCAATCCTTAAATTGCATAAAAATGTGTGCAATCTTTATAGTAATCCAACGGTTGACATGTAAAAGATGTACTGTGTTCGATACATCCAATAATTTTTCGAGGTCCACATTCCCATTGAGGTCGTCACCATGAGTCCTTTATGCCCACAAAATCGTACATGTTGGCGCCCGGCCGGACCCCCATATGGAATCTTGATATTGGTCACATGAGACCAATGAATCATTCGACGCATATGAGTGTGTACTGTTAGGTTTAATTTGAGCACGTGACATTGCATTGGGGTTGAGAGACACAAGTCTTAATTCTTAATCATGTGCCATTTGGCTTCGATCATAACATAGTACGATATTCGACGCAAGAGAGGACGAATGTCCAACGACATCGTTTTAATGTCTCTAAGAGCATCATTAATAAGGTTCATTCCATATTCTATATTTTAGATTTATAGGATAGTAAGTTCTTCCTAATTTTAATTTTTAGATTTTTGATCTTATTACATCCATAGAAATTATAGGTTGGATCTTTCAATTTCTATATTCTATTTCCTATGAACTCATTTTGTAGAATAGTAAGTTCCAATTTTGTAGATTTTAGATTATTATTTTTTCACATCAATTTTTGACCACACAACCTTTGGAACTGGAGCTCACTTTATCTTTTCCTACTATTCTCGTACAAATTCAATCCATTCTGTATTATTTTTTTTTTTTTTAGTCCCAAATTGCATTGGAGAGTCACAACTACTAATAATGCTCTAATTGCTGGATTAGGCTTTGGCTATGGCCCCTCTGGCTGCCACTTTGGCTTTCGGGAGAAATTATTTAGTGGGCTGGTCTCACCACATAGCAGTGGTGAGCAGTGTCGGCCCATGAGATTGGATTATTCTAGCCGAAATTAAATTTGGTTGTCCCTTTTCCTTAACTCCAAAAGAAGATATCAAAAAATATACAAGCTGAAAGCTATAAAAGCTAAAGTGAACCGCAGAGGTTCTATTGGTCTTGTGTATTGCTAGTTCAACTGACAGAGAAGAGTTGGGGTGGACCGCGAAGACTCTATTGTCGGAGAGGTGGAAACTTAAGTGCTTGGGAGGGAGGGAGGGAGGGAGGGGGGTTGTCCTAACCATGAGGTAGTCCCAATCCGATGATTTGTCAGACTTATCTCAGGGTCGATTTTGGTGATGAGACATGGTTCTTCTTCAGTAACAACATGTCACACCATGAAACTAAATTAGATGAAAAAAAGAAGAAGTAATGTATTATGTTGTTATTGCAGGAGAATAGTGGCTCACCACCGTTATGTGATGAGGTCGGCCTGAATAATTTCTGGACTTTTGCCTCATAGTTAAGCCTCGTGGTGGTGTTAGCTCCGACTGTGTGATTGTTTTGTTTCACTCTCCTATGTCCACTTTGTTGTGTTATATATATTTGCATGTGCTATGACAAATTGGATTAAAAAATGCTATTTATCATGTAAGTTTTTTTTTTAGTGATACCAGGCGCTGACGTGACGACGACATACATGGCAACAATATTAGTGTTATATACGATATATTTTTACAAATTTTTTTATTTTTGATATTCAAATTTAATTTATGAATTCTGTAATAAATTTTTTTATTTGTGATCGATTTTCTAGCACAAAAATATGATGTGTGGCGTATACGTGTCGACGGATTTAGTGTGTAAACAAAATTTTCCAAATTTATCAATTGTGATATTCTAATAAATTTTTTATTTATACTGTCCAAAAAAATAAATCAAATAAATGTTATATCCCCCCCCCCCCCCCCCCCTCTCTCTCTCTCTCTCTATATATATATATATATATATATATATATATATATATATATATATATAAAAGGATATGAACTATAGGCTAATATTTCTACATGAGTCAATGCACATGTGGACCAATAGGTGCATGACTCATATAAGAATATGAGCCTACGGCTCATATCCCGTTTACCCTATATATATATATATATATATATATATATATATATATATATATATATATATATATATATGGTAATACTATAGAACAATTCGGGTGGTTTCATATTATGGATGCACCCTATGTTACATGGGTTGGATTGGAATTGAGTAGATTAGATTAAAATGTGTGGATCCCACCATTTTTTAATTTCAACCACCAAACTCAAATATAACCCATGTAACATAGGATGGTTCCATAATATAAAATCATCCAGGTGGTTTTAGATTATATATATATATATATATATATATATATATATATATATATATATATATATATATATATATATATATATATATATTTTACACAAAAAAATTCAGTATAACTCATAAGGATAGATGCAAATCTGTGTTTTAAAATCGGTTGGATATCGACATTGGGTCGGATCAAACCAGTTTAACTGCTCGATTAACCTAATTGGTCCAAGTTCAATCTTTTCTGGACATTAATTTTAAAAAAAAAATTATTTACAATCAATTTTTGAAAAAAATAGTGGATCAATACTGAGTCAGAAAAAATTACCGGTTCACGGATCAACCGATTAAACCGACCGGCCGAGTTTGGTTTTTAAAACACTAACGCAGACGAACACAATCACCGTCTTGACTGATTACCTATTGTAATCCAGAGAGAGAGAGAGAGCTAAAACCTCTTTCACTGTATTTAGAGTGATTCTGTGACAGTGTGCATCACTTCCTTTGGCAGTAGAGTCCTCCTTGAACGGAAAGCTAAACTCTCTTTTTTGTTGTTGTAGTGCAATCATCATCTGTTGGTTTTGCTTTGCTTGCAAAAGCTCAAGTTCCTCTTCCTTTCTTTAGTCCCACATCGGATGGGCCAAAGCTTTCTTGTGTATATATATATTAGTTTCTCTTCTTTACTCTCTTAAGTTGTTGTGTGGGGAACCCCTTGGGCCACACGCGCGCGCCGCCGCCCCCGCCCGGGGCGTAACGGGTGCGGGTACGCGCCCACATCTGCGGATGTCGAATGCCGATTCGATTTTCTCTTCGGGTTCGGGCTGGGACCCTAAAATTTTTTTTGCTCCTCTTCATTCTTTCATTCATTTTTCTGAACGTTGAAATTAATTTCGTCAGTTACGAATTGTTTCTGAAGCGGTATCAAAATTATTTACATTCTTTCAGTTATAAATTTATTTAATAACAATGTATAAGATAATAGTTTAGGTGGTCTTTGCTAATCAATCTTAAAATCTTTAGTTTTTCAAGTGTTGATCAACTCAGGTTAGCTGTAGGGGCCGGTTCCCAGCTAGCGGTGGTCCGAAGACTCTTAAGTACCGTGTCGCTTAGGGTTATTTACACCCGGTTGACAGAAGGACCCTTTCGGCTTGTGTCCGAGTTTCTCTCTACTTTGAAACTTTAGATTTGAAGATTTTATTTGCTAGGATCACATCCATTAGAACTCTCTTGGCCTTAGCATCCATTCATGATATGCTAATCCATCAAATGGATGTAAAGACAGCATTTTTGAATGGAAATCTAGAGAAAGAACTTTATATGGACCAACCTGAAGGTTTTATTGCTAAAGGTCAAGAAAAGAAAGTCTGCAGACTAGTAAAATTCCTCTATGGCTTGAAACAAGCTCCCAAATAATGGCACAATAAATTTGACAAAGTAATTTGTGAATATGATTTCTTGTCAAATGAGTATGACAAATGTATATACTCTAAAGGTACATGTAAAAGTTGTGTCATTTTATGCTTGTATGTAGATGACATCCTTATCCTAGGTTCATCACTGGAATTGATAAATATTACAAAGAACTATTTATCTAGCCAGTTTGATATGAAAGACCTAGGAGAAGCCAACTTAATTTTAGGAATGCAAGTGACCAAAGGCAAAGAGGGTTATACTCTATCTTTAGCACATTCAATTGAAAAAATACTAAAAAGATTTGAGTTATTTGATAAAAAATCTGTCCTTACTCCTTATGACAGCAGTATTGTACTGAAAAAGAATGAAGGATCACATTTGGAACAACATAAATATTCACAGATGATAGACTCCCTTATGTATATAACAAACAGGACAAGACCTGATATTGCATTTGCTATTGGGAGACTAAGCAGATATACCAGTAACCCAAATCAGTCACATTGGACTGCCTTGGATAGAGTGTTTAGATATCTCAAGGGCACCCTAGATTACAAACTTTATTTTACTAGGCACCCTGATATCATAGAAGGTTATTCAGATGCAAACTGGGTAACCGACTCACATGATATAAAATCTACTACTGGATATGTATTTACTCTAGGAGGAGCTGCAATCTCCTGGGGCTCTTGTAAGCAAACTATCATAGCTAGGAGTACAATGGACTCCGAAATGATAGCTTTAGATACAACTTGCACAGAAACTGAATGGCTTAAAAATCTTATTATGCATATACATGTTTCTCTTAGTCCTGTTCTTGCAATTTCTATAAATTGTGATAATAAATCTGTTATTGAACTACTAAAGCATGATTCTGTGAATGCTAAGATGAACAGGCACCTGCAGCTGCGCTTCAAGTCAATAAAAAGCCTACTAGGCAAATATGCGGTTCTTGACTATATAAAGTCAGAAAAGAACCTTGCAGATCACTTGACGAAGGGTCTGTCTAGGACTTTGATCCTAGAATCATCGAGGGGGATGGGGTTAAGCCCATAAGTTAGTCACAAGCAGTGGCAACCCAACCGAGTCTGACTGGAGATCCCAAGAAGCCGGTTCAATGGATAGAAACAAGCTGAACTTAGATGACTTTATGGAACACTGACTCGAGATTAAAGTCTCATTAAAATAAAGCCTAAGCGGCTGTACATGTGTACAATGACTCCCCATCCCTATGGTGACAGTGTTTCTGTGTGATATTGTTAGGATGGGGTTAAACTCTTAATAGGTCCAAGCTGTAATGCTGGGTTGATTCATATCACCAACCATTAAGGACTTACCTATATGAGAGGTCGTGAAGACCGTGACTATGGGACAGGGCGATCCCAGACAACTCTCATGAATGTGGAAAGTGCGCATGGCCATTTAAAAGCGCCACCCGATAGATCAAGGACCTCTAGCGTACTATGTGTGCTATTTTTCTAAATCTGGTTCAAGAAGTCTGATTCAAGGCATAGTCCATCAAGCACTTCTTCAGATTAAGGCAATAGTCACTACGTGAGATTCAAGGCTGTAGTCCATCTCATCTATGCATAGTATTTTACTGCCCAGATGCTCTTTCTCTCTCTCTCTCTCTTTCTATTTTTTACTTCACTCTTATCTCTGTTTCGGAACTTGACCTTTTGGGGGGGGGGGGGGGGGGGGGGGGGAATTATTGGTTTTGCTTTGCTTGCAAAAGCTCAAGTTCCTCTTCCTTTATTTAGTCCCACATCGGATGAGCCAAAGCTTTCTTGTGTACATATATTAGTTTCTCTTCTTTGCTCTCTTAAGTTGTTGTGTGGGGAACCCCTTGGGCCACACGCGCGCGCCGCCGTCGCCGTCCGGCCCGGCTCGGCTAGGTTCGGTTCGGTTCGGCGGGCGTAACGGGTGCGGGTACGCGCCCACATCTGCGGGCGTCGAATGCCGATTCGATTTTCTCTTCGGGTTCGGGCTGGGACCCTAAAATTCTTTTTGCTCCTCTTCATTCTTTCATTTATTTTTCTGAACGTTGGAATTAATTTCGTCAGTTACGAATTGTTTCTGAACCGGTTTTGTGTCCAGGTTCATTATTTATTTCTCCTGTGTAACGTCTGAATTAATAGAAAAATTAATTCAGACCGTTACATTTGAGTATTATATATTGGACTGATTTCTTTGTAAAATTCATCCAGAATTTCATCTCTAAAGTTTTGCTGCCAAACTTCGATTCTGTCAAATCTTCGTTCTCTCCGAGCTCTGGGCATAGCTAAGTCCTAGTCGTTCTCTCCGAGTCGTGTGCGGCGACGAGATACCGGTAGTGCGGAGGTTTTACCACTAGGAGCTTCGGAAACGTCTGCACACAGATCCCGAATCAACTCTTAGGGCAGTGCTTCGTGCACGACTTCCCCAGAGGCCGGTAACATCAATCTAATTTAATTTTTGTATTCTGAAATTTATCAAAAAAAAAACGTCAATATTTCTAACATCATCAACCTCAACGGCCATTTGCGTCTTTCACCATTTCTTCTATCATGATCTCCTCAGGATGTGTTTGGTGTACACGACGTCGGAAGTTGCTGCAACGACCACACCGCGATGGCACCCACTCATAATCCACTTACTGATTAAACATCATTCCGTTAGAGAGCCTAACCCAAACCTGTTCATGAAGGTCGTCACTGCGCAACTTCCAAAAAAATCCTAGCCAACACTAGTCTTTGCCTAGCCTCTGTGTCGTGTCGTGTCGTGTCGTTGCGTTGGAACATCCATCTTTAATGGAGGTGCCCCAAAATAACAAATAAAATCTCATTAAAAAAATATAAAAAAAACAATAATTGGAGGGTGGACTTGCCACCCCCGTCCATACTGGATCCGCCCATGATAGTGTCGGATTCCGAAGACAACAGATTGTGCATGCAATGTAACTTTAACTAAAAGATGAATGAGAGAGGAGTCAGAATAAGGATATTTTCCGAGAATGATGATTTTATGTAAAATGTAACTTGAACAGACAACAGAAAAGAAATGAGGGATCATGAAGAATCATGAACAAGAATGTCGTAGTTTTCTGTAGTGATGGAAAGATTTGGAAGGGTGTTCAAAAAAAGATGAAATTGAATATTTCGGAGTGTCTTCTTTGTTTTGTTTTATTTTTTTGATATACCTAGTTCCGCCACCAACCGGCAAAGCAAAAAGAAAATTCGAACCTTGGTCTACTCCAAAGTGGTCCGCTACATTACCACTAGGGTAATGCCTTTGTTGATAGACACGTAGATGAAATCAGAACTCTAGAGTCCAAATTAAAGTTGTACGGATGCATATTGAATCAGAACACGACATAGACACTCCAAAATATACCGTGATACACTAAACTAAAACTACGTCCGTTGTCGGTATCAAGTTGTATTATATTTGTTTCCATGAAACATAGCTAGGATACCCTTGCGCTCCAAAATTGGATGGCAAACACTTGCTCAGCCTATGTGAGATTTATCTGTGCTGGTATACTGTCGATACACCGGTGAAATTTGTTTTTGTTCAAAACTAAAAATGCCTATTTTTCGGTATACCGTCGCCAGTATACCGGTGTCGGACCTAAAAGTAAACTTTGGATGTTTTATTAACACCGTTGGATCGTAATCAATGGTCCAGATCTTTCAAAAGTTGGATGATTAAACTATGCGTTTTCTAACCCTAAACTCAACATATTACAATATAAGAAGAGAGTTTCTCAAGGGAGAGTTTCTCAATGGGTACAATTTTCTAAGGAGAGGAATAGATGATTCATCGGAGGGTAGATTCGAAGAGACACCGCTTCAATGAGTTCTTCATTAGTTCTTTCTCGTCTTTTCGTCTGGTAATCCTTTTGTACTTTTGTAATTTATTTCCGTCTATTTGAAGTATTATGGTGATCTGAGTGGATAGGTGGAGGAGTTTGTAAAGGAGTATGTATATTTCCATTATTTTGTTAGTGGATGGTTTTTCGGATTGAACTTTGTTCCGTGATTTATTTATTTTTCGTCAGAATTTTTATGTAAAAAGACGTGTTTGTGTTGTACTTTTGTGTGATTTTAACGTAATTGGTTTATGTTATTTTTTTCGATCCTCATCAAATTCTATCGATTTGGAGAACAATTTTTCATGTTCGTTCCCAATAACATTAAGTGCAGTTTCGAAGCTTTGAAATCCCATTAATATAATTGAAACTTCGAAAATAGTACCATAGTGAGCTATTTAATATAAAATCATAATGCACATGAATCTAAGAATCTAAACAAAACAAAAAACTTAGGTTTGAAAAAAAATACCCACTAATCTAAAAAAAAAAAAAAACTAGTTTCAATTAATGGAGTTTTACTGTGTTGGTTCTCGATATCTCTGTCGTCATTTGTTGCGAGGTTTAGGGTTAAAAGAGGAAGAGAGTAGGAAAAGGAACAAGGAGAAAAATATTTGTTTGGATTTTGGGTTTGGAAGAGGAAGAGGAAGAGGAAGAAAAAAAATGATGATAAAATATGTTGTCCAAAAAAAATGTGTTGCTCAAATAAAATAAAATAATTTGTGTTGTTCCAATAATCTTTGAGCCAAATAGAAATGCGATATCAACAGGGAATTACTAGGAGCATTAAATATTTTGATAAAGACATCACAATTTTGGCAGTTTTTGTATATCTCGGATTGCCAAAAATTTAACATTTTTGTGACAGTCCTCTAAAAAAAAGAAGTATGTTACAGTCAAAATTTTGAATGTTTTGAATATACACGATACTACAAAAAAATTGACAATTCTCTAATTCTTTTTTGTTTTAATACTGTCAAAATTTTGACTGTCCACATGATCAAAATTTATAAAAAATTTGATACCCTATAAGAAAATGTGTAGTACCTCTAGCCTTATGAATAACACTGCCAGCAAATAATCAAAAAATTGAATCCATCAACTGAAGACTTTTTATAAAGACACTACAAAAGTTGATCGGTGCTAGTTCAATTTTTTTTAATATTTACAAGTTTGTCACTCCCATGGGCTCTTCAATCCCATGGGTTCTTCAATCTCACACTACAGAACTGTAAAATTTTTAATAGTCATAACTGCAGTCCAAGCTAAAAATATTTTCGAAAGACTGACCAACTTTTGTAGTGTATTTATAAAAAGTCTAACTGAAATACCAGTCTGCATTCCAAAAAGATCCCTCATGCTCAACGTTTTCCCGCGTCCCCGAGCCATCACGTTCTCCCTCCTCCACGACCCTTCCACCATCGACCACCTCCTACGCCATTGCCCCACCCCGCGCCAGGCCTCCCAGATCCACGCCGTCCTCCTCCGCCTCCACCCGACCTCCGGCTACCTCGCCGCCGGCCTCGTCTCCCTCTACTCCCGCCTGCGCCTCCTCCCCCTCGCCCTCTCCGCTTTCCTCTCCTTCCCTCCCCGCGCCCGCACCCCCCTCCTCTGCAACTCCCTTCTCCGCGCCCACCTCCGCGTCCCCTCCGCTCTCCTCTCCCTCCACTCCCGCCTCCCCCTCCGTCTCGCCGACGCCTTCACCTTCCCCCTCCTCCTCAAAGCCGCCTCCTCCCTCCTCTCCGACCCCCTCCTCCCTTCCTCCCTCCACGCCCGCGCCGTCCTCTCCGGTCTCCACTCCCACCTCCACGTCGCCAACGAGCTCATCTCCCTCTACTCTGACCGAAACAAAATCGACACCGCCCGCCAGGTGTTCGACCGAATGCCCCTGAGGAACATAATCTCCTACAACGTCCTCCTCTCCGGCTTCGCCACCAACCGCGACTACCGATCCGCCGACGACCTGTTCCGCCGCCGGATGGTCCCCGCGGGGATCGCGCCCAGCCCGGTCACCTGGACTTCCCTCCTCTCCGCGCACTCCCGGTGCCAGAGGCACTGCGAGGTCGTCGACCTGTTCGACGAGATGAGGGCTGGCGGGACGGAGAGCACCGCCGAAGCGGCGGCCGTGGCTCTGTCGGTCTGCGCGTATGTGGACGGCGTAGGGTTGGGGAAGGGGATGAAGATACATGGGTACGTGGTTAGGGTTGGGTTCGGAGGTTATTTGTTCGTGAGGAACTCGCTTATTTGTATGTACGGGAAGCTCGGGAATAGGGAGGATGCCGAGGGACTGTTTGGGGATGGCGGTGTGAGGAATTTGGTTAGCTGGAATGCTCTGATCTCGAGCTATGCGGCCGGTGGGCATTGTGAGGAAGCGTACGCGGTGTTCTCTCGGATGGAGAAGTCCGGGGAGGTCGAACCCAATGTAGTGACATGGAGTGCAGTGATCGGAGGGTTTGCAACTGCCGGATTGGCTGAGTCGTCGCTGTGCATCTTCCGCCGAATGCAGCAAGCTGACGTGCAGCCAAATGCAGTCACCGTCGCCACTGTTTTGTCATCATGCGGTGAATTGTCGGCGTTGGATTCCGGTAAAGAAATTCATACCTACACTATTAGATCCTTATTGGATCGAAACATATTGGTCAGGAATGGATTACTCAACATGTACACTAAGAGTGGAAACCTTAGGATAGCCCTGATGGTCTTCAACGGAATGAGCGAGAAGGATTTGATCTCTTGGAATACAATGATCACTGGTTTTGGGATGCATGGGTTCTGTAATGAAGCTCTTGACACATTTGACAACATGGTTCAAGCTGGTTTTAAGCCTGATGGTGTCACATTTGTGGCTGCTCTCTCTGCATGCAGCCATGCTGGAAATGTGGAGGTTGGTCGTCGCTTATTAGATCAGATGGTACATGAGTACAAACTAACACCTGCCATGGAACACTATTCATGTATGGTTGACCTACTCGGTCGAGCTGGGTTGCTAAAAGAGGCTACTGCACTTGTAGAGGGGATGCAAATGAGACCCAATGCTTGTGTTTGGGGAGCATTGTTGAATGCTTGTAGGCTTCATGGGAATATCATGCTGGCAGAAGACTGTGCAACCAGTATTTTGGGGCTTGAGGGGGAGATAACGGGGAATTATATGTTGTTGTCGAATATTTATGCAGCATCTGGGAAGTGGCAGGAATCCGCAAAGATGAGAGTGATGGCGAAGGCGAGAGGATTGAAAAAGCAGCTCGGTCAGAGTTGGATCGAGTTAAGGAAGAAGGTTTTTGCATTCTCTGCTGACAGCTCATTGCCACATCAGACAGAGGAGGTTTATGAAGTTTTGGATTTTTTGAGTAGACATTTGGACAGCGAAAACTGTGAGCAAGAACTGGATTTTGTTGGATACTTTCATACAAGCAAACCTTCGAGAAGATGCTAATTTGACTACATCAACCACTATAGATTGTCACCTACAGCAACACCAGAACCCTCATTCCTTCCTCCAACCTGAATCCTGAAACCCTGTAATGTAAACTTGCTCCCAAGATGCCTAATCCACCTTGTTCTTCAATTCCATGTTTGACAAATCGACTGCCAACTGATACATCTCATGGCCACCAATTTTAGTGCCCAGGTGTACTTGAGCCTTTATTAAATAACTATCTTTATTTTGTTATTTTCTGTAAGGTTCAATCTACTCACGATGATTCAGAATTGTTTTTAATTGCAGAAGAATTGGAGCCTTTTCCCCCCGTCAAATTCCACGGACACTTTTGAGAATTAGGTACTTATGTTTCCCTTTTTCTTCTTTTCTTGTAGGTTCCACTCTTGACATGACAAGAAAGACTCTTTTTGATTTGATTTCCTTGAATCTTTGGATGCTAGGAGACAACTCTGTGTGCTAGAGGAATAATGATTTAGGTTGATAGCCAATAGTCAATATACTGGACAACTGGTATATATTTTAGACACTAGAGGAATACTCGCAAGAATCCGAACTAATATCTCTAATTGGGATCTGATAATTTGCCGCGAACAAGAATATGTGCAGATTGTACGCTTTTAGGGAAGGTGTAGCAGTAGGAAAGCACTGAGCATTCCTTTTCCTGTTCACCATATGTTGATCAGTGAGATGCAAATATTGAGACTAGAAGAAGATGGGCTTACTTAATAGTTGATACATTTCTAGACCAAGGATTAAAGACCAAACTTTAGGATGCTGATCATCATCTAACATGCCCTTGTTGGTTTGACCTTATGCGCATCATCATCTAACACACCCTTATAGGTCTAAGGTCCATTTTTTGGCAGAGAGGCAGATTCATGCAATGGTCCCAAAATTGTAGTAATTTATTTCAATGTTTCCATACATAACCAAAGAATGGAAAGGATTCTTCAAGAGTCTCAGGTCCTAGAAGCGCATGATAAAATGTTTTATAGGATTTGCAAAGAGGAGATTCAAACATAGTCATGTGAAGATGCTGACACTGAGCCAAAACTGAGTTGTAGTGTGAGTTATACATTTATATTATATTATTCTAAGTTCTAACAAGCACTAATCATAGGTTCTTTGCTTTCTTTATGGTTAAACAGAGGTTTGTGATTCCTGAAGGAATTATTACTAATTTGTCATAAATACAAAAAGATAGGTAGAATTAAGTAGACAGTAAAAGATAAAAGATTGGTAGAGTAATTTAGAGGTGGAAGCTTAAAATTAAAGGTTAGAATGGAAACAAGAATCAATCAAATCCTAAAGGTTTGATATGAAATCAAATTAACATGGAATCCAGATTAGATATGAAAGATTTCAAGCATTTTGTATTATTTTTATTTTTTATTTTGTTAAAATGGAAAAGGGAATTTTGGCTTGGTTCCATATTTCTTGGGTACCCAGGCCCACTTAGACCCGTTCCACTCTTGAGTGCTAGAATCTTTTGATTTACTTGAATCTTTTAGATGCTAGGAGACAATTCTGTGCTAGAGGAATAATATGTAGGCTGATAATAAATAGTCAAGATATTGGACTCTCAACTCTCACAAGAATCTTAACTAATATCTCTAATCGGCAATAGGGACGTAGCCAGGATTCAGCGGTGAGGGGAGTGAAGAGCATAAGCACATATCCTCATAAAAGTTTGAGGGATCCCCTAATTGCTGAGAAGTTTGACATTTTCTAGTACATTTTTTCAAAACTAAGCGGAGCCGGTAGTTTGCTGCGAATGTAGAATACTGCAGTTTTTACACTGTTAGGGAAGCCGCAGCGGTAGGAAAGCACTGAGCATCTTTTTTCCCTTGATAGTTGATACATGTCTAGACCGACAATTAAAGCCCAAACTTAGTATGCTTATCCTCAGCAGTCAGCACAATATTTTACACTAAGAATGATAAGTTCAATCAAAAGGGTGTTTACAGTAAGGATGCTAAACTCAATACCACCTTCAATCAAATGTGATACACAAACATAAACCTTCTCTTAGTCTTGCTAAACAGTAATAGAAACTCCTAGTCCCTCAGTTTTTAGTACTGTAGCTGTTTTATCCACCTGATCAATTTACATCCCCGTTCTTTCTCTGTTGTCCACATCATTTCAGATGGCTGGTAACAGCTTCCTTCTTCCTGTAATATTTATCTTGTAGGCAATTTTTGTCAAGTGGGTAAGAAAAAAAAAATACAAATTCAACTTTTTGAACACAAACATTCACCATCTATTTATTTGACATGTCCATTTAATAATAAAAACTGATATATTGTAAAGTGATATGTTTGTTGCATTTAATATAAAGCAAACTCATAGCACATCATATGTATACTTTAAATAATCAACTATGCTTGTAATTATTTTTGACATAATCATTTCTTTGGTAACTCCTTTTTATATAAAGTGCGATAATCTTTATTTCACAGGTAGTTGATCTTTATTTGTTGTATTATATAAATAGATCCCTTTTGGTTTCTCTATTAGAAAAGGCACTTGCATATATTACACTTAAAAGATCAATATTTTAAAATTATGTAACAGTTATTATGTGTCGGCAAGTAAACTTTGTTCAACCTTTTTTCTGTTCATTTTCAGCATGTAGCTTTTAGTTAGGGAATGTTCGGTTCTTGATAGCTTGTTATGACTATGCTTTATTAAAATGCGTATGCACATTTTATTTGGATGCACAAATTTCTTTTCAAGAATGTTCTTTCTCTTAAAAATGCCGTTCAAAGAAGTGAGTTGCATTTGTTCTTCCAAAACATCATACTAGAGACGTCAACTTTCTTTTCTTATTTGATACAAGGTCCAGACCCTGTACCATTCTTTGTTTCAATGCAGAATGCAATGTTCTTCCAGATGTATGATGTCTTGTCAAAAGCACTCCACTCCAGCGACGTTGCGACGGAACCACCATCCTACAAAAGTGTCTGCACTTGGTGGGTTCGGAACCAGTGCACTCCATAGCCTGCTACTAAGCCCAGTCGAGCTCATAAAGATCAGGCTCCAGCTGGATGTCAGGCAGCAAGCAGTGCCGAAACCAAGGCCCATTCTGCATCAACACCAAAACAATCTTGAGAAGTGAAGGGATGAAGACCTGTACCCCTGCCCACGGGATCTACATCTGGACTTATGAGTATGCCTGCTAGCAGCTCCATCTGGGCTGCAGGAGGAACCAGCAGGAGAGCCTCAGGACGATGCCCGCTGCTGGGGAATTGGCAGGGGTGGCCAATTGGATATGTTGCTACCCATTGGACGTAGTGGTGAAGTTTAGGCTGCAGACCCAGGTTGATGAGCTGCCCCCAGAATACCGCGACATTGTCATGAATTGGGTTCAAGGTTAGTAATGGCAATGGCGAAAGAACTGTATTAGAGGACAAATAGATTTGGTACTAGTGAACTCTTGGAAGTCAGGGCAGAGTCCATGGAAGTGATTTTGGTTTTTAAACATGTACGATAGTATATTTCATCGAAGTGAAGGGTAAATTGGTTTGCCCATGTCATGCCATGCGTACCTCTACCTGGATCGATTGTAAATGTGAATAGGAAACAAATGCTTTTCTACATCTTTAATTTCTGTTTTGCTCTTTGAAAATTTCCGGTGTAAACTCTTGCACATGCAGCAAGTCAAGTTAGTTATAGGCAGCATTTACAGTATTTTTCGATGAAACCCCATCAAGGAAATGTTTCCCGAGTTCTTACCAGGTGAGGCAAGAGAACCCCGTCAAATCAGCAAGTACCTGTCTTCATATTGACAGATGTCTGGAAATTCCGCCAATCACCTCTAGCCCAAGTGGCTGAGGTGAAAGGTACGTGTTCCATCTGTCCGGATACAAGACAGAATGGAAACGGATTATTCCTTTCATTTAATAAAATGGTCCATTTAATAAAATGGTTCGAGCCGGAATAGGAACTTATTCCTTCCATCCAATAAAATGGTAGGAGTGTCCTAACATTCACCCGATGCCATGCCAATAACAAAGACTTTTCTGGTATATTTTCCGGGTGTTTTAAGTAATTTTCTTAGTCAGTCGCCTCTGATATACGTTCACAATTCAGAAGGATACGTGAAGCATGTAAAGACAAACGCTCCCTTGAAAACTTGCCATGTTTTCCCAGGAATTCATAAATCGTCCCCAAGACATTCAAGAGGAGATGATATTTGCTGACACCAAAGAAAAACTTCTAGTAGTATTGTATTATTAAGGCTCAATGCGTGAATGGTCATTGCAAGATCACGCACGGCATCAAGATTGACATTCCCCAACCTTCCATAACTTTCCACTAAATCACTACTGAGAAATTTCATGGGATCATAACTGTGGCCCAAATCCCATGACCATGTAGGTTGTCCTAATTTATGCCTTTGATAAATCATAAAAATAACTGTGATAGTTTTACAATGTCTAAATATTAAATTGTACAGGGTCCGTGGTATCAAGTATTTACAACGTTTTTTTTTCTATTTGTTTCCGACTTTGGAGTAGGAATCACGAAGAGTGACAATTCTGTTGAAAACCAACTTTTCTGGTGTAGAATCTGGATCCACAGAAAAATACCCTGAAACAGAAGCGCGAACAAAAGAGAGAAATCAATAATTGTTAGCCCAATTAAATAGGTGCGCTTGAGAAGAAAAATTGCAGTCAAGAGCTACTAGAGCAGATATGTAGATAATTGGACAGTGGATAACTAAACACTACATACAATCAAGTTTTTAATTCTCACAAGACATCACATAAAACAAGCAAGCTAAAATAGGAGGCATTGTAGTGAAAAAGTCATTCAGAAAGCATACTCGTCAACATAGAAGCAATAATACATCAACTCGCACCAAACAAGAGTGAAGTAAGCCATTGGGGAGCGACTCACCAGCTCCCAAAATCATAGTTCAGTAAATCTCCTACTTAATAAATCTCATCATCGGAGTTCTATATTCAAGTCAGATTCGGAATGCAATAAAGTAAAGCTCAGTTCAATTCATATCATCATAGTGAGAAGAGCATATAATTCCATGAGAGATTTCAAATATGAATCTGTTCTCACAGAGTAATACTAGAGTGGAGGAGAGAAATTGAGATTTACCCATTCTTTCAAATTGGAATGTCCCCCCCAGCTTAGCACTACCAAGGGAAGGTACTGCATACGCCTCTGGTATCACCTCCTTAGACTGAGGATTAAGGTCAGAAAGCCAGTCCTCCAGTTCAACAGGATTCTATCATGCAAAAATAATCAGAGAAGTCTAGCATATTGGATATAAATTATATTATCAAAAACACTTGTAAAAGCAGAACGTAAGGCAATACTTACCTCAGAAAGAAATAGTTTCTCAAACAATCTTACTTCCACCTTAAGCGGATCAACCCCAGGTGAAGGTTGAGCAACCCATTGAAGAACACCCTGCATGTGTTGCCAAGAAAATAAGTAAGCACTCAAAAGACTGGAACTGCAAGTGTTAACTGTCAAAAGGCAGAATGAGCACCTTGGGTTTTGATTTCTTTGAAGGATCATATTCAGCGTGAATCTCAACAACAGTATCCTTCTCATTTCCATACACGACTTCCGTGCATTTTATTGGGAAGGCATACCTGTGTAGAGTAAATTATGTTGATCAACCAATATTTTAGCTTTACTATAAAGGAAAATATTTTAACAATTTTCCTGTAACTGCTTGCCTGAGTAGAACAGATTTTCCCGGGGCAAGCCCATAGAAATCTTTTGAATCCTTGAGACGAAAATCAGTGCGTTCAATGTAGACAACATTTGTGAAAGGTATCTACAGAAAAGAAAAGGTTACTTAAACTCATTACGAGAAGATGCATCTTATATTCTATATCAATGAATTTACTCTTTTCTCACTTGCTTGATCGAAAAGGATGAACGAACATAAATACTAATCATGGAAGGATAACAAACGTAATGATGTAGCAAATTAAAAGATTTCTCTGTCACCTAGTATGATGGTGTCAAGTTTACACTGTAAACTTGCATATCCATTTATCAAACGTCTTACAACTAAACCAAGTTATAGAGCTAGCAGTAAAACATATTCACTGGGACTGGAGAGAATAGAGATGAAAAGAGTTTCCCAATCCAGAGTAATCTGACCAAACACAGTTCTGATGTTCATGAATACCCTTACACATTTATCAACATCCTAGTTCCTTGAAGACTAAACTATATACCTCACCAAATTTATGTTTAATCCATGAAAGGCTCACTTGATGTATAAATAACAACTTAAGACTTGAACTGGAAAACACTAGACCTTTAAAAAGAAACCGAGTCTCGCCATTCATGAACAAAGACTTATTTAGAAGGGGGTGAGAAAATTGTTGGTACTTGCTTCAAATGGTCCTCAAAGCTTTCCATGCCCAAAACAAGTAAAATGAGAAATTCGCAACAGATTAAATGCAAAATTTGAAAATATAAAATAAAAGAAATGCTCTTGTAGGAATCATTCTTGAAAAATATACAAAGCACAATCGCGCTTGTAAAAAGCATGGTAGCATCAACCAAAAATAAGATGAACTAAAAGAGCATGAGATTGTCAGGATGTGTGACAGAAGTTGATGGAACCACAGTTTGGTATTATTGTATAGGTGCAACTAAAACAAAGGACAGACCAAAATGAACTATAGATGGGGGAAATGTGTTGACTTGATGCCCATTTATAGAACTAAATGCCAAAAAAAATATGCTGCTCATCCCAAAAGTAATAACGATGGTTTTAAATTCCGTTGCTGTTCTTGTAACTCTAAGGAAATCATTAGTCTATCAAACTTATATTTAGTGCAAAAAATGAGGCATCAGTCAATTCAACAGCCAAGTGATTTCACATAGCAAAATTTTTTATGCCGATCTTATTATACATATTAATGGAGAGACTAGAGAAGGGTTTGAATGCATTTCAAGCTTTATGGATGAAAAGGTGCTTCAAAGTATTAATATGAATAATGCAATCATTGGCTAGTTAAAGAAAATTTCATAAACTCGAGACCAAATTGTTGTATGGTCCTAGGTGTGAGCAAAGCAAAGCAACCTAGCAAACAAAATAAGATGAGCAGAAACTATATGTTAAAATAGTGTGAGCTTTATATAGGAATGAGTTACGGATGAGTATTTGGAAGGGGTCCACCAAGTAGAATGTGACTGATACACAATATATTAAAATGTTATGGGCATGTAAAAGAGGTTGACAAGGAACAGACAAGTTTCAGTTGCACTCTTTATCTGAGCTGGGTTAGAAAAGAAAAGTGAATAAAATGGCTCTATATGGAGTTGATGTACACCATGTTACACAGAAAGTTTCTCCTAATTGAAATAAATCAAAAATTAGCAAAGAAATCTCCGTATAGTTGGATCATGGCTTGATACTTAAGTTACAGTTTGTGATTTCTGAATAAGAAATTAGTTTATGTAGGAAAATGTTACAAAAACTAGAAAAATACAACAACAGCTTTATTCCGAACTTTTCGCCAAATTTGAATCCTTTTTTTTCCATTCGCTCAATTAAGGGCCATGTTTTTTGTAGTTTTTACAAAAGCCATGTTGATCTTAACAGCCTCAATATAAGTTCATTTAGGCCTCTAGAACTTTTACATTGCACATGTCAATACCACCTGAGACAAATTTCTCTCGTCTTAATTCTGAATTGATGCCACCTCCAATTTCCCACGAATATGCTCATTCTTATTCTGCCCATCAACATATTGCCTCTCGTCCATTTGAACAAACTCTAGATACACATGGCAGACTGCTACAACAACAAGTCTTTTATGATAAATTACCTTTCGTGACAAATTAATGCACATAGTTCATTTAGGATAGCACATAGTTCCTTTATATAAAATCCTATCACTCCTCAAAATTGATGTTTGGTCTCATTTCCACATGGCTCACATCTTAAGATATTCTCCCTCATCTTATCTTCCATCGACATCACTTCTCATTACCCACTAAACAATGATAAATTGTTAATGTTTATAAAAGAAAACTCTCCAAGATGTCATTTACCAATCCTTTATTACCCAAAGCCTACATTTCATGGACGCAAATACAACTCTAACCAACACCGACACAACAACACGGGCACGTTTTCACACGTCTTAGTGTACTTTAGTGTGTTACATCATTTCCAATACGTATCCACTATGGGTACAAAACCAATTTGGGAGTGTATTTATTAGATATGAAATATTTTAAATTGGAATACAACACTAAAGCAGACTTGAGGTAGCACAGAATGCTAGAATCTGTGTACACAGATAAGCATCAGCGGCAACCATCAGCGGCAACCATCAGCACCAGCATTTTAGCTGCTACCGTTAAAGAAATACTAATCCTATGTGGACAACATAATACCAAATTTATGGCATTACCATCTGTCTTGATGTCAATCCTTATCAACATTAGCAATGGTAAATAAATACCAGCATATCACTAGTTAATACCTATAAATCGTCTTTGATAAACTTGGCATGCAAGTAAGCAAAACAATTATTATAACAACCAAATAAGAAAGTCTGGAACAGCAAAAGATGTAGCATAGGTGTTTGGAGTCGACTTTCACTTCATCCAAGAATAGATGTGTAAAGACACATGCATGTCATGCAGTTCAATAGAAGTTAGATAATGCAACAAATCCTCACTAAGCAGGTAAAAGACTAATAACAAATGCATAGAAGACTGTAATAACAAATGCATAGATTCCCTGTCCAAATTAACCTTCAGCATTCATTTCCTATGAGAAAATCCAAGAATCATGGTATTTACCTTGTAAAAAGAAGATGGATCATCAGCTGGAGCATCAGGCCACATCTTTGCATCAAGATCCATTGCCGAACAACAATCAAGGTTTGTTATTACCACCTGGAAAATAGATTGAATTATTAACTATAAGTATCACAGAAACAATGACAGATTAGTGCAGAGAGTCAACTACATGTACCTTAAGAGGATTCAGCACAACCATTGTTCGTGGTGCAGTTTTGTTGAGTTCTTCTCTAATGTGATGCTCAAAGCGATCAACTCGTATCATACTATTATCACTGTATGGAAAAATTGTTTTAACAAGTTAACCAAATACTTGTAAGGCAACAATAATACAAATAATACAATTTGCTATAGGAATTTGCATTAATCCCTATGACACATTAAGCCAAGGGTGAAAGGTAATGATATTCCCATGTCTACAGACACTAGTCTTCGAGTCATGACACGACAATAGTCCTTATAGCGTACAATAACTAAAGTTGAGCAAGATATAGTATATTAAGAACAGAAAAACACATCACAAGTCCAATGGTAAAGATGCACCAAGGTGCGACCTCAAACAATATTGATAGTTCTATTTGTCAAGGAGAAAATAGGGACCAACAAGTAATGTTGAAGGACGGAGGTTTCTCCGACTGTATAATTGATCAATAGATGACTAACCGAAATGTAAAAGCCTTGATAAAGAGACAATAATACAATACAAAGGAAATATCCACAAGTTGAAAATTACCAACAGTGAGTTACAACAAGCACACCCATCAAATGCCCAAAAAAATAACTAACCTTCTTGTAATTCCGATTCCTCGAACGAAAGCATTAATGGAAGTAGAGGACACTCCCCGGCGCCTTAACCCAGCTAGTGTCATTAAACGGGGGTCATCCCAGCCATCAACCCACTTCTCTGTCACTAGACGATTCAACTAAAACGCCACAACATAATAATAGCAAAAGACGAATCAAGATTCTTGTCAACAAAAAAAAGGAACAAAAAGCATGAAATACCTAGTTTTGTGATCCCCAGGGTTGATAATGCAACATACCTTGCGTTTAGACATCACAGTGTTTGAAATGTTTAGCCTAGAATACTCCCAGACATAAGGGTGGTAAAGTCCCAAAACTTCCAAAAGCCAATAGTATGAAGGTCGACGAATCTCAAATTCAAGTGTACAAAGCTTCACAAGACACAAATACTTTAGTAGACAGAAAAACAAATAACAGATAAATCAATCTATGAACACAAATCTCACATAAAGTAGATAGAATAGAATAAAGAGTTGAATTAAACACTGAAAGAGAGCCTTAAACTAAAAAATTAAATGGGTGCAATGTATGGTAAGCCTCGCATACAAACCCATGGATACAACTGAAGAATCCAGAGACTACGTGCAAAGGAAGTTAAAGATGAAAAGAAATAGAGTTCACAAGGAAGTCAAGAACTCCGTGACCACATTGAAAGTTAAGGATGCAAATAATCTGCGGATTATTTTCGCAAAGGATTTCGAGAAAGAGTGTAGGGAAAACATGTGGTCTTTGGGGTATTGCATGTATCAGATACAAATCTTACCCAATTTTACAGTCTTAATGATATTTTGATGTCAAGAAAGAGTGGTAGGTTAAACAGCCAAAAGAACACTAGACCTGTGGTCTTCAAGATATTGAATGTATTAGATACAAACCTTCCCAGAATTTACAGTACTGATAATGTGTATTTTACGACTTAAATAGTTTGCATTTGGTTTGGATCCATGTATCGATTTAACTCAATAGTTGGATCCAACTTAAATCCCTTCGGTGTAGTTCCCCCCGAAATTCCCATGGCAGGGACACGACCAAATCCCACTTAATCGCCAATGTCAGTCCATACATGTTTATAACCCTAAAAGGATTAGCAGATATCACGAGAAACACGCACAAGCCTAGGGATGTGGAGAGACGAGGTTTCCTGACGTGGCCAGCAATGTGGTTTGTTGGTGAAGTTGGGTCGCCCCCACCAATTGTCCCAACCAAGTAAATTTGCTCATGTATCTCCTCATTTTCTGTTTATCTTTTTCCTCTGCCCAAGAAGTATAATTTGTCCCTCCTTTACCTCTCCAAGTCTCTCTTTCCCTTCCTCTTTATTCCTCTCCTGTTTTCTTTTAATCTTTTGCTATATGTTATGCAAATTAGTCGAGCAAAATTATATCAAGTAGTCCATATTATGCACGATCAAATCTGATCCAAAAGATCAAAAGCATCAGTCAAATTTTTAAACTTTGACTAATCCAAAACTTCTGCTAGCCAAACAAATTCCTTTCCTCCATATACCCATGTAGAGGTTTATCTCAGTTATATTAACAAGCCTCATTTATTTTATAGCTTCAGTCATTTTCACTTTGGTCTACCCCTCTTGGCACCTTCAACTACAATCCTATAACTGTCGAGAAGCACATCCTGAATCTCTAGGTAACATGAAAGAACCAACTCAAAACAATTTTCTCACATCTTATCTTCAACTGAAGCTAGATAAACCCTCCCACAGATGAACTCACTTGTTCATCATTCTTTTCGCATGTTGCGTCTCATCCACCTCAATATACTCATTTAAGCAAAGGTACATTCTTCATTACTGCTGGACATCCAAGTCCATAAAGCATGGTTGGTATTATTGTCATCCTATAAAATTTCCCTTCAGCTTCACAAGCATCTTATGATCGAGTAGTACTCATCACGAACACCACTCGTCTAACATTCTGTATCAGTTCTATAAACATTGTCCTGGAACTCATTTTCATGATTCATGAGAATGGTTGATCCAAAATGCTTATGATTGGATATTCCACTCTATCCATCAATTTCACATGTTCCCTCGTTCCTTCCGTGTAGCTTTTGTTGATGATGCATTTCATAAATTTCGCCTTCACCCTAGTAATGCTGTCTTTTAGTTTCTACACCTAACTTAAAATAAAATCTCATCTCTAGACTCTTAGCTAAAACAATATCATCAACAAAAACCATATATGAATATATATAGTGATTTTATCCATAATTAAAGCAATTAAATATTGGCTTCAATTTTTAAAAATGAAATAGAACACTCCTAGTAGTGGTAGGATAATGCCAAAAGAAATTGTAATGGGTTGGATCAAGCCGCACCTATCTTAGATGTTTTTTTGAGCATTTTGCTTTCTTCTTGTAAAATAGAAAATTATCTATTACAGAGGCCACTATCAATTTGAAGGTAAATTGTGATTTTTGAGGAACTGAAAACGCTAGATAAGAGGAGCATCATCTAGATATTTACAGCCGTATGTCACAGACTTAGTGATTTTTCCTCACTTCGACCTGTGCGGATCACGAACTTTCTCCTCGAAGACTCGTGCAAGCCTTCTCGACTACGAACTTAGCTAGCTCGCTAAGAAAAATAGAGAACAGTGAAGCAAGATGGAAACTTGAAGACTTCTTTATTGATATTGGAAAAGCTTACAAATTTTCACTGGTGAGAAGCAAATGAGTCTCTCCCCTATTAATATTACCTCAAGGGCTTACATGAACCTTCTGGAATGAGAATATTCTAAGGATTATTCTCGAAAATATATTAGGAATTATTCTATATCTTAAGAATATTCTTTACATCATTATTATTGCCAAATAACTAAAAAGAAAGCCTCTAGAATGGAAAGTGTATTCTGTCATGTGCTGAATTCTATTCCTCCATGTGCAAAATTCTGGAAGCTTCCCGAATCTTGGTGGGACCATAAAATATGGTGTGCGACATTCTCTCCCACCTAATGTGTTGACGTCCCCGTCACAGACATCCGCTGAGGAACGCTTGGATCTGGTCCTTGAACTGATGCAACGTGTCAGTGCGTTCCCAAATGGATTCGCCGTGGGGCATTCCTTTCCACTTGATGAGATACTCCAAATATGGGAAAACACCTCGTCGACGAATGGTCCTCGAGTCAAGCACGACGTCCACTTCTTTGTCAAACGATGTAATCATAGTCGTTGTGGGCCGCTTCAAAACTCCTCGCTGAGGGTCCTCCAAGTCTGCATGATAAGGCTTGAGGCAGCTTACATGGAAGACGGGGTGGATCTTCAGCTTGACGGGAAGCTCGAACTTGTAGGCAACTTTGCCTACCTTCTTAAGGACGGAAAATGGGCCTTCATACCTGCGAATCAGTCCCTTGTGCACCTTGCGGAACACCTTGAACTGCTGCGGTTGAAGCTTGACCATCACCAAGTCCCCTTCCTTGTACTCAACAGGCCTTCGCTTGGCGTCGGCCCATTTCTTCATCTTGTGTGCGGCTTTTCCAGAAATGCCTTGGCAATTTTCGCCTTCTCCCAAAAGTCCGAGACAAACTGGTGGGTCGCAGGACTCTTGCCCGATGTTCCCGTACTCAGCGTGTGCGGGGCGAACGATTGTTGACCCATTACCAACTCGAACGGGCTACTTTGAGACGACTCGCTCCTTTGGAGATTGTAGCAGAACTGAGCGATGTCCAAGTGATGCACCCGATCCCGCTGGTTGGCACTCACAAAGTGTCGCAAGTACTCCTCGAGTAAGGAGTTGACCCACTCTGTCTGTCAGTCCGTCTGCGGGTGGAAACTGGTCGAGAAGTGTAGGTCCGACCCAAGGATCTTGAACACCTCCGTCCAGAACTTTCCCGTGAAGCGGGGGTCTCGGTCGCTGATGATGCTTTCCGGGATGTCCCAAAACTTCACCACATGAAAAATGAACAAGCGTGCAGCCTCCTCTGTAGTGCAATCCGTCGGTACAGCTATGAAGGTCCCGTACTTGGAGAATTGGTCCACCACCACAAGGATGGACCCAAGTGTCCCCACCTTAGGCAAGACAGAGATGAAGTCCATCGATATGCTCTCCCATGGTCGACTCGGCACGGGGAGAGGCTCAAGCAGGCCCCCGGGTCGCTGGTGATCCACCTTGTCTTGCTGGCATACAAGACAAGTGCGCACGTAGTTCTCCACATCTTCGCGCATGCGAGGCCAATAGTAGACGGCCTCCAGCAATGCCAATGTCCTCTTCTGACCCGGATGTCCAGCCCACTTGGTATCGTGGCACTCCTTGAGTACTTGTCTGCGCAAGCCACCCCACTTAGGAACGACCACCTCGTCGCCCTTCGTGTAGAGAAATATGTCTCTTAGCCAAAACTTTCGCGTTTTGCCTTCACGAGCGAGCTTCACCAAAGCTTGTGCCAATGGGTCCTCCGCCATACCCAACTTGATACGCTCAAGTAAGTCACCCTTGAGCAAGCACACCGTTGCTAGCTCGGCCTTCCTGCTAAGTGCATCGGCAACATGGTTCTCCTTGCCCGGCTTGTATTGCAGCTCCATGTCAAACTCGGCCAAGAAATCTTGCCATCTCGCTTGCTTGGGGGACAACTTCTACGTCTGGAAGTAGCTCGTGGCGATATTGTCTGTCATCACCACGAACTTGGGGCCAAGGAGATAGTGATGCAACGTCCGCAAGCAATGCACTTACACCGTATAGCGCTGCTCTGTGTCATTCAACTTGCGACTCTCGAATGCGATGGGGTGTCCTTGCACCAACACCCCTCCAATGGCGAAGTCGGACGCGTCAGTATGCACCTCGAACGGCTTGGAGTAGTCCGGTAATGATAAGACCGGTTCCTCCGTCACTGCCTTCTTTAGTGCATCAAATGCCTCCTCGCATTTGGACGTCCAGCTGCATGCGCGATCCTTCCGCAACAGGTCTGTGAGTGGTGCGGCTATGGCGGAGTATCCTCGGATGAACCGCTGATAGTAGTTCGCCAAGCTTAAGAACGATCGTAGCTCCGTCGGCATGGTGGGAGCCTCCCACTCCCATATGGCCTGGACCTTCGTCTCGTCCATCCATATCTAGCCACGTCCGATCCAATGCCCCAAGAACGACATCTCTTCTTAGGCAAAGGAACATTTATCCCGCTTGACGAAGAGTTGGTTCTCCCTTAGCACCTGAAAAACCGCCTTCAAGTGTTCGATGTCCTCCTCCATCGTGTTTGAGTACACGACGATATCGTCGAGATATACCACGACGAACCGGTCGAGAAAGGGGTGGAAGAGCTTGTTCATCAAAGTGCAAAACGTCGCAGGAGCATTTGTTAGACCAAAAGGCATAACTAAAAATTCATAAGCTTCGTACCTCGTGACATATGCGGTCTTGGCCTCATCCCATTCGGCTATCCGCACCTGATAACATCCCGAGCGCAGATCCAGCTTGGAGAAGTACCTCGCATCTCTCAACTGATCGAACAAGTCTGCCACCAACGAGATAGGATATTTGTTTTTGACGGTCACCTTGTTAAGTGCACTATAGTCAATGCCCAAACGAAGGCTTCCATCCTTCTTCTGAAACAGCACTGGTGAACCGAACGGGGCCTTAGACGGCCTAATGAATCCAACATCAAGCAGGTCCTTCAGTTGTTTCTTCAACTCCTCGAGCTCTGGCGGGGCCATGCGGTATGGGACCATCGCGGGCAGCTTCGTGCCCGGTTCTAACTCGATAGCGTGGTCCACTTCCCTCCGCGGAGGTAGCCTCTTCGGAAGCTCTTGCGGCATGACATCACCAAACTCCATAAGGACGTTGCTGATCTCAGGCGGAAGATCCCCATGCATGGGTGCTTCCTCCGTCTTGAGCACCGCTAGGTACGTCGTCTTCGTGCTTCACACCCTTCTTGAGTTGGATGGCGGAGAGAGCTTTCACCTTCGCGGACTCGTCTCGTGCAACATTCACCATGCACGGCGAGCCCTCCTCCAATGTCCCGACGACTCCCAAGTGTGGCATTGGAACTGCTTTTGCCGAAGTCAGGAAGTCCATCCCTAGGATCATCTTGAAGTCGTCGAGAGGTGCGACCGTGAGACTAGTGACTCCCGTTCAGTCTCCTACCTCTATCTTCACACCCTTGGCCACCCCCTGCATGGGACGAGCCGTTGAGTTGACCGTCTTCATCTTGCTTAAGTCCTTCTCTAGCACCAGACCCAAGCGCTGGACTTCCGGGTCCGAGACGAAGTTGTGTTGCCCCCGTGTCAACAATCGCCCCCTACTCTGGCCGTTGATCTTCACGTCCACGTACATAAGTTCTCGATTCAGGACTTTGGTCAAGACGAACTTGCTCTTCAAGGCATTGAGAAAGCGTAGGGCTCCCATCTGAGCCCCCATCATTGGTCCTTCATCCTCGGCCTCCTCGCCTTGGACCGCGTTCACCCGCTTGCCTTTGTTCTTGCAGTCGTGGGCGAAGTGGTTTCCTCCGCACACGAAGCATTCAATCTTGCGCTCCGTCTGGGGCTTCGCATATTGCTTGTCCTTCGACGGGGCCTCCTTTCCGTTGCCTTTCTTCTCTCCCCCACCATTGCCCTTGGTAGTGGCCTTTGGCTTGGACTTGGACGTATCGCTCCGCCGATACTCCATTAGCTTCTCAGGCGAGGAGACGGCCGTATTCAGATCTTGGACATGCTGCCCCTGCAACTCTTGCGTCGCCCATGGTTGCAGACCGTCAAGGAAGAAGAATAGGTGATCGTCTTCGCTCATGTTGGTTATGGAAAGCATAAGACGAGTGAACTCCGCCACATAATCTTCGATCGACTCGGTGTGCTTGAGTTGACGCAAGCTCTTCCTAGCCACGAACTCAATATTCTCTGGATAGAATTGAGACTTGACCTTCTTGAGATCCTTCCAAGTCTCGATTAAGCACAAACCCTTCTCTTTTTCAAGGCACCTACGACGCCACCACATCATAGCATCGTCAGTGAAATAAAGGTACGCGGTGTTTACCTTATCGGCTTCGTCTTCGACGCGAATCGTCTTAAGGTATCGCTTGATGTTCTATATGAAGTTGTCTACTTCTTTTGCATCCCGAGCGCCGCTGAAGGATTTTGGCTCCGGATACTTCACCTTTGGTGCCTTCTCCGTACTCGAAGACCCACCATTGGCGATGGCTTTCTCAAGAATAGCGGCTTTAGTCCTGAGTTCTTCGCGTAGTTCAACAATCTCCGCCTTCATAGCCTGGCGTTCCTCCTCGAATCCAGTCTGCATCTCGCGAAGTTGCTCTCGGAAGAACAACGTCATGGCGTTGGCGACATCGCTCTCCAACCCATGAGAGAACTCTTCGTAAGTCATCCGGTTCTGCTCCACTTGCATCTCCATACCCATCACGCCTTGCTCCAAGAGTTCCAGACGGGATGTCAAATCGCCAAGGGCCGGCTCCAACGTTGGCTCCTTGCTTCTACCTTTCCTGTTTGTCTTCTTGGGCGATGCAGGACGCTAGTCGGCACTGATCTCGGATGTCGACATGGCTACGATCGACCTTCGCTCTGATACCACTTGTCACGGATTTAGTAATTTTTTCTTCACTTCGATCTGTGCGGCGCACGAACTTCCTTCTCGAAGACTCGTGCAAGCCTTCCCGACCACGAACTTAGCTAGCTCGCTAAGGAAAATAGAGAACAGTGGAGCAAGATGGAAACATGAAGACTTCTTTATTGATATTGAAAAAGCTTACAAGTTTTCAGTGGTGAGAAGAAAATGAGTCTCTCCCCTATTAATATTGCCTCAAGGACTTACATGAACCTTCTGGAATAGGAATATTCCGAGGATTATTCTCGAAAATATAATAGGAATTATTCTATATCTTAAGAATATTTCTTACATCATTATTATTGCCAAATAACTAAAAAGGAAGCCTCTAGAATGGAAAGTGTATCATGCCATGTGCTGAATTCTATTCCTTCATGTGCAGAATTCTGGAAGCTTCTATTTTGTAACAACCTCACCTAACTCGTCCTTCATTGCCAACATAAAAAGAAACTGTACAAGTTGGCTCCGGCCACAACTATATGGACTAGTGAATGCACGTGTGTTGCACGTAAAATAATTTTTTTCTTATATTATTGTAAAATAGTTTATATATATATATATATATATATATATATATATATATATATATATATATACATTTTAATTGTGATTTGTTATAGATTAGATTATATTTTAATTATAATTTGTTATGGATATATCTCTACTCTTTATAAAAAGTCTCGAAATATATTCTTACGTAATTAAAAATTAAAATTTAAAATTTAAAAAAATTAAAAATTTTACAAATTTTAAAAACTAAAAAAAAAAATTGTTTAACTATGTAATATTATATAACCATAATCAAATCTCTTCTAGCTCATGTAGTTAAGGTGTGAGGCATTCTCTTTGGTTGCTTAGGTTCGAATTTCCATGACGTTATGTATAACAAATTTAATTTTTTTAAACAAATTTTTTTACGTAATATTAATATTTTTAATAAATGGTGGAGGATTTACAAACGACTTAGACGGCTCAATTTTGAGCCGTTTCCAACCTCATTATAAGAGTAGAGATCTTTTTTAGCCGTATGTTTTTTTTGGTTTCAAATAGAAAATTATCTATTTCAGAGGCTACCCAACTAAGTATTTCCAGCCATAACTTCCACCATGTAACAACCCCAATTAATTCATCCCTCATTAGCACCATAACAAGGGCATAGAGAATGAAGATTACTCTGAGTAGTTGTCACAGTTGACTCTTACAAATGATTGGCCCTCATACAACCAATTGTAGAACTCTAACCAAGGTTCAAAAGTCAGATTTGGTAAAGATTTTGAACCCTTCTTGTGAGCACCGGTAGTTTCAAGGGACACTTAAAACCTTCACAGTAACTAATGCTACATAGTTTATTTTGGACCACCTGCAGTAACCGAATGAACTAGAGGCAACGTTGGCACTTCAACAATCATTCATTTTATATGGAAAAAGGGCACCTACACACTTTTTGAGTTTGTTTGGTGATAAGTATGCATCCTCAACTCTTGTATTTGCCTTCCCTCTACATGCTAAATAATGAAACCTCACAATATGCCTTCAGGAGTTCCAAAAGTTGAGCAACGATGGTCCTCCCAAATTACAAACTAGGATATACATTCTTAACCTTTCTATACTAGGCTGGCTTCTCCGTGTGTGTGTGTGTGTGTGTGTGTGTGTGTGTGTGAATGTTGTATTTTCATGCTTAATAGAAATCCTAGGATCAAAATGGGGTGATCTCCCTGGAATTAAACCTTTAGGTCAATGTGGGATAGGAATTTCCTAAATGCATCATTTTATGAGTATGTGTTCTAATTCAGCCATATCTTGTCATATATTACCATCAAGGACCCAGCAGTTGAGAACGTTCGTATATTCTAAGAGATCTAGACTCTTCTAAAAGGGAAATAAGACCCATCCATGCGTCCTAATTTTTCCACTAACTTTATTTATCTTCCTAAAGAAGTAGAGAAAACTCATAAAAATGGTTTGTAGAAAATAGAGGGAACAAACAAGTTAATTAAAAGGGAAAACAATAATAGCACAGCAAAGCAGCCTTCTTGTACTCCACAACAAAATGAGAACCAAATAAACTTGGTAAGTGGAAAGGTAATGGAACTGAAGATTGAAAAGAAAAGTAATTGTTGGAGCAGGTGGATCAAGATGTAGCTGATAGTCGAAGGCAGGAAGATGTCCCATCATCTTAGTAAATGTCCCATCATCTTAGTAAATTAGATGAACATGGAGAAAACTGTATGCATCAAAGATAACAAGATAAGCCTGTACTGGTATTCGGCTTGAATTAGCAAGTTCACTTGTAAGGAGTATAATGTCAACCACTTTGTGTCATATCTTGAATTAATTTGCATGTATTTTTTTTTCAAATGCTTGGTCCTATGTAGCTTGGGTACAAAAAAAAGGATTTAAGGACACAGCGATATGAATGCGGCAACTATTTTGGTGTGTCCTAGTGTAGTTTGGAGTGTCCATATTATTCAAATATGTGTCCGACATGACACTTCCCACATTTGTTGAGTGTCCATTTTTCCTAGCTAAGATCTCTCCCATGCATGAACTGACAAATTATAAATAAACCACTCTGCATTTGTGAAAGTGAGGTCAAGATCCACTGTCAATATTCAAAGAATTTTGATCAAACACTGGATTTGAGAAAACAGATTTCTCTTCTCATGCCAAGAAGAGTTCATGCGCACTAGGAGAGTATGCCAGGATATTAAAAATAACGAACAATTCTTGGCAATCAGTAGGGCATATTTGATTACATTAAATGTCCAAATGGAACAGACACCAGTTCCAGATTGTGGTCAAAATTATTAGTACCAACTATTAGGATGATCAAGCTTTGTTTTCAGTAATAAAAAATAGAATTACCAACACAAATGGAGCATTAAGACCCAAAAAATGACTTAAGAAGATCATATTTGAGCTTAATAAATCCTTCTAATGGATTATACAAAATACATATAAGCCAGCAAGTAAATTGAGCATACTATGTGATGAAATTGACAAAAAGGACAAGTTTTTTGGGGGGAAACATTCTCGTGATGACTATTTAAAAGGATATTCATATAAAAATAAGCACGTAGAGTGCCTTCTACAAGCAAACATCCTCCAAGTTATGTATAGAAAAACGACAGATTTACTTAAGATATGCTCGCTCAAATAAAGGCATGTTCGAAGAAGATGGTCAAATTTAACAAGGATACCATATATACATGTATTATGTGAGAGCTTGTACCAGACAACAAACACATGAAAAGGACCACAGAAGTAGCATATAGACTTACCGAATGTGTAATATTTTCAATAGAATCCACGATGCAGTGGGTATAATCATAACTTGGATATATACACCACTTGTCACCCGCATGAGGATGGGGAGTAAACTGAACAAAATGCCAGAGTAAGAAAATAGGAAATTTTGAGCTAATAAATCAAAGGGCATTATCACTCTAAACTTACCTTTATACGGTAAGCTATCAAATCATACATATTTTTATTATCACTCTGCATATCCTGTTTCAATCTAAGTGTCGCCTTTCCCTCATCAATCATGCCTCGTCTCATCTCTTCAAATAATCGTAAAGATTCTTCAACTGGCCGATCCCTCCATGGGCTATTCATCTTTTTCTCTCTATACTCTTTGACTTCTTCAGGGCTCTTGAGAAGACAGATGTATTAGAATACATGTTACTGCTTGAAAGCCGGATCATCAATTGTTCATTACTTTGCTTAACAAACATTCAGTGTGATTTCATGAACAGATTACTGGTCATTTCCTTTGTGCATGACTAACCTGGTGATCGACATAAGCTCGGTCATTCCTTATTAGCTCGACTGCAAGGTCATATAGGTCTTGAAAATAATCACTGGAATAGGTTACCTGATAAAGAGTATCTAGAGGATTGATGGTAAGTGACAGCTCATTTCTGACAAGCATCAATATAACAAAATAGTAAACACATTACGCACCTTATGCGGCTGCCAACCCATCCATTCCACTATCTCTTGGATATGCTCAATGTACTCCTTTTTCTCAGCTTCAGGATTCGTATCATCAAATCTAGCATCATAGTAAATAAGCATGATTATTATCAACCAAAAGAGCATAAAGCAGCATTAATTTGTATAATGAAACATAGGCCTTCTTCTTTTTTCCTCTTATATGGGTGGTCGTTAGGAGGAGTGAATTATAGGGGAATTTAGCCTTGAAACAGTATTGGAGTATTGGCAGTTGTAGTGTGTGTACATGAACCAAAGTGTACTGAATGCAGAATAGTTATCAAGGCTAACAACATGTGTTGTAAAAAACTTCTTCTGTTAACATCAGTAGCATACAATGTGAAAAATAATAAGATACCTGATACTAACGAATACTTAATAACAATGTCAAATGGCCATTAAGCATAAACAGATGCTGAAAAACATTTCATGGAATTCGAGGAGCATCTTGGGAAAGGACAGCTTCGAAATGGTATATTCTTAGTTCATTATTCAAATGTGTAGTATTGAAATATTTTAGTTACAGAATATTACTGAGGCACCGAGAATAGAAATGAGAAAGGCAGGTGTTTCAAAGGTGGAAGAGAACTAGGATATATACAGAGAGCATTAAGGGATTTGATAAAAGTTCAACTACAGGGAGCAAGAACTTCAGGGATTGGACCTATTGCTAGTCTACAGAAGATTTGGTACAGAAGTTCACCATAGATGAAGTTCTCCGGAAGATACAATAAACTATAAAAAAATGCATATGTTCTACAAAAATGACAAAGCAGACGATATCAAGGTAGTCAAAGGCGCAAGGCGCACTCGAGGCGCAAAGGGTCCAAATCGACCGAGGCGCAAGGTGCACTTAAGGCGCGCGCCCGAGCGACGCGAGGCGCAAAAATTATATATATATATATATATATATATATATATATATATATATATATATATATATATATTCACATCGGGTTTCCACATTAATAAACATGTGTGCTTCAAATTCCCCCGTCTAGGTTGCAATCACTTTGAATTGAGTGAGAGAGAAAACAGTAAAAAAAAAAGTACATCAGTTCAAAAAATAGTCTAAAAACAGTACAACAGTTAAAAAAACAATCTAAACATGTTATTTTTTGACAAGATTTTCAAGGCACACCTTGGCTATTCTAAGGCGCTCGGAAAAGGCGCATCTAGGCGCGCCTTAGGTGCGCCTTAAGAATTGCGTCTCGCCTGGAGTGCCCTGAGGCGCTACCCCTGCGCCTAGGAGCGCGCCTTAGGCGCACATGAGACGCGACTTTGACTACACTGGACGATATAAATAGAGGTTATATATATATATATATATATATATATATAGAGAGAGAGAGAGAGAGAGAGAGAGAGAGAGAGAGAGAGGGAGAGGGAGAGAATTCATCTATATACATTACATGACTTATTTTGGAATAAAACAGAGGTTCAAAGACAGGGAAGGACACCCTAGAAGCTAAACAAATATACTCAAAAAGTTGACATGAAACAGAGAATAAGATTCATAACAGGAAATATTACAGTGCAAAAAAAGTTCTGATGTGATAATAGTACAGATCATACATATAAAAAGTTTAACTCATGGTTTCTTTCCTTTTCTACACAAACCATTGATTTTCCACCAGCCAACTTCCTGCATCCACCCTCCCTCCTCCACCCAAACAAAAAGAGAAGGGAAAAACAATTAAAATTAAAACTCCCAGTTGTCACCGAAAGCCTTCAAAGCAACCCAAAATACTTAAGCTAATACATGGTTAGACATTACCCTCATGGATAGTTACTCATCTATTTGATCTCCATATTGATCCCAAGGCAAGTCCCTATCTAGTTTGAAAACTCATACCGGAAAATGGGAATATTGCTATACCCAGAAGCTAAAGATTTAACTGTAACTTACTGAGAAATTTGGAGAAATTTAATTTGGATATGATTTATCGCATCATTGAGAATTTTGGATAGAGATGATTCAGATTCAGCTTCTATTTTCTGTTCTCATTGAGTAATTTAGGAAGATTTGGTTTACAATTAATTTCATAAATCTTTGAGTGATGAGAAATCATTAGTAGATATTGCTTCATGTATGTATCACATAATTGAGAGATTTGGAGATATTAGATTTAGTTAATTATAGGTGCAACACTCTATATAAAGGATGAAGAGAACTAGGATGCATCTTGTTTTCAGACCAAGAAAGTGAGTTAAGATTGTTATTGAACTTGTAGAACTTTTTCCTCCTGGTTTATTTTCTCTTATCTCTCGCCCTCTTCTCCATCTAAGCCAGATACAAGCCTCTTTATGGCATTATAAAAAAGTAATAGGTGTTATACTTCATGAGTAGACCTCCATCCACATATATTGGTCTCATCTTGGATGAGAAAAAACAATGAAAACCTAAATACTGTAAATGTGGATTAAGAAGATGTTGAGCCAAAATGTATATAATGAAAATTAGCCACCATGGGGACGCAGCTGTTAGGACCGGTGAGGGTTATTAAAGGAGGTCGCTGGTTCGAGCCAAGGCGAAGAAGAAAGATGCATGTTGACAGGACCTTAAGGTCCATTGTCATTTGGTGGAGAACTAGAATAACAGATTGTTCAACAAAGAATAAATTTTCCAACTAGTATGAAAACTAGTTAAACTTACCTCAAATAACAGGATCCGCCTCTCTCCTTCGCCAGACCAAAATTAATAAACATAGCCTGTTTCAGAACTAAAAGTTTGACCAATCCTTGATACAAAAACACATGAACAATTTACTTTAACTGTAATATAATTTACCTTAGCATGGCCAATGTGAAGATATCCATTCGGCTCAGGAGGAAAGCGAGTGAAAACTTTACCACCAGTCACCTTAAGGTGCTTTTCCAACTTTTCCCTTGAGTTGTGAGGCCTCATTATAGCCCCATGACTGAAAAATATCTCAGTGTGAACCTGATGTAACCCCAAGAACCATCTAATGAGAATATATGATGAGTAACTATTTACTTCTCAGCCAAATTTGAGAGGAAGGGAAAAAACATGCATTAAAAAAAAGTTGCATTTCTAAAGGAAGCGAACCATAAAATACAACATGGGCACATAAATCTGATCAGTGTCTTAATTATGTATAATATTATTTGACCTTTGCACATTAAAAAGACAAGTTACATAGACCAAATATCAGTGTTTTTATTTGGTCTATGTTAATGCCTGCAACTGATCAATGTCTTAATTATGTGCTAAAGTCTGCACTATTGCATCCAATCCATAGTACCAATATAGTCAATCAAATGTGTAACCATATGCAGTTATGACTAACTAGTTCCTGACGAGTCATATATAAGCAACATGTTCATGGATAAAAATTGCTCAGAAGTTGAAGATTAAGCTGTGCAAATGTGTGTGTGTGTGTGTGTGTGTGTGTGTGTTAGAACTTAGAAGTTCAGAACTCTAAGATATACGAACAAGCATATAACATTTGTAGATGTCTTGAAGTACCTTAGTGTTTTCTTCTGGTTGAGGGAATATAGAAAAAGGATTCACCTCCTCCTCAGGAGGTGGAGCAATAATATTAGTATTCTTCTGTTCCTGGCATATAAGAAAAGAAAAGAATTATAAAAATAACCACTACCTAGGTTAAATTGTTGAGGGTACATAAAAAAATTATCACCTCAACTTTCACAGGCTTTTCTTTCTTCTTTTTCAAAGGCTTCTTGTCATCATCTGCAGTCCTCTCACCAAGTATCCCACGAAGTTTATCATCAATTATTTCCTGCACAAGACCAAGATGCAGAAGAATCCTATATAAGCAGGTTCCACATGATTTATAAAATCATGCTGACTATTTTTTGCCTCAATTGGTATGTAATCACCTTCACAATTTTAGCATCAGCCCATGGACTCCGCTTCCTAACCTGTCCGCATAAGTTGCCGACTGGAACAAAAGGTTGAAAGTGAGCAATAATTACCGGTAATGATACGGCAAAAGAAATAATACACACATGAGACACGAATAAACATGGCAGAAGGGGGAAATGAGGGAGAAGTGAATAGGAACATAAGCCAGACTATCTATCAACACCCTGCTAAAACTAACTGGATGACTAAAGAACTTAATAGAAGATTGTCTTGAAAATGGTGCACTATTTGGATGATTAGTCACAAGCTATGATATAAGACATCTCTGTTACATTTGCATCCTCCAAATATAGGATTGTCAGGAGGCTTTGGGTTAGGAGCAGAACAATAGCAAAATATAGAAGTTCCATTCATGTACTCAAAACCGTAGTGGAACCATGTCAACATATAGCAACATGTCAAATTCTAACTCACCTATACCTACCCAATCATTTTAGTACCCCGCCAATCTTGGATGCACCGTCTTTTATGGAGACTTAACTCATTCTCAGTCATCACCAAGTCTACGTCTGCTAAATTACATTGAATACTTCCAAAATCTAATCTCCAAGATCAAATGTCCTTCTTAGTTGTGTGCTATGTTGCACGGACACAGATTCGATATTACACGTCTTGGACACAGTGACATGGATTCGGCACCTATTTTGGTTTGTTCTAGTGTATTTTGGAGTGTCTATGTCGTGCATGATCGTGTCCGATTGACACGGACACGGAATGGATTTTGGAGTGTCTATGTTTCTTAGGCTGTGGGTTAGTTAGGGACAGCTAAGCTCAAGTACTCCAACTGAATTAACTCATTGGTTCACTCTTGTACTAAGAGGTAATGTTGTATGATTTAGATGTACATTAGGAAAGACAGATTTCAGGGTCATCCAGTTGGACCAGGTTTCAGTCTATATGACCTCAAATATACTGCAAGTACATATGGGAGGCACCAGGTACAATCTAAACAAATGTTTGTTTTCAAGGATTTCCTCCAAGTGTAGTGACTAACAAACTAAAAGGAAGGACAAGTAGCGATCACCTAAATTACCTAAAATACAGCATAGACTTTATAATGTAGATTTATGTTGCAGGATCTTGACAGATGCATAATGAATTCACTCTTTTCACTGGTAAAGGAAGTAAGGAACTGGTTCTACTCTTATTGACATAAATTGGCTCTAGTCTTATTTGCAGGAATAAGACCCACCGGCCGTTGGATTCACCAGTGAGTTGGTGCTTTTCATGACACGTTGAGTACACGTATCTACATTCTTCAAAACACTGTGAAAGCAATGGTTGTTAAATGCAAGTTTATGTAAGTGCAACTATGTGCATTTAACTCAACGATGCAGCTAGAGATAAAAGTAACTGCTCAGGTTAGGAATGTCCAAATAATGACATAATTATTTTATTTGGTCCAACTTGTATGGTCTTACAGTTTTTCACATTTATTTGCCAGCTCAGATATGAAAATACTATACTGATAACTTCCAGAACCGAGCTTAAATAATAACAAAGTTTAAATAAAATCTTGACTGCAGATAAAATTCCTAAGAGGAATTGCAGGAACAATCAAGATAAATACTGGGCGTGGTGACAATGTAAACTTGACAGAGAAGAATAAGTTGTGTGAAGTACTGAATTTTAACTTTTATAACAACTTGCTAAATTAAGGGGCCATGGGCTATTTTCGCAACACGACCTGCTGTATATCTGATAAGAAAATGTGAGCACAATAACTATTATTTAAAAGTTATCAGCTATAGATGTCTAGCAAACAACATTCGTTTGAACCTAGGTTGGAAGGACACAAATACGACACGACATGGATACCTCACCAATTTTGACATGTCCTAGTTTATTTTGGATTGTCAGTGCCTTGTCCAATCTGACACAAAACAATACAGGCAGTGCCCCAATTTTGGAGTGGTCATGCTTCCGGTATTTCAACAATGGAACTTGTGTGTATTTACAGGTAAAATATACATAAAAAATAAAATAATACAAAAAGCAGGCAAATCAAGTCAACAATAATGATTTGAATCACCAGTTAAAAAAAAGTCGAGGATTACAATTGCTAACCATTTATATGGTAGCGCTGTTCCAAAATGGCATCCATGTTTTCTTCCAAAATGGATGTCACAATAGACTGAATTTCATCCAAAGATACTTCAACTCCTGCATATCATGGCAGTTGACAATTATAAACTAGAAACAAAAACAACATTCAATATTCCAAGTAATAATGCAGAAGCAGAAGCCAATACATTTAACGACCTTGTACGAAGATTGGAGCTAGTTCTTAACACCACAGGCCCGCACGCATAGAAAATGTATATGATGTGGAACAGTAGCTTCCATAGGCTTATCTTAAGACCATGCTATGAACTAATAATATAGCATTCATGTTCCTGGATTGTTTGTGGCTGTGTACCATAAGAATTGGATGTGGATTCAGCATAAACAATCATAATATGGCCTTGGGTCCTAGTCAGTCATAATAGGTCCTAGGCCATTGTATTCATGTATATATCTAAATACGCACCTGCTTATACACTTCAATGATATATTATGAATTGTTTAGAGACAAAAGGGAAACGTTAAGAAACTGCAAAGTTTTGTTCAACGTGCATCTTGAAGAATATAGATTCCTACATCTCAATTGAAAACACATTCTGACGGGAAGGCTTGGATGATGATGATGAATTCTCAATTGAAAACATGTCTTAAAGAACTTGCACTTATTTCTTCAGCTAAAGTTGAATTCCTCGGGTTCTATAGCCTTAAAGACTCATTTACAACCCAGACTTACTACTGTTAACATCTCCTGGTGTAAACATCCAAAATATCAGTTTATAGTATTAGTTCTTTATATTAATACAGTTTTTCACAAAATAATTTTAATTTATAATATGTTTAACTTTCGGTTTCAACCATTATATTGTTGGGATTCTTTCTCCACTACTCCCTTTGCTCTCTCATACTATGGAGAAAGGTCCTCGACTACCAAATTATTTTGTACAGTTAGGCTTTCTTGCAAGTCCCTCCCTCTTCATTAGGTGCCAGGTATGCAATTCTCAAGATAAGACACCGAATATTTGATATGGAATGCAAAATTTAAAATAAGTTTGTGCTTGGACATTTTAAGAGTTGAATATGTGCTTTAACAGTCGTGTTGAGTGGCTGCTAGAACTAGTCTAGGTCAGAGTAAGTTAAAGCAGCACAACCCTATGTTACGCATATGGTATGGTAGATTGCCAAAGGGTTAAAAGGAGGTTTGTCATGCAAAATGTTGCTTGGAATGTGAGTGATGTTGCCAGGAAGACAGCCAAGTACTTACAATAAAGGTAGCAGAAGCATTGGAGATGTTTCAACTCCATGACTTGAGACAAAGTTGGTTATCCTTAACCTGACGGGCAGTTGAAGGAGGAAAAAAATGAGCTACTAAGTCTTCAACCAACCGGATTGGGTTTAATTGATGGATGTCATGGTTTGGAAGAGTAGGTTTTGACTATATCAACCATAATGAGCATGGAGGCATTGTGTCAGCTGGGTGTAACAACATTGTTGATACTTAATTACTCATGAACTCGAAGGGCTCCAGGAAGGGATAAGAAAGGCATAAAATGCTTTGTCAACTCTCGTGTCATGTTATTAGACTGAAGAGTACGAATCCTTTGTATTTGAGAAAGCAAGGATTACTAGGAGTCCTGATATTGCAGGTTTCCCTCTGGAGCTAGAGTTGTACTGTCATCGAGAAGTTTGATATCATCTCTCTCATGAAGCAGAGACTAGCAGAGGTTGGTATCCTTGCTAGCAAAGAGATGGCATCTCTCTCCATGTACGAAGGATGAATCCAATCAATATCAGGTGCTCATCAAGAGATCTATGGAATCACCAGATAATAGTGTCATAATTGCTAGTACTTACATAAACACATTATTCTGGCCAGGTAGAAACAACAAAAGAACCGAACACAAAACGCCACAAAATGGACATGGCACCTACTTTGGTGTGCTCTACCGTATTCCTTTAGGGTCCGCTTGGATTGAGGGTGAAGGGAGTTAAGAGAAGGGAAGTTAAGGGGAAGGGGGGGGGGGGGGGGGGGAGGATTCTGCTTGGTTTGAAGGTGGGAGTTTAGGAGGGAGAGTCATAGAAGGTTAAGTGAGGGTTTATTTAGCCTTTTTTTTAATCTTCCAAATCGGGAGGGTTAACAAGGGAGAATGAGGAGTTTTGTTTAAAAAGTCATGAATACTCCTTATTTGTTCTATAAAATATCATGACCTTCTTTTCCATTTTTCTTGTTTTTAACATGTTATTCCGTCTTTCCGACTTTCAACTTGCTGCCGTCGCTTTCTTTTATTATTCCCATTCAAAATTATATGTAACAAGAATATTTTGGTAACTATTGTATTTTTATAAATCCTCCTCCTAATGAAAACCGTCAATCCAAACAAGAGTTATTAAACACACCTCGCTTGACTCTCGATTCAAATCCAAGCAAGATTATATGTATTGACTCTCCTCCCCCTCACTCAACTTTTCTTCCAACTTAACTCTGCTTATCTTTTTCACTCCCAATCCAAGCAGACCCCTAGTGTTTGTGTTTGCATTCAATACTACACGAAACAGACACCGATTTTTTGAGTTAGATGAATAAACATTCAAACTATTAAACCAATCTCCTTACATTACAGTCAACGCAAAAAGAACTTACCAACACCGCAGGCTTCTTCAAATTCGTTCTCTCCGAAACTCTCCGGGCCGACGTTGGAAAGGAAGGCGAAAGCCGCATCCAGCTGCGCGGAGTTCTTTATCTGCAAATCTCCACACACACGAATCAGACACGCGCAAACCCTAACAACTTCCTCGGACAAATCCAGCGATCGAATCAAAAAAAACATGGCAAAAATAAAATAAAATACCTTCGATGACACGATGTACCGGAGCAGAAACGGACGGTGGACCAGCGCGTTCCCCGGATGCTTCGTAGCAACCTTCCCACAACAACAGCAAAATTCAGAAGAAGAAAAAAAACCCCGAAAATAAACTTAAAAAAGAAAGAAAAATTCAAGAAATCGATCGTGCTCGCGAACGATACCGTATAGAGAAGATTGCCGACGGTCTTGCTGCATCCGTTGGGGATCTCGGCCTGCGGAATTTGTACTTACAAATGAAGAAATTTTTCATCGAGGAGGAGGAGGAGAAGAGTATGTACAAAAAATTCGAATAGATTGCTGCTGACCTCTTGGATGACGGCGGTGAGGTTGGCGGTGACCTTGGGGTTGACGAGAGCGTTCTCGGCGGTCCGCTTGTCGAGGCCGAGGGAGAGGAAGAGGTCGAGCCTGGTGGGATCGTCGGTCGCCATCGGCGCTGCTGGAGGAGGAGCCGGCGGTGGAGAATGGCCGGGGGGGGAGGAACTTTGCTAATAGTGGAGATAAACCCCTAGCTCTAGCAAGTATATAAAAATGGAAAGAAAAGGTTCTCCATTTGACTGGAGTGGCCGACTGGGTGTAAAAACTTGGGGACCAAGTGTGGTCTGTGGACTAGGTTCTATTCGGACCAGGCTGATTAAGCCCGTGGTTTTATTTTGAGTGTTTGGCAACTATGAATGTGTGTGACCCAATTGTGACTCCAACCTACTGTGACTATGGAAAAAAAAAATCGTTGCCACATAGAAATGATAAAATTTTATTTCAAAAAATTTATTCTCCAATTCAATTGTTAAATAAATTATAAAATTTAAGTAACAAAAATTGTAAAAAATATTGTAAAATTGGTTGTCTAATTCTAGACATGACAAGCCAAACAAGCCTGTGGGCTTGGACAACCCCTCATTATTTGGGCAACCACATCCCTCTCCCCAAAGGGTAAGCCCAGGGGCAGCCAGAAATATTAAGTTTAGCATTTAACAACAGTAGTATAGCCTGGTGTTAGCAAATATAACCATATTGGAAGTATTAAAAATAGACACCACCGTGACCCATGATTGGAAGTATCAAAAGGCTTCTCTCTCATTCGCTGCCATTTGATTTCTCTCTCATTCAAAGCTATGCTGCCATTTGGTTTCCTCTTATCAACCCCACCGAAAAAGTTTGGTGCTCCCCACCGAAATAGTCTTGTACCTAGAACAATTGTCTTGTGCCTCATGCCACATAGGAATCACTACACATTATAAGACAATATGGTTGGAGATGGTCTTAGTTTGATTTTCGTATTTGTTTGACGTGTCGGTTTTTACATGACATACCAAACTGCCCCAAGCATGAATGTGGCCTAAAAATTATTGGTCGGACCTGCCCAACAACACACATCGTTTACCTTTATGCACTGACATTGATGGTAGAAAATGGTATCTTGTTTGTTTTATTGTTAACTAACATATATGTATGTATAGTTTCGTGCCTATCTCTATATATTATTGGTAATCATCAATAATATAGAATAAGATCAAATAATAAAATATATTTGTTTTGGAAATGTAAACAAAGGTTCATATTAAGGTTAAATCTAACTTCTATGTGCTTGATGTGCGAGTGACAAATATGATTTTTAGTGAGATTGATAGTATTAGTGTTATCATATTTAATAATGACATTATGATTAAATAGTCTACTAGAGTTTGCTCCATCCAAAGAAATTGTGTACAACAACAATCGACCATAATATATTCGACTTCGGTGGTTGAAAGACAACCGAGTTTTGTTTTTTACTAAACCAAATATTTACCAAGGAATTGACACGTGTAACTAGTGCTTTTTTGGTCAACTTTGCATTCGGTAAAATTCGCAGCTGAATAACCTAGAAGGACAAATGATGGGAATTTGAAACACCGAAAGCCAACATTGAAAGTGTCTTTAAGGCATTGAATGATACGCTTAACGTCACATATATATGACCTATTGGAATTAGCTTGAAAACGAGCGCGCATACAAACATTAAACATGACATCTAGACGACTTGTGCTTAAGTAAAGTAAATTGTGTGTGTGTACACACACACACACACACTTAAGCATACCGCATATCCCCGAGATAGTAGTCGTTGGATTATCTTTTTTAACGGTCCGGATTAAATCAATTTCTCACGAGAAATTGGGTAGTTTAAGGATCTAATTTTAATCGTCAAAAAGTCAATCCAACGGCTGTTATTTCGAAAAATATATGGGGATGCATAAGTGCAAAAAATTTGATCATATATATATATATATATATATATATATATATATATATATATATATATATATATATATCAGACGTCGATACTTTATGAATATCCACTTATTTACCATTGACGTCTTGGTCAAGCTTTGTTGTAGTGGTCATTGGAGTCCTAATGGTCTTGGAGTTGTCCATATCAAAGTGCTTGAGTAAGTCTTTAGTGTACTTGTCTTGATTGACGAAGGTCTCATGAGTGTTTTGTTTGATTTGGAGTCCACAAAAAATAAGAGTTTTTCATCATGCTTTGTCCGCCATTGCAAGTTTTGAACGTTGAAATAACAAACAAAGAAGTACAAAGAGATCCTAAACAAAAAATCTAAGTACAATATTTTGATATGGATAGTGACGATGGAGCTTGAGCGCGACAGCGTCTCCTTTACTCCGTTGACGGTCTGATGAGGGAATGATGATGCTCTCTTCTCTTCTCTCTTCTGAGCTTGTGTGCACGTACGTAGCTGGCCGGGGTCCCCCGTTGTAGGTCATGCTGCCCTTGTTATTTATAGCCATCCTGCTGACGGGCTATAGGTGCTGCATATGCCTCTGTTTGGTGATCGCATAGGACTCCTTCAACATAATACGGTTGTAACTGCAGTTGCATGCCACGGACAGGCTGCCACGTGGTCTTGGATACGATATGTTGTTGAAGAGATATCGGGGTTGTTGCGAGCGTGACTTGGTCAGCTGGACACGTAGTCAATACTAATTGTGCGAGAATCATCTTCGGTTGTAACAGAAAGATCCTACAAGTCGAGAGCCGCATAATATCTTGGCCGCATATCATCGTGGCCGCATATGTGCTCTCATTTGGCTTTGGTCGGATGGATACTCCGGCCGCATGTTGACGAGGTCACATGGGTATATAGCCGCATGCAAGCTCTCGTCTGGCCTTGGTCGGATAGACACTCTGACCGCATGATGACGAGGCCGCATGAGTATTAGCCGCATAGCCGCATATGAATGGGCACGTGATGTAGCACGTCTGTCGAGGCTGTAAATCCCCTCGATTTATTCTGTAGATAGTTATGGTGGATTTGGAAAATTTTGGTTTTTGGTAGCGGATGTCGAGGTTTAGAGTGAAGATATTTTATCTGGTATTTAAATTCTTTTAATTAAACCCTTGGCGCGCCCTATCATTGTTTGATTATTCGGAGCCCAATATCAGCCCATAAATTTCGTTCAATTACTATACTTTTGACTTGACCCGCCAAATTAGGCACTGGACTTTTCCGTCGATCAAAAATCAGATTTTCGTTGTGCTCTAAATTAATTGCACAATTTTTCGAAACCCAAATCCATATTTAATTTCGTGTCGGACACCTGTGTCGTTACCCTAAATTTTGGGATACCAACTTAACCCGTTGAGCCAGACCAACTAAAGGGTCCAAGACTGACTCCAAGCCTCCACCATTTTTGGCCTTTGCATCATTTCCGGATTTTGACCCCAAGTGCCCCAATTAAATTAAATTCGCGGGACACTTTATTTCTATTTTAATCGGGGATACCAACTTTGTAAATCCTAATTTTAATCCTAAATTAATCCCAATGTCTTTCTAATTAAATTCGTGCCTAACGCACAACACCCTCTCACCATGAAAATTGCTAAACATATTTTTCTCCGAAATTTTTGTGTTATTTTATGTATCCATGTAATTTCCCGAATTTACGGGACTAAGTTGTAATTATTGAATTGTGTGGCACCACCCTATTGGCCATGAACAAATGAGAGGTCCCAAAATGGGGTCCCATTCACACCCATGCATTCACCCCTCATGAAGAAAACCCTCTCCTCTTCATGATCAATCACAACCATCCATTTTGAATGGATTGATCACAATCATCCATCCCCTTTCACCAACCCCTATAAAGTAACTCCTCCCCCCACCCTCAACACACAAACCAACCGGCCCTAATCCCAACATTTGGGAAACCTCACCCTCTCTCTCTCTCTCTCTCTCCTCTATTTTCCCATACAAATTTCTTCTGCTTCTTCCTTTCTTCTTCTTCATTTTTAAGGAAAGAAAGAGAATAATGAAACTATCACTCCGGCCACCACTGTGACTGTAAACCCCTTCGATTTATTCTGTAGATAGTTAAGGTGGATTTGGAAAATTTTGGTTTTGGTAGCAGATGTCGAGGTTTAGAGTGGAGATAATTTTATCTTGTATTTAATTCATTTAATTAAAACCCTTGGCGCGCCCTATCATTGCTAAATTATTCGGAGTCCAATATCAGCCCATAAATTCCATCGGAATATTATACTTCTGACTTGACTCGCCAAATTAGGCACTGGACTTTTCCGACACTCAAAATCAGACTTCGTTGTGCTCTAAATTAATTGCACAATTTTTCGAAACCGTAATCCATATTTAATTCCGTGTCGGACACCTGTGTCGTTACCCTAAATTTTGAGATACCAACTTAACCCGTTGAGCCGGACCAACTAAAGGGTCCAAGACTGACTCCAAGCCCCCACCATTTTTGACCTTTGCGTCATTTCCGGATTTTGACCCCAAGTGCCCCCATTTAATTTAAAAGCGCGGGACACTTTAATTCTATTTAAATCAGGGATACAAATTTTGCCTAATTCTATTTTAATCCTTAATTAATCCCGATGGCCATAAAATTAAACCCGTGCCTAACGCACAACACCCTCTCACCATGAAAATTACTAAACATAATTTTCTCCATAATTTTAGCATCATTTTATGTGTTCGTGCAATTTTCCGAATTTAAGGGGGCTAAGTTGCAATTAATGAATTTATGTGTCATTACCCTATTGGCCATGAACAATGGAGAGGTCACAAAATTGGGTCCTAATTTCACCCATCCACTCACCACCCTTCATGAAGAAATCATTTTCTTCATGACAAATCTCCACCCTCCATTTTGAATAGGACCATCACCACCCTCCATCCATTTCACAATCCCCTATAAAACATCACCTCACCCCACCCTCATAACTCACCACCGGCCCTAATCCCAAGAAAAACTCCCCCCTCTCTCTCCTCCCTCCTCCATTTTTATTCTACATGCAAACTCCTTCTTCTCCATAATAATTTCTTCTCCTTCCTTTCTTCTCCTTTCTTCCTTTCTTCTTGGAAGAGGAACACCGAACTCCGGCCGGCTGACTTCTTCCGACTCCGGCGGCCCGGCCCACTTCCGGCGCTCTGAGGACTCCGGCGCCTGTGCGTCCCACTGTCCAGCATTTCCCCCATCCGCCTGTGCACTCCTCCCCGTCCGGTTGACCGACCAGCCGACTTCGGTGCAGCCACTCCCCGCTCCGGCCCGCGGTGCAGCTCCGGTTCCGACGCCCCACTGTGCAGTGCAGTCCGGCCGACCTGCTGTCTAGTTTTCCCTGCCGACCACTGTACAGCACTTCTCCCCCTCCGGCCGGCCACTGTACAGCCCTCTCCGATCCACGGTGTAGCCACCCCCATCCGGCGACTGACTGTACAGTTTTACTGTGCAGTTCTTCCTCTCCCGACCGGCTCGTGTGGTTCTCCCCCCCCAGCGGCGGTGCAGCCATCCCCCTCCCCGCTCCGATCCCGCAGTCCGACTTCAGACCACCCCGTGACCCGCCCAGCCAGTGCAGCTCTCCCTGACGGCAGCATTCCGATTGCTCCCGACTCCCGTGCGGCCTCTCTCTTTCGGCCATCTCCACTCTTTCACCACCACCAGCTTCCACCCTCACCATCACCATTATCACCACCACCACCTGCTTCCACCCTCACCATCACCATTATCACCACCACCACCTGCTTCCACCTTCACCATCACCATTATCACCACCACCACCAGCTTCCACCTTCACCACCACTCGGCACCATCCCGCGGCCACCCTCCACCGGCCGTACCCGGCATCATCATCGTCGAGGTCGACTCTCCCCCTATCTTGAATTAATTTCCAGATTTTGTTATGGTTTTAAATAGGATTTATTTATATTTATGAATGTGTTAATATTAGCTAGGGTTTCACCTATGTATATTCATGAGAGCATAGTATTAATGTTTCATTTATAGAGCATGTTGATGATGGATTAAGGTTGATAAATGACATGGGAATATGACTTGTGGTATGTGGTGGAGGTATATATATTGATAGGATGATTGTAGGTTAGGGTTTGTCTTCGACATGAATTAAAACAATTTATTTTAGATATCGGTTTGTGGAGATTTAGGTTTTGATCGTTAAATGAAGGATCGAGATATATTTCGTGGTGGTAAATGCTAACTTATTTAATGAGAATTAAATTGACGAAGGATTTATGTGTAATGTAAATGCTCAATTTAAATGTATGATTAGTAAGGATAGTAGGTGGATGACTGATTGAGGACTGGTAATATTAGTGAATTTTAATTGAGGAGTAGTTTATATGGTAAAATGGTAATAAAGGGTATATTTACTTATGTAAATATTTATTTAGAATATTGAATTAGTTTAGAATATTCTATTAGTTAATTAAAAAATAATTTTTTTAGTATATTTACTTATGTAAATATTTATTTAGAATTATTTTTAGCCTATTTTGGATTTTTGGAAATTTTTCTAGAATTTTTAGGTAATTAAAACACAGGGAACCTAAATTTCTAAGACTTCCATGATTTACTGTAAGACCATACTTGCATATTGTTCCTACAAAATATTTATTTTAGGTTAAAATATTAAATTATATTTTTCTGTAATTTATTTAGAATTTAAAAAAAATTTAGATTTTTGAAATTATTTAGGATTTATTTGGATATATATAGTCTTCATATTAGATAGATGCTAATTTAGTGTTAATAGATATTAATGAGATTATATATAAATTATTTATATTATCTTTAATTCTATTTAAGATTATAAATTATTGAGATAAACTCAAACTCTATTTTAAATTAAACTCAAACTATATTTTAAATTAATTCAAATCCTGAGCCTAGTAGGAATGTAACTTCATACATATCCTATCATTATTTAAACTGATCCTAATCATATCCAAATTAGCCAATCCTAGTCTTATTTAATTAAGTAGTGTACACCATTATAAATACCTCATCCTTCATATTTTTCTTTCCCAAATTCCCCTCATTTTCGTCCAAAAACAGTCAAAATTCGTCATAAATTCAGCCTCATTTTCTAGTAGTTATGACGACTTAAATAGACGATATCTCCTAGCTCCGGACTCCAAGCGCGCTCCAATTTTTTTGTTAGAACCATATCAAGGTTAGTTTTCTGAATATATAAATTATTTTAATAATTTTAGAACCTATTTTTCCAGAATATTCTGAAAGTGTCAGCTGTCCGAAATCAGACGCATTTTGGTATTTTTGAGATTACGGGAGATCCCGAACTCGGAATTATGAACCGTTTGAAGTTTTGGAAAGTTAACATGATGAACTTACATAAAATTATTTTTCCAGAATTTAACATTGTAAGCCCCCTGATTTTTAGGAATTTTTTTAATTTGGCTTTTTCCCAATTTTTTGGAATTTTCCGGGATTTTTCTATAATTTAAACCTAGGCTTTGATAATTAAATAATTTTTAATTGTTGTTTAATAATATTAAAATATTATGGAAATAATATTTTATGGTATAAAATAGAAAACCGGACATGTGGTAATTTTCGGTAAATTTATTGGACTCCGGAAACCCATTTAAAAGCCTAAAAACTATTAAATAAAATAAACCAATTTAACCCAGAAATAAACCGGGTTTATTTCAAATAAACCGTGCTGAACCAAACCATTGACTGACCCGAACCAAACCGATTTCTTAATGGGTCGGGTCGGGTCGGATCCGAGTCAAATCCGACCCGAAACCCGTTAACCCAAAAAGAAACCCTAATTCTCCTCAGCCTCGACTCCGCGGCGGCGCAGCCTATAAAGTCTCCTCGACTTCCACGCCGCCGTCTCTCGACTTCCACGCCGCAAACCCTAATTCTCCTTGCCGTCGCCGGTCATCTACTCCGACGAGCTCCACCCCCTGCCGTGCCCTAGACTTCTGCCCCGCTGCTCGACATCTCCCCAACTCAGCCCCAGCAGAACCACCTCCGCCGCACCCCCATCTTCCTCGACCGGAACCCTAGCTCCCCGCCTCCTCCTCCACAACCTCGCCGTCGTCTTCCCCGTTCCCCCTCGACCACCGACCCCTGAACCCTAAACCACACAGCACCACCCCCCTCGACGAACACCGTCCCTCTGCCACACCCCCACTGAAACCCTAGATCCGTCACCTTCCCCAGCCGACACCCCGCTCACCGCCTGGCCATCGTCTCCCTCAGCCTCGACGACCTTCAACCATCACCACGATCCCTCCATCCTGCTCTGCCCTAGCCGCCATTCTCCCTAAAGCCAGCAGCCCCGACGGCTGAACTTCTCCGACGCCGACGAGCCTCCGCCGCTAGCCCCGGCCGCCCTCTCCCCGTACGACCACGACCCCCTCCAGCAGTGCAGATCGGACACGGCGGACACAAACAGGAAACCCTAACCCTAACGCAGTACAGGATACGGACACAGGAAACCCTAGCTCCTGTGGGTTTTGTGTCGGACACCGTGTCCAGGACACAGGACACAACTCGGATTTTCAGACCCTCTTCAGGTATCCGTAACTTTTGACTCGTAGCTCGGATTTCGATTCCGTAAATTTCTACGCGAAGCCTGTATGACCCTCTCGGTGCCCGGATAAACCGCTCGGGGCATCGCGTCCTGTGGTGATCGCACACCGCGATCCAAAAACAGGTAAACCAACGCCCCGTTTCACCCCGGAACCGAGTACGCCCCGCCAAACGGGACGACTTGGTCGCACGCGGTCTTTACCAAAACGTGCACGACGTTGATACGGACGTGTAGGATTTCGCAGAAGTTGATTTGGATGTGCGTGCACACCGGAATCAACGCGTATCCGCCGACACCGCCCCGTATCCGTCGATTCTGGAATACGCTGTAACTTTGTGTACACACGTCGGATCGGGACGAAACTTGCGCCATCGGACTCGTAGCAATACGCTGGTCCTGTGAGCCAAGTTTGGTTCGATTCTGAGAACGTTGACGAAATCGCGTGTCGTGGGCCCCACATGCTCCACTTGACAGGCGATTTTGTGACCGGCTCATCGGAATCCAATTCTGGAAGTTCCGTTGGGTTCGTATCATCGTTCCTGACTTGTAGACACTGAGTTTGACGAATTTGGAGACCTTTGACCCTGACACGCTTTTCGGTGCAAAGTGGCCCACATGTGGACCCCGCGTTGACCCGAAAATGTCATTTTTGCCCTTGTCTCCAAATTGGACTCAAGGACAGGCGTTTTTAGCTATTTGATATTTTCTGAATCTAATGGTGATGTTTATTTCAGCAACTGGAGTAGTACCTGCAGATCACACTGAGACCAGGGCTACAGTTGGAGCCAGGACCCCAGGCAAGTGTACCTTGCCAAACTTTGCAGTATTGTTACATATTTTCCTTGCTTCATTATATTGTTGTGCATGCTCAACCTAGGGCCGTGTGACGTACTTAGCATCCGATTATCAGTCGGGTGCCGACACTGTACGCAGTGTTGGGTACGGTCATCTAGAGATGGATATTCGTGACACTATATATTATCGTACTTGTCTTACCAAGTACGCTGGACTCAGGACACTTGACACTACTCATGAGACAGGATCTTCCCGAGATATTCGTGGTGATTCTGTATAGGATACAGGACATGGACATTGTATTCCTAGATATTAGATGACTTGTTGCATTAGAGATGATTGTGCGTGACATGGACATGGTGCATCATGGACATGAGACGTGTGATTACATTGGGTGGGGAGAGTATTACCATATGAAAGGCTGATTATATTATATATTGACATCTGGATGTGTCTTAGTCTCTGACACAGAGCTATGGCACCAGTTCTGGCCCTTCGAGAAAAATACTGCTATTGGGTTCTCCGACACTGATCCTGTAGTAGTCTCAGCCCGAGTATGGAATAATGTTCTCATTTGCATATCACTAGATGGTTATTTATTCACCCTATTGTTCATTTATTGCTGCACTGCATTTATTTTGGCTTGTATTTTCTGTACCTTGCTGTCCCCTGAGGACCTGGATCCGGATTATGTTCCCAGATATTGCAGACGAGATCTATCCCGAGGTTTACGGGACCGGAGCATTGGCATTAGCAGGAACAGGTGCCTACATTGGAGCAGAACCAGGATCTGAGGACGAGATCGTACCAGAGAACTTCTCTTGAGTATTGGCTTGAGATACTCATTTATTCAGTTTATAGTTATTTTATTTCCAGTCTATTTCATTTATGTACCAGACTTGTACTCGGATTGTTCTCCGAGACACTTTTATTGAGACTTGTTAGTTTATTTTTATTTATATTTACTCTGGCTTTGATCTGTGATATTCTGTTGTGGATGAGATTAGATAGACTGTGACATGTATCATTGGACCTGCTTATTGTTATATTACAGCTTAAGTATGCCCTGATGGATCCATTAAATTGGGTTGTCCATTGGTGCGTGCTGCTGGCCATTGCCATGCTTCTCCAGTCCCTCGTCATTTTGGGACTGGGGCGTGACATGGTTTTTGTGGTGGCCCATGCAGGTCTACGACTAAAATTGTTTGGTTTCAACTTAGGGACCGAGCAAGCCTGCAATAAGAATAAAATAAGTTTTAGGATCTCATCCACTTGCTTGAAAACGTTCTTGATATCTATATTGTATTCGAATTAAATTTCTTGCATCTTGCCTTGATTCTTGTGCGCCTCTTATAGTTTATTTTTGATGCAGAGTAATGGATTCAAGAGCAAACGACGAAGCTCCAGCAAACACACCAATAGGTGCGGTAGCCACCTACGGAGAAGATGAAGTGGCACCATTGAGTGGAGATCCCTCTACTCACCAAGGCAGCCAAGCAGATCAGCATGCTCCTAGATTTCGGCGAGACGACATCCCACCGCCTCCGCAGTTCATTCCACCAATGCCTGTATTCCCACCAGGACAGCCTATGGACGGGCAGCAGATGTTCCAAATGATCTACGCAATGATGCAGGCCCAACAGCATATTTATCAAGAAGCTCAACGTCGTGAAGCAGATTACTTGAGGAACAGCATAGTAAATGCATTGGATCAGGCCAACCTACCAACTCGCCGACAACCGACGGGCTCTATCACCGACTTCCGCCAGCTGAAGCCCCGCACCTTCTCAGGCAAGGAGGAACCTACTGAAGTTCATGAGTGGCTTACCAACATACGACATCAATTAGAAGCAGCAGAGCTACCAAAGGAACGTTGGATGACTGCCGTCAGAATGCAGTTGACGGATAATGCACATCACTGGTGGCTATCTGAGGAGACACGACTCGGACCAGACCGAGTCACTTGGGAGGAGTTCTCCAGACTCTTTCAAGAGATGTACATTCCATCTACCGCTCGATCAGAACTCAGAGACAAGTTCAACCGCCTTATCCAAGGCAATATGACAGTGGAAGAGTACAACGCGGAATTTATTCGTCTGAGTCGCTTCGCCCCTACCTTGATTCCGACAGAAGAAGAGAAGGCCGAGAAGTTTTTCGATGGACTAAACTTCGAGCTACAGAAACTAATTGGATCCATTGCGCCCATATCTTACTCGGACGTCCTTGCCGCAGCTCGGCGCATGGAGCGCGTCACCAGGAGAGAGACCAGTCCGAAGCGGCCTTCCACGTCAGCAACAAACAGAGTACCACAAGAAGAAGCTGCAAAGAGACCTCATCTACAGCAACAGCAGAACGCATCTACACCACAAGTAATAGTCCTCTCTACTTGTCACTACTGTGGCAAAGCAGGCCATCTCGCCAGGGAATGCAGACGCAGGTTAGGACTATGCTTAGGTTGTGGATCCAGACAGCATGCAGTGAGAGACTGCCCTGAGCGTAAAGAAGGAGCACTAAGAACAAACCAACAAGCTCTACCAGCACCAGAAGGATATCAACCAAGGCCACCCTTGGCACCTCGACCAGCACCCTTCCAGCAGGTCCAGCAACAACAGAGGGCACCCCTTCAAGGACGCGGACAAGCTTATGCGATGACTTTGGAGGATGCGCAAATTCATGGAGTAGCTAATGCGCGTAAGTTTTTATAGTTTCTGTTTCTTGTATTGTTCTAGTTTTGCATGTTGGTTCGTGACCCTAGCCTTCACCTAGTAATTTTGAGATTGCTTAATAACCTAGAATGTTTTATAATTGATAACCTAGAATGTTTTATAATTGATAACCTAGTATGTTCTTAAGTGATAACCTAGTTTTCTAAATTGTAGCCTTCTAGATTTCCTTCACCCGGAAAATTGCATAACTTTTAATGCTTAGGGAATTGATTTTTCCTATGTATTATCCTTACACTCTCATCCTTGAATCTCCTTGATCGTAAAGTGCTTCAAACAATACTTACAATCGTGTCGTCTCTCTTGACCGGTTATTCTTTTGATTGCGAGGACGCAATCCTCTTAAGGAGGGTAGATTGTAAGCCCCCTGATTTTTAGGAATTTTTTTAATTTGGCTTTTTCCCAATTTTCTGGAATTTTCTGAAATTTTTCTATAATTTAAACCTAGGCTTTGATAATTAAATAATTTTTAATTATTGTTTAATAATATTAAAATATTATGGAAATAATATTTTATGGTGTAAAATGGAAAACCGGACATGTGGTAATTTTCGGTAAATTTATTGGACTCCGGAAACCCATTTAAAAGCCTAAAAACTATTAAATAAAATAAACCAATTTAACCCAGAAATAAACCGGGTTTATTTCAAATAAACCGTGCTGAACCAAACCATTGACTGACCCGAACCAAACCGATTTCTTAATGGGTCGGGTCGGATCCGAGTCAAACCCGACCCGAAACCCGTTAACCCAAAAAGAAACCCTAATTCTCCTCAGCCTCGACTCCGCGGCGGCGCAGCCTATAAAGTCTCCTCGACTTCCACGCCGCCGTCTCTCGACTTCCACGCCGCAAACCCTAATTCTCCTTGCCGTCGCCGGTCATCTACTCCGACGAGCTCCACCCCCTGCCGTGCCCTAGACTTCTGCCCCGCTGCTCGACATCTCCCCAACTCAGCCCCAGCAGAACCACCTCCGCCGCACCCCCATCTTCCTCGACCGGAACCCTAGCTCCCCGCCTCCTCCTCCACAACCTCGCCGTCGTCTTCCCCGTTTCCCCTCGACCACCGACCCCTGAACCCTAAACCACACAGCACCACCCCCCTCGACGAACACCGTCCCTCTGCCACACCCCCACTGAAACCCTAGATCCGTCACCTTCCCCAGCCGACACCCCGCTCACCGCCTGGCCATCGTCTCCCTCAGCCTCGACGACCTTCAACCATCACCACGATCCCTCCATCCTGCTCCGCCCTAGCCGCCATTCTCCCTAAAGCCAGCAGCCCCGACGGCTGAACTTCTCCGACGCCGACGAGCCTCCGCCGCTAGCCCCGGCCGCCCTCTCCCCGTACGACCACGACCCCCTCCAGCAGTGCAGATCGGACACGGCGGACACAAACAGGAAACCCTAACCCTAACGCAGTACAGGACACGGACACAGGAAACCCTAGCTCCTGTAGGTTTTGTGTCGGACACCGTGTCCAGGACACAGGACACAACTCAGATTTTCAGACCCTCTTCAGGTATCCGTAACTTTTGACTCGTAGCTCGGATTTCGATTCCGTAAATTTCTACGCGAAGCCTGTATGACCCTCTCGGTGCCCGGATAAACCGCTCGGGGCATCGCTTCCTGTGGTGATCGCACACCGCGATCCAAAAACAGGTAAACCAACGCCCCGTTTCACCCCGGAACCGAGTACGCCCCGCCAAACGGGACGACTTGGTCGCACGCGGTCTTTACCAAAACGTGCGCGACGTTGATACGGACGTGTAGGATTTCGCAGAAGTTGATTTGGATGTGCGTGCACACCGGAATCAACGCGTATCCGCCGACACCGCCCCGTATCCGTCGATTCTGGAACACGCTGTAACTTTGTGTACACACGTCGGATCGGGACAAAACTTGCGCCATCGGACTCGTAGCAATACGCTGGTCCTGTGAGCCAAGTTTGGTTCGATTCTGAGAACGTTGACGAAATTGCGTGTCGTGGGCCCCACATGCTCCACTTGACAGGCGATTTTGTGACTGGCTCATCGGAATCTAATTCTGGAAGTTCCGTTGGGTTCGTATCATCGTTCCTGACTTGTAGACACTGAGTTTGACAAATTTGGAGACCTTTGACCCTGACACGCTTTTCGGTGCAAAGTGGCCCACATGTGGACCCCGCGTTGACCCGGAAATGTCGTTTTTGCCCTTGTCTCCAAATTGGACTCAAGGACAGACGTTTTTAGCTATTTGATATTTTCTGAATCTAATGGTGATGTTTATTTCAGCAACCGGAGTAGTACCTGCAGATCACACTGAGACCAGGGCTACAGTTGGAGCCAGGACCCCAGGCAAGTGTACCTTGCCAAACTTTGCAGTATTGTTACATATTTTCCTTGCTTCATTATATTGTTGTGCATGCTCAACCTAGGGCCGTGTGACGTACTTAGCGTCCGATTATCAGTCGGGTGCCGACACTGTACGCAGTGTTGGGTACGGTCATCTAGAGATGGATATTCGTGACACTATATATTATCGTACTTGTCTTACCAAGTACGCTGGACTCAGGACACTTGACACTACTCATGAGACAGGATCTTTCCGAGATATTCGTGGTGATTCTGTATAGGATACAGGACATGGACATTGTATTCCTAGATATTAGATGACTTGTTGCATTAGAGATGATTGTGCGTGACATGGACATGGTGCATCATGGACATGAGACGTGTGATTACATTGGGTGGGGAGAGTATTACCATATGAAAGGCTGATTATATTATATATTGACATCTGGATGTGTCTTAGTCTCTGACACAGAGCTATGGCACCAGTTCTGACCCTTCGAGAAAAATACTGCTATTGGGTTCTCCGACACTGATCCTGTAGTAGTCTCAGCCCGAGTATGGAATAATGTTCTCATTTGCATATCACTAGATGGTTATTTATTCACCCTATTGTTCATTTATTGCTGCACTGTATTTATTTTGGCTTGTATTTTCTGTACCTTGCTGTCCCCTGAGGACCTGGATCCGGATTATGTCCCCAGATATTGCAGACGAGATCTATCCCGAGGTTTACGGGACCGGAGCATTGGCATTAGCAGGAACAGGTGCCTACATTGGAGCAGAACCAGGATCTGAGGACGAGATCGTACCAGAGGACTTCTCTTGAGTATTGGCTTGAGATACTCATTTATTCAGTTTATAGTTATTTCATTTCCAGTCTATTTCATTTATGTACCAGACTTGTACTCGGATTGTTCTCCGAGACACTTTTATTGAGACTTGTTAGTTTATTTTTATTTATATTTACTCTGGCTTTGATCTGTGATATTCTGTTGTGGATGAGATTAGATAGACTGTGACATGTATCATTGGACCTGCTTATTGTTATATTACAGCTTAAGTATGCCCTGATGGATCCATTAAATTGGGTTGTCCATTGGTGCGTGCTGCTGGCCATTGCCACGCTTCTCCAGTCCCTCGTCATTTTGGGACTGGGGCGTGACAAACATGCAAGTTTAATCTACTGTAAAATTTGTGCAACGTAGACGTAAATAAAAAACTACCGAAAATTATCATCTATGCGCCCTTGTGGACATAACTCTTTACCGACTTGTGATTTTATGAAACCATCGATTCTAGTGTTCATGTAGCACTGAAATCTATAGAATTCTACACACAAATCAAGGATTTGAGTCGGTTGACTTTTTGGTCAACGGATTGCCTCGATTTGCGTGCCATGGATCACAAATCCGTAAAGTTGACTTTCTTTCGACCAAAATTAGGGTTTAACAATAAAATCAGATTATAATAAGATTAAAATACTATTTTAAGTTATTTTATTCATAATTAAGATAGATTAAAATTGAGGAACCTATTCACCCACTTTTGTAACCTAACTTGTTTAATTTATGTGACGGGTAGATCGGACGACGCCTTGAGTTGGGACTTCATCCTTTTCAGACCAGGCAAGATACCTTGCCAAATTTCTTACAATATTTTGCATGCTTAGTATATTTCTGTATATTTATTGCATTTCTGTTTATTTATTGCATGTTTAGTTCCTTTCAGTCATTACTATATATTAGATATGTTGACACACACTTGACACTTAGTATCATAGAGGACAATCATTAGGCGTATGGGATTTTAACAACTCTGGTAAACCGTAGTATATAGCTCTCACTACGGGCGTGTGTCGCGCTGGTCGCTACCCCCGAGGTATGTCGATTTATGTAGAGTCGCGCTGGTTGCTACCCCCGAGGTATGACGATTTCTAATGTCTACTGGCGGGTGTGTGAGTTGTGAGGCTTAGATCGAGTAGCCTACCCTTGCCCATACGTCAAAAAGTTGTCCTCATTTGCATTTATATAGATTGTCTTGTACAGCGTACTTACATATTTTCTACCTATTATGCATGTTTACTGTATTCAAATTGGCTTATTGTTCTGTATCTTGTTACGTCCCTCTGAGGACCTGGTCCCCTTCCAGGTGTATCTATTCTTGAGTATTTGCAGGAGCGCAGATTCGGATGGTTATATATATTTCGTGGATGTCTTCTCTCCAAGCCCCATGATTGTTAGCTGGTATTCCTATATTGTGTTTATTGTGTTGTACCTTTACCTTCGAGTTAGTAGTGGATTTGTTTCTATCCAACTATTATCCTTAGATACTTATATTGATATTGTCATGCCCCAGTCCCAAAATGTCGAGGGACTGAGCACGTGAGCAATGGCCAGCAGCACGCACCGATGGACAACCCAATTTAATGGATCCATCAGGACATGCTTAAGCTGTAGTCTAGCTGTAAAATGTTACAAGTCTCAGGTATCTCTAATCTCATCCACAGAACAACGCAGAGTAATGCCAGAAATAATGCAATGGAAATAAATGAGCAATATCAAATAAGCTTATCTCGGGAAATAATCCGAGAATTAGTCTGTTACATTTAATGAGAATAGACAGAAAATAAAATACTGAAAATAGAAATACTGTGTAGATGAAGCCGGTGCTTAGGAGAAATCTTCTGCCACTATCTCGTCCTCTGTTCCTGGTTCTGCTCCAAGGAGTGCTCCTGTACCGTACACCTCGGGGTAGTTCTCTTCAGCTGTACCTGGGGACATAATCCGGATCCAGGTCCTCAGGGGACAGCAAGGTACAGAAAATACAAGCCAAAATAAATACAGTGCAGCAGATAATTAAACAAGAGGGTAGGCTATGTAACCAGCTAAGTGATATGCAATATGAGAGCAGCACTAGAACTTTAGGCTGAAGCCACTACAAGCTCTGTGTCGGGGAGCCGGTAGCGACAATAACTATGAATTATACTCTGAAATATACTATGTTTTATATATATAATATCAGCCTGTAGTCTGTGCGTCTCTCCCCACCTAATGTAATCCCACGTCTCATGTCCACGATGCCTTATGTCCATGTCACGCACGATTATAACTAATGCAGTAAGTCTGATAGCTATGAATCAAATGTCTAAGAATGTAAAGTCTATGTCATAAAACATGCCTCCTATACAGAGTTACCTTGAATGTCTCAGGAAGACTCTGTCTCATGAAATAGTGTCAAGTGTCCTGGGTTCAGTAGTACTTGATAAGACAAGTACGAGAATTATCGGGTCTCGATAACCATGTCTATGTGACGTTACCCCACCCCGCGTACGGAGTCGGCACCCGACTATGATCGGACACTAAGCACGTCACCCGTTTCCTAGGTTAAGCAGTTAAAACAAGTTTATATTTAATTCCACAAAAATCAAGTAAAATACTATGTCAAGAATTTCTGAGATTTGGCAAGCTTTACTTGCCCACCATTGCATAATTAAGTCCAGAAATAATTTGCAAGCTGCAGGGTTTGGCAAGGTACACTTGCCTGTGGTTCCGGCTATGCTTGCGGCTCTGACTTCGGTTGGATTCACAGGCGGTACTCCGGTTGCTGAAACAAACATCACCATCAGATCCAAAAAATATCAATCAGCTAGAAACGCCTGTCCTTGGGTCCAATTTGGAGACAAGGACAAAAATGGCAGTTTTGGGTCAAAACGGGGTCCACATGTGGGCCCGCTTTGCACCGAAAAATGCGTCAGGGTCAACGATCTCCAATTTTACCAAACTTAGTGTCAACAGGTCAGGAACAATGATACGAACCCAACGGAACTTCCAGAATTGGATTCCGATGAGCCGAACACAAAATCGCCCGTCGAGCGGGGCCTGTGGGGCCCACGACACGCGATTTTGTCAACGTTCTCAGAATCGAACCAAACTTGACCCACAGGACCAACGTATCGCTACGAGTCCGATGTCGCAAGTTTTGTCTCGATCCGACGTGTGTACACAAAGTTAGGGCGAATTGCAGAAAGGTCGGATTCGGGGCGATGTCCGCGGATACGCGTTGATCCCGGGGTGCACGCACCCCCGAATCGACTTTCGCGAATTCCTACACGTCCGTATCGACGACGCGCACGTATCTGTGAAGACCGCGCACGACCAAGTCGTCCCGTTTGGTGGGGCGTACTCAGTTCCGGGGTGAAACAGGGTCTGGTTTTTCCTGTTTTTGGATCGCGGTGTGCGATCACCACAGGACGCGATGCCCCGAACAGTTTGTCCGGACACCGAGAGGGTCATACAGACTTCACAACACAATTTACGGAATAAAAAACGGAGCTACGAACAAAAAGTTACACGCACCTGAAGGGGACCCGAAAATCGGGGTCGAACCGTGTCCGACACGTGTCGGACACAGGGCAGAATTAGGGTTAGGGTTAGGGCTTGCCGGCGAGGGGCGGCGCTGGGCGGCCGGCTGAGGCGGAGGGGCTGGGGGATCTGCGGCGGCCGGGGCTTGTCGGAGGCGGCGCGGCTGGGGCGCTGCTGCGGTGGCCTCGAGTGGCCGGAGAGGAGGAAGAGAGGAAGGAGGGAGGTGGGGCGGAGCTCTGCGGCGGCTAGCGGCGCGGCGGGGAGGCGGCAGCGCGGCTCAGGATGGCGTGGAGGTCGGTGGCGATGGCGGTGGGTGGCTGGCCGGCGGTGGCTGAGGGGGATCGGAGGAGGAGGGTGAGGGGGTTTATATAGGGGGAGGCTCCGGGGGTCGAGGCCGAGCAAGGCGGAGAGAGGGGGTGGCGTGGCGAGGCGAGGGGGCGTGGGTGGCTGGCCGGGCGGCGCTGCACCGGCGGCGGAGGCGGCACGAGACCCGGAGAGAGGGAGAGAGTCGTGGGGGGGGAAGAGAGGGGCCGGGTACGGGCGCGACGGGTCGGGTTCGGGCGGATCCAACCCGACCCGCTAAGGCTGGGTCTGGGCCGGGTGGGGCTGGGCCCGGTTTGGGCCCAATGGGCCGGGCCGGGCTCGGTTAAAAATAAAAATAAAAATAATATTAATAATAATATCCCTGTAAATTAATTAATTAATTAAATAATAAAATAATTAGATTTTAGGTATTTAAAAATAGGTCCGGGGCCCGATAAATTCCAGAAAAATTGTCCTAAGTCCAGTTTTTCATTTTACACCCAAAAATATTATTTTTATAATATTTTAATACTGTTTAATATTAATTAGAAATTATTTAATAATTAAAACCCTGTTTTTAAATTACAGAAAAATTCCAGAAAATTCCAAAAAATTGTGAAAAATTCAGATTTTAAAATTTTAAAAAATCAGGGGATTTATAGATATCTAGTTTCATAGATATTGGTTATTTATTTATATTTGATTTTCGTGGATGAGATTTAGCTTATACCCTGTGACTTGTGACATATGTTTATACCACTTGTGGATTGATATTCATATTACAGCGTACGTATGGATTTTGGTTTCCATATATTAGAGTTGCCATGTCCATACGGCTGGCATGCTTACGTGTTCCTAGTCCTACGTATTTTGGGACTAGGGCATGACATATTTTTGTGGTGGCCCATGCAGGTCGAGAGCATATTGTCTCGGTTACGTTACTGTACCGAGCAAGCATGCGCATAGGATTAGAATATATGATCTCATTCACTTATTTATCACTCCCTTGATTTTATTTCGCATTCTCATTTGATTGCTTGTATTGCATCTTGCTTGATCCCTTCTCAACGTCAATCTCCTCTCGTGCTTGATAGGGGTTAGGAAGATGACTTGTACTAGGTATATACACTCTAGTATTCAATAACACTATTAGTTAAATTTTTATAAGTTTGATAGTATGCCTCATAATCTAGTATCACATAGTCCTTCTGACCAATTAATGAAATATAAATGACTGACACCAACTATAGGCTTGCATAAGAAGATAGTGTTTATCTAGACTATAGAACTTTAGTGTTTATCTAGACTGTAGAACTTAGAGGCTCATACACCCATTTGGTTGACTTTATACTTAGACAAGAAATTAGTATGGCAATTGTAGAGGCACAACACCGATCTTCTTGGTGAACTTAGATTATTCTGTACCTTCCTCCATCATAATCAAGCGTACTTATATTTTTTACTACCTCGACTTATGCTGCTATTATAGCATAGTTTTGCAAGCTTATTCTTGTATTGAGCTTGTTCATGACAAATGTATTATTGGGGGCCCACACTAATACGTTGTTTAAATCAGAATCGGTGTATTATGGTCTGATCAACCGTAGTGCGCTTGGTTCGCTCTTTGTATCACTACTTTATGTGGATTGAGATATAGTTGACTCAACTTGTTAGACGAATATACTTGCCCTCTAGACTGGTCAGAGCATATCATGTCAGGTACATAACTGTTCTGATGTGAATATGCGAATAGGATTGTACCAAAATAAGATTTCAATCCACAACTGCCTTGGCAACTCCCTCTCGAATTCTTTAATCCCTTTTGATTTCGTACTTGTATCCTATCACCTCCTCCTTGAACTCTTTATTGTTGTTTTTCGTCTTCCCTTATTTCGGAAAGACGAACGTTCGTGCTTAGTATAAGTTGATACATGGATATTACCAAATATACCCCATAGGCTAAGCACTCATGATGACAAATAAGGAGCACGGGCACATAAAGTCGTAGATACACGTACGAACTTTAGTTATATGGTCGTTTCATACTCATGACCCCCTTTATGACACGAGATCTTAGGTGCCTAGTAGACGTAGGATTATATATATGGTGATTTAGAAGTTATGAGATATATTGATATTCTATCCAGATGGCATACACGCAATGCTAATAAATGTCACGCGTAGCAATAGTAGTATTCTCTTTCTATCACAATCTCGCCCCCTTGGGTGGCTCATCTTCTCTTCCATCTCCATCCCTTATATCGTGCTTAATTCTTCCTATCATAGTCGTATCCCTTCGTGCCATTATAAATTGTTTGAATTACTTCAACCTCACCCTCATTTTGATAGTTAAAACATAAATGGTTTAGTAAATGATTGATAACTAAAATATGAGTACATAATAACAACCCTTATGTATATGACCTATAACAATATCTGTATCCTCTTATTATTTTAAAAACTATGTATAGCACCCCTTAGGCTAATAGGAATTTGTTAGACTGTTTGAACTAGTTTATACTTTTTATAGTTTTATAAGTTAGTCAAGACTTTAACTGTTGCCCAAAAACTTAGACTAAGCCTAGGAAAGAGTTGAAGACACTTGTTACGAACTGACGACTATGACAAATCGCTGTCGAAGTAGCGACAGCTGCAGCTAGACCGTTATAGTAAAGTAGTCGAAGTATTTGCAGACATACTGGTCATGTGGTATGGCAGTATTAGACTACGATACTTGACGGTTACAGAAAAAAATCATAGTTATGAGATTCCAGACGGGTATCCAAAGATACTCGACCCAATAAATAAATTTATCTTACAACCTAGACAATAGCTTCAAGAGACTTTGACTACTAGTAGAATTCTTGTAAGTTGGATAGTGTAGATGAGTTAAAATAGAATAGTGTATGGACAATAAATGAAAAGTGTTAGAATGACAGACCATAACCTTTTATGAAGCACTGCAAGCTAGCAACGAAGTGTTAATAGCTATTGTGATTTATTACGGATATGGGTTAGTGTTAATTTCGAGGACGAAATTCTTTTAAGTTGGGTAGATTGTAAACCCCCTCACCCAAAATAGGTATTTTGTGTGTATTTTATATTGTTATATTTATTATAGATTATTTTAAATATTGAATTACTTTAGAATATTCTATTAGTTAATTAGAAAATAATTTTCTTAGTATATTTACTTATGTAAATATTTATTTAGAATTATTTTTAGGCTATTTTAGATTTTTGAAAATTTTTCTAGAATTTTTAGGTAATTAAAACATAGGGAACGTAAATTTCTAGGACTTCCATGATTTACTGTAAGACCATACTTGCATATTGTTCCTACAAAATATTTATTTTAGGTTAAAATATTTAATTATATTTTTCTGTAATTTATTTAGAATTTAAAAAAATTATTTAGATTTTTGAAATTATTTATGATTTATTTGGATATATATAGTCTTCATATTAGATAGATGCTAATTTAGTGTTAATAGATATTAATAAGATTATATATAAATTATTTATATTATTTTTAATTATAATTAAGATTATAAATTATTGAGATAAACTCAAGCTCTATTTTAAATTAAACTCAAACTATATTTTAAATTAATTCAAATCCTGAGCCTAGTAGGAAAGCAACTTCATGCATATCCTATCATTATTTAAACTGATCCTAATCATATCCAAATTAGCCAATCCTGGTCGTATTTAATTAAGTAGTGTACACCATTATAAATACCTCATCCTTCATATTTTTCTTCCCCAAATTCCCCTCATTTTCGTCCAAAAATAGTCAAAATTCGTCATAAATTCAGCCTCATTTTCTAGTAGTTATGACGACTTAAATAGACAATATCTCCTAGCTCCGGATTCCAAGCGCGCTCCAGTTTTTTTGTTAGAACCATATCAAGGTTAGTTTTCTGAATATATAAATTATTTTAATAATTTTAGAACCTATTTTTCCAGAATATTCTGAAAGTGCCAGCTGTCCGAAATCAGACGCATTTTGGTATTTTTGAGATTACGGGAGATCCCGAACTCGGAATTATGAACCGCTTGAAATTTCGGAAAGTTGACATGATGAACTTACATAAAATTACTTTTTCAGAATTTAACATGCAAGTTTAATTTACTGTAAAATTTGTGCAACGTAGACGTAAATAGAAAACCACCGAAAATTATCATCTATGCGCCCTTGTGGACATAACTCTTTACCGACTTGTGATTTTATGAAACCGTCGATTCCGGTGTTCATGTAGCACTAAAATCTATAGAATTCTACACACAAATCAAGGATTTGAGTCGATTGACTTTTTGGTCAACGGATTGCCTCGATTTGCGTGCCATGGATCACAAATCCGTAAAGTTGACTTTCTTTGGACCAAAATTAAGGTTTAACAATAAAATTAGATTATAATAAGATTAAAATACTATTTTAAGTTATTTTATTCATAATTAAGATAGATTAAAATTGAGGAACCTATTCACCCACTTTTGTAACCTAACTTGTTTAATTTATGAGACGGGTAGATCGGACGACGCCTTGAGTTGGAACTTCATCCTTTTCAGACCAGGCAAGATACCTTGCCAAATTGTTTACAATATTTTGCATGCTTAGTATATTTCTGTATATTTATTGCATTTTTGTTTATTTATTGCATGTGTAGTTTCTTTCAGTCATTACTATATATTAGATATGTTGACACACACTTGACACTTAGTATCATAGAGGACAATCATTAGGCGTATAGGCTTTTAAAAACTATGGTAAACCATAGTATATAGCTCGCACTACGGGCGTGTGTCGCACTGGTCGCTACCCCCGAGGTATGACGATTTCTGATGTCCACTGGCGGGTGTGTGAGTTGTGAGGCTTAGATCGAGTAGCCTACCCTTGCCCATACATCGAAAAGTTGTCCTCATTTGCATTCATATAGATTGTCTTGTACAGCGTACTTACATATTTTCTATCTATTATGCATGTTTACTGTATTCAAATTGGCTTGTTGTTCTGTATCTTGTTACGTCCCTCTGAGGACCTGGTCCCCTTCCAGGTGTATCTATTCTTGAGTATTTGCAGGAGCGCATATTCGGATGGTTATATATGTTTCGTGGATGTCTTCTCTCCGAGCCCCATGATTGTTAGCTGGTATTCCTATATTGTGTTTATTGTGTTGTACCTTTACCTTCGAGTTGATAGTGGATTTGTTTCCATCCAACTATCATCCTTAGATACTTATATTGATATCTAGTTTCATAGATACTGTTTATTTATTTATATTTGATTTTCGTAGATGAGATTTAGCTTATAGCCTGTGACTTGTGACATATGTTTACACCACTTGTGGATTGATATTCATATTACAGCGTATGTGTGGATTTTGGTTTCTATATATTGGAGTTGCCATATCCATACGGCTGGCATGCTTACGTGTTCCTAGTGCTACGTATTTTGGGACTGGGGCGTGACACTTTTTCTCTTTTGAAACTCTCATATCTTCTTCTTCTTCTTTCTTGTTGTTGCCATGGCTCCCAAGGTCTCTTCCTCCATCGCTGCTGCCAAGAAGGCCCCTTAGGGCAATGGCAAGGATAAGGGGAAGGGTCGCGCTACTGCGGCGGACCCTTCGCCCCCCGCCGACGTTCAATTGTCGATCAAGGGTAGGTTTTTTAGAGAATACATTTGAATTTTGGAACATATGGACACATGTGCATGGTTGGATACATGGATGCGTCTATACGCCAACTATTCACTATTGCATGGCTGACTCGGCAGCATGGCTGACTCGGTCGCATGGGTTCCTAGGCCGCATGGCTGACTCGGCCGCATGCATTCCTAAGCCGCATGGCTGATTCGGCCGCATGCGTGAATAGGCCGCATGTTTGGCGTAACCGCATGAGCACATCGCTTTAGAGTATTAACTCTGATCTAACTCCTTTGTTGTTTCTACAGTGACTTTGCCCACCACTCCTTCTGGTGAACCGGTCTTTAGGCACAACCTCCTAACCTTGAGCATGAATCTCGGGGACCTGGCTACGGGAGGCCCAACAAGAGGAGGAGGCTATCCGAACCGAGGCGAGCCTGGTAACACATAATACGACTGTAATGCAACGAAAGCACAAGAGGTACTATAAACCATCCCGTCCAAGCACATGAGACTAGCAGTCTTATCTGCAAAGGTGGTACGGCGTTAGCGGAGACGCCACCCAGCTCGTACATAGAAGGCTGCATGAGTTTTATCCGGATCGGATCAGCCCCGGTGCCCCAGAGACCGTTCATAGAACGAGATCCGAAGACCCCTCTTATTTTCAAGTTGTTCGCAACATGCAAGTCTTGGTCTTCCAAATTCACAACTTGACATGATAATCCATGATTCTTGTTCTGAACGAGCATTGCTCTACGAGCTATGATTCTTGATTTGCTTGACATGATTCTCGTTCAGTGTTCAACTTGACGATGCATTCTCCTGATTCGGGGACTACTTTGGCGACCTAACGGTCCCGGATACTTGCAGGTTCATATTGTACAAAAAAGCTATTTGATAGTCTTCTAGCTAACTAGATGCATGCATAATACGGATAGTGTTACTTGATTATGGCATAATATAAGTGACAAGCATTGCAATGAGGCAACGAGTACAAGCTACAAGTAAGCAGGCAAGCATTTTATTTGTGTAAACATAAGCATTTACATTTGGCACGGGTCTAAAGGTAAAGCGAGGAGTAAAATCGTAAAGGTACATATTGAGCGACATAATCTATGGGCGTGCAGTGTAAATGAGTGAAGCAGTGCACTACGAAGAGTATAATGTTCTACTCGAGGCATAGTGGGGTCTATTTGCACGAAGCAAAGTTAGCATGCGAGGGTCCAAATTATAAGCCAAATTTTATTTCCATGTTCTAACACAAGCAATACAAGTTGGGATTATTCCCTTAGCTAGGTGCGTTATTTTCTTTATTAGCATGCATGGGGTGATTCACCTAGCGATTAGCATGTATCGTCCATATTTTAAGTATATTGGCTAAGCAAATACAAGTTCATCGTAGCCACCCACCTTAGCGATGATTCGCCTCGGTCGAGCGACACTCCGAGCGAACCTTTGAAAGTCTAAGTCTGAACTCCTGAAGGGTCAAGTCTGAAAATTATTTGCCTCAAACGAGTCTTCTCGCTGAGCAAGGAGGGTCGGGTCATTGCACTTTTGCCATTTGAATCGGCTAGCCCCTTGAACGGAATGGGTCATTACATGGACGGATGAGTGTCAAGCCGCTTTTGAGGAGTTGAAAAAGCGACTGACTACAGCACCCGTGTTGACTATTCTATTGGGATCAGGAGGCTACATGATTTACAACGACGCATCGGGAAAATGATTGGGATGCATATTGATACAATATGGCAAGGTGATTGTATATGCATCTAGACAGTTAAGAGTACATGAGAAGAATTATCCAACTCATGACTTAGAGCTTGCAGTCATTATTTTTGCCCTAAAGCTATGGAAACATTACTTATATGGGGAATGGGTGAAGATCTATACTGACCACAAAAGTCTCAAGTATGTCTTCACGCAGAAGGAACTAAATATGAGACAAAGACGGTGGCTTGAATTGATGAAGTATTTTGAGATAGAGCTGCATTATCACCCGGGCAAGGCTAACGTAGTAGCAGATGCGTTAAGCCGCAAGCCTATGGCATTATTCTTGATGAGGCAGAGGGAGTTACTGGAGGACTTGCAGGAGCTTGTTATAGAGGTTGTATTACCCAGATTAGATGGGACAATAGCTAACTTACAAGTGCAATCATCACTTGTAGAGAGGATCAGGGCAGCTTTACCTAAGTGCTAGATCAGGAGGTTGAGAGAGAGAACCGAGGCAGGAGTGCAGACGGGATTTGTTTGAATATTTCTAAGGCTTTATACAGTCTCGTTGCTTGTAGCTAGACTCGTTTAATACTCCAAAAGCCATGATTCGTTCGAATATTTCTAAGTCGACCAATACACCACTCAGTATTCGAGCTATGCTCTATGAATCTTTATAGTTTATTTTTATTCTCAATTTGCTTACTCGATCCTGAGACCATCGAATACACCACTCAGAAATCGAGTCATCTTATTAACTCCTGAATCACGTTGGCATCTTTTACTCGTATATCAACTCATTCCTTAAAACTTCAGCACGGTCCTTATTCGCTGCCTTTATGACCTTAGTCTCGTATGTACCTCTACCGATAGTCCTTCATACAAACTATGTTTTGAATCATAACTTATCGATATGAAAAACCGTCTGAACTATACATCGAAACCCAGGCACGACTCCCCAAGATTCTCTTTAGCGATAGTCCGATCACGTTTCTATCGATAGCCTTTCTAAGTCTGGCTTATCCTTACCTGAACGATATTCCAATCTCGTTCGCCAACTTGCTCGCACACAAGGATCTTATCATGCAATATTTAACACAACTTAGCCGAAAGGCTGTGTGAATAGCTAATTGTCCGAACGATGTTCTATCTCGCATACTAACCCGCTTGGTATTCACGTATAGATATTCTGGTTCACATATAACTTGCAGATTCTAACACGAGTTTATTCCCAAGAAGTCTGACACGGGTTGGCACAAAGGCCTTCGCTTCATAATTTTGTACAAGTAATCATATCATTTATATACACTTTCAAAAATATTTAGACTCATTATATGGAACATCCCGTTGGAACATTGAAAGAGAGAGAGTGTCTGTAACATAACCCACGAACGAGCTTTCAAAACTGAGATAATCGAAAAGAAGTCCAAGGATGTAAATATATGCTCTGATACCAAAATGTCACACTCCGATCTCCCTCAGGAATCGGTCGTCCCCGCTAGGTATGAATCACCGTGCCAGCGCTCTCGCAGGACGATCATTTTCATTAGAATATGATGTCGTACGAGATTGGAGTTGCGCCCGCATAAGACAAATACCGGAACAACCGTTGATAACTAGTTCACCAAGTCGATATAGTGGAAACATAAAATAAATACAAGTATGAATACATAAACAAGATCTCTTTATTGATAATGAATAAGGTTACAAGCAGTGCTAGGCCGAGATTACAGGTCGCTTAAGCTCTATCTCTCAAACAATAAAGGCGTGCCAAGCGGCTTACAACTTGGGATGATACATAGGCGATGATCCAATATTATGTCCTGTATATGTGCTTCAACTCCGGACGCAACACTCCAAGGCTCCAGAGTGAACTCTACGCCTTAGCGCGCACGAGGGGACGTTCTGCACCGAACGAGGTTCTCCCGCATCCTGCAAGCAATCTGGTGGGTTATCAGTACATGAATGCACTGTTGGGGAGGCTTCTCGCCCGCTCGACAAATCTAACACATTATATTAGTTTCGTACACCAACTATTAAGTTATCTTTCTACTCTTGCCTTAGGATCAATTTTATGGCATAAGATACAAAGCCTAACTCGTGTGGCAGTGTGTCGTACGATATACAAGAAATACGATGATACTTACCAACTTACCATTTGTCCTTCCCTGTCCAAGTATAAAACCAAGTTAAGCCAAGCACGAACATATATATATATATATATATATATATATATATATATATATATCCCAATGGTCGCATATAACGAACACACGTATTCTACGAGCGTATTTCTAAATCAGGTGCACGATGTACACAATTTATGATACTCATATTACTTTGTGACTTAGGTTGTGCAGATTACTCGGATGTCTTATACTCATTGTACATCGGTATGTAATACTTGCATATGCATGTTATACTCCGACTACTCAAATGTGTTACAAGCTTCATACTACTTGGTCCAATTAACGATCTGTACGCATAGTGCGCCGTACATCCATTACTTGCCACAAGTTCCTACGAGCCCATACGCGGGTTGCCGCCATGTATGAAATATACTAATGATACATATTTGGTCTTATGACCTGACAAGCCGCCATGGACAAGGTATAGTCTTGGCATGGGAGTGGAATGCAACGCAGGTAGCGAGCCCGCTACACGTCTTCCCGTCCGAAGCAACGACTATCTGAATGTTCCTGACCGGTTCGGATCTACCCCGGTGCGACCAGCGTACCGTCCGCAGGAACCATAAGCATGTGCACAGGTTGTCCATGACCATTAACCATCAACACTAAGCTTTTATTATATGCAATATTTTAAGACCTTTGAATGAACATAGCCACTTGACATAGTGTAAATGCATTTACTCGTTCAATGATCTCATGATCTGGTGTATTCCGTTTAATGCACCGTTCATGCTGACGTTTTACTACTTATTTTAGCTCCTATTTTGGGCATTGCCTTGGCGACCCAACGATCCTGAAGACTTTCCATGTTTTTATTATTTGGCTTGGAACGACTATTTTGATAGTCTTCCTGCTACAGGTAAATGAACCAGGATCTATGTTGTGTTTCTATATCGAGACAATATCTATATGACAAGCATTACATGACATATGAAGTAATATACTTGAAAGAACATATAAGAAACCAAAGTAATGCTACGAGATAAGATTATAAGAATTGTAAAGTGTAAACCCCCTGATTTTTCAAAATTTTAAAATCTGGATTTTTCACAATTTTCTGGAATTTTCTGGGAATTTTCTGTAATTTAAAAACAGGGTTTTAATTATTAAATAATTTTTAATTGATATTAAAATGTATTAAAATATTATGAAAATAATATTTTTGGGTGTAAAATGAAAAACTGGACTTAGGGCAATTTTTCTGAAAATTATCGGGCCCCGGACCTATTTTTAAATACCTAAAATCTAATTATTTTATTATTTAATTAATTAATTAATTTACAGGGATATTATTATTAATATTATTTTTATTTTTATTTTTAACCTAGCCCGGCCCGGCCCATTGGGCCCAAACTAGGCCCAGCCCCACCCGGCCCAGACCCAGCCTTAGCGGGTCGGGTCGGATCCGCCCGAACCCGATCCGCCGCGCCCGTACCCGGCCCCTCTCTTCCCCCCCCACGCCTCTCTCCCTCTCTCCGGGTCTCGCGTCGCCTCCGCCGCCGGCGCAGCGCCGCCCGGCCAGCCACCCACGCCCCCTCGCCTCGCCACGCCACCCCCTCTCTCCGCCTTGTTCGGCCTCGACCCCCGGAGCCTCCCCCTATATAAACCCCCTCACCCTCCTCCTCCGATCCCCCTCAGCCACCGCCGGCCAGCCACCCACCGCCATCACCACCGACCTCCAAGCCGTCCTGAGCCGCGCTGCCGTCTCCCCGCCGCGCCGCTGCCAGCGCCGCTAGCCGCCGCAGAGCTCCGCCCCACCTCCCTCCTTCCTCTCTTCCTCCTCTCCGGCCACTCGAGGCCACCGCAGCAGCGCCCCAGCCGCGCCGCCTCCGACAAGCCCCGGCCGCCGCAGATCCCCCAGCCCCTCCGCCTCAGCCGGCCGCCCAGCGCCGCCCCTCGCCGGCAAGCCCTAACCCTAACCCTAATTCTGCCCTGTGTCCGACACGTGTCGGACACGGTTCGACCCCAGTTTTCGGGTCCTGTCACGACCCGCACCCGGAAAATCGGGCATGAGTCGTGGGTACGTCCAGCCTACGCCGCAGAATCGGCGGTAGAACGCTGTCTAGGTCAACTATCTAGATAAAATTTCACACAAAAATCGGCCATGACCTCTCCAAAAGGAGGGCAACCACAGAATCAATATAAACCTGTCAAGATCTCAACTCCAAACGGAGGAGCAAATATCACAATGATAATCAAGTACTCAATCACGAATCTAAGCACGATAAGATAACACAGAGATCTAACAACTATAAAGTCTAACCAACAACAACTACTACAACAACCACAACATCAAATAATAATACAACAATATCTAAAATAATATACAAACAAGGTCTCAATCCAAAACCGGAGACAAATCCGGTGCTAAAAGCTAATAAAAACAACAACAAAGTCTCAGTGATCCCGGCTACCAACCCGGAAATCACCCCTAAGCTAGAGGGTCCCTGTCTGCACCATCGACAGGCTCAGGTCCATAAAACGTCGGACACCAATCCTCCGGATACTCTGGAAAAATATGTCCAGTCAGGATTGGAGCAAGTACATCTCTAACAGCAGTTCCATTTAAATGATAAAAACTATAAAACAGTTATAGCAAGTAGCAAGAAGAAAGAAGTAAGTATGAAACAGGAAATAAACATGTATCACTGGTGCATAAAGGTAAAGATGCAGGAATATCAGAAACAAGATAGTAGTAACTGTAAGATACAAGAATCTAAGCTAAGATCAAGTCCGTGCACATGAACGTGTAGTGAGTCTAGCATGAAAAACATGTAGTGAGTCAAGTCCAGGAACATGTAAGTGAGACAAGTCAAGAAATGCATGAGAGTCCAGACTATAAAGAATGAACTCGGTGTCTTTGAAATACTTGTTTCGACATGTAAACGGCTAGGGGTAAGTACGGCTCACCGCGCACTGGGTGCGTGGCTGCTATCATTCCAGATTAGACCAGAGGGAGTGATTCCTGATGATGCCAGATAGGAATGTTTACATGTCTACTCGAGTATTTCCCCGCCCCGACTAATACAAGTGGATCCAAGACCCGACACGCAAATCAAGATGAGTCCAGCCTGAACATGAGTGATGCCTGTAGTGATGCCAGTAGTGATTCCAGAATAGAGGCCAGAAACATGAAATGTACGTGTCGCAAGTAAATGAATCCAGAAATATCAGTCAGTGTCCCGTGTTGTGCCAGAATAATCATATGATACTATACTAGAAGCTGAATCATAATAATCATCAGATAATGAAAACTATCAGAGAATGTACTCGCCTGACGTCCTGAGCAACTGTCGATCCGAACCGGTGTCGCAAGGACCTATGCGAAAAGCAAGGTTAAACAGGGTTCTAATGAGTTAAACAGATATAAAATAACTAAAAATAGGCTTCTAGGGTCGTTCTAGGTCAAACGGGTCAAACCGGTGAAATCTGGGTCAAAAAGTCAACTCTTGGTCCAAAAAGTCAACTCTAGGTCAAAACTAGGTCAAAAGTTGACTTTGGTGGTCAACCGAGTCAACTACGGTCAAGTCTGGGTCAAACTAGGGTGCTCCTGAAATTCTAGGTCAAACCGAGCTCATTAAGCTAGAAAACTCACAAACTCGCCTCCTTGAGATACCGGGATACCCTCGGTATCCGATACCTCAACCTAGGCTATATACCCCGCCTATACCCTCTAAAACTTATGCTAGCACGCGTAAATATATACACATATACATATAAAAATCACTCTAATACTATTCCTAGGCTATTGCTCAAAAACCCCGCTCGAAACCCAATACCTTGGTTATCTTAAGGTATTGAGATACCTCGGTATCTCAAGGTATTGAGATACCGCTCTAAACTCAGCCCGACTACCCCTCTAGCTAACTTACTATGCATAAACCTATATATCTAGCTATAATCTAGGCTAAAATATAGATATCTAATACATATAGGCATATACCTATATATCTATACCCAATACCTTACCTTACCTTACCTTACCTTACCCTCAAATATATATATCTATACCTAGATATCTAACTATCTATCTAGCTATGTATATATCTATATATATAGATCTATATATCTAGCTATCCCTCTACCTATCCATCTACCTATCTAGTATCAACCTATCTAGTTATCTATCTAACTATCTAACTAGCTATTTATTTATGTATCTAACTATTAAACTATTTACCTATCCATCTAATATCTATATAGCATCTATCTATTTATCTCTAACTACCTAGGTATCTAGTTACCTATGTATCTATCTAACCATCTATGTGTTAATCTATCTATTTTTATATCTATCTATCAACCTAGCTATTCATATATCTACCTATCCATATATCTATCTATCTATCTATCTATTTATCTATGCATCTATCTTTGTGTCTATCTATCTAACAATCTATATACCCATCTAACTATAGATCTAGTTATCTATCCATTCACCTTATCTATCCATCAAACTATTTACCTATCTATTTAACCATCTATCTATCTAATAATCTAACTACCTATATATATCTATGTATATATCTCTCCCTCTCCCTCGCATTTGCTGCTGCCCTTGCCTTAACTTGCTGCTGCTGCTACCTTAAACTGCTGTTGCTGCTGCATTTTCTACTTGCTACAGCTGCTGCTCATGCTCTTGCTGCTGCCGCGGCGCTGCCTCGCTCGAGCGAGCTGCTGCCGCGGCGCTGGAACTGCTGCTGCTGCTGCTGCTGCTGCAGGCCGCGCTGCAGCGAGCTGCTGCCGCGGCGCGCTGCCGCTGCTGCCGCGGCGCTGCTGCGCCCGCGCGCTCTGCTGCAGCCTGCTGCTGATGCTTCTGCTGCTGCCGCGGCGCTGCCTCGCTCGAGCGAGCTGCTGCTACTGCTGAATACTGCTGCTGCTGCGCCTATTTCTGCTGCTGCAGCTGCTGGTTCCAGTCCCAGGCACCCCCCCTCTCTCAAACACACACACACACACGACCACATACCCATATACATATATATATATCTATATATATACATACATACATATATATACATATATATATAACTCTATAGCTATATATACACACTAACTTATATACATTCTAACACACACACACTCAAACACAAATCAACACACACACACATAATTATACAAACACATCTCTATATATACATGCACACATATATCTATATATATATATATACATATACACTAATATATATATATATACACACACACTCACACACTTAAACATATATATATATATCTATATATCCTCACACACACTCACACTCACACACCCTCACACACACACTCTCACACACACTAGCACACACTCTCACAAACACACAACCACACACATAAACACTCATACATATATATAAATATATATACATATATACATATACCTATAAACACTCACTCACACTCACACACACACTCACCTACACACTCACACACACTCACCTACACACATACACTAGCACATAGATAAAAATACACACATATATATATAAATATATATACATATACACACATACATATAAGTATATACATATATATATATATATAGACACATATACACAACACACAACGCACAACGCACACAACATCCACAACGCTCACCAACGCACGTCCAACGGCCCCGACACGCCCAAACACCTATAAATATATAAAATATAGCCCGAGAATTCTAGCACACACTCCCCGATACTAACCCAACGCGCGCACAAGCCCGAAACGAGGAAACCAAGTCGAAGTGGCCGTTCGGTCATTTCGACGAACACGTGGCGCGCGGCTCGGAAAACCTCCTGAAACGCATACCAAACGAACTCGAAATCGGCCCAAAATTTACTCACGCATCCTAAACGATGTCTAGATCCTAGAAAATGTGCTCCCGCATCGATTCTAGGCCCGTGGCGGAAATGCACATGCACTTAGAATTGGCGACGACGAAAAGCCCCAATTTCGCCCGAAACGCCCATTTTTCCGCGACACGGCTTGCCGTATCCGAACGGAGACACGCACTCACCCTCTAGACACCCGACAACGTCTACCTAGGTCCATCTAACCTAGAGCATCACCCAAAATTGAGCCAAATTCGGATTTCATCCGAAATTGACACAAAACCTAGTGTTAAAGTCTCCAAACACTACCCAACTAGTTCCAACTTCCTCCCACGGGTAGCCTAAGGGTCTAGGAAGGTTCTAAAATATTAATTACACTATAAAAGAGTAATTACAAGGGGAAAATTAGGGTTTACCTCTTGGAAGTTGGAATCCCAAGCCAAAATCTCAAAAATGCTCCAAATCCTCCAATCCAAGCTTCCAAGCTCCCAATCCAAGCTCCAACACAAAATCTAGGCTCTACCCACCTAGGTTAGGGAGAATGCAAGGTTAGGGTTAGCAACCATGGAGAATAGAAGAAGATAGAAGAGAAATAGGAGGAAGGAACTTACTTGGAGAAGGAAGGAAGAAGAAAAAGAAATGGAGAAGAAGAAGGGAAGAAGAAGATGAAGAAGAAGAAGATGAAGAAGAAGAAGATGAAGAAGAAGAGAAAGGGGAGTGGGGGCTGCTGCTCACGGGAATGGGGGCTGGGATAGGGTCGGATGGAGCAAAATAAAGGGATTCCACATGTTCCAAAATGCCCAAAACGCCCCTACCTGACTTGGTTTCGGGTTCCGGGTTCCAAAAATACTCAAACTAACTCCAAATCTCTCCAACTAACTTCCTAAAAATAAAATAAATATTCTAAGCCCCAAAATAATTCTCACAAGGGTGTGGGCTGGGTCGGACATGGGTCCACTAGGGTCTGACATGGGTCCAGGCTAGCCAAAATCCTAAAACATACAATAAAAAATAATAAAAAATAATACAATCACTAATTAAATATAAATACAATTAATTATAAATAATACATAATTAACTAAATTAAAAAAAAAAATACCCGGCTTTGGAAATGGGGTGGTGACAGGTCCCCTTCAGGTGCGTGTAACTTTTTGTTCGTAGCTCCATTTTTGATTCCGCAAATTGCGTTGCGAAGCCTGTATGACCCTCTCGGTGCCCGGACAAACTGTTCGGGGCATCGCGTCCTGTGGTGATCGCACACCGCGATCCAAAAATAGGAAAAACCAGACCCTATTTCACCCCGAAACTGAGTACGCCCCACCAAACGGGACGACTTGGTCGCGCGCGGTCTTCACAGATACGTGCGCGTCGTCGATACAGACGTGTAGGAATTTGCGGAAGTCGATTCGGGGGTGCGTGCACCCCGGGATCAACGCGTATCCGCGGACATCGCCCCGTATCCGACTTTTCTGCAATTTGCCCTAACTTTGTGTACACACGTCGGATCGAGACGAAACTTGTACCATCGGACTCGTAGCGATACGTTGGTCCTGTGGGTCAAGTTTGGTTCGATTCTGAGAACGTTGACGAAATCGCGTGTCGTGGGCCCCACAGGCCCCGCTCGACGGGCGATTTTGTGTTCGGCTCATCGGAATCCAATTCTGGAAGTTCCGTTGGGTTCGTATCATTGTTTCTGACCTGTTGACACTAAGTTTGGTGAATTTGGAGACCATTGACCCTGACGCATTTTTCGGTGCAAAGCGGGCCCACATGTGGACCCCTTTTTGACCCGAAACTGCCGTTTTTGTCCTTGTCTCCAAATTGGACCCAAGGACAGGCATTTTTAGCTGATTGATATTTTTTGGATCTGATGGTGATGTTTGTTTCGGCAACCGGAGTACCGCCTGCGAATCCAACCGAAGTCAGAGCCGCAAGCATAGCCGGAACCACAGGCAAGTGTACCTTGCCAAACCCTGCAGCTTGCAAATTATTTCTGGACTTAATTATGTAATGGTGGGCAAGTAAAGCTTGCCAAATCTCAGAAATTCTTGACATAGTATTTTACTTGATTTCTTGTGGAATTAAATATAAACTTGTTTTAACTGCTTAACCTAGGAAACGGGTGACGTGCTTAGTGTCCGATCATAGTCGGGTGCCGACTCCGTACGCGGGGTGGGGTAACGTCACATAGACATGGTTATCGAGACCTGATAATTCTCGTACTTGTCTTATCAAGTACTACTGAACCCAGGACACTTGAAACTATTTCATGAGACAGAGTCTTCCTGAGACATTCAAGGTAACTCTGTATAGGAGGCATGTTTTATGACATAGACTTTACATTCTTAGACATTTGATTCATAGCTATCAGACTTACTGCATTAGTTATAATCGTGCGTGACATGGACATGAGGCATCGTGGACATGAGACGTGGGATTACATTGGGTGGGGAGAGACACACAGACTACAGGCTGATATTATATATATAAAACATAGTATATTTCAGAGTATAATTCATAGTTATTGTCGCTACCGGCTCCCCGACACAGAGCTTGTAGTGGCTTCAGCCTAAAGTTCTAGTGCTGCTCTCATATTGCATATCACTTAGCTGGTTACATAGCCTACCCTCTTGTTTAATTATCTGCTGCACTGCATTTATTTTGGCTTGTATTTTCTGTACCTTGCTGTCCCCTGAGGACCTGGATCCGGATTATGTCCCCAGGTACAGCTGAAGAGAACTACCCCGAGGTGTACGGTACAGGAGCACTCCTTGGAGCAGAACCAGGAACAGAGGACGAGATAGTGGCAGAAGATTTCTCCTAAGCACCGGCTTCATCTACACAGTATTTCCATTTTCAGTATTTTATTTTCTGTCTATTCTCATTAAATGTAACAGACTAATTCTCGGATTGTTTCCCGAGATAAGCTTATTTGATATTGCTCATTTATTTCCATTGCATTATTTTTGGCATTACTCTGCGTTGTTCTGTGGATGAGATTAGAGATACCTGAGACTTGTAACATTTCACAGCTAGACTACAGCTTAAGCATGCCCTGATGGATCCATTAAATTGGGTTATCCATCGGTGCGTGCTGCTGGCCATTGCTCACGTGCTCAGTCCCTCGACATTTTGGGACTGGGGTGTGACATAAAGCGAGCATACCATTCCGTTCAACCGATATACTTTCATATTCTATGCAAAGGGATATAAGATGAGATTATTCTCTTAGCTAGATGTGTTCTTTCTTTATTAGCATGCAAGGGGTGGTTCACCTAGCGACTAACATGTATCGTCCATATTTTAAGTGTGCTGGCTAAGCAAAGCATGTTCATCGTAGCCTCCCACCTTAGCGATGATATGCCTTGGTCGAGCGATACTCCGAGCGAGCCTCTGAAAGTCTAAGTCTGAACTCCTGAAGGGCCAAGTTTGGCAATCCTTTGCCTCAAGAAAGTCTTCTCGCTGAGCAAAGCATGTCGGTTCATTGCACTTGCGTCATTTAAATCGGCTATCCGCATTGATGCGGAGCGGGTCGTTACATTATACACCACTCAAAACAAGTCTCATCCTCGAGACTTCCTGAGCGCAAATCGTTCTATCGCACACTATCGAATCTAACTCGAGCATATCTATCTATTTAGATCCGTTCGAATACAACTTTCTACTTGCTTCTCATTCTGTGTTGCATGTATGCTGGGTCTGATTCATTAAATGACTCTATCATTCGATCCAACTTCTGACTCGGTCTTTACTGCGACTTAGCGCAAAACATATATCATTTAATGTGAAGTATGTTATAATCCATCACAAATGATGATTTAGGGTTGAGTCAAACTTATTCAATTTGTTATACTCGTCCATGCGAATCTAACATATTCACTTGCACTAGTATTCGAGATTAGCATATCGCACTCACATGGTATCGTACAGAGCCGAGACTTGCTGCACAAGGACTTACTTGGGAGACCTTCAAGGAGCTTTTCAAGGAGAAGTTCTTTCCCGACGTGGCCCTAGGAGCCTTGGAGAGTTAGTTTCATGACTTGGTCCAAGAAAACATGTCGGTCGACGAGTACGCCGCAAAATTCTGTCGATTGAGCCATTTTGCAGCGTCTATGATTCGGGACCCAGGAGATCGAGTCCAAAAGTTTAGGAAGGGCCTGACAAGAGAGATTAGGTCGCACACTTCTGGTCGTCGTACTGCTACCTTTGAGGATATCTTGATGGATGTCCAGATTGCAGAAGAGGATCTGGACCTCAGGCCTAAGAGGAGTCACAATATTTTTGGAGATACGAGTGGTAGCGCAGGACCGGTCAAGCGTCCCCATATTCAGCAGCAGCCGAGGACGTTTCAGTATAACCACCAGCAGTACCAGGCACCGGTTCGTGTTCAGCAGGAACAGCAGCAGCCTCAGAGAGAGACACAGCAGACTTATTATTTCTGTAAGAAGCCAGGTCACCTTTGGGAGAGCTGTAGATTGAAGCTAGGACTTTGTTTGCACTATGGCGATGCGGGGCATCGAAGGAGGGATTGTCTTCTATTTCCTTACCTTTTCAGACAGCGCGCAGCTCCAAATTATAGAGATCCAGTTAGGCCACCTGTGGAACCGCAGATTGCTCAGCACCCGCGAAGGGAGCCACCCCAGCAGGGCGGGGCATTTACGATGACGAACATCTTTCAGAACATCATCCAACCTTCCAACTGACACCAGGTTGTAAAGGATATCATGGACATGACGAACATCTTTCAGAACAAGAACTGCACCCGACTTTGTCCTCAAATGCACATCTCCAATAGCAACTGCCTTCGACACATCTCCATTGCTCATCTTCAATACTCCACAGTCGCATGTTGTGTAAGTAGCAAATAGTGCTATGTTGTGAGATACGTGCGCTGAAGCACCTAGTCCACCAGCCAAGAGTTGTCATCGCATGCGAGGTTCATAACTACAACATCACCTACAATGATCAGATTGCCTCAATGTGCCGAGACCGTCACTGTATTGTTCTTACTTTGATTTCCCTTGTCGTCATTCTTCTCTCTCTTCGAAGCAAAACAGTTCCGTTTGATGTGGCCATTCTTGCCACAATGATAGCACTCAAAGTTTTCGTACCGATGCTTGAACTTTCTCTGCCAATAGTGGTTATTGGAACCGTTTTGGTTTATCATGCGCACCGGCTTCGCGTCCATCTCTCCTCTCTAGTTTGTCTGTCAACTCCTGACACCCTTCTGAAATTCCAGAACCTGGCTTTGTACCACACTGTTGGAAACGAAACGCAAAAATCTTTCCCCAAACCAGAGAGTACCTGCGAGAGAACCGAGTAAAATTCACAAACCAAAAAATACCAAACACAAATCGCAGAGAGAGATTTTTATGTGAAAAATCTAGATAAAAAAATCACGGGACAATCAGAGTCAAACCCTGAAGAAGCTCTACTAATGGAATAAAGAGATTACACCCTCTACAAGCTCCTCACCGATCCAATACGGATCACCGTAACTCTTTGGAACAGAAAATAGATTACAACCACGAAGAAAAAAGACAATGAGATATCCCCCAAATTGATCTCCTTCTCCGAAACGGCCTCTAATCATTTGTTCTATACTCTCCAAAGTTGCAGTGGGACTCTTGCCACCTTTTTTTCTCTTTTATTTTTTCTCTTGTTGTTGTATATTGCATGTGCCTTCATATAAATTCTTGCATGAATTAGGATTTCCGTATGAAAAAATATATATATATGGAAGTCAAAAATGAAATTCAGTTACATTCAATTATATATTTAATAGAAATTAAATCATAAATTAGCTTACCATAAATTGAAAATTCAATTATATGAAAAGTTAATATATGAAAGATCTAATCATAAATATATAATTAAAGTCAAAGATAAAAATCCAATATAATATTTATTTATCATAAATGTTTCAATACATGACGTTCGATACACTTATTGAACTTTTTCGACACACGGATAACGCTCGTTGCACTCCGAAATATTTTCCACATAGATTAAAAATTTTACCCACTCCAACACAGTAATCCATGAACAAAATCATCTGTCACATCAAAAAAAATAAAATGGCCTGTGACTATATGGACACAGCCTCCTTTACAATGCTCTTGGCGGGATGGATAAACCATAGGAGTAACCTACTACAAACTCTACTTACTATATATCTACCTAATAAAGCGAATTGATGTTTTTTTGTCAAAATTCACGATTACAAAATAAGAGGTATATCAAATAAATATGATATGTGACACACACAAATATTATATATATATATATATATATATATATATATATATATATAATTTTGAAAACAGATTTTCATGGAATATTGAAAGCATTTTAATAACTAGTATTATATATAATAGTTTTTACATCGGGTTCTCCTTTGGTAGTATTATTGTAATCATTGTTCACTTTTTGGGCTAATTTTGAGGATTTATATTGGGTTGAACGCATCCAATATATTTTGTATCAAGGCTAGTGTGGATGACTGCTATGTAATCCACTAATTATATTTATCTGAAGAAAGAAAGACAATAAAAAATTAGTTTGGGTGATTGAGACACGTACAACATATATAAATAAATGCTTCCATAAAAAAAAAAAAGACAATATAGTAGTTTATGTACAAGGTGGTTTAAAACGGTTCAAAATTGGATCGTCTAAATCGTTTGTAAATACTTTATTAATTATTTTTTAAATAATTAATTATTACATAATATAATTTACTTATAATTAAATAACTTTGATTCGGGTGATTAAGATGTCTCCCATTATTTTTTTTTGGATTGTTTGAGTTTAATTCTTGAAAACAATAATAATAATAAAAAAATTCATATGTACATGTACGTTATTAGTAGTAGTTAAGTGGAACTACTAAAATTAGAACTTGGAATTGACAACCATTATTTGAATTGTTAACAAAATATTGTTATAGGATCAAATTTGTTTCTTAACAGAGTCTAATGGGATAAGGGTAATATTAACGACGGACAATTTTTATTTTATTTTTTTGTTTAGGATAAAAAATGTTGTCGTTGTAGTACGTAGTATTACTCAAACTCATGATATCGTAGTATAAATCTAATCATGTCTTTTAATTTTCAAGTAATTATTTTTTCTGATTTGAGATTGGTACTAATGCTTTTCTTACTTAAAAACTCAATGAGGCCATCCAACCTATGGACATGATTGCTCCCAATCCCAAATAGAGGAAACTAAACAGCCATTACGCAAATAACACTAACCACCTCCGAATTGAGAAGGACGTGAACGCCTTCTAGAAGTCCGTACATATTAAATGGAAATGGAGGAGAAAGTTGGTTGGATCCAAATGGAGGAGAAAGTTGGTTGGATCCAAATGTCCATAAAATCATGATATACTCCTCTCTTTCTCTCACTTCTCCGTCACACACAGCAATGGCTTCCGAAGCTCCTCCGGAGGATCGCCACCGTCGCCACGTGGCCGTCCTCGCCTTCCCCTTCAGCTCCCACCCGGCCGCCCTCTTCCGCCTCTCGTGCGCAATGGCGGCCGCCGCGCCGCAATGCACCTTCTCCTTCCTCTCCTCCCCCGGCCCCGTCGCTTCGCTCTCGGAAACCCCCGACAGACCCGGCAACCTCCTCCTCCGCTGCGTGGAGGACGGCTCTCCGTCCTCCGGCAGCGCCGCCACCGCCGACACGCTGGCGCGGATCGGGATGTTCATGGACGCTGCGCCGGAGAACCTGAGGAAGGGGATCGCGGCGGCCGCGGAGGAGGTGGGGGAGGAGGTTGGGTGCGTGGTGAGCGACATGTTTCTTTGGATGGCGGCGGAGGTGGCGGAGGAGATGGCGGGGGTGCCGTGGGTGGCGGTGTGGATCGGCGGGATGTCGGCGCTTATGGCTCACATCTATACGGAGAAGCTCAGGGAGGTTTTCGGAGTCTTCCGAGGGAATAATGGTACATTGATCCAACTTTTCTCTCTCTCTCTCTCTCTCTCTCTCTTTTAATAGATCCGAATTTTCCTACATCAAAATAACTGAAACTGAAAAAATAAAATCAAAATCGAACCGACCATTTTAAATCGAACTGAGATAGTAAGTTTTGTTTATTTGATTTATTCGGTTGTACCTTTTTTTTCATAATGGGCGTCAGGTATATGGACTTAAATAACTATTAACACAATATACACAACTTCACAACAGTAAAAAAATAAAATCAACGAATATAGCAGCATTGCTCATATTTTAAACATATTTATACAACATGCCCAGCCCAAAGTCAAGGCTTCTGGACTTTAAAATAACTATAAATACAATATACACAAAACTTCACAACAATACAAATAATTTCACCAAATACAGTAGCATTGTTCATATTTTGAGCATATTTATACACAACAAGCCCAGCCCAAAGTCAGGCTTATGGACTTTAATCTGGAAAAATTCATCACCCAAAAGAGAGGGGGTCCCTGGAAAAATGATTACAACAATACGATTATTACAAAGCATGCTAAAAGCATGGAAGATAAAAGACTGGAAAGCTCATATTTCAAAACCTAGGCTATTAACTCCCAGAGTTCGTCAATCTTGATTTTGCATTCTGCATTTAAAAGAACTGTTAGTCAATCTTTGGAAAACTGTTAGTCAAGAAGCAACTAAACTTTATAGTAAAAAAATACAGAAATAACAAACAACTAAAACTATCAACATTCACACCATTTTATCTCAAAATAATTCAACAAACTAACAAATATCAATCTATTTAGCCAACTTGCCAACTAATCAAAGAAAAAAAAAAGTAGTGTTATGAATATTAGTTTTCTAATTAGTGAATACCAAAATGCTAGCTACTACTATAAGCTCACCCAGCCATTTTCAGCATATTCTCAACAGCAATCTGCAACTGCTGAGACACATCAGTAATCATGAAGAAGGACCAAATTAGTGTTTGGTATAAAATCCATCTGAAGAAGTAATCTGATTTCTAAACCAAGAGGGATACAAATTCTCCACTTTATTGAAGTTTGAAGGACAGTCAAACTGCTGGGATCTAATCTGAATTTGTTAAATTTTGGAGTACAAATATGGTTAATTTTTTTTTGATATAATTTAAAATTTTACAGTAAATGTAAGATTTGATTAGATTTCAAATTTGTATCAAAAATTTAATTTAACCATATTTGGACGTTCATAATTGGTGTTGGACTATTTTAGGTGAAATATGATTCTTATTTTAATGTTTTCTATTTAGGAAATCCTATTATCTATTCTACTATATAATGCCAAAACTAGGCTTCACCGTGAAAAATTTTCGTTCCAAAAATACCCTTCAACATATTTAGTAATTAAAAAGAATACCTACAATAAATTTCACTGACAACCATTTAATAGATGCAATAATGACAACAATTTACGGAAATCAAAGGGTTCGTGCTACTTGCTAAGTCTTTTAAATTGTTACCAAAGAATTCGAAGGGTTGAACCATTACTATATAATTAAAAGCAGTAGAAATAAACTAACTCATCAACATTATTCACTCCAATATACGTGCAAAGCACGTGCATATATACTAGTGATCTAAAATAAGATTTCTCATCCTATAAATATAGGAGATAGTGGAGTCACAAAGAATAACACAAGTTGGAGATTCACGGTGCTCGTCCACAGAAAATCTAAGAAAAAGTTCGTGCTTTGCTCTTAGGACTTTGCCATCCATGACAGAAGGAAGAAAGGAATCTGATCGAGTATCACATTCGCTCAGGAAGATTGCTATGAATTGGTAAGAGAATACAATTGAAATCACTCACCAACCGTAACAATTTTTCTGGACGAAGGTGAGGACTCATCGATCAGATCTCTTTCTTCCTTCTGTCTCTTAGATTTTCTGTGGATGAGCATTCCGAATCTTCAACTTGTCTTTAGGGTCCAGTCTGAATTTGATAAATTTTGGAGTCCAAATATGATCAAATTTTAACAATTTTATTATTTTGTAATTAATAAAAAAAATAATAAAAAATAAATTTTATTTTATTGCATAAAAATTTGTGAGCAGCAAGTTAGATGCTCAAGAAAGCTGCAGTATTGATAATGAGAATGTTAGGAAGTGTCATTTTGGGTCTCATATAATACTAGATGGACGTGAATGTGGGATCCAAGCTTCACTAAGAACTTTAGTCACAGATGAAAAGCTGCATAAGAATTACAAGATGAATCATTGATAATTACAATTATCTAGAAGCTACAAATGTAGATGATAAAGGAAATGTGTGAACAGGAGTTAATAGAGGCTGATATTAGATTCATCATTCATGTGTAACCAGAGACACCTCGTTATTCTTGATTCTCTAATAGCGGTATATTGTGGAACATATCCTATGCTTAAAAATGAGTAATACTGTTCTACTAATTTTGTCCTATATTCTGTTTTTATCCTATTCCATATACACATATAGTGATTTTTACAGCGACCACAAAATACCTGCATAATTAACAAATGAGATTAATATGTGTATGACTCACTGAACTTGATGATACGAGTAAAGGACAAGAAATAAATTCTTAGTAGAAAAAACAGAAACTAACTTGAAGTTAACTTGAAGAAATAAAAGTCATAGATCTATAAGAACATAAACTAACTTGAAAAAACAAAAGGGTCTTTTGTTTGGATATTTTTTTTTCTTATTTTTTTAACTCTAGAAACACCAATAATAATGCCAGACTATTAATTTATTTTTTCAAAATGCATCATCTGAAATTGGTACTGTTCTCTTCTTAGTAGAGTATTTTTGGACAAAATTATGTAGACAAATTTATGGTTAGTTTCAAAATTGTGTAGAACATATGTGGGTAGTTTTTGGAATCCTAGTTTCATTATATAGACCCTGACAACCATGAATGCATAAATAGACCAAACATTAATCCTTATTTTACTATACTAGGATATAGACCTCAAACTGAAAACAACTTTATTTGCTAAAAATTATGGATTCTTCTTTGAACTTTTTTAATAAACATGAACATACTAAATTCTTAACACAATACTAATCGTAATAGTCTAAGATTTCAACATAATAATTAGATAAAATATAACAAAAATTTAAATTAAAAAATAAAAAATACTTATAAGGTGGAGGAGATTTGGGAGAAGGTCGAGATGGAGGTCGACCGCCGAGGTGATATGAGATTTGAACATAATAATTAACAAAAAATATTTAACAAAAATTAAAAAATTAAGAATACTTACAAGGTGGAGGAGATATACTAAATCCAACCCTATTATTCAGTTTTTCAGCGTGAGGTGGAGGAGATCGAGATTCAGAGTGAGATGGGGGTCCGGAGGCGATGACCGAAGGTGAGGTGGAGGAGATCCGTAGGTGAGATGGACCGGTGGAGGATGGACCGAGAGAGTGAGAAGAGAGGCTGAGAAGTGAGAATATTTGGGGTGACCGGCTGTGAGGCTAAGGTAGGTGGCGCTAGGGTTTTCTTTCAGGAGGAGTCAGGAGAGAGCGGAGAGGGAGAGGCCAATAGACGAAAGCAACAGAAAGAAAATGAGAGAGAGAGAGAGAGAGAGAGAGAGATTTTATAGTTAGGGTTATGGGTGGGGGTATTTAAGTAATTGTATATAGTTAGGATTTTCTTATTCGGTTTGGATTTTAAATCGAACTCGAAACCAAATAACCGAAATCGAATCGGAAAATCGAATAACAGGGTATGTAAAACCGAATCCGACCCAATTTTTTTTTGAACCGAACCTAATAGCTTATTGACTACCAGAATAAGTTAAATTAGCGACGTCTGAAAACGTCGCTAAATGTCATTAAAACGTCACTAATAAAATTTAGCGACGAAATTAGCGACGTTTTATTGAAGTCGTGTTTAAGCTAGTCGTTGACAGAAAAAATGTCGCAAAAAGTAGCTATAGCGACGTTTACTAACGATGTATCCGCGTCGTTAATATTTTTCTATTTAGCAACACACGAGATGGCAAATTTTTTGACAGTCATCTATATATCTAGGATTGTCAAAAACTTAATAGTCCTATGACCGCCAAAATTGTGATGTCTCCCGTCAAAAAAATATAGTGCCCGTAGTAATCCTCATGGAAAAGTGAGATCGAAAACTTCGACCCCCTTAGTGTGTCGTGTTGTCTACTGTTTGTGTCTAAGGCAACGCGAGCTTCCATTCTCCTAAGTGTTTGACTTGAGCTTAGAACATCTTCTACCCTATTGTCTTGTAATGTGTTGTGATTCCTATATGGCATGAGGTTTAAGACAATATTTTTTCTAACTGGCAAGAATATATTTATAAAAGACACTGGAGTCAAAATATTTCTCCAATGCAAAAGTATTAAAATATATATTCTTTTTCCAACTTCGAAGACAAATTTTTAAATTTTTCGATGTCTTATGTAACTTTTGTTACTTAATTTTCACAATTTACTTCCACAATTGCATTGGGGAAAAATTCTTAAATAAAACTGTGTCATTCTTATGTGACAACTCCTTTCTTCCCAACTCCGAAAGTCACTTGGAGATGCTCTTTTATATACTAATGGTTTATACTACAATTAAAATCATGAAGCAAACCATCCACGGGCCGACGAGCCGCTCGACATGGTGCCCTGTCTCGCGGCCTACCGGGTCCGCGACCTCCCCGAAGGCGTCGTGTCCGACGTGGACACCCCCATCGCGCGCCTCCTCCTCAGCATGGCGCACAGCCTCCCTCGCGCCGCCGCCGTGGTCCTGAACACCTACGAAGGCCTGGAACCGTCGCTCGACGCAGAGTTCAAGTCGAGATTCGCGAAATACCTCCCCGTCGGCCCCTTCAATCTCCTGCACCCCCTTCCTCAGCAACAAGCTACCGGCGGAAGCGGCGACGAATGCCTGGCCTGGCTCGACAGCCAAGGTGCCTCCACGGTGGCCTACGTCAGCTTCGGCACCATCACGACGCTTCCGCCATCCGAGCTGGCCGAGCTGGCCCACGGGCTCGAAGCGAGCGGCGCGCCGTTCGTGTGGTCGCTGAGGGACAAGGAGGCCCTGCCGGCCGGCTTTCTCGACCGGACGACGGGGAAGGGGCTCGTCGTGCCGTGGGCGCCGCAGGCCAGGGTCCTCGCCCACGGGGCGGTGGGGGCGTTCGTGACGCATTGCGGGTGGGGCTCCTTGATGGAGAGCATGGCCTCCGGAGTGCCGATGATCTGCCGCCCTGTCTTCACGGACCAGGTGATGTCGGGGAGGACGGTGTGCGACGTTTGGAAGATCGGCTTCGGCTTCGGAGGCGGGGTGGTGACGAGAGGAGAGTTGGTTGCGGCTCTCGGTAAGCTTTTGGGAGGTAAGGGAGAAGGGAGGGAGGTCAGGGAGAGGAGCTGCGAGCTCAAGCGCAGAGCGTCGCGGGCTGTCGGACCCGGGGGATGCTCTGCCGACAGTTTTACTGCTCTGTTGAAGATTGTACGTGGAAGTGGCTGAATCAACACTCGAGAATGAACAAACGTGTTAGTTATTATTATTATTATTATTACTGGTATATATATGCAAAGCACGTATATTGGAGTGAATGATGTTGATGAGTTAGTTTATTTCTACTGCTTTTAATTATATAGGTTAATGGTTCAACCCTTCAAATTCTTTGGTAACAATTTAAAAGATTTAGCAAGTAGCATGAACCCTTTGATTTCCGTAAATGATTGTCATTATTGCATCTCTTAAATGGTTGTCAGTGGAATTTATTGTAGGTATTTTTTTTAATTACTAAATATGTTGAAGGGTATTTTTGGAACGAAAATTTTTCACGGTGAAGCATAGTTTTGGCATTATATAGAGGAGATTACTAAATATGTTGAAGGGTATTTTTGGAACGAAAATTTTTCACGGTGAAGCCTAGTTTTGGCATTATATAGAGGAGACTAAATATGTTGAAGGGTATTTTTGGAACGAAAATTTTTCACGGTGAAGTCTAGTTTTGGCATTATATAGAGGAGATTATTATTATTATTTTATGTAATCAAGACTGTACTTGGGATGCTCTGCCGAGAATCTTTAGTAATTTGGTTTTTCTCCATTAAATGTTTAATCAGACTGCTTGAGATATATTTAATTTCTTTATTTTAAATTCTCTCCGAAAATGTAGCACAAAAAGAATATAAGCATATGTGCATATGAATGTTCTTTTATGGTTCCGCATAGATCACAAAGTTTTATACACAATTGTCCAAAGAAAACTGTGAGACTGTCTCACAGTATGTATTGCTATATGGATACGTATTTTATTTTGTGTATATATTATGTTTTATTGGATTTCGTAGAATCTCGAAATTCTTTCAGAAGTGAAACTTTTCTCACTGACCGGATTACTGCCGGCATACCGACAAAAAATTCGTTCTGACAGATATTCTTTTCACTTTTGAGATGACTAGCATATTCTATACCATGGCTAGAGTTGATCATGTATGACTATTATTCTTGCTCGTTCTTCATTTTGTATTACCAGCTTCATGATCATCTATGTATATATGGTTTGTGACGCTTTACTATCTTGCTTCTGAAGATCATATATCTTGTATATTGTAGATTCTTACTTGTGATTGAGACATTATGATTGTTTGACCTAGGATTGACTGATGGCTTGTAGTGTAATCTCCTATGTCTATTCACAGTCGTGACCGTATCTCGGGGTACTGGAGTACTCTGGTATACGTAGCTGGCTTTGTCTGCCCCCGCTCTCCAGTATTCTGGTTCTGGAGCGTGACAGAAACCGTGAAGAAGGAGGAGATCCCATCGGAGGAGTTGGGAGAATGTCGCCTTCACAAGCCTCCATTGTAGATCGACTATGTATAAATTATGTAACTCAACTTATATTTTGAGTGAAAAATTTAGATCCGGAGAGCGCGAGATTAAAGGGATCTTGTCCAGAACATAAGTATAATGTTGTTAAGGATTCATTTGGATATGTTTTCTGAAATTTTGTTCTAAAAACAACTTTTAAGATGTAAAGTTTTTTTTTCTTTCTTTCTAGATGTACATATTTTGAGTTTGTGTTTGGTTACTTTCATATAAAAAATAATTTTAAGAAACAAAAGTTAAAAACTTCCGTTTGGTAAAATATTTTAGAAAATAATTTTAAAAATAAATCTTTGTGTCCTGTATGATATTTTGTGTCCTGAATCTTTGTGTCTTGTGCCACCTGTCTGCCCGCCCCTGTCCCCCGTTCCCGTCTCCGTCGTCGACCCCAGGCTCATCTCCTGTATCCCTGCCGCCATCAACAAGCCAGAAGTTCTGACAGATATTCTTTTCACTTTTGAGATGACTAGCATATTCTATACCATGGCTAGAGTTGATCATGTATGACTATTATTCTTGCTTGTTCTTTGGTCTTTCATTACATATATTATCCCTAATTCTGGCTAGGTCTGTCCCTCTGTACGTTGATTTTTGATTTTTTATCTGATGCAACTCCTAGATCCACCATCCATACTGATATATTTAGGATGATATTTTTCACGCTTTATTCGGACTAACTATAGGTACCACGATTTTTTTTTCTGGATAGATCATTCCTCCAAGTTTAACTCAGTCAGCCGCTACATAAATATCTTGATTCATCTCCTTTAATATTTAAGAACATATAACACGTCTAGAAAGATTGGAACACTTGTCCTGAATTTTTTGGATCATTATTTCTTCAAGTTATTGCCATAGATCTAATGCTTGGAGACACATAGATTTTTACGTAAAAAATTTAGATGGAAAAAACCACGGGACGATCGGAGTCCAACCCTGAAGAACCTCCACTAATGAAATAGAGAGATTACACCCTCTACAAGCTCCTTACCGATCCAACACGGATCACCGCAACTCTTTGGAACATAAAATATATTAGACCCATGAAGAAAAAAGACAATGAGAAATACCCCAAATTGATCTTCTTCTCCGAAACGGCCTCAAATCTTTCTTTCTCCTCTCCAAAGTTGTAATGGCACTATTGCTGTAAACCCCCAGAAATTTTTTTGATTTTAAAAATGAATTTTCTAGAATTTTTGGTGATTTTTCACTAATTAAATCAGGGTGTTTTGAAATTAAATGATTTTTAAATGTATTTATTAAATATTAAAATATTATGAAAATAATATTTTTCAGTGTAAAATAAAAAATTAGACATAGGGTAATTTTCCTGGATTTTATTGGACCCTAGAAGTATTTTTAAAGTCCTAAAAACCAAGTTTTAATTAAACCAAATTAAACCCTAGAAATAAACCCGGTTTAATGAACCAAACCCACCCTGAACCGACCCGAACTGAACCCGACCCGGTTTATTTCTAAACCCAAACCCTGCGGGTCGGGTCGGATCTAAACACGACCCGAAATCCGTACCCGACCCATTACTGTACTGCTACAGTAACTGCCCCGAAACCCTAGCCGGCCGTTTCGAATTCCGGCCGTTCTCCGACAGATCTCCGCCTCCTCCGCGGTGGTTTCGCCCCTCTCCTCCGCCGGTAACGCCTCCGCCTCCCCGCGGCGGTTACGCCTCGACCTATAAAACCTGCCCAGCCCGCTGCTCCTCCACCACTTCCACCACCTATCCCCTCGCCGGAACCCTAGCTCCGGCCCCCTGAGTTTTTCCTTTCCCCTCCAGCGATCCACCTCCCCGAGCCCTCGCCGACCTCCGCCTAGCCCAGCCACTCGCTGCTCGGCCCTCCGCCTCCCGTAGAACCCGCACCGAAGCCGTCCCCGTCCAGAACCCCCGCAGCAGTGGCCGCCCGAGCCCAGCCGACGACCCTCGGCTTCGTCCCAGCCGCCTCAGGCGACGCCACCCCGAGCCCAGATCCGTCTGGCGAAGCCCTCGCCGCTGGCCGCCTGAACCCTAGACGGACACGGACACATAATCCTCTGACCCGGACACAACCCTAACCCTAGCTCGTCCGGACACGACTCAGCTCGTGTCGACACGTCGCGGACACGGATAAATCAGATTTCCCGGAGCCCTGTTCAGGTACTCATTTCTCTCTCCTCGCTGCCCCATTTTCTGTTCCGTCTGTTGCATTGCGAACCCTTCGTGACCCTATCGATGCCCGTGCAACCTGCTCGGTGCATCGCGGCCTATGGCGATCGTGAACCGCGATCCAAAAACATGAAAACCAACGCCCTGTTTCACCCCGAAACTGAGTATGCCCCACCAAATGGGATGACTTGGATAGATGTTGGACAATCTTTAGGATGACTTAGATAGATGTTGGACACGCTTAATGTTGCCTCATTAAAACCTTGTCAGGAAAAAATTTAATAGGAAAAAAAATCATGACTAAGAAAAAAGAGTACAACGAGTTATAGTCCATACAAAATATATCTTTCCCTGAAAACAATCACTCACCCTATTGATGTTGATCCTGAACAATCAGCTGGTGAAGACGTCGCATTCCAATTCCATGAACTAGTTTCTGAAAAGTTAACTTTGGCAACGATTTGGTGAACAAGTCTGCAAGATTATCACTTGAGTGAACTTGTTGGACGTCAATATCAAAGTTCTTCTGAAACTCATGAGTATAAAAAAACTTCGTTGAGATGTGCTTGCTCCTATCTCCTTTAATGAATCTACCTTGAATTTATGTAATACATGCTGCATTATCCTCATGAATAACAGTTGGAGTATCTGTGGTAGGAAAAGGTGACATGAGTTACGAATGTGTTGAATCAACGATCTCAGCCAAATGCATTCTTTACTTGTTTCATGGAGAACCAATATATATTTTTGAGTGATTTGAGGAGGTAGCAACCATTACCTGTTTTGTTGAACGCCGAAAAATAACTGCATTGCTATTAAGAAACACATATCCAGTTTGTGAATGACCTTTATGGGGATCAGATAAATAACCTGAATCTGCAAAGTCAACTAGATTCACGATATCAGATAAACCACAAGTATAAAATAATCCCATGTTGGTAGTTCCACGAAGATATCTCATCACATGTTTAATGCCATTCCAATGTCTGCGAGTTGGCGCCAAGCTATATCTACCCAACAGATTGACAAAGAATGATATGTCTGGCCTTGTACATTGTGATAGATACATTAATGTCCCAATGGCACTAAGGTACGGTACTTCGGGTCCTAGCACCATTTTATTGTCGTCCTTAGGACGATATGGATCTTTATTGATATATAAAGATAGAACAACCATTGGAGTGCTAAGGGGATAAAATTTATCCATCTTGAACTGTTTTAATATATTTTCTGTGTATTTGGATTGATGCACAAAAATTCTATTAGTGCAATGCTCAATTTGTAATCCGAGACAATATTTCGTGTCTCCGAGATCTTTCATCTCGAACTCATTTTTCGGATAGTTTGCAGTCTCATTGATTTCATGTCTTGTCCCAATCAAGTTTATGTCATCGACATATACTGCAACTATAGTGAAACCCTTCTTAGATTTCTTTATGAAGATACATGGACATATATGATTATTCTTATATTCCTCCCTTTTTCATATATTCACTAAGACGGTTGTACCACATCCTTCCGTATTGTTTCAAACCGTATAATGAACGTCTTAGCTTTATGGAATGCATGTTCTTAGCATTTGAGCTGGGTAGGTTAAATTCATCTGGGATTTTCATATAGATATCACTATCTAAATCACCATATAGATAGGCTGTTACAACGTCCATGTCATGCCCCAGTCCCAAAATACGTAGGACTAGGAACACGTAAGCATGCCAGCCGAATGTATACAAACTCCAATATATGGAAACCATACACACACGTACGCTGTACATGAATATCAAATCCACCAGTGGTAATATACTGTCAACAAGTCACACACAATCTACATCTCATCCACAGCACAAATAAATAACTGAATCTCAAAGATGAAGTCTCAAGTATGATAGTCGGATGGAAACAAATTCACTACAAATCGACTATACTAAAACTACTAAAAGAGAGAAGAGATCAACTCTAATATAAGATAAAAGTCCACAAAGAAATAGCAACAAGAAAATCCATCAACTGCGATGAATCAAAGGTAATATGAAGATAAGATCTCCTCAGTCTGGTATGAAGCGTCAGGTCCGGGTCCATACTCCTGTGGATACTCCTGTCCGTCTATATCTGAAAATGTACCAGGTCCTCAGAGGGACATAACAAGATACATAAAAGCATGCCAATAAAGTACTGAAAATAAATATCTAAAAGGTCGCCTAACCGTCTATGTGAATGCAGTTTGAGAATAACTTTCCAACACGTGGGCTATCTGGCTAAAATGGGATTGTCATGATTCTCTCGGAGATCCAGGGGCCTACAAAACATGTCGTCTTTTGAACGACAGAGACCGTCTGATAATAATATAGTATATAGTGGGCATCATGACCGCGCATCTCCGGCGGAGCGTACGGGTTACACAAGGAAAGTGCAAAGGAGTCCAAACGCCTTACTTGTTGTTCTTCCTACCTCATGCTCTAAGCATGTCATATCCATGATACGATAATACCTCTAATAACTGCCAGGTATTCTAGCATACAATTTCTATTAGCAGTTATCCCTATCCGTCGCACGTCCTATACGTACCGGTGGCCAGCCGAATACGCAAGTTCGTGTCCTACATGTGACTCACACTCGTGTAAGAACAGTGTCATGGCCAATGAAACATAAGAAGGCCTCATAATAATGGGGTGGTCTCATAAAGTAGGTCCATATGCATATACATAATAAAAACAGAATACGATGTCACAGTCGTTGCACCCAAGTTATTCTTGGACGCGCAGTTTATATAACAGTTAAAATATATGAACTAAATAACAGAAATAAAATACATGCATCATATGGAATATAAATTACAGTACAATGGCAAGGTATACTTGCCTGGCAAGAAAGCTGCGTAGTACCAATAACCTGCTCCTGAAGTCTCGCAGAACAATCCAATGGTCCTATATACATATAATATAATACAATACAACATCAGCCATTATACTAGTACATACACAACTATAATTACACTAACTCAGAGGGTACGCTAGGGGTGATGCTGGTCAACTAGCAGGATCAATTGTGCGTCTAACTATGCGTGTAAGCCCCCTGATTTTCCGTAATTATTAATTTGGACTTTTCACATTTTTCGGGAATTTTCCGGGATTTTTCTGTAATTAAAACCTATGCCTTTTCTAATTAAATGATTTTAATTGCTGTTAATTAATATTAAAATATTATGGAAATAATATTTTATGGTATAAAATAGAAAACCGGACATAGGATATTTTTCTGTGAATTTATTGGACCCCGGAATCATTTATAAAGCCCTAAAAACTATTAAATAATTAAACCCTTAAATAAACCCGGTTCAATTGAACCAAACCAACCCGAACCGGATTACTGAACCAAACCCAAATTGTATCGGGTCGGATCTTGACCCGAAACCCGAAAACCCGACAACCCGTACCCGCACTTAAATATTAAGCGGGTCGGGCCGGATTCATGTGAACCCGACCCGCGGACCCGAACCCAACCCATGCCTGAACCCTAATCGGATTCCCCTCGGGATCACTGTAGCGGCCTTTAAATGGCCTCGACGTTCGTGCCTAGCCGTCGCCTTTCTCGACTTCCACGCCCCGCCGCCTTGCCTGAACCCTAGCCGCCTTCCTCCTCCGCCGTATTCGCCTGAGCCCTAAACTCCCCCAGCCTCGACGACCTCTCCTTCCCCGGCTCGACAGCCTCCCCTCCGGCAAACACGACCCACCACCGACCCTCGCCTCAACTCGCCGGACTCGCCGTATCCTTCCTCCTCTCCACCTCCCTGCCGTTCCCGACGACCATCCCCCTCTCGCAGAGCCGCCTTAGCCTCCCACCTCCGCTGCCCTCGTCGACCATCCCCGCTCGACCACCGACCTCGGCCTGAACCCTAACTTCTACCGCCCTAGTCGGACTCCCCAGCCCCCTCATCTCCCTCTTCCTCCGCCTCGAGCACGACCCCACAGCCACCGTCTCCCATCTCCTCCGCCCAGCGCCTACACCGGAACCCTAAGTCCTCGCTCCTCCGCCTCCCTCCTCTGTCTTCCTCTCCCCGAGCCCCGCCATCATCCGCCTGGCCAGCCCGTCGACTCCTCCGGCCAGCAGCTCCTCCGCCCCCTCCTTCCTCCTCCATCTCCAGCACAGCCGTACAGCAGCAGCCGGCTCCGGCGAGCCCCGCGACGCTCCGCCCCGCCAGCATCTCCGCCTCCTCCGGCGAAGCCGCAGCCACTCCGGCCTCCCTCCGGCCGCCAGCAGCCTCCCCACTCCGGCATCGTGCCCTAAACCTAACCCTAGCTTGGACACTGACACAGCGCAAGACACGAAGGACATACTCGGACACGCGAATCCTCATCTTCCGGAGCCCTGTTCAGGTAGCGTTTTCTCTCACCTCGTAACCCCGTTTTCGATTCCGTCAGTTTCTACGCATAGACTGTATACCCCTCTCGGTGCCCGTGCAACACGCTCGGTGCATCGCGTCCTGTGGTGATCGCGAACCGCGATCCAAAAACAGGAAAAACAACGCCCTGTTTTACTCCGGAACTGAGTGCGCCCCGCCAAACGGGACGACTTGGTCGCACACGGTCTTTACCGAAATGTGCATGTCGTTGATACGAACGTGCGAGATTTTGCAGAAGTCGATTCGGATGTGCGTGCACACCGAAATCAACGCGTATCCGCCGACATTGTCCCGTATCCGTCGATTCTGGAACACGCTGTAACTTTGTGTACACACGTCGGATCGAGACGAAACTTGCGCCATCGGACTCGTAGCAATACGCTGGTCCTGTGACCCAAGTTTGGTCCGATTCTGAGAACGTTGACAAAATCGCGTATCGTGGGCCCTACAAGCTCTACTTGACGGGCGATTTTGTGATCGGCTCATCGGAATCCAATTCTGGAAGTTCCGTTGGGTTCGTATCATCGTTCCTGACTTGTTGACACCGAGTTTGACGAATTTGGAGACCTTTGACCCTGACACGCTTTTCGGTGCAAAGTGGCCCACATGTGGACCCCGCTTTGGCCCGGTAATGTCATTTTTGCCCTGTGTCCAAATTGGACTCAAGGACAGGCGTTTCTAGCTATTTGATATTTTCTGAATTTAATGGTGATGTTTATTTCAGCAACCAGAGTAGTACCTGCAGATCACACTGAGACCAGAGCTACAGTTGGTGCCAGGACCCCAGGCAAGTGTACCTTGCCAAACATGCAGCTTTGATACTTATTTTCTTGACTTAGTTATACATCAGTGACAAGTGTACCTTGCCAAAACATGCAGCTTTGCTACTTATTTCCTTGACTTAGTTATACATCAGTGGGCAAGTATACCTTGCCAACTTACAGTTCTTGTTGCATATTTCCTTACTTTATTTATATTGCTGTGCATGCTTGACCTAGGACCGTGTGACTTACTTCGCGTCCGATCATTAGTCGGGTGCCAACACCATACGCGATGTTGTGTATGTCATCTAGAGATAGATATCCGTGATCCCTTGCATTCTCGTACTTGTCTTATCAAGTACACTATAACCCAGGACACTTGACACTGTTCATGGACAGGATCTTTCTGAGATATTCATGGTGATTCTGTATAGGATACAGACTTTATGGCATTGATATTATATCCCTAGACATTATATGACTTCTGCATTAGATATGATTGTGCGTGACATGGACATGAGGCATCATGGACATGAGACGTATGGTTAGATTGGGTGGGAAGAGACACACAGGCTACAGGCTGACCATATATATACACCCCTATTATTGTGAGGCACAACACTCTGAAGCCCGAGCTTGGCCCATTACTCATTATTACTGCTGCTACCGGCTCCCCGACACAGAGCTTGTAGCGGCGTCAGCCTGAGTTCTAGTGCTGCTCTCATCTTGCATATCACTTAGCTGGTTATTTAGTATTCCCTTATTGTTCCATCTATTGCTGGAGAGACCCGCAGGCTACAGGTTGACTATATTATGTCGGCTACTCAGTCTCCCGCTGAGCTAGACCATCTCATGATACCATTGCTATCGGCTCCCCTACACAGAGCTTGTAGTTGTTTCAACTTGAGTACTATTGAAGTTCTCTCTTGCATTTCACACAGATGATTACATACTTACCCTATATATTTTATTATCTGCTGCAATGCATTTATTTTGGCATGAGCTTTCTTGTACCTTGCTATGTCCCCTAAGGACCTGGATCCGGATTATGTCCCCAGGATTTACAGACGAGATCTATCCCGAGGTATACGGGACCGCAGCAGGAGCAGATACAAGAGCTGATACAGGAGCTGTACCGACACCTGAGGACGAGATTATGCTAGAGGACTTCTCCTGGGTATTGCCTTGAGATACTCATTTATTTCTATTTACAGTTCCTTTATTTTTCAGTCTATTACATTTATGTATCAGACTTGTTCTCGGATTATTCTCCGAGACACTTTTATTGAGATTTGCTAGTTTATTCCTATTTGCATTTATTCTGGCATTTGATCTGTGATTACCTGTTATAGATGAGATTAGTATAGACTGTGACTTGTATCATTGGACCTACTTATTCTTATATTACAGCTTAAGCATGCCCTGATGGATCCATTAGATTGGGTTTGTCCATCGGTGTGTGCTGCTGGCCATTGCCACGTGTCTAGTCCCTCGATATTTTAGGACTGGGGCGTGACAATGCGGGTGTCACGTCTTAAATGCGGTATCAATCAGACAGTCAACTAACACATGTCTCGCCAGTACGTCAGTGTACACAAGGCAGACAGATCACTATACTCAGGGTCAATGGTATAGGCAATTATGCGGGAAAATCCACAGTATTCTAGCATCGTACAATATAAATATATATATATATAGTCATAATTAGGTTTAGCATTTAATTACATATCTCTATATCCATATATTTATATATATATATAAAAACTAATATTATATGCATACGCACACACACGTACGAGCACACTGGTCCTTGGGTTCACCGACACGGGTCTACAATAAACCAACTAACTAAACTGAACCAATATGCTATCCTTATTGTTATTCACACAAACACGCATAAAATGAAAGGAGAGGAACATGTTCGAACCTCGGGGTGCGCGCACAGGGTACGAGGATCGAGAGTGACTGCTGCAGGTCATCTTCGACGAGGGTGACGGGTCCACAATGACGACGATGATTGGTGATGATGATGGTGATGATGATTGGTGATGATGATTAGTGATGATGATGAGGATGATGATGATTAAGGTGATGATGATGATGATGATTAAGGATGATAATGATGATGATGATGATTAAGGTGATGATGATGATGAGGGTTATGATGGAGATGATAATGATGGTTAAGGTGATGATGATGATTAAGGTGATGATGAGGATGATGATGAAAGGATGATAATGGTGATGATGAGATGATTATGAAGAGGATGATGATGGTGAGATGATGAAGGGATGCTGACCGGAGGAGCTCAGGCGAGGTCAGGGAGGTTGAAGAAGACAAAGAGGAGATGGGCAGCGGGGCTGCTGCTCAGCAGGGTTCAGGGGGAGTTGAAGATGGAGGTGGTGATGGTGGTGTTCAGGTGGCGTTAATGGCGAGTCGAGGCTGCTGTAAGGCTGTACGAGAAGTCGGGGAACGCTGGGGGCTTCTCTGGTCGAAGGAGAGGAGGCAATGGTGGTGGTGGTCCGGAGAGGATGAGAACGGAGGTGTGGTGGTCGGGTTGTGGTCGACGATGGGAAGGAGGCAGTCGTGCTCGGCTGCGGGCGGTTGGAATCGTGGTACGGGCGAAGGAGATGGCTGTGAGGTCGGGGTCAGCCAGGTGAGCGGCGGAGCTGCTCCGACGATCAGCGGGCTCCGATCGAGGGGTGAGGCAGGGTTGAAGGAGATGAACATGAAGGAGAGGTGGGGATGTCGGCTAGGTTAGAGTTTGGGTATTTGAAAAAATAAAGAAAAAGGAAAAGTTGTAATATATATGTGTATGTAGAATTTGGGTTTGGGTGTTGACCTAGGAAGATGGGCTTGGTCAACATCCTCTTGGGATTGGGCCTTGGCTTCACATGGGGATGTTTGGAGGGCTAGGATTTGCATTGTTTGAAATGCATGGCTAGGATTAGATGAAGGGGCGATGTTGTGTGCTACACACTTCAAAAATCATGGGAAAAATTCACATGAAGGAAAAATGGGTTTCTTTATGTGTTGTGTCCAATGGTGTGGACACCTTAATGCGCTTTTGCATAAAAGTGCCCAATAATTGGAAAAATTGCACAAAGATAGAAATTGGGTTAAATTAATTAAAATTAATGCAAATGGTGTTCTAAAATTAATTATTTAGAAGTACATGGGGCTAAAATTATGTGGGACACAAGTGTCATGGACGTAGAGGACTCATGATAGAATATTATCATAATTTGGTTTGCACAAAATGGGTCAAGATTGTGTTTCCAATTTCGATTAGAACGCACAAGGGTACAAAGTTGAATTTATTTAGAATTAAATATAAACGTATGCGACGAATATTGTGCGACTAAAATGTAGCACAAGAGAGTATAATTATAAGTTACACAAAGGTCAGAATAGATGACTGGCACGTTTAGGACAATGGTGTAAAATTTATTGGAAGGAAATGGCTAGTGTAGTGCTCCAATTATCGAAGCAACGGTAAGATGTAATAAGTGATATAAATATTATAAAATTATCTAAAATAAAATGTTCTATTTCTAATTGGATTCAACTAGCCCTAGTCTCTCTATTTAAGCCAAGTAGGCCTAATTTTGCATGATGGGGTTTACAGTCCACAAGTCTCATGCCCAGCTTTTTCTCAACTGTCAGACTTATCAAATAACGGAACGTTGTTGCATCCATTACGGGAGAATACGTCTCTTCGTAATCAATTATGTATCTCTGAGAAAACCCTTATGCCACTAATCGTGCCTTAAATTGAGCGATTTTATTCTTTTTATTTTGCTTTCTTATAAACACCCACTTGTAACCTACCGGTCTGACGCCTTTTGGTATTTGTACTATAGGTCCGAACACTCCATGTTTATTAAGGGAATCCAATTCTGCTTGAATAGCATCCTTCCATTTTGGCCAATCTTTTCTTTGTCGACATTCATCGATTCTACATGGTTCAGTATCATAAATGCCCGTAGATATTTCAGTAGCTACTGAGAATGATAATATCTCATCTATTGTTATATCTTTTCGATCCCATACCTCTCTTGTATATGTATAAAATATAGAGATCTCTTTGCTTTCGGGTACCTGAGCCTCCTCTTGGGCTTGTGTCTTTTCTAAGACAATAACCTCTTCTGGGTTTTCAGAGAGTATAGATCTGTCATTCATAAACACTTCTTGAGCTTTATGTGTAATCTCCTTAAGAGCGTTACTTGGGCATTTTCTCTTTCTAGGGACTAAGTCCTTCGAACCTATAGCTCTACCACGCTTCTGCCGTGCAGTGGATTCATTAGCCACTATGTTATTTTTTTCTACGGGGATATCAATTCGAGCTGGTGCATTTGCAGCGGGAACATATAATTTAATCACTTTAGCTGCATCAGTAAATGCATCTGGCATTTGATTTACAATCTCCTGTAGATACAATATCCTTCGTATCTCAGTTTCACATTGATTAGTATGAGGATCTAGGTAAGACAAAGTGGGATTATCCTACGATAATTTATGCCCTTTATTTGTGGCGAATGGTTCTGTAAGAACATTCTTTTCTTTTTTATCTTCCCCTAACGGTAAAAATTTAATCTAATCAAAATAGCAGTCTGCGAATCTAGTAGTAAAAATATCACCAGTTAAAGGTTCCAAATATCTAATGATTGAGGGCAAATCAAAACTAATATAAATTCCTAAACGGCTTTGAGGTCCCATTTTAGAGCGCCGAGGAGGGAGAATAGGAATATAAACAACACAATAAAATTACGCAAATGAGAGATGTTAGGTTAATGGCCTGTCACAAGTTGTGATGGTAAAAATTTATGATATGTAGTTGGCCTAACAATGATCAATTTAGCATCATATAATACGGCATGTCCCCAAGCTAAAACGGATAAGTTTGATTGCATGAGTAAAGGCCTTGCTATGTGATGAAAATGCTTAATCAAGGACTCTGATAAACCATTTTGGGTATGAACATGAGGGACAAAATGTTCAACTTCTATTCCTACGGAAGCATAATAATCATCGAAAGTACGAGAAGTAAACTCAGCTACATATCAAGTCGAATCGTTCTAACATGTTGGTCAGAAAAATGAGTCTTAAGCTTAATCAACTTAGAAAGTAGCTTGGAGAAGGCAAAATTTCTAGATGAGAGTAAAAAAATATTTTACCATCGAAAAAAATATTTGACCATCGACTAAAAGCATCTATTAGAACCATAAAATACCTGAAAGGTCCGCTAGCAGGATCAATTGGTCCGTAAATATCACCTTGTATTCTCTAAAGGAATAGTGGTGATTTAGAAGCTATTTTGAGAAGTGAAGGTCTTGTAATGAGTTTACCCTGTGAACAAGCTACACACAAATGTTCAGTAAAAAAATAAAGACTTTAGTATGATAAATTATACCCATTGGTATTGTTGATGACCTTTCTCAACATAGTCGATCCTGGATGACCCAAACTGTCATGCCAAAGGATTAGATTCCTTGGATCCTTTAGCCTTTTGCTAGTGATGGTATGAGATTCTACTACCTTCAAAGTAGTTTGATATAGCCTCGAGGAGATTAACTTGCAATTTTCTAATGTGAGCTTATTGCTTCGAACATTAGAGGCGATACAAAGATACTCTTTGCTATCATCGTTCATGGTTTCAACATGAAACCCGTTTATTCAAATATCTTTAAATATGAGTATATTTCTATTAAATCTACTAGAGAATATGCATTTCGAATGACTAAGTGTGTTCCATTTGGGAACACAATATTGGCCTTACCATAACCTTCTATAATCTGTACGGGTCCAGCAATGGTGGTCACCTTGGCAGTGTTTGAGGCATATGTTGTGAAAAACTTTATAGTTTTCAATATAGTGTGAGTTGTTGCACTATCTATCAAGCATATGCTATCATCATTGTCCATACCTTTCAAAAGTAAAATAATAATAATAATATATTAATATGCTACTAAATGGTTAAACTTGACATATTGTCAATTATTATAACTTGATCTAAATCTAAATGAAATTGCTTCAAAGAAAGTAAACTACCTAGAAGATTAATCATATAATGACCAATTTATTCAAAGTAAAAAGTAAATAAACTTAGATAAGCATACAATAACTATTCATTGACTTCGCCTATCGCCTTGTTGAACTGGTCTTCCGAAATTGCATTTTTATCCTTATCTTGGAAGAAATTATTAAAATCCATGTGTGTTGTACCCTCTATGAGATTAGTCTCCACACCCTTTGAGGCTTCATACTCGTCCACTTTCTTTTGTGAGGTGCAACAGTTTCGCTTCCAATGACCAGCTCTTCCACAACGTTTGCAAATATCAGTTGGAGCAGCTGGATTGGAAATTTGGACATTATTTCTTCGAGGATTATATTCCTTATTTTTGAACTGTGTTCCTTGGACCCGAATTGTAGCTATTGTTTTGACTTCCACGATGTCCATGCCCTCTACCTCTGTGATTTTTTTGACCCCTAGTATTTGTTACATTTTTTTGAGCACGAGTCGCATTCACTTTAGCTGGAATTAGTGCATACCCAGTTGGTCTACTAGTGTGGTTTTTGATTAATAACTCATTATTTTTCTCGACCACGAGTAAGACAACAATGAGTTTGGAATACTTCTTAAAATTCCTCTCCCTATACGTCTGATGTAGGGTCATATTAGTCGCATGAAATGTGAATATTTTCTCTAGCATGGAATGCTCTGTTTCTTCTTCACTACATAATTTCAATTGTGAAGTAATCCTGAACATAGCTAAATTATAGGCTGCAATTGTCTTATAATCTTGGAAACGTAGATTGACCTATTCATGGAGTGCACCTGGTAGTATGACCATTTTTTGGTGATCATATCTCTCAACTAGATAATTCCATAGCACCAAGGGGTCCTTGATTATTGAATACTCAACCTTGAGATCATCATGAATATGATGTCTTAGGGAAATTAAAGCCTTCGCTTTATCTTATGCAGCTATTGGCTTATCAGTCACAATTGCGTCACCTAAGCTTTTGGCTTGAAGGTGCAATTCAGTATCCAATCTCCAGTTGAGAAAGTTCTGGCATTCTAAGTTTAGAGGCTTGAAATCATGCTTTGTGAGGTTCTACATATTGCTGTATAAGATCAATAATAACAAGTTAACATAAGAACTTGGTAAATCACCAAATAATTCATGTTCTTGGTGTATGCTTCAAACAATGATATTTCAGAAGTCTATTTATACCAAATAAATCTTGTTCATGGTATGCTTCGAACAATGATGTTCCAGAAGTCGTTGGTAAATACCAAACACTAGATGTTCATAGTATGCTTCGAACAATGATTATGTTCAAGAAGTCTTTCAAAAATACCACATATGGTATGCTTTGAACAATGATGTTCCAGAAGTCTTATATATATATACCAAACAATTTATGTTCATGGTCATCAGATCTCTGATGGTTTTGATCTGAATGTATTAACATATATAAAATAAAGAAAGAAATAAAGAAAACATCCAGCGTTCTCTCCGAGAGATCTATATGCGATTAACATCGGAGTGCTATCAGAGTTAATTAAAAGAAGTGAGATGAATGGATAAAAATTATTCTTTTTGCCCTAGCGGTATGCCAAGAGATGTATAAACATCAACATCAGGCTGCGCCTAAGGTATGCATATACAAAAAAAAACATAAATAACCATACCTATTACCGAAGTGGAGGATCCGCAATGGCGGCTTCACTGAGATGCTCTCGCTTATTTCCTCCCGTTAGAGCTTGGTGCTGATAACGTGTTAGAATAAACGTAGAAGGAGGAAGAAGAAAATATGAGAGAAGATCTCATATTAGTGTAATCACAAAATGAGAATCCAACCCTTTAGTAACCCACGTTATAACACTCTCCATATTATATATATATCTACCTAATACATGTAACTGATGTTTCTTACCAAAATACAAAAGGATAAAGAAGGATCACAAAGGTATATCAAATGGATATGTATATGACACAAAATGTCATAAAAATAGTAAACATATTATTAACGATATTATTAATTTTGAAAACAAAATTATCATGGAGTATTGGAAGCATTTTAATAACTAGTATTATATATAGTAGTTTCTCCATCCGGTTCCAATTGGTAGTATTATTGTAATCCTCGTTTTTTGCGGATTTATTTTGGGTTGATCACATCTAATATATTTTGGGGCTAATTAGAGTTTAGATCCTGAATTTAATATCAGTTTAGAGTTTAACTCTGATATGTCCAATTGAAAAGTTTACACTCTGAATTTTTATTTTTCGTTTTTTTTTCTTTATGCCCTCTTTTTCAACATGTATTAGTTGGTGCTCTTGTAATCATGTTAAAGATATAATGGAAAAAAAAATCAAAAATAAAAGTTAATGGTCCAAAATTTTTAATTGGATATGTCACGACTTAAACTCTAAACTAATATAAAATCTAGGATTAATTAGCTCTATATTTTGTACCAAGACTAGTGTGGATTAGTGCTATGTACTAATTATATTTCTCTTAAGAATGAGACAATAAGAAATTAATTTCGATGGCTGGGACGTGTATAATAAATATAAATAAATACTTTAATAAAAAAAAGGCTAATTTGTATTTAATGGAACATTAAGATTAGAACTAGAATGGACAATCATTATTTGATGTGTTAAAAAATTATATGATATCATGAGTTTGAGTAATACTACTACTTAATAACAACGGTGGAGGACTTCCGCAAAGATCAACACGATTTAAATTTTTTATTGAAAGTTTAGTTCCTAATCAGTTGGAAATGACTTGTAATTTTTTTTTTTAAAGTAAAAACTCAATGAGGCCATCCAACCTATGGACGTCATTGCTCCCAAATCTAACCGTAACTCTAAATCCAAGCCCAAATACGCAAGTGAGAATACGTGAACGCCTTCTAGAAGGCCGTACATATTAAATGGAGCTAGACCGTTAGTTACACTCCCAAACAAACTCCTGCTTCTCCCATAAAATCGTCATATACTCCTCTCTCTCTCTCTCTCTCTCTTCTCCGTCACACACAGCAATGGCTTCCGAAACTCCTCCTCCGGAGGATCGCCGCCGTCGCCACGTGGCCGTCATCGCCTTCCCCTTCAGCTCCCACCCGGCCGCCCTCTTCCGCCTCTCGTGCGCAATGGCGGCCGCCGCGCCGCAGTGCACCTTCTCCTTCCTCTCCTCCCCCGGCTCCGTCGCCTCGCTCTCGGAAACCCCCGCCAGGCCCGGCAACCTCCGCCTCCGCTGCGTGGAGGACGGATCTCCGTCCTCCGGCAGCGCCGCCGCCACCGACACGCTGGCGCGGATCGGGATGTTCCTCGGCGCGGCGCCGGGGAACCTGAGGAAGGGGGTCGCGGCGGCCGCGGAGGAGGCGGGGGAGGCGGTGGTGTGCGTGGTGAGCGACATGTTTCTTTGGATGGCGGCGGAGGTGGCGGAGGAGATGGCGGGGGTCCCGTGGGTGGCGGTGTGGACCGGCGGGACGTCGGGGCTCATGGCTCACGTCTATACGGTGAAGCTCAGGGAGGTCTTCGGAGTCGTCCAAGGGAATAATGGTACATATATCTTCCTCTTTTTCAATCGCATTTTTTGTTTGCTTAACCAACCCAAAATTAATCACTATCCACATTGGAAGTATAGACACTCCAATAATAATGTTCAAAAATCAACTCATGAGTTCTTAATTTTTAAAATTGGGCAAAGAAAACTCGTTAGATTACATGTTTTTTTAAGAACCTAAATAGAAAATAAGCAAACATTCAAAGCCTTAACAAATAAGTCTACATGTCGCTTCTATATTGTAATTTTTTATTTTGAGCTCTTATTTAAATTTCTGTAGTCGAACCGAATAATGTTTATGTCTCGTCATTAAGGATTCTCTGAAATTGAACCCTTCTCTACTTTAACAGGTTGGGTCCTTTCTCAAAATCGGTAGGGTTCGAATCAACCTAAAATTTGCTCACATGTAGATGTTGTCCCCGATACAATTCAACAATGATACTTGCTCACATCTAGATCTAGATCTAGATCTAATTCTGGATATGTATATACAGTCAAAATTTTGTCAGATTTTATTTTATATTTTGTGTCAAAATTTTGATAGACATTACGAACATTTTGGCAGTCCTATCAATATTCAGGAGGTCTACATGGTCAAAATTTTGACAGCCTTGAATATGTACGAAATATCAAACTTTTGACAGTTCTTTATATATTCGGGATTGTGATGTCCCATATCAAAAGAAAAGAAGAAAAGAAGTAATGTTGAATATGTACGAAATACCAAAATTTTGATATATATATATATATATATATATATATATATATATATATATATATATATATATATATATATATATTGAGGGGTCGTAACCTGTTTGTTATGATGGAGGATTTCCGTGAGGATGAACACGGTTCAAATTGTTTCTTGGAAACTTAGTTCCTAATCCAGTTTGTGTCTAAGGGTTTGCTTTGTAATGGTATTTCATCGGTTTTTTGGTGTTTTTGAACCTAACGTTTATGAAAATTTCTACTTGGTATTTTTTATGAGACACTGGTTTTGATCGGCTCAAAACTTCGTAAAATGGATGTAATACAATTTTGGGTGTCTTTATAAACACCAAAAATTGGTAGATTTTGAACGATTTTATTAATTTTATTTCATTTATTCTTGTAAAAGCTTTTTAAAACCGTTCTTTGCCAAGAATAAATTGGATTGGTTAAAAGTCGCCATCTAAAATTACTCAAAATCAGACCTATAATATTCTAAAAATACTTCATAAACGCTACTCCAATAATTGCCAAGCGGATACTAAGGCAACGTGGGCTTCCATTCTCCGGCGTGTTTTGATTGTTTGATTTGAGCTTATACTAATGGTTTTTACTGAAATTAAAATCATGAAGCAAACCATCCGCGGGCCGACGAGCCGCTCGACATGGTGCCCGGCCTCGCGGCCGTCCGAGTCCGCGACCTCCCCGAAGGGGTCGTGTCCGGCGTGGACACCCCCATCGCCCGCCTCCTCCTCAGCATGGCGCACAGCCTCCCTCGCGCCGCCGCTGTCGTCCTGAACACCTACGAAGGCCTGGAACCGTCGCTCGACGCAGAGTTCAAGTCGAGATTCGCAAAATCCCTCCCCGTCGGCCCCTTCAATCTCCTGCATCCCCTTCCTCAGCAGCAAGCTCCCGGCGGAAGCGGCGACGAATGCCTGGGCTTTCTCGACAGCCAAGGTACCTCCACGGTGGCCTACGTGAGCTTCGGCACCATCGCGTCGCTTCCGCCATCCGAGCTGGCCGAGCTGGCCCACGGGCTCGAAGCGAGCGGCGCGCCGTTCGTGTGGTCGCTGAGGGACAAGGAGGCCCTGCCGGCCGGCTTTCTCGACCGGACGACGGGGAAGGGGCTCGTCGTGCCGTGGGCGCCGCAGGCCAGGGTCCTCGCCCACGGGGCGGTGGGGGCGTTCGTGACGCATTGCGGCTGGAGCTCCTTGATGGAGAGCGTGGCCTCCGGAGTGCCGATGATCTGCCGCCCGCTCTTCGGGGACCAGGTGATGGCGGGGAGGACGGTGTGCGGCGTTTGGAAGATCGGGTTCGGGTTCGGAGAGGGGGTGGTGACGAGAGGAGAGGTTGTGGCGGCTCTCGGAAAGCTTTTGGGAGGTAAGGGAGAAGGGAGGGAGGTCAGGGAGAGGAGCTGCGAGCTCAAGCGCAGAGCGTCGCGGGCTGTCGGACCCGGGGGATGCTCTGCCGACAATTTTACTGCTCTGTTGAAGATTGTACGTGGAAGTGGCTGAATCAACACTCGAGAATGAACAAACGTCCTTTTTTACTCAATCAAGACTGCACTCGGGTTGCAATAAATATTAGTAATTTGGTTTGACAGTGAATATTCTCCTTTAAATGTTTAATTAGACTGCTTGAAATATATTTAATTTCACCGTTTTAAATTTTCTCCAAAAATGTCGCACAAAAAGCATACAGGCATATGAATTTTCTTTTATGGTCTCGCATAGATCACAAAGTTTTATACACAATTGCCCAACCATATAAACAAATCGAAGGAGGAAACTATGGAGAAGGAGGAGGACACCCAATCGGAGGAGTCGGGAGAATGCTGCCTGCACAAGCCTCCATTGTAGACCCGTCATGTACAACTTGGTGCTCATTTCGCCATCGGAGATCTTTGTAAACTAAGATGAACATGCCAATACTCTCGTAAAAAAATTATAGACATCTGTAAATTAGCTAAAAATGAGGATGGACTTATTTTGCCAATGACTTGTTGGTTTTGCTTTAGCAAAAGCTCAAGCTTCTTCTTTTCTTTAGTCTCACATCGAATGGGCCAAATTCTTCTTGTGTACATATATTAGTTTCTCTTCTTTGCTCTCTTAAAGTTGTTGTATGAATAACCCCTTGGGCCACACGCGCGCGCCGGCTTGGTTCGGCGTAACGGGTGCGGGTACGCGCCCACATCTGCGGGCGCCGAATGCCGATTCGATTTCCTCTTCGGGCTGGGACCCTAAAATTCTTTTTTTAATTTTCTGAACGTTGGAAAATTAATTTTGTCCGTTACTAATTATTTTTGAACCGTTAATAACTTTTGTGTCCAGATTCATTCCTCTGTGACTGTGTAACGGCTGAATTAATAGAAAATTAATTCAGACCGTTACATAGAGTATGGATTATTATATATATGAATGGTTCTCTTTGTGAACATCATCAGAAAAATTCTTTCCTCCAAACAATTGCTGCCAACATTCTGTTCAATCTTCGTCGTTTCAATCATCTCCAAGCTCTGGGCAGAGCTAAGTTCTGGTCGTTCTCTCCGAGTCGTGTGCGACTACGAGATACCGGTAGTACGGGGGTTCTACCACTAGCAGCTTTGGAAAACGTCTGCACACAGATCCCGAATCAACTCTTAGGGCAGTGCTTCGTGCACGACTTCCCCAGAGGCCGGTAACATCAGTCTATTTTATTTTTATTTTTTTTATTTACAAAGTTTTCAATAAGAAAACGATAATTATTCTAACAATCTAAGAGTTGATTCGTTTGTTAGAATTAATTTTTCTAACTATTTGTTACTGTTTGTTTAAATAGTTACTGTTTGTTTAAGCAAATTCTTCTAGCAATTTGTTACTGTAGCAATTTGTCTTCTAGCAATTTGTTAACAGTTACTCTACCAATTTTTTAATAGTTACTTCTAGCAATTTGTTAATAGTTACTGTAGCAATTTATTTTCTAGAAATTTGTTACTGTAGCAATTTGTCTTCTAGCAATTTGTTAACAGTTACTCTACCAATTTTTTAATAGTTACTTCTAGCAATTGTTAATAGTTACTCTAGCAATTTTATTTTACAAAATTCAAGTTAATAGTTACTGTAGCAATTTGTTTCAATTCCTCAATTGATTTATTTGTTTACTTATCAAGTTGCTTACTATACTGTCAAACTGCAAATTTGCTTAAAGTGTTTTAAAAATTGTTAGCACATTTGATAATTTTGTCAATTGTAATTTTTGATCACAAAATTTCTTTCAATTGTAACAAACAATTTGCTTCATTTCTAATCACTTAGTATTTTGAAAGCAATTTAGGACCAAAAGAAAAATAGTTTAGTAAAAAGGAAATTGCAAATAAAATCTTCAAATCTAAAGTTTTAAAGTAGAGACAAACTCGGACACAAGCCGAAAGGGTCCTTCTGTCAACCGGGTGTAAATAACCCTAAGCGACACGATACTTAAGAGTCTTCGGACCGCCGCTAGCTGGGAACCGGCCCCTACAGCTAACCTGAGTTGATCAACACTTGAAAAACAAAAATTTTTAAGATTGTTTAGCAAAGACCACCTAAACTATTATATTAGACATTGTTATTAAATAAATTTATATTTTTTCAGACTGCAATCATGACTGGTAAGGAGAAATCCTCTACTGCAAAATCTGTTAAGTTTGATGGCTCATACTTTAAAAGATGGCAGAGCCAAATGAAATTTTGGCTCACGACCTTAGGACTTATTTCAGCCATTGATGGGTCCACACCCATCACAAATAATTCTGATGATACTGAGTCTGACATAGGAGTGTCCACCTCCTCGAAACAAAAAATTCCTAAAGAGATAGACTTCCACTGCTTTCATAGAATTCTAAGCGCATTATCTGAATCCTTGTATGATATATTTTTTGAATACAAGAGCGCTAAAGAACTTTGGAAAGCCTTGGAAGATGAATACGGCGGTGATGATGCCGGAATAGAAAAGTTTAATTCTTCAACCTTTAATAGGTATTTTATGGTAGATAACAAGCCAATGAATGACCAACTCCATGAATTCCAAGAATACCTTAGGCATATTCAAGCCAAAGGGACATCTTTCTCCAATGAGCATAAAATAGCATGCCTAATAGACAAGCTACCTCCCTCTTGGTCAGATATTTCTAAGGAACTTATCCATAAACAAGGAGATCTTACCTACAATCAAGTCCTAAAGAAAATTAGAACCGAAGAACAAATTAGATTGAGGTCTAAGTTTAAGACTGAATCTAAAGCTAAGATAAACCTTGTAGAAGGCCAAGGAAAACCCAAATCTAATTTTTCTTATAAATCCAAAAAGAATTTCTTCAAGAAGAAGAAAAACTTTCAGCCTAATCACCAAAACCAAAAACCTAGAAACTTCAGTCAGACTCAGGATCAAAAGAGATTTTATTTTGTGTGTGGTAAAATAAATCATATGACCACCAACTGCTACCATAGGAAGAAGAAAGCTGTCCAGACCTCCTACAAAGAAAAGGGCTCAGTTAGACCAGAACGAATATGCTTCACAAAGGTTCTTCGAGTTCTTTCAGGTCTGTAAGCTTTCAACCCCTTATTAACCTCTCTTACCATTCTGATGATTGGTGATTGAATTCTGGAGCTAATGTTCACGTTTCGTTTGATCGCTCCTATTTTTCAAACTATCAGGAATCAAGTGGAGGAGGTGTGACCCTAGGAGATGGCTCAACGACACAAATTATTGGAAAAAAAAAAGTTGACCTGAAGATGACATCAGGAAAAATCTTAACTCTTCATGATGTTCTTCATGTGCCGTCTGTCAGAAGAAATCTAGTTAGTGGATCCCTTCTTGTAGCCTCAGGATACAAAATTGTAATGGAGACAAATAAAGTAGTATTTTCTAAGCATGACTCCTTTATAGAAAAATGCTTTGTAAAAGACGGTCTTTTCATTCTAAGCACAATGAATAAAATTTCTGATTGTTCTCTCATTGTCTCTAATATAGAATTTTCAAATATTTGGCACGGCAGACTAGGTCATGTGAACCTAGGTTCTATTAAAAGAATGGTGGCTTTAGATCTTATTCCCAAGACTCCAATAGATGACAAACACAAACGTGAGATTTGTGTTCAAGCCAAACACACTAGATTACCATTCAAATCTGTAGAAAGAAATTCTGACCTTCTAGAATTTATCTATAGTGATGTATGTGACTTAAATAGGATTTTGACCAGAGACGGTAGAAAATACTTTGTTACGTTTATAGATAATTATTCAAAGTATTTTTATATCTACCTTCTCAAAACCAAAGATGAAGTTCTAGATAAATTTAAGGTCTACAAATCTGAAGCTGAGAATCAATTAGAAAGGAAGATTAAGATCCTTAGATCTGATCGTGGTAGAGAATATACCTCAAACGAAATGATTAACTTCTATGAAAAATATGGAATAATTCATGAGGTAATTGCTCCATATTTACCTCAGTCTAACGGAGTTGCTGAACGCAAGAACTGCACTCTGTTAGATATGGTGAATGCCATGCTTCTAAGCTCTGGTGCTCCTGATAACTTGTGGGGATAAGCCCTTTTAACTGCCTGCTACATTCTTAATAGGATTCCTAATAAGACAAAAGATAAGACTCCCTACGAGCTATGGAAAGGTAGAGCTCCTAGGATTAATTACCTTAGAGTTTGGGGATGCCTTGCTAAAGTCGGAATTCTCGAACCTAAAAAGAGAAAGATTGGTCCCAAGACTGTAGACGCTATTTTCATAGGATATGCCTTAGACAGCTATGCCAATAGATTTCTAGTGACTCACTCAGAAGTAAATAAAATCTCTAACAATACCATTATAGAAGCAAGAGATACAGTTTACTTTGAAAACATATTTCCTTTTAAGGATAGAAGTTCAATCTCTTCCTCCATACCCTCTTCTAGTTCTCATGTCCAAATACCTAGCTCATAATCTGAACAAGACTTAGAACCTAGACGGAGTAAAAGAAATATGATTGGAAAATTTTTAGGAGAAGAATTCTTCACTTTTTTGATAGAGGGTGATCCCTCAACTTATGAAGAAGCAATGTCGTCTCCTAATGCTCCCTTATGGAAAGAAGCCATTAACAATGAATACAACTCCATCATGGAGAATAACACTTGGTTTCTAATAGATCTACCTTTAGGCAATAAATCAATAGACTGTAAGTGGATTTTCAAGAAGAAACTCAGAGCCGATGGTACTATAGAGAAATAAAAAACTAGATTAGTTGCTAAGGATTTTACCCAGAAGAAAGGGTTAGATTATTTTAAACCTACTCTCCTGTAGCTAGAATCACATCCATTAGAACTCTCTTGGCCTTAAAATCCATTCATGATATGCTAATCCATCAAATGGACGTAAAGACAGCATTTTTGAATGGAGATCTAGAGGAAGAACTTTATATAGACCAACCTGAAGGTTTTATTGCTAAAGGTTAAGAAAAGAAAGTCTGCAGACTAGTAAAATCCCTCTATGGCTTGAAACAAGCTCCCAAACAATGGCACAATAAATTTGACAAAGTAATTTGTGAATATGGTTTCTTGTCAAATGAGTATAACAAATGTATACACTCTAAAGGTACATATAAAAGTTGTGTCATTTTATGCTTGTATGTAGATGACATCCTTATCCTAGGTTCATCATTGGAATTGATAAATATTATAAAGAACTATTTATCTAGCTAGTTTGATATGAAAGACCTAGGAGAAGCCAACTTAATTTTAGGAATGCAAGTGACCAAAGGCAAAGAGGGTTATACTCTATCTTTAGCACATTCAATTAAAAAAATGCTAAAAAGGTTTGAGTTATTTGATAAGAAACCCGTCCTTACTCCTTATGACAGCAGTATTATACTAAAAAAGAATAAAGTATCACCTTTGGAACAACATAAATATTCACAGATGATAGGCTCCCTTATGTATATAACAAACAGGATAAGACCTGATATTGCATTTGCTATTGGGAGACTAAGTAGATATACCAGTAACCCAAATCAGTCATATTGGACTGCCTTGGATAGGGTATTTAGATATCTCAAGGGTACCATAGATTACAAATTTTATTTTACTAGGCACCCTGATATCATAGAAGGTTATTCAGATGCAAACTGGGTAACCGACTCACATGATATAAAATCTACTACTGGATATGTATTTACTCTAGGAGGAGCTGCAATCTCCTGGGGCTCTTGTAAGCAAACTATCATAGCTAGGAGTACAATAGACTCCGAAATGATAGCTTTAGATACAACTTACACAGAAGCTGAATGGCTTAAAAATCTTATTGTGCATATACTTGTTTCTCTTAGTCCTGTTCCGACAATTTCTATAAATTGTGATAATAAATCTGTTATTGAACTACTAAAGCATGACTCTGTGAATGCTAAGATGAACAGACACCTGCAGCTGCGCTTCAAGTCAATAAAAAGTCTACTAGGCAAATATGTGGTTCTTGACTATATAAAGTCAGAAAAGAACCTTGCAGATTACTTGACAAAGGGTCTGTCTAGGACTTTGATCCTAGAATCATCGAGGGGGATGGGGTTAAGCCCATAAGTTAGTCGCCAGCAGTGGCAACCCAACCGAGTCTGACTGGAGATCCCAAGAAGCCGGTTCAATGGGTAGAAACAAGCTGAACTTAGGTGACTTTATGGAACACTGACTAGAGATTAAAGTCTCATTAAAATAAAGCCCAAGCGGCTGTACATGTGTACAATGACTCCCCATCCCTATGGTGACAGTGTTCCTGTGTGATATGGTTAGGATGAGGTTAAACTCTTAATAGGTCCAAGCTGTAATGCTGGGTTGATTCATATCACCAACCATTAAGGACTTACCTATATGAGAGGTCGTGAATGTAGCGCTCCGTTCCTCCTATTCGAGGAGCGCGGCTAAGAAACACAAGACGGTATCGTTCGATCGGGATAGATTGAATTAAGAACTTGTCCTCGTTATGGATTTGTTTCTTCGGAATCGATTCCCATATTCAGTGGACTGCGCCCCAAGGATCGGCTTAGCGGCAGAGTCAGGAGGGACCTCTCCGCTGCTATCTTTTATTGCCTCAGTTTTCGATGTTGCTTGTTGCTTTCGTGCTTTGAGTTGGTTTTGGGATTTGCTTGTTTTCCTTGAACGGTTTCGATGGTTTTCATTATTTTCGTTCATTGAACTGCACTTCAATTCCGAGATTGGAAAGAGAGGAAGAAGTATTAATCGAGCTGTTCGTGTGCAGGTGAACGAGCAGTAGGCGGCTTGCGAGCGGAGTCGTGAAGCGCCTCTTTCCTTCTTCTTTCCAACTTCTAAGTGAGTGGCTACCAACCCGATTAGCTAGCCCTGCTTCCAAGCTTCACTCCCTTGCCCCGATCAAACGATACCAAGTAAAAATAAAACATACCAAGATAAAACGGAAATAGACTTGGTTTGTATTGCTTGTCATTCAACTTGGGAACAATTACTTACACTGCATGATGTTCAACATATGTTTCAATTTTAGTTAGAATACATGTTTCTTCTATAAATTATGCTATGCATATGGAACACACTTTAATTTGGCATAGATTGATCAGTAAGACTATGCAAAACCGTTTGGCTATGGAGCTTGTTCCTATTCGTTCGAAATTCGTTTGTAATTCGTGTGAAATAATTTGAACTAAATGTGCTTGATCACGGACAACTTGTGCACAAGGTATTTTGGCTTCTGCGGACGGCCGCCAGGGCACTGAGGCCGATCCGATCCGGGCGGAAGAGTTCGTATAGTCGTTTGTCATGGACGGGATGCTATGTAGCGGGGCTCGCCACCTGTGTTGCATAACATTCTTGTCCCGAGACTATAAACCGTCCCTTTGTAGCATTAAGCCAGTGATCCCTGTGTATATTTAAACCTGTTGCATACTAACTTATGTCTTCGTTTCAGGAAAGGCATGGTAAGTATTGTGCAGGTAATTCAGACGGGCAGGTAAAATCTACTGAACGGTGGCACGTTCATTTTCAGTAAATTCTATATGCTGCTTACTTGTAAATGAATTAAGGCAAGATAGAAACCCACAAATATGCATGCTTCATTAAAACAACGTGTTGATTGGTATAGTTCGGCTACCTCGCCTTCACCAGCATATTTTGATATGCTGACCCTCGTTGAAACAGGTTCTCCGCACTAAGACGAACCGAGCGAGGAGCCGAAGTCGTCTTCCCGATCTAGTCCAGCTGTTGGCGCATCTTCACCGCGCCCCTTGAAGCATTTTGGAGCCAGAAGCTTGCAACTCTTCATACACAAATGCAACTTCGTGGCAAAGCCGTCCTCCAGCCTGAAGGTCTTTATCATTTTGAGTTTATAAAGGGATGTAATGTACATGACTGCTATCTCATTTTGAGTCATCTCTTTTGTAAGCCGTTCGGCATATTAGCTGACTCGTTCAGGAGTTTATAATAGATGTTCGTTATCAATAAAGAGAACTTTTCCATGTTTTAAATCTGTATTTTAATTTATCTGCGTACTCTGAATATGTGCTTGCTATGCAAATCATTAAAGCCTTGTGCGGGCGCAACCCCAGGCCTGCACGGCGGTCACGATTCAGGGGACGCCTCAATTGATTCTACGAAATTGGGTCATGACATAGTGGTATCAGAGCACAGATTCAAAGTTCCTTAGACTTCGTGCTAGAAAAGTTCCTTTAACGATCAAATTCCTGTGCGAACTCTTGAACTCGCTAGGCCAAAATGAGATACGTTTATGCAATAAGTCCATAATACATTATGATTCTAATATAATTTACCTTCTTTTAAAGAAATGGTACCAGCGCAATCTGCAGCGCAAGCTCCGAACGAAAAACAAAAAAGCAGTTCGGGCACTTCGGGAAGCTCGCGGAGCCAGCGTGGCATATCTCAAGTCGACCCGCTAGAGCGGGTGATGCAAATATTAGAATCGCAACGACAAAGAGATGATGCTCGCCAAGCCAAGTTCGAAAGCAATCTAGAGACCCGATTCTCAGTCCAACAGAAGAAGGTAGATACCCTGCAACAGATAGTTCAGACTTTGGCTGCCAACCATTCCGCCGCAACAGCAATGACTCCGGTGGAACAGCCCGTGCTTGAAGTGGAGACGCCTCAAATCCCAAGGCCGAGGGACGTGACTGCCTTCAACTTGGGCCATTTCAAGAAAGTCTGTAATACCCCATTCAACGGGACTGAGGACCCATTGGTAGCTCTAGATTGGCTAGCCGAGCTTGAAGATCACTTTGCTCTGCTAGAAGTTCCCGAAGAGAAGTGCGTCGCCTGCGCGCAACTTCAGCTACGCCTCAACGCGCATGATTGGTGGAACGTGCATCGACAATCTCTCCAATTTGATCACGGAGAGGAGGCGATCTCGTGGACGACTTTTTGTGCCGCGTTTGAAGATGAGTTTATACCCCCTCCAGTGCAACGTCAGATGGAAAATGAGTTCGTGCAACTGAGGCAGGGCAGTATGACAGTGAAGCAGTACTCCGCCGAATTCAACCGACTCTCTAAATTCGCTAGGGCCTATTTACCTGATGCAGCGAGTCAAGCTAGAAGGTTTGAAGGTGGTCTGCGCCCTGCCATTCATGGGCACGTATTCAATAATCAGTATGGGACAATGCGTGAAGTCATGAATCATGCCCTATCCCTTGAACCGCAGTATCCTCACGTTTCCACCGGCGCTGTGCATACCTACAATCATAAACGCCAAGGCAACGAGAGAGAAAACAATGCTGCAAAGCGACAAAACAACGGTGGTCGGAACAAGACAAATGCAGGAGTACGTTGTGAGCACTGCCACAGGCCGGGGCACACCATCGTTAATTGTTACTTGAAGAATGGGTCTTGTTACAACTGTGGCAGAAACGGACACTTGATTCGAAACTGTCCGCTCCCAGATCGCCGCCAGCAACAAAATAATCCCTAATGGTTGGTTCTATTCCTAAGTTTTGGGACGAAACTTCCAATTAGTTGGGTAGGATGTAGCGTCCCGTTCCTCCTATTCGAGGAGCGCGGCTAAGAAACACAAGACGGTATCGTTTGATCGGGATAGATTGAATTAAGAACTCGTCCTCGTTATGGATTTGTTTCTTCGGAATCGATTCCCATATTCAGTGAACTGCGCTCCAAGGATCGGCTTAGCGGCAGAGTCAGGAGGGACCTCTCCGCTGCTATCTTTTATTGCCTCGGTTTTTGATGTCGCTTGTTGCTTTCGTGCTTTGAGTTGGTTTTGGGATTTGCTTGTTTTCCTTGAACGGTTTCGATGGTTTTCATTATTTTCGTTCATTGAACTGCGCTTCAATTCCGAGATTGGAAAGAGAGGAAGAAGTATTAATCGAGCTGTTCGTGTGCAGGTGAACGAGCAGTAGGCGGCTTGCGAGCGGAGTCGTGAAGCGCCTCTTTCCTTCTTCTTTCCAACTTCTAAGTGAGTGGCTACCAACCCGATTAGCTAGCCCTGCTTCCAAGCTTCACTCCCTTGCCCCGATCAAACGATACCAAGTAAAAATAAAACATACCAAGATAAAACGGAAATAGACTTGGTTTGTATTGCTTGTCATTCAACTTGGAAACGATTACTTACACTGCATGATGTTCAACATATGTTTCAATTTTAGTTAGAATACATATTTCTTCTATAAATTGTGCTATGCATATGGAACACACTTTAATTTGGCATAGATTGATCAGTAAGACTATGCAAAACCGTTTGGCTATGGAGCTTGCTCCTATTCATTCAAAATTCGTTTATAATTTGTGTGAAATAATTTGAACTAAATGTGCTTGATCACGGACAACTTGTGCACAAGGTATTTTGGCTTCCGCGGACGGCCGCCAGGGCACTGGGGCCGATCCGATCCGGACGGAAGAGTTCGTATAGTCGTTTGTCATGGACGAGATGCTATGTAGCGGGGCTCGCCACCTGCGTTGCATAACATTCTTGTCCCGAGACTATAAACCGTCCCTATGTGGCATTAAGCCAGTGATCCCTGTGTATATTTAAACCTGTTGCATACTAACTTGTGTCTTCGTTTCAGGGAAGGCATGGTAAGTATTGTGCAGGTAATTCAGACGGGCAGGTAAAATCCACCGAACGGTGGCACGTTCATTTTTAGTAAATTCTATATGCTGCTTACTTGTAAATAAACTAATGCAAGATAAAAACCCACAAATATGCATGCTTCATTAAAACAACGTGTTGATTGGTATAGTTCGGCTACCTCGCCTTCACCAGCATGTTTCGATATGCTGACCCTTGTTGAAACAGGTTCTCCGCACTAAGGCGAACCGAGCGAGGAGCCGAAGTCGTCTTTCCGATCCAGTCCAGCTGTTGGCGCATCTTCACCGTGCCCCTTGAAGCATTTTGGAGCCAGAAGCTTGCAACTCTTCATACACAAATGCAACTTCGTGGCAAAGTCGTCCTCCAGCCTGGAGGTCTTTATCATTTTGAGTTTATAAAGGGATATAATGTACAGGACTGCTATCTCATTTTGAGTCATCTCTTTTATAAGCCGTTCGGCATATTAGCTGACTCGTTCAGGAGTTTGTAATAGATGTTCATTATCAATAAAGAGAACTTTTTTATGTTTCAAATCTGTGTTTCAATTTATCTGCGTACTCTGAATATGTGCTTGCTATGCAAATTATTAAAGCCTTGTGCGGGCGCAACCCCAGGCCCAAACGGCGGTCACGATTCGGGGGACGCCTCAATTGATTCTACGGAATTGGGTTTCCTCTTTGGTGCCCTCCGTTGTTAGGGCATTTTGCAGCAGTATTTCCTCTATCGTTGCTTTGGCGTTTGTGAGTGTAGGTATGCACAGCGCCGATAGGAACGTGAGGATAGTGAGGTTCAAGCGATAGGGCATGATTCATGACTTCACGCATCGTACGATACTGAGGAACGGCTACGTGCGAATGGATGGCAGGGCGTAGTCCACCTTCAAACCTTCTAGCTCGACTCGCTGCATCAGGTAAATAGGTCCTAGCGAATTTGGAGAGTCGGTTGAATTCGGCGGAGTACTCTTTAACTGTCATACCGCCTTGCCTCAGTTGCACGAACTCGTTTTCCATTTGACGTTGTACTGGAGGGGGTACAAACTCCTCTTCGAACGCGGCATGAAAAGTCATCCACGAGATCGCCTCCTCTCCGTGATCAAATCGGAGAGATCGTCGATGCACGTTCCACCAATCGTGTGCGTTGAGGCGGAGCTGTAGTTGTGCGCAGGCGACGCGCTTCTCTTCGGGGACCTCTAGCAGAGCGAAGTGATCTTCAAGTTCGGCCAACCAATCTAGAGCTACGACTGGGTCCTCAGTCCCGTTGAATGGGGAGTTGCAGACTTTCTTGAAGTGGCCAAAGTCAAAGGCAGTCACGTCCCTCGCCCTTGGAATTTGCGGCGTCTCTACTTCAAGCACGGGCTGTTCCACCGGAGTCGCTGGCGTTGTCGCGGACTGGTTGGATGCCAAAGTCTGAACGATCTGCTGCAGGGTATCTACCTGCTTCTGTTGGACTGAGAATCGTGCTTCTATATTGTCTTGAAACTTGAGCTGACTCTCTTCCGCCCGCTTCTCGGCCCGTTCATAGCGAGCCTCGTCCCTTTGTTGGTTTGCCTCCAACATCTGCAACATTCGTTGGATGGGATCGATGCTTGGCACGGCTCGCTGGCTCTCTGAACTTCCCGAAGTATCCGAACTACTTTCTTGGCCTTGCATTTCGTCCGGTGTTTGCGCTGCAGATTGCGCTGGAGCCACTCCTTCAAAAGAAGGTAAATTATATTAGGATCATAATGTATTATGGACTTATTGCATGAACGTATCTCATTTTGGCCTAGCGAGTTCAAGAGTTCGCACAGGAATTTTGATCGTTAAAGGAACTTTTCCAGCACGAAGTCTAAGGAACTTGAATCTGTGCTCTGATACCACTATGTCACGACCCGATTCCTTAGAATCGTTTGAGGCGTCCCCCGAATCGTGACCGCCGTACAGGCCTGGAGTTGCGCCCGCACAAGGCTTTAATGATTTGCATAGCAAGCACATATTCAGAGTACGCAGATAAATTGAAACACAGATTTAAAACATAGAAAAGTTCTCTTTATTGATAATGAACATCTATTACAAACTCTTGAACGAGTTAGCTAATATGTCGAACGGCTTACAAAAGAGATGACTCAAAATGAGATAGCAGTCCTGTACATTACATCCCTTTATAAACTCAAAACGATAAAGACCTCCAGGCTAGAGAATAGCTTTGCCACGGAGCTGCATTTGTGTATGAAGAGTTGCAGCTTCGGACTTCAAAAGGCTTCAAGGGGCGCGGTGAAGATGCGCCAACAGCTGGACTGGATCGGGAAGACGACTTCGGCTCCTCGCTCGGTTTGCCTTGGTGCGGAAAACCTGTTTCAATGAGGGTCAGCATATCGAAACATGCTGGTGAAGGCGAGCTAGCCGAACTATACCAATCAACACGTTGTTTAGTGAAGCATGTATATTTTTGTGGGTTTCTATCTTGCCTTAGTTCATTTACAAGTAAGCAGCATATAGAATTTACTGAAATAAATGTGCCACCGTTAGGTTGATTTTACCTGCCCGTCTGAATTACCTGCACAATACTTACCATGCCTTCCCTGCCACGAAGACACAAGTTAGTATGCAACAGGTTTAAATATACACGATGATCACTGGCATGGTTGCCATAATGGACTAGTCTGAGACAAGGATAGCATGCAACGATAGTACACGAGGCATTGCAAGCCATCTTATCCCGTACACGATGACTATACACGAGTTCCGCCCGGATCGGATCGGTGCCAGTGCCCCAGCGACCGTCCGCAGAACTATACCTTGTGCACAAGTTGTCCATGATCGAACACGATTAACAAGTTAACAATTCATGCAGTTGAGGCAACACGATTGCAAGAACACGAGTGCAAGAACACGAGTGCACGACAAGCAGTAATGCATGATTCATTTAACATAGCCTTCCTGAACAATTATGCACAATACAAGGTGTGTGTCATACTTAGCATAATTCATAGAACATTTTCACGAACAAGCATACGATAAGGCAACAGTTCACAGGTTTGATTGACAAGCATAATAACCAAGTATATTGTCTTTTATCTTGGTTTCTTTTATTATTATTTGGTATCGTTTGATCGGGGCAAAGGAGTGAAGCTTGGAAGCAGGGCTAGCTAATCGGGTTGGTAGCCACTCACTTAGATTTTGGAAAGAAGAAGGAAAGAGGCGCTTCACGACTCCGCTCGCAAGCCACCTACTGCTCGTTCACCTGCACACGAACAGCTCGATTAATACTTCTTCCTCTCTTTCCAATCTCGGAATAGAAGTGCAAGTCAATGAACGAAAACAATAAAAACCATCGAAACCGTTCAAGGAAAACAAGCAAATCCCAAAACTAACTCAAAGCACGAAAGCAACAAGCGACATCGAAAACCGAGGCAATAAAAGATAGCAGCGGAGAGGTCCCTCCTGACTCTGCCGCTAAGCCGATCCTTGGGGCGCAGTCCACTGAATATGGGAATCGATTCCGAAGAAACAAATCCATAACAAGGACGAGTTCTTAATTCAATCTATCCCGATCGAACGATACCGACTTGTGTTTCTTAGCCGCGCTCTCCGCATCGGGAGAACGGGGCGCTACAGTCCATCTCATCTATGCATAGTATTTTACTGCCCAGATGCTCTCTCTCTCTCTCTCTCTCTCTCTCTCTATTTTCTTCACTCTTATCTCTGTTTCGGAACTTGACCTTTGGGGGGGGGGGAGATTATTGGCTTTGCTTTGGCAAAAGCTCAAGCTCCTTCTTTTCTTTGGTCCCACATCAGATGGGCCAAACCTTTCTTGTGTACATATATTAGTTTCTCTTCTTTGCTCTCTTAAAGTTGTTACGTGGGGAACCCCTTGGGCCACACGCGCGCGCCGCCGCCGCCGCCCGGCCCAGCTCGGCTCGGTTCGGCGCGCGTAACGGGTGCGGGTACGGGCCCACATCTGCGGGCGCCGAATGCCGATTCGATTTCCTCATCGGATTCGGGCTGGGACCCTAAAATTTTTTTTGCTCCTCTTCAATTTTTCATTTAATTTTCTGAACGTTGGAAAATTAATTTTGTCCGTTACTAATTGTTTTTGAACCGTTAATAACTTTTGTGTCCAGATTCATTCCTCTGTGACTGTGTAACGGCTGAATTAATAAAAAATTAATTCAGACCGTTACATAGTGTATGGATTATTATATATATGAGTGGTTCTCTTTGTGAACATCATCAGAAAAATTCTTTCCTCCAAACAATTGCTGCCAACATTCTGTCCAATCTTCGTCGTTTCAATCGTCTCCAAGCTTTGGGCAGAGCTAAGTCCTGGTCGTTCTCTCCGAGTCGTGTGCGACTACGAGATACTGGTAGTGCGGGAGTTTTACCACTAGGAGCTTTGGGAAACGTCTGCACACAGATCCCGAATCAACTCTTAGGGCAGTGCTTCGTGCACGACTTCCCCAGAGGCCGGTAACATCAATCTATTTTATTTTTATTTTTTTTTTATTCAAATTTTTTTTAATAAGAAAACGATAATTATTCTAACATGACTTGCAGCCGACATGAACTCTTGGTCATTAATGAATGTTGTTCATGTTTCCATTTCCACAATAAACCAAAAGATGGAAGTGTGAAACGTGTTTCCACTTTCAATCACCTTCACACTTTACAACTGAGTTTTACCCAACTAAACAGCCTCCTAACACTAGCGGGAAACTGGTTGAGTATTCTTTACCAAATCGAGTGGATACAGTACAATTTTTGTAGAGAAGAGAAATTCAGAAGTACCTGGGCAAGCTGGTGCATAAACCATAAACTGGCAGCTTAATTTCAACTTGGTACTCTCAACTATTCTATTTTTCAACTTGATACCCTAAACTTTAAAATCAGACAACATAATAATTCAACTATAATTGTACAACTTAATATCCTAATAGTGTTAACAGAAAATATTAAGTGGAGAATGGGTTGAACGACATCCAGAGGGATGGGGTGGGAGAGAAATATTTTGGTCTATTTTTAACGAAAAACTTAAGCGCTGTTTGGATACGATTTAAAACTTAGTTTTCTAAGTTTTAAATCAAAAACCGGATCAAAATGTTGTTTGGATAACACATCTTCGAACTTTACATTTAGAAAATTATTTTCAAAATTTACGTTTAAACTTAGATTTGAGAGAGTAGCTGGAACTTGTTTTCAGAACACTGCTTTCAGAGTATGGCGGACCTCAGCGTGACCCACCCCACCCCATCTCTCGATTCTCTCAACATAATTTTTTCTCTTTCTTCTCACCGTTCCTCTCTCTCGCGCGCACCGTTTAACCAGGCGACCGCGTGGATCGTCGCCATCGATGTCGTCTCCGTGTCGAGGACGTCAGATCCAAGCGAATCGTCATCGTCAACATTGTCTCTGTGGTCGATGACGTCAAATCCAAGCGGATCATCATCACCGGCGTCGTCTCCGTGGTCGAGGGCGTCAGATCCCAGCGGATCATCGTCACCGATGTCGTCTCCGTTCGTCGTCGACCTCCGCCTCGCGCAGAAGATGGACGATCGCGTGGGAGGACAAGGCCACGATCTTCGCTCGTCGTCGACCTCCGCTTGGGAAGACGAGGTCCCCAGTGACCGTGGACGAAGCCGAGGCCGCGATTGATGATGTCAGGACGAAGCCGCATCGTGCAGAGGATGGACGATCACGTGGGAGGACGATGCCGCGGTCTCCGCTCATCATCGACCTCAGCGTGGAAGGTCGAGGCCGCGGTCGGGGACGTCAGGGCGGAGCCACCTATGACGCCGGAGGAAACTCGAGCCCTAGACGTCGAAGAGAACTCGGACACGCGTGGACACAGGCAATTTTAGAAGGGACACAATTGGACACAGTTGGACACGAATAGTGGACACAATTAAAATTAAATTTGTTTCTAATTTTTTTTTCACGAGACAAAATTTTCAAATTTTATTTTTTAAAATTATTTTTCAGATGAAAGTAACCAAACGCAAAGCTAAAATTTCTATACTCAGAAAATAATTTTATAACTTATTACTTTCCCAAAACTGTTTTCAGAATAAATTGTCTATCGAAACGGACCCTTAACCTCTTGTTGACAGAGGGTATCAAATTAAAAATATTCAATAATTGAGATATCAAGTTGTCTAGTTTTAAAATTTAGAGTATCAAATTAATTTTGAAAAACTATATCTAAAAAAATCTCTTAAATAAAGACCATTATGTTATTATGTAACAAAGCAATGTGATTTCATTAGTGTTTAGAAATTATGTAACTCTACTTATAATTCTGAGTGGAAAATTTTGATCTGGAGAGCGCGAGCTTAAAGAGTTCTTGTTTAGAACATAAGTGATCTCTGAGAAAAAGAAGAAGTGATTGTGAGCCGAGCTTGAACCTAGCAATAGGCCCGTTAGATCAACGAGTCCGAAAATGAACTTAGATGTATTTGGTTCGTGAGCTCGCAAGCTAAAATATGATTGGCTATTTTTAGGGTTTTCTAACCCTAAAATAGGTCTCTCATCCTATAAATAGGAAGAAGGGTGGAGGCACAAAGAAGATGCACAAGTTGGAGATTCGGGTTGCTCGTCCACATAAAATCTAAGAGAAAGTCCGTGCTTTGTTCTTAGAACTTCGTCATCCAAAAAAGAAGGAAGAAGAAGATCTAATCGAAGAGTCGTCAACTTCGGTTAGGGAGATTTCTACGGGTTGGTGAGTGATTTCAATTGTAATCTTCTGCTTTTCTTCTTGAGTGTGGTGAGGGGGTTGAACCTATTAGGGCAAATGGTTTCAACATTAGTTCTTTGCAATCTTGTAATTTCATCTGAGTTATAAAGGTTAGAATTTGTCCAGGTGACGTAGTCACCACCATATACTTGTCTTCATCTGTGCTTGGTGTTCGTAGATTGGTTGGTCATCTCATGTGGTGCCCCGTTCCCCCTATTCGGGGAGCGCGGCTAAGAAATACTAGACGGTATCGTTCGATCGGGATAGATTGAATCAAGAACTCATCCTCGTTATGGATTTGTCTCTTCGGAATCGATTTCCATATTCAGTGGACCGTGCCCCAAGGATCGACTTAGCGGCAGAGTCAGGAGGGACCTCTCCGCTGCATTCTTTGTTGCCTAGTTTTCGCTGTCGCTTGTTGCTTTCGTGCCTTGAGTTGGTTTTCGGATTTGCTTGGGTTTTCTTGAACGGTTTCGATGGATTTCATTGCTTTCGTTCTTAGGACTGCACTTCAATTCCGATAAGGGAAAGAGAGGTAGAAGTACTGATCAGCTGTTCGTGTCAATACAGGTGAACCAGCTGTAGTCGTCGCTCGAGCGGACTCCTAAAGCACTTCTTTTCTTTTCCTTCCAACTACCAAAGTGAGTGGCTACCAACCCGATTAGCTAGCCCTACTTGCTAGTCTTCACATCTAAATCTTGTGTTCGTGCTTTGCCCGATCAAACGATACCAAGTAAATAACTAAAAGATATCAAGATAATAAGGGAATAGACTTGGGAAATATTGCTTGTCAAATGAAACTTGTGAACGGTTACTTACTTATATGCTTGCTCGTTTGGAATGTTCATCATATGCATAAATATAAGTTAGAATGTATATTTCTTCTTAAAACTGTGCTATGTATAGAACTCATTTTCAAAGCAATAACCCAACAGGAAGACTATGCTAAAGTAGATCTTGCCCTGTTATTGCCCTGTGCCTGATTTGCCTCAAATATTAACTTAGTGTACTGCGTTGATCACGGACAACTTGTGCACAAGGTCTTAGTTCCTGCGGACGGTCGCTGGGGCACTGGCACCGATCCGATCCGGACGAAACTCACGATAGTCGCCTGCTTCGGATCGAGTGGCTTATGGCACCTCCTGTTCTCTGCGCCGCACGCCATTCCGTCCCGAGACTAGCCCGTCCATTATGGCAACGTGCCAGTGATCCCCTCGTATATTTAAACCTGTTGCTACTAACTTGTGTCTTCTTGGCAGGGAAGGCAAGGTAAGTATTATGCAGGTGGTTCAGACGGGCAGGTAAATGTCACCGAACGGTGGCGAGTTATTTCAATGATTCTATATATATGTCTTGCTGTAAAATGAACTAAGGCAAAATAGAAACCCACAAATATGCATGCTTCATTAAAACAACGTGTTGATTGGTATAGTTGGGATAGCTTGCCTTCACCAGTACGTTTCGATGTACTGACCCTCGTTGAAACAGGTTCCCCGCGCTAAGGAGAGCCGAGCGAGGAGCAGGAGACAAACCCCCAATCCAGTCCAGCTGTAGGCACGCCTCGACCGTGCCAACCTTTGAAGCATTTTGAAGAAGAAGAAGCATTTTGAAGTTAGAAGCTAGCCACCAAGCAACCATGCAACTTCGTGGCAAAGCAGTCGTTCCGACCCAAGGTCTTATATTTTGAGTTTAGTAAGGATGTAATGTACAGGACTGCTATCTCATTTTGTGTCAACACTTTTGTAAGCCCATAGAGGCAATCCTTATGACTCAGTTCAAGGAGTTTGTAATAGATGTTCATATTATCAATAAAAAGAGAACTTTTCCATGTTTCAATATGTGTTTCAATTATCTGCGTACTCTGGATATGTGCTCGCTATGCGAAACAAAAATACTTAGCCTTGTGCGGTGCGCAACCTAGGCCCGCACGGCGGTCACGCCCGGGGGACGACTAACGATTCCACGGGATCGGGGCGTGACATCTCAGGTGGGTTAGCAAAACGTTACCGCGACACGCCTAACACGTGGTATCAGAGCGCACGTGTTCTCAACACAATGTTGTATAAATCAATTAGCTAGCAACACTTATACAAATATTACATGTACTAGCTAAACTTAGCATGAAATATGTATAGTTGTTTAAGGTTCCAGTCTGATGCTACTGCAATACCTTGTTCTGATCGGACATTTCCTTCCATACATATCACAATATATTAATTCAAGTAATTTATTGCTATTTTTAATTTGTTGACACTACCTTGTGTTGGAAACGAAATGCGAAAATTATTTTCCAAATCAGAGAGTACTTGCGAGAGAACCGATCAAAATGCACAAACCAAAAAAAATACCAAATACAAATCGCAGACACAAATTCTTTTACGTGAAAAATCCAGATAGAAAAAATCACGGGACGATCGGAGTTCAACTCTGAAGAACCTCCGCTAATGAAATAAAGAGATTACACCCTCTATAATCTCCTCACCAATCCAACACGGATCACCGCGACTCTTTGGAACAGAAAATAGATTACAACCATAAAGAAAAAAGACAATAAAAAATATCCCAAATTGATCTCCTTCTCCGAAACGACCTCCAATCCTTCTTTCTCGTCTCCAAAGTTGCAATGACACTATTGCCACCTTTTTTTCTCTCTTATTTTTTTCTCATATTGTTGTATATTGCATGAGCATTTTTATAAACCTTTGCATGAATTAGATTTTTTATATAAAAATCTATATATGAAAGCCAAAAATATTTATGAAAATTTAATTACGTTCAATCATATATTTAATAAAAATCAAATCATAAATTGACTTTCCATAAGTTTAAAATCCAATTATATGAAAAGTTAATAAATAAAAAATCCAATCATAAATATATAATTAAAGTCAAAGATGAAATCCTATATAATATTTGCTTACCATAAATGTTCCAATACACGACACTCGATGCACTTTTTGAGCTTTTTTGATACATGGATGGTGCTCGTCGCACTCCGGAATATTCTCCACATAGATTGGGAATCCCACCCACTCTAACAAATCTTTTCCTTCAGAACTATGTGGAGGGGGTCGTTATCCGGACGATCCGGCTGCAGTACTCAAACTTTTTTCTTGGTAGAGCCTTTGTGAACATGTCTTCTCCGTTGTCATCCGTAAGAACCTTCTCAAGCGCCGCTTGCTTCTTTTCAACCACACCCATATATAATGATATCGGGTATCAATGTGCTTGGACCGGCTATGAAATGTCTGGTTCTCCACAAGGTGAATTGCACTCTGGCTATCGCAAAGAAAATGGTACTGCTCTTTCTTTAGCCCTATTTTCTGCAGCAGCTTATTCATCCACAATACTTCATGCAAGCCTCCATTGTCGCAATATACTCTGCCTCTGTCGTCAACGAGACAACACACTTCTTCAACCGCGATTGCCACGATACCGCTCCACTAGCAAATATTATCATATAGCTTAAAGTTGATCGCCTCGTGTCTACATCTCCAGCCATATTAGCATCGATATACCCAACCAGCTTTGGCTCGTCACCACAAAAAAAAGTCTCCAATCAGCAGTGCCCTGAAGGTATCGTAGAATCCACTTGATCGCACTTCAATATACCATTCCATGATTGGAAGTATACCTGCTAACTGTGCCAACTGCGAGAGCGATGTTTGGCTTCGTATACACCATATCATACATAAGACTCCCCACAGCTGAGGCATATGGAACCCGCTCCATATCTTTCTTCTCATCATCGGTAGATGGACACTACTCCTCAATGAACTTAAAATGAGCCACAATGGGATTACTCACTTTCTTTGACCCGTCCATTCCGAAATGCTGAAGTACCCGGTGAATGTACTTCAAGCGGCTCGGCACTTGCCTCAGATGCGGCGATCCTGGCCATCAGATTAGCAGCTGTCCGCTTCGTACACCGCAACAACCAGATCAGACTCTGGCTCCTCAGGCAAATCGAGCGGCGCCTCAGCCAGGGCGTAATCAAGCTCAAGGCCGAGTCTACACCTTGACACGGGAAGAAGCTCTAGCTTCGGATACCGTCGTGTCAGGTACCTTACTTTTCAATAATATACCTGCTCGCGTTCTATTTGATTCAGGTGCAACCCATAGCTTTATTTCTATAAACTTCGCCACGGAGAACAATGTTAAAATGACTCCGTTGCATTTAGATTTAAGCGTTAGCACCCCATCTGGTACAAAAATTCCTGTCTGTTCAGCATGCCTAGGCGGTTATATCTGTATTGGGGAGAGAAAGCTGTCACTTGATGTTTTAGTTCTTGATGTACGGGACTATGATATCATTTTGGGAATGGACTGGCTAGGCGCGTGCGCGGCAACTATTGAGTGTGCAGAGAAGCGAGTCATTTTCCGTCTGCCCGGAGAAGCCGTGTTCTGTTACACCAGTAGTCCAGCGAACAATGCGACCAGGGCCTGCATGGTGATTTCGGTAAAATCTGCTCGGCGAATGCTCTACACAGGCTGCGAGGAATTCCTAGCATCGGTTCGGGACACACGGCAGGACTACGCAAACGTCGAGTCAACTTTCGTTGAGGCAGAGTTCCCCGATGTGTTCCCGAGCGAACTACCCGGTATGCCGCCAGACCGAGAGATTGAATTCACTATAGACACATTTCCAAATACACAGCCAATTTCAAAGCCTCCGTACAGAATGGCACCTGCAGAGCTGAATGAATTAAAGCGCCAACTCCAGGAATTACTTGATCGCGGGTTCATCCGTCCGAGCGTGTCCCCTTGGGGCGCTCCCGTGCTCTTTGTGAAGAAAAAGGACGGAACTCTACGCCTCTGCATAGACTATAGGGAATTAAACAAAGTCACAATCAGGAACAAATATCCTCTGCCACGGATAGATGACTTGTTTGATCAGTTACAAGGGGCAACGGTGTTTTCTAAAATTGATCTTCGCTCGGGTTACCACTAGCTGAAGATTAAGCCAGAAGACGTGCCCAAGACTGCTTTCAGAACCCGCTACGGCCATTACGAGTTTTCCGTGATACCGTTTGGACTGATGAATGCTCCTGCTGCATTCATGGATACGATGAACCGTGTCTTTAGGCCCTTCATCGATAAATTCGTGGTGGTGTTTATCGATGACATCTTAGTGTACTCGAAGACTAGGGATGAGCACGCAGGACACCTGCGGATGGTGCTGCAAACCCTTTGAGACCACAAGTTGTATGCCAAATTAAGCAAATCAGAATTTTGGCTGGACAGTATCTCATTTGTGGGGCATATCATCTCCTCGGAAGGCATCTCAGTTGATCCGAAGAAGATAGAAGCAATCACGCAGTGGAAACGATCGGAGTCAGCTAGCGACATCCGAAGTTTCCTTGGTCTGGCAGGGTACTACCGGAGATTTATACAAAATTTTGCTAGGATTGCTTCGCCCTTGACTCAGTTGACACGAAAGGGTGCGAAGTTTACTTGGACAGAGGACTGTGAAGCTTCGTTTACGGTGTTAAAGCAGCGCCTCATCTCTGCCCCAATTCTCACTCTGCCGAACGGACCGGATGACTTTAAAATATATAGTGATGCCTCAGGAAAGGGTCTAGGTTGTGTCCTGATGCAGCGCGATAAGGTGATAGCCTACGCGTCGAGACAGCTAAAGCCTCACGAGCAGAACTATCCAACGCATGATCTCGAACTTGCCGCGGTAGTATTTGCATTGAAGCTGTGGCGTCACTATCTTTATGGCGTGCCGTGCGAAATCTATACGGACCATAAGAGCCTGAAATACTTGTACACTCAAAAGGATTTGAATCTTCGACAGCGGCGATGGCTTGAACTCCTCAGCGACTTCGATCTCACGATCAGATACACGCCTGGAAAGGGAAATGTAGTAGCTGACGCATTGAGTCGAGTGTGTAGGGAGTTTGGTTATTGATGATAGGCTGCGCCGAGATCTTGAATCACTGGGTATCACACTGAAAATAAGATATAAGAAGTGGGCGCAAGTAGCTCAACTGTGCCTCGAGCCCGACTTGTTACACAAGGTGAAGGCCTCTCAGAAGGATGACCCGTTCCTGCAGAAGATACATGCCCTCATCTTGGCAGGAAAGGCGTCCGACTTTGTGGTAAGCGCGGATGGGATGCTTCGAGTAAAGGAAAGACTATGTGTTCCGAACGACGCGGCCCTCAGACAAGAGATACTCACGGAAGCTCACTATGCTAGTTATACTTCTCATCCGGGTAGCACAAAGATGTATCGGGATCTTCGTACGACGTTTTGGTGGCACGGCTTAAAACAGGATGTGGCGCAGTTTGTGTCGCATTGCATGGCTTATCAACGAGTAAAGGCCGAACACCAGAAACCAGGCGGAGAGCTTCAGAACTTTGCTATTCCGGAGTGGAAATGGGATGATATAACGATGGACTTTATTGTTGGCTTGCCGAGGACGCAACGGGGACATGATGCAGTCTGGGTTATCGTCGATCGACTCACCAAGTCAGCTCACTTTCTGCCTATCAAATCTACTTGGAGTGCCGACCGCCTGGCTCAGATATATCTCAACGAAATTGTCCGACTTCACGGCGTGCCCGTAACCATAGTCTCCGATCGAGATGGTCGATTCATATCACATTTCTGGGGAAGCCTGCAGTCAGCAATGGGGACGAAGTTGAAATTCAGCTCCGCCTGTCACGACCCGTACCCGGAAAATCGGGCATGAGTCGTGGGTACGTCCAGCCTACGCCGCAGCATCGGCGGTAGAACGCTGTCTAGGTCAACTATCTAGATAAAATTTTACACAAAAAAATCGGCCATGACCTCTCCAAAAGGAGGGCAACCACACAATCAATATATAAACCTGTCAAGATCTCAACTCCAAATGGAGGAGCAATATCAAATGATAATCTCAAGTACTCAATCACGAATCTAAGCACGATAAGATAACAAAGAAGACTAACAGCTATAAAGTCTAACCAACAACAACTACTACAACAACCACAACATCCATAATAATAATACATCATCCAAATCATCCAAAATAATATACAATACAAGGTCTCAATCCAAAACCGGAGACAAATTCGGTACTAAAGCTAATAAAAATAACAACAAAGTCTCAGTGATCCCGGCTACCAACTCGGAGATCACCCCTAAACTAGAGGGTCCCTGTCTGCACCATCGACAGGCTCAGGTCCATAAAACGTCGGACACCACTCCTCCGGATACTCTGAAAAATATGTCCAGTCAGGACTGGAGCAAGTACATCTCTAACAGCAGTTCCATTTAAATGATAAAAACTATAAAACAGTTATAGCAAGTAGCAAGAAGAATAAAGCAAGTATGAAACAAGAAAATATGTATAACTGGTGCATAAAGGTAAAGATGTATGGATATCAGAGCAAGATAGTAATAACTGCAAGATACAGGAAATCTAAGCTAAGATCAAGTCCGTGCACAAGAACGTGTAGTGAGTCCAGCATGAAAAATATGTAGTGAGTCAAGTCCAGAAACATGTAAGTGAGACAAGTCAAGAAATACATGAGAGTCCAGACTATAAAGAATGAACTCGGTGTCTTTGAAATACTTGTTTCGACATGTAAACGGCTAGGGGTAAGTACGGCTCACCGCGCACTGGGTGCGCGGCTGCTATCATTCCAGATTAGACCAGAGGGAGTGATTCCTGATGATGCCAGATAGGAATGTTTACATGTCTACTCGAGTATTTCCCCGCCCCGACTAATACAAGTGGATCCAAGACCCGACACGCAAATCAAGATGAGTCCAGCCTGAACATGAGTGATGCCTGTAGTGATGCCTGTAGGTGATGCCAGTAGTGATTCCAGAATAGAGGCCAGAAACATGAAATGTACGTGTCGCAAGTAAATGAATCCAGAAATACCAATCAGTGTCCCGTGTTGTGCCAGAATAATCAGATGATACTATACTAGAAGCTGAATCATAATAATCATCAGATAATAAAAACTATCAGAGAATGTACTCGCCTGACGTCCTGAGCAACTGGCGATCCGAACCGGTATCGCAAGGACCTAATGCGAAAAACAAGGTTAAACATGGTTTCTAATAAGTTAAACAGATATAAAATAACTAAAAATAGGCTTCTAGGGTCGTTCTAGGTCAAACGGGTCAAACCGGTGAAATTTGGGTCAAAAAGTCAACTCTAGGTCCAAAAAGTCAACTCTGGGTCAAAACTAGGTCAAAAGTTGACTTTGGCGGTCAACCGAGTCAACTACGGTCAAGTCTGGGTCAAACTAGGGTGCTCCTGAAATTCTAGGTCAAACCGAGGTCATTAAGCTAGAAAACTCACAAACTCACCTCCTTGAGATACCGGGATACCCTCGGTATCCGATACCTCAACCTACGCTATATACCCCGCCTATACCCTCTAAAACCTATGCTAGCACGCGTAAATATATACACATATACATATAAAAATCACTCCAATACTATTCTTAGGCTATTGCTCAAAAACCCCGCTCGAAACCCAATACCTTGGATATCTTAAGGTATTGAAATACCTCGGTATCTCAAGGTATTGAGATACCGCTCTAAACTCAACCCGACTACCCCTCTAGCTAGCTAACTATGCATAAACATATATATCTAGCTATAATCTAGGCTAAAAAATATATATCTTATACATATAGGCATATACCTAGGTATCTACATACCTTACCTTACCTTAACTTACCTTACCTTACCTTCCTCATAAATATATATGTATCCCTATATCTAGATATCTAAACTATCTACCTAGCTATATGTATATACCTATACATATAGATCTATATTTCTAGCTACCCCTCTACCTATCCATCTACCTATCTAGTTATATAACTATATATCTATCTATCTTCTATCTAATATATCTATCTCATATATCTATCTATATAGCTATGTATATATCTATATATATATATCTATGCATATAGATATCTAACTATCTATCTAACTATATGTATTTATATCTATACATATAGATATAAATATATATCTAATACCTATCTAGATATCTATATATCTATCTATCTAAGTATCTATCTATCTAAATACCTAGCTATCTAACTATCTATTTATCTTATCTACCTATTTTTCTATCTAATATTTATCTATGTATTTATCTAATATATCTATTCATGTATCTATTTATCTAACTATCTATAGATATCTATCTATTTATCTATCTATCATATATCTATATACTTATTTACCTATCCACCTAACTATAATATCTATCTATTTACCTAACTATCTATGTATCTATTTAACTATCTATCTAAATGTCTAACTTATTATCTATCTATCTATCTATCTATCTATCTATCTATCTATCTATATATATATACCTCTCTCTCCCTCCCTCGCATTGCCACTGCGGCTGCTAGCTCTTGCTTGCTGCTGCTGCTGCTGCTAAGCGTGCTGCTACTGCTGCTGAATTTGCTGCTGCAGCTGCTGCTAAGCGTGCTGCTACTGCTGCTGAATTTGCTGCTGCTCTAGCAGCTGCTGCTGCTGCTGGTTCCAGATTCTGTTCCCCCCCTCTCATCTCACATACACACACACACACTCTCCTATAAACACACATATATCTATATACATCTATACATATACACTCTCACACATACATATATATATCCTCACACACACTCACACTCACACACCCTCACACACTCCCTCACACACTCTCACAAACACACAACCACACAACCACACACATAATACTCATACATATATATACGAATATATATACATATATATAAACTCATATGTATATACCTATAAACACTCACTCACACTCACACACACTCACCTACACACTCACACAAGCACTCACTCACACACTCACCTACACACTCACACAAGCACTCCCTAACACGCTCACAAACACATAACCACACATATCTATATAAATATATATATAAAAACCCACACACAATATATATATATACATATATATAAACAAACACAACACAACGCACACCACGCCCACCAACGCACGCCTAACGACCCCGACACTCACCAACGCCTATAAATATATAAAATATAACTCGAAAACTCTAGCACACACTCTCCGATACTAACCCAACGCGCACACAAGCCCGAAACGAGGAAACCAAGTCGAAATGGCCGTTCGGTCATTTCGACGAACACGTGGTGCGCGGCTCGGAAAACCTCCTGAAACGCACATCAAACGAACTCGAAATCGGCCCAAAATTTACCCACGCGCTCTACACGATGTCTAGATCCTAGAAAATGCACTCCCGCGTCGATTCTAGGTCCATGGCGGAAACGCACACGCACTTAGAATCGGCGACGACGAAAAGCCCCAATTTCGCCCGAAATGCCCGTTTCTCCGCGACGCGGCTTCCCGTGTCCGAACGGAGACACGCACTCACCCTCAAGACACCCGACAACATCTACCTAGGTCCATCTAACCTAGGGCCTCACCCAAAATTGGGCCAAATTCGGATTTCACCCGAAATTGACACAAAACCTAGTGTTAAAGTCTCCAAACACTACCCAACTAGTTCCAACTTCCTCCCACGGGTAGCCTAAGGGTCTAGGAAGGTTCTAAAATATTAATTACACTATAAAAGAGTAATTACAAGGGGAAATTTAGGGTTTACCTCTTGGGAGTTGGAATCCCAAGCCAAAGTCTCAAAAATGCTCCAAATCCTCCAATCCAAGCTTCCAAGCCTCAAATCCAAGCTCCAACACCAAATCTAGGCTCTACTCACCTAGGTTGGGGAAGAATGTAGGGTTAGGGTTCAATCAAGAAGAAGAAATGGAAGAAAGAAGGAAGAAAATGGAAGAGAAACTTACTTGGAGAAGGAATAAAGAAGAAAAAAGAAGTGGAGAAGAAGAAGAAGAAGGAAGAAGTAAAGAATGAAGAAAAATGAAGAGGGGGCTGCTGTTCTCACGGGTTGGGGCTGGAAAAAGGGTCGGCTACACACCTAAATAAAGGGTTACATAAGTCCAAATGACCAAAATGCCCTCCTAACTCGGATTTTGGGTTTCGGGGCTCCAAATGCACTCAAACTAAGCTCCAAATCTCTCCAACTAACCTTCTAAAAATAAAATAAATATTCTAAGCCCCAAAATAATTCTCACAAGGTTGTGGGTCGGGTCGGACATGGGTCCACTAGGGTCTGACATGGGTCCAGGCTAGCCAAAACCCTAAAACAATCAAAATAAAAATAATAAAAAATAATGCAATCACTAATTAAATATAAATACAATTAATTATAAATATTACACAATTAACCCAAATTAAAAAAAAAATATCCGGCTCTAGAAATGGGGTGGTGACAAGCCTATCCTCCTTAGAAAATTTCGTCCTCGAAATTTAAAGTCAATCACACTCTCTCTAGGTCAAACCCCCAACAATCACAGTCAAGAAATTCTACCTAAACAACATACAAGATCAGGGTCCTACTGGTCATATTATTACAGTCTCAATCAGGGTCACTACACTATCTACCACAGCACAAAAAAAAATCTAACAGGTACTAATGAAGCATACCACAAGGAATGGAAAGGACAGAAAGAAGAAACAAGAGACAGACCTGCTAACCCGACATCCGTAGCATCGGCCTCCTCGACCGTCAACGCATAAGCCCTGCCCTGCTGGGGTGTATCCCTCTGCTGGTGCGGGGCATGATGCTGTACCACAGATGGCCTAGCTCCAACTCTCTGATCCTGTGCTCCACCCAATGGAGGTGCAGTAGGGCAATCTCGCATATGGTGAGCAGCGGATCCACAGAACAAACACACCTTCAGCCTCCTCCTACAAACATCCCAAGTGTGTCCTGCCTTCCTGCAGTAGGCACAAGTGGGCACCCTCTGATCCTGACCCTGCTGTGCTGCCTTCTGCACATAGGGACGCTTAGCTGGTCCCGCACTACCACTCGTACCGCCTGAATCATCCCTGCCTCTCTTGGACTTGAGCTCCAAGTTATCCTCTGCTCTCTGAGCATCTCCTACTATCTGCTCAAAAGTTGCCTCGCGGTCGCTCCTGGTCAAAGACTTGACCGCCATAACCAAGCCCTTGCGAAACTTCCTCGCCTTAGCTGCCTCACTCAAGCCATCCACGAATCTGCCCAGACGGCAGAACTCCACTGCGTACTCGTCCACTGTCATGCTCCCTTGGACGAGTGCCTCGAACTGGCTCTCCAAAGCACTGAGCGCCACATCTGGGAAAAACTTCTCCTTAAAAAGCCTCTTAAAAGCCTCCCAAGTAAGCCCTGGCACTGCAATCCTCGTATCTGTGAGATACCATGTCAAAGCAAGATCGAACATCTGACTGCCCGCTGCCTCTATCTGCATGCTGTCTGGAATCTGCGCCAGTCTGAAGATGCCCTCAATCTGCTCTATCCAGTCATCCGCGTACAGGATACCTTCTGTACCACGGAACTCCTTGGGCCGCATCCTCTGAAAGTCGATAATACTGCCCGGCCTCGGATGCTGAATCTGATCTGCCTGTGGCTGAATCTGTGCCACCCTATCCACTGCTGTCATGGCCACCTGGTGGGCGTTCTCAATGCCCAGCCTCATCACATCCACCTGACGGTGCTGCGCGTCCATTATCTCCCTGAAGAACGCAAACAACTGTGCGGCATCTACTGGAGCAGGAAGTGGTGGAGGAACCACCGGAACGACTGGGGTAGTCCTCGGATCGACAGGTGAAGGAGGATCCCCGAAAGAAGCAGATGCTCCCTCAATCGCAGGAATGGTGAGTGGAGCGGTAGCAGCTGCCTGAATATGAGCTGGACGAGAGGTAGCAGACCTCTCAGTAGCAACTGCTGGAACGGTATGACGAGATCGTGTCTTCAGAGGCATCCTGAACACAGATCAAAAGAAGTCAATACGGTGCAAGATACGATATCATCAAAGAAGGACAGTAATATTTCAAAAGAAGCAATTTCAGAATAATTAGATTGGAATTGTTCCTAGTCGTGATTGAGTACACTCTCATCCTAGATCCTAGATCCTATAGCAGGCTCGCAGCAGTACAACTAAGTTGTTGTACCACCACGACATCGCACTAATTGCGAATCGAGACCTGCATGGGGCCGCCACCAAAAATGTGTCACGACCCGCACCCGGAAAATTGGGCATGAGTCGTGGGTACGTCCAGCCTACGCCGCAGCATCGGCGGTAGAACGCTGTCTAGGTCAACTATCTAGATAAAATTTCACACAAAAAAATCGGCCATGACCTCTCCAAAAGGAGGGCAACCACACAATCAATATATAAACCTGTCAAGATCTCAACTCCAAACGGAGGAGCAATATCAAATGATAATCTCAAGTACTCAATCACGAATCTAAGCACGATAAGATAACAAAGAAGACTAACAGCTATAAAGTCTAACCAACAACAACTACTACAACAACCACAACATCCATAATAATAATACATCATCCAAATCATCCAAAATAATATACAATACAAGGTCTCAATCCAAAACCGGAGACAAATCCGGTGCTAAAGCTAATAAAAATAACAACAAAGTCTCAGTGATCCCGGCTACCAACCCGGAGATCACCCCTAAACTAGAGGGTCCCTGTCTGCACCATCGACAGGCTCAGGTCCATAAAACGTCGGACACCACTCCTCCGGATACTCTAAAAAATATGTCCAGTCAGGACTGGAGCAAGTACATCTCTAACAGCAGTTCCATTTAAATGATAAAAACTATAAAACAGTTATAGCAAGTAGCAAGAAGAATGAAGCAAGTATGAAACAAGGAAATATGTATAACTGGTGCATAAAGGTAAAGATGCATGGATATCAGAGCAAGATAGTAATAACTGCAAGATACAGGAAATCTAAGCTAAGATCAAGTCCGTGCACAAGAACGTGTAGTGAGTCCAGCATAAAAAACATGTAGTGAGTCAAGTCCAGAAACATGTAAGTGAGACAAGTCAAGAAATACATGAGAGTCCAGACTATAAAGAATGAACTCGGTGTCTTTGAAATACTTGTTTCGATATGTAAACGGCTAGGAGTAAGTACGGCTCACCGCGCACTGGGTGCGCGGCTGCTATCATTCCAGATTAGACCAGAGGGAGTGATTCCTGATGATGCCAGATAGGAATGTTTACATGTCTACTCGAGTATTTCCCTGCCCCGACTAATACAAGTGGATCCAAGACCCGACACGCAAATCAAGATGAGTCCAGCCTGAACATGAGTGATGCCTGTAGTGATGCCTGTAGGTGATGCCAGTAGTGATTCCAGAATAGAGGCCAGAAACATGAAATGTACGTGTCGCAAGTAAATGAATCCAGAAATACCAATCAGTGTCCCGTGTTGTGCCAGAATAATCAGATGATACTATACTAGAAACTGAATCATAATAATCATCAGATAATGAAAACTATCAGAGAATGTACTCGCCTGACGTCCTGAGCAACTGGCGATCCGAACCGGTGTCGCAAGGACCTAATGCGAAAAGAAAGGTTAAACAGGATTTCTAATAAGTTAAACAGATATAAAATAACTAAAAATAGGCTTCTAGGGTCGTTCTAGGTCAAACGGGTCAAACCGGTGAAATTTGGGTCAAAAAGTCAACTCTAGGTCCAAAAAGTCAACTCTGGGTCAAAACTAGGTCAAAAGTTGACTTTGGCGGTCAACCGAGTCAACTACGGTCAAGTCTGGGTCAAACTAGGGTGCTCCTGAAATTCTAGGTCAAACCGAGGTCATTAAGCTAGAAAACTCACAAACTCACCTCCTTGAGATACCGGGATACCCTCGGTATCCGATACCTCAACCTACGCTATATACCCCGCCTATACCCTCTAAAACCTATGCTAGCACGCGTAAATATATACACATATACATATAAAAATTACTCCAATACTATTCCTAGGCTATTGCTCAAAAACCCCGCTCGAAACCCAATACCTTGGATATCTTAAGGTATTGAAATACCTCGGTATCTCAAGGTATTGAGATACCGCTCTAAACTCAACCCGACTACCCCTCTAGCTAGCTAACTATGCATAAACATATATATCTAGCTATAATCTAGGCTAAAATATATATATCTAATACATATAGGCATATACCTAGGTATCTACATACCTTACCTTACCTTAACTTACCTTACCTTACCTTACCTTCCTCATAAATATATATGTATCCCTATATCTAGATATCTAAACTATCTACCTAGCTATATGTATATACCTATACATATAGATCTATATTTCTAGCTACCCCTCTACCTATCCATCTACCTATCTAGTTATATAACTATATATCTATCTATCTTCTATCTAATATATCTATCTCATATATCTATCTATATAGCTATGTATATATCTATATATATATATCTATGCATATAGATATCTAACTATCTATCTAACTATATGTATTTATATCTATACATATAGATATAAATATATATCTAATACCTATCTAGATATCTATATATCTATCTATCTAAGTATCTATCTATCTAAATACCTAGCTATCTAACTATCTATTTATCTTATCTACCTATTTTTCTATCTAATATTTATCTATGTATTTATCTAATATATCTATTCATGTATCTATTTATCTAACTATCTATAGATATCTATCTATAGATATCTATCTATTTATCTATCTATCATATATCTATATACTTATTTACCTATCCACCTAACTATAATATCTATTTATTTACCTAACTATCTATGTATCTATTTAACTATCTATCTAAATGTCTAACTTATTATCTATCTATCTATCTATCTATCTATATATATATACCTCTCTCTCTCTCCCTCGCATTGCCACTGCGGCTGCTAGCTCTTGCTTGCTGCTGCTGCTGCTAAGCGTGCTGCTACTGCTGCTGAATTTGCTGCTGCAGCTGCTGCTAAGCGTGCTGCTACTGCTGCTGAATTTGCTGCTGCTCTAGCAGCTGCTGCTGCTGGTTCCAGATTCTGTTCCCCCCTCTCATCTCACATACACACACACACACTCTCCTATAAACACACATATATCTATATACATCTATACATATACACTCTCACACATACATATATATATCCTCACACACACTCACACTCACACACCCTCACACACTCCCTCACGCACTCTCACAAACACACAACCACACAACCACACACATAACACTCATACATATATATACGAATATATATACATATATATAAACTCATATGTATATACCTATAAACACTCACTCACACTCACACACACTCACCTACACACTCACACAAGCACTCACTCACACACTCACCTACACACTCACACAAGCACTCCCTAACACGCTCACAAACACATCCACACATATCTATATAAATATATATATAAAAACCCACACACAATATATATATATACATATATATAAACAAACACAACACAACGCACACCACGCCCACCAACGCACGCCCAACGATCCCGACACTCACCAACGCCTATAAATATATAAAATATAACTCGAAAACTCTAGCACATACTCCCCGATACTAACCCAACGCGCGCACAAGCCCGAAACGAGGAAACCAAGTCGAAATGGCCGTTCGGTCATTTCGACGAACACGTGGTGCGCGGCTCGGAAAACCTCCTGAAACGCACACCAAACGAACTCAGAATCGGCCCAAAATTTACCCACGCGCTCTACACGATGTCTAGATCCTAGAAAATATGCTCCCGCATCGATTCTAGGCCCGTGGCAGAAACGCACACGCACTTAGAATCGGCGACGACGAAAAGCCCCAATTTTGCCCGAAACGCCCGTTTCTCCGCGACGCGGCTTTCCGTGTCCGAACGGAGATACGCACTCACCCTCAAGACACTCGACAACATCTACCTAGGTCCATCTAACCTAGGGCCTCATCCAAAATTGGGCCAAATTCGGATTTTACCCGAAATTGACACAAAACCTAGTGTTAAAGTCTCCAAACACTACCCAACTAGTTCCAACTTCCTCCCACGGGTAGCCTAAGGGTCTAGGAAGGTTCTAAAATATTAATTACACTATAAAAGAGTAATTACAAGGGAAAATTTAGGGTTTACCTCTTGGGAGTTGGAATCCCAAGCCAAAGTCTCAAAAATGCTCCAAATCCTCCAATCCAAGCTTCCAAGCCTCAAATCCAAGCTTCAACACCAAATCTAGGCTCTACCCACCTAGGTTGGGGAAGAATGTAGGGTTAGGGTTCAATCAAGAAGAAGAAATGGAAGAAAGAAGGAAGAAAATGGAAGAGAAACTTACTTGGAGAAGGAAGGAAGAAGAAAAAAGAAGTGGAGAAGAAGAAGAAGAAGGAAGAAGTGAAGAATGAAGAAAAATGAAGAGGGGGCTGCTGTTCTCACGGGTTGGGGCTGGAAAAGGGGTCGGCTACACACCTAAATAAAGGGTTACATAAGTTCAAATGACCAAAATGCCCTCCTAACTCGGATTTTGGGTTTCGGGGCTCCAAATGCACTCAAACTAAGCTCCAAATCTCTCCAACTAACCTTCTAAAAATAAAATAAATATTCTAAGCCCCAAAATAATTCTCACAAGGGTGTGGGTCGGGTCGGACATGGGTCCACTAGGGTCTGACATGGGTCCAGGCTAGCCAAAACCCTAAAACAATCAAAATAAAAATAATAAAAAATAATACAATCACTAATTAAATATAAATATAATTAATTATAAATAATACACAATTAACCCAAATTAAAAAAAAAAATACCCGACTCTGGAAATGGGGTGGTGACACCGCCTACCATCCACAGACCGATGGCCAAACAGAGCGCGTCAACCAGATCCTCGAAGACATGCTGCGACTCTACGCCTTGGACACGAAGACTAGTTGGGACCTTCATCTACCTCTAGCCGAATTTGCTTACAACAATAGTTATCAATCAAGCATTCAAATGGTGCCGTAAGAGGCATTATACGGGCGGAAGTGTAGATCTCCTATCTATTGGGACGAAGTCAGGGAGCGGCAAGTACTTGGCCCTGAGCTCGTGGAGCAGACCGTCCAAAAAGTTCGGCTGATTCGGGACAGATTAAAGATAGCTCAAAGTCGTCAGAAGAGTTATGCGGATGTTCATCGGAGACCGCTAGAGTTTCAAGTAGGTGACCGGGTATTCCTCAAGGTCTCGCCCATGCGAGGGGTCAGCAGGTTCGGAGCGAAGGGAAAGCTAAGTCCATGATTTGTCGGCCCGTTCGAAATACTAAAGCGGGTTGCTTCAGTTGCTTATCAGATGGCTCTACCACCATCCCTAGCTGACGTACATGATATATTCCATGTTTCCCAACTTAGAAAATATGTGTACGATCCAAGCCACGTGGTAGACCTGGGACAACTGAACCTTCAGCCCGACTTGACGTATGTAGAACAGCCGGTATAAATTTTGGATAGAAAAGAAAAGCTGCTTCGGACCCGTTCGGTTCCTCTAGTGCGCGTGCTTTGGCGGAATCACTCTGTCGAAGAATCTACTTGGGAGCTCGAATCCGATATGAGGGAACGGTTCCCCTCATTATTTCCTAGTGGTAGGTTTTATTCTTTAAGTTTCGGGACAAAACTTCCAATTAGTTGGGTAGGATGTGGTGCCCCGTTCCCCCTATTCGGGGAGCGCGGCTAAGAAATACTAGACGGTATCGTTCGATCGGGATAGATTGAATCAAGAACTCATCCTCATTATGGATTTGTCTCTTCGGAATCGATTCCCATATTCAGTGGACCGTGCCCCAAGGATCGACTTAGCGGCAGAGTCAGGAGGGACCTCTCCGCTGCATTCTTTGTTGCCTAGTTTTCGCTGTCGCTTGTTGCTTTCGTGCCTTGAGTTGGTTTTCGGATTTGCTTGGGTTTTCTTGAACGGTTTCGATGGATTTCATTGCTTTCGTTCTTAGGACTGCACTTCAATTCCGATAAGGAAAAGAGAGGAAGAAGTACTGATCAGCTGTTCGTGTCAATACAGGTGAACCAGCTGTAGTCGTCGCTCGAGCGGACTCCTAAAGCACTTCTTTTCTTTTCCTTCCAACTACCAAAGTGAGTGGCTACCAACCCGATTAGCTAGCCCTACTTGCTAGTCTTCATATCTAAATCTTGTGTTCGTGCTTTGCCCGATCAAACGATACCAAGTAAATAACTAAAAGATATCAAGATAATAAGGGAATAGACTTGGGAAATATTGCTTGTCAAATGAAACTTGTGAACGGTTACTTACTTATATGCTTGCTCGTTTGGAATGTTCATCATATGCATAAATATAAGTTAGAATGTATATTTCTTCTTAAAACTGTGCTATGTATAGAACTCATTTTCAAAGCAATAACCCAACAGGAAGACTATGCTAAAGTAGATCTTGCCCTGTTATTGCCCTGTGCCTGATTTGCCTCAAATGTTAACTTAGTGTACTGCGTTGATCACGGACAACTTGTGCACAAGGTCTTAGTTCCTGCGGACGGTCGCTGGGGCACTGGCACCGATCCGATCCGGACGGAACTCACGATAGTCGCCTGCTTCGGATCGAGTGGCTTGTGGCGCCTCCTGTTCTCTGCGCCGCACGCCATTCCGTCCCGAGACTAGCCCGTTCATTATGGCAACGTGCCAGTGATCCCCTCGTATATTTAAACCTGTTGCTACTAACTTGTGTCTTCTTGGCAGGAAAGGCAAGGTAAGTATTATGCAGGTGGTTCAGACGGGCAGGTAAATGTCACCGAACGGTGGCGAGTTATTTCAATGATTCTATATATATGTCTTGCTGTAAAATGAACTAAGGCAAGATAGAAACCCACAAATATGCATGCTTCATTAAAACAACGTGTTGATTGGTATAGTTGGGATATCTTGCCTTCACCAGTACGTTTCGATGTACTGACCCTCGTTGAAACAGGTTCCCCGCGCTAAGGAGAGCCGAGCGAGGAGCAGGAGACAAACCCCCAATCCAGTCCAGCTGTAGGCACGCCTCGACCGTGCCAACCTTTGAAGCATTTTGAAGAAGAAGAAGCATTTTGAAGTTAGAAGCTAGCCACCAAGCAACCATGCAACTTCGTGGCAAAGCAGTCGTTCCGACCCAAGGTCTTATATTTTGAGTTTAGTAAGGATGTAATGTACAGGACTGCTATCTCATTTTGTGTCAACACTTTTGTAAGCCCATAGAGGCAATCCTTATGACTCAGTTCAAGAAATTTGTAATAGATGTTCATATTATCAATAAAAAGAGAACTTTTCCATGTTTCAATATGTGTTTCAATTATCTGCGTACTCTGGATATGTGCTCGCTATGCGAAACAAAAATACTTAGCCTTGTGCGGTGCGCAACCTAGGCCTGCACGGCAGTCACGCCCGGGGGACGACTAACGATTCCACGGGATCGGGGCGTGACATCTCAGGTGGGTTGGCAAAACGCTACCGCGACACGCCTAACACGTGGTATCAGAGCGCACGTGTTCTCAACACAATGTTGTATAAATCAATTAGCTAGCAACACTTATACAAATATTACATGTACTAGCTAAACTTAGCATGGAATATGTATAGTTGTTTAAGCTTCCAGTCTGATGCTACTGCTATACCTTGTTCTGATCGGACATTTCCTTCCATACATATCACAACATATTAATTCAAGTAATTTATTGCTATTTTTAATTTGTTGACACTACCTTGTGTTGGAAATGAAATGCGAAAATTATTTTCCAAATCAGAGAGTACTTGCGAGAGAACCGATCAAAACGCACAAACCAAAAAAATACCAAATACAAATTGCAGACACAAATTCTTTTACGTGAAAAATCCAGATAAAAAAAATCACGGGACGATCGGAGTTCAACTCTGAAGAACCTCCGCTAATGAAATAAAGAGATTACACCCTCTATAATCTCCTCACCAATCCAACACGGATCACCATGACTCTTTGGAACAGAAAATAGATTACAACCATAAAGAAAAAAGACAATAAAAAATATCCCAAATTGATCTCCTTCTCCGAAATGACCTCCAATCCTTCTTTCTCGTCTCCAAAGTTGCAATGACACTATTGCCACCTTTTTTTCTCTGTTATTTTTTTCTCATATTGTTGTATATTACATGAGCATTTTTATAAACCTTTGCATGAATTAGATTTTTCATATGAAAATCTATATATGAAAGCCAAAAATATTTATGAAAATTCAATTACGTTCAATCATATATTTAATAAAAATCAAATCATAAATTGACTTTCCATAAGTTTAAAATCCAATTATATGGAAAGTTAATAAATAAAAAATCCAATCATAAATATATAATTAAAGTCAAAGATGAAATCCTATATAATATTTGCTTACCATAAATGTTCCAATACACGACACTCGATGCACTTTTTGAGCTTTTTTGACACATGGATGGTGCTCGTCGCACTCCGGAATATTTTCCACATAGGTTGGGAATCCCACCCACTCCAACAAATCTTTTCCTTCAGAACTATGTGGAGGGGGTCGTTATCCGGACGATCCGGCTGTAGTACTCAAACTTTTTTCTTGGTAGAGCCTTTGTGAACATGTCTTCTCCGTTGTCATCCGTAAGAACCTTCTCAAGCGCCGCTTGCTTCTTTTCAACCACACCCATATATAATGATATCGGGTATCAATGTGCTTGGACCGGCTATGAAATGTCTGGTTCTCCACAAGGTGAATTGCACTCTGGCTATCGCAAAGAAAATGGTACTGCTCTTTCTTTAGCCCCATTTTCTGCACCAGCTTATTCATCCACAATACTTCATGCAAGTCTCCGTTGTCGCAATATACTCTGCCTCTGTCGTCAACGAGACAACACACTTCTTCAACCGCGATTGCCACGATACCGCTCTACTAGCAAATATTATCACATAGCTTGAAGTTGATCGCCTCGTGTCTACATCTCCAACCATATCAGCATCGATATACCCAACCAGCTTTGGCTCGTCACCACAAAAAAAAGTCTCCAATCAGCAGTGCCCTGAAGGTATCGTAGAATCCACTTGATCGCACTTCAATATACCATTCCATGATTGGAAGTATACCTGCTATCTGTGCCAACTGCGAGAGCGATGTTTGGCTTCGTATACACCATATCATACATAAGACTCCCCACAGCTGAGGCATATGGAACCCGCTCCATATCTTTTTTTTCATCATCGGTAGATGGACACTACTCCTCAATGAACTTAAAGTGAGCCGCAATGGGATTACTCACTTTCTTTGACCCGTCCATTCCGAAATGCTGAAGTACCCGGTGAATGTACTTCTTTTGGGATAAGTGTAACATCTTGGACTCTCTCTCTCAGCTGATCTCCATCCCAAGAATAGTCTTCGCTGCGCCTAAATCCTTCATAGGGAAGGCCGCGCCCAGTTGGTACTTCAACTCTGCTATCCTAGTAGTATTCCGACCGACCAGTAGCATATCATCAACATAGAGAAGTAAAATGATGAAATCATCCTCGACAAAGTACCTTACAAATACACAGTGGTCCGACGTCGTCCTTGCGTGACCATGCTCCCCTATAAATGACTCAAACTTCCTGTACCACTGCTTCAGAGCCTGCTTCAGACCATACCAGCTCTTCCCCAACTGGAAGACCAAGTGTGACTTTCCCTTCTCATAGAATCCCTCTGGCTGCTCTATGTACCACTCATCCTCAAGATCACCTTGGAGGAATACCATCTTCACGTCTATTTGCTCGACCTCCAAGTCAAAACTGGCTGCCAATGCTAGCACCACCCGAATAGATGACTGCTTGACGACTGGCAAAAAGATCTTATCATAATATATGCCTTTTCGTTGACCGTAACCTTTATCTACCAGCCTCACTTTGTATCGAGGGCAAGTAGCATCATCTGTCTGCTTCACTTTGAACACCCTTAAATTCTTCAAAGCCTTCTTGTCCTTTGGCAACCGTACCATATCATAAGTAGAGTTGGCTTCAAAGGAACTCATCTTCTCCTGCATGGCCTCCATCCACTCCTGTCTGTGTTCGTCTTTCATAGCCTCTATGAAACTTTTGGGTTCTCCCCCGTCAGTCAGTAGCACATACACACCCGGTGAGTATCTCATAGATGGTCGACACTCTCTATCGCTCCTCCTCAATGGAACCACTGGTGCTAGCTGTATACCAACAACCTCCTCCTCAGCAGCTTCCTCCTCGACATGTTCATCCTCCTGAAGATCACCCTGACAACCATCAGCAGGTTGATGATCAAGGTTAAGAGCAACTTTATGTACTGCTCTCCCATAACTGGATCCTCTGCGATATCTTATGGAAACTGATCGAAGCAAAATGACTCTAACTTAGGCAATTCCTCAGCCTCAGAAGGCATCTTAGAATCCTGAGTGTTGGTCATGGTCTGATCCTCGACGAATACCACGTCCCTGCTTCTGTAGAGCTTTTTTCTACTAGGTCGTAGAGTCTATAGCCAAACTCATCCCGACCATAACCGACAAAGATGCACCGCCTCGTCTTCGGCTCAAGTTTGGATCTCTCATCCTTTGGTACATGCACGAAGGCCTTACAACCAAATACTCGCAAATGATTGTATGACGGCTTTTTGTCGTACCATACTTTGTCAGGCACATCATCCTGCAAAGGAGCACTAGGAGATAAATTAATAATATAAGCAGCTGTATAAAGAGCCTCACCCCAATAGCTGTCTGACAACAAATATTGTACCATTTCCATTAGCGTTTTGTTCATGCACTCTGCCACATCGTTGAGCTGCGGTGTCTTTGGTGGAGTCTTCTGGTGCCGTATCCCTTGCTCTGTGCAATATGCATCAAAGGGACTGATATATTCACCGCCATTATTCGACCAAACATATAGCAGTTTTATGCCCGCCACCCTTTTAACGGAAGCCTAAAACTCCTTGAAAGTGGGAGCACCTGATCCTTGGTCTTTAAGGCATAGGCCCATACCTTCCAGGAATAATTATTAATAAACGTTACAAAATAAGAAGTACCACCAATAAATTTTATCTTCATAGGACCACAAACATCCGAGTGAATCCACTCGAGCAATGCCGGCTTCCTTGAACTTCGGTGACTTTAAAAAGATACCCTATTTTGCTTTCCCGCCAAATAGTGCGTGCACCTCTCCAATTTTATAGACTTTACCCTAGAATCACCTTCCTGTTCACCAAGTAGCTCACCCCCTTCTCGCTGATATAATTGAGCCGCCTGTGCCACAACTCGGTAGACGCATCAGTAGTTGTATTTACCTTCTGTGTCCCCTGTGCGTTTCCTTATATATAGTAGAGTCCGGATCTCTTTCTTCCTCTGGAAATTACCATCGAACCTCTGAAAATCTTCTATTGACTGTTCCTGAAGAGATTGAAGAAACTCTCATCATCCAACCTTCCAACCGATACCAGGTTAAAACGGATATCAGGGACATGACGAACATCTTTCATAACAAGAACTGCACTCGTCTTTGTCCTCAAATGCATATCTCCAATGGCAACTGCCTTTGATACATCTCTATTTTCTATCTTTAATACTCCATAGTCGCCTGTTGTGTAAGTAGAAAATAGTGCCATATTGTGAGATACGTGCGCTGAAGCACCTGAGTCTACCAGCCAAGAGTTGTCATCGCAGGCGAGGTTTATAACTACCGCATATCCTACAATGATCTGATCGCCTCCATGTGCCGAGGCCGCCGCCGTAGTGTTCTCGCCCTATTTTTCCTTGTCCTTCTTCTTCTCTCTCTTCCAAGCAAAATAGTTTCGCTTGATGTGGCCCTTCTTTCCATAATGGTACCACTCCGAGTATTCGTACCGACCCTTGGACCTTCTCCTGCTTTTGTCTCTGCCACCGCCTAGACCCCTGCTTTAACCCCTTCCGTGGTTCTCTGAAACAAGTATCTCTGAGTGGGATGTGGATGAAGTGCCCTGAGAACGTCTCTGCATCTCTTCATTCAATACGCAGCTCTTGGCAAACTCCAGACTGACCATGTCTTCCGTAGCAGAAGCGATCATATACACTCGTACGGTCTCCCACGAGTCTGACAATGTACACAACAACCATAGTTTCTGAACCTTATCGTCGAACTTGACTCCCATTAGGATAGCTAGTCAACCACGCCCTGTAACTCACTCAAATGATCCGTAATGGATGTCCCATCTTTGTACTGCAGACCCGTCATCATCCGGATCATGAATAATTTATTTACCCTGGTCTTCTTTGCATACAAAGATTTTAGCTTATCCTACAGTGTCCTCGCATACTCAATAATAGAAATATGGTTATATACGTTCTCGTCAATAAACTGCCTTATGTAACCACACACTTGTATATGCTCGAACATCCAGTCCTTTTCGACTTTGTCACTGGGCCTCTCAGAACCATATACCGACAGATACAACTTTTTGACAAATAGTAGATCCTTCATCTTGCTCCTCCAATTGTGATAGTTGGTACCGTTCAGGTTTACCATGTGCACCGACCTCTCTTTTATCTCTCCTCCCTAGTTTTCTTGTCAACTTCTGACACCCTTCTAAAATTCTAGAACCTGGCTCTGATACCACACTGTTGGGAATGAAACACAAAAACCGTTCCCCAAATCAGAGAGTACCTGCGAGAGAACCGAGAAAAATGCATAAACCAAAAAATACCAAACATAAATCGCAGACATAGAGATTTTTACGTAGAAAATCCAGATAAAAAAAACAACGGGACGATCAGAGTCCAACCCTGAAGAACCTCCACTAATGTAATAAAAAAATTACACCCTCTACAAGCTCCTCACTGATCCAATACGGATCAACACAACTCTTTGGAATAGAAAATAGATTTCAATCTCGAAGAAAAAAGATAATGAGAAATACCCCAAATTGATCCCCTTCTTCGAAACAGCCTCTAATCCTTCTTTTCCCTCTCTAAAGTTGTAATGACACTCTTGCCACCTTTTGTCTCTCTCTTATTTTTTTATGTTGTTATATATTGCATGAGCCTTTATATAAACCCTTGCATGGATTAGGGTTTTATATAAAAATCTTTATATGGAGGCAAAAAATATTTATGGAAATCCAATTACATTCAATCATATATTTAATAGAAATCAAATCATAAATTAGCTTACCATAAACTGAAAATCCAATTATATGAAAAGTTAATATATGCAAGATCCAATCATAAATATAGAATTAAAGTCAAAGATAAAAATCCAATATAATATTTGCTTACCATAAATGTTTCAATAGACAGCGCTTGATGCACTTTCCAAGCTTTTTCGACACACGGATGACGCTCGTCACACTCCGTTGTATTCTCCACATAGGTTGGGAAGCCCACCTACTCCAACACCTTGCGCTAAAAGTATGCAAAATCAATAGCTCTATATTTTAGTTTGTTAGTTTAAATTTGATGTTTTTTACCAACCATATAACCAATTGATATTACTAAATGATAAAGTTTCAATATTCATGTAATATGTCAATGTTTGTGGGTCTTATGAAGGACAGACCGATACTGGTGGGGAAAATCAGCGTACTTAGGCCTCATTTGGTTCGCGAAATCATGGATTTGGAAAAAGAAATGTCATTATTTTTCTATGTTGGGTGCTAAAAGAATTGAGGAGAAAAGAAAATTGATTCCCAATAAAAGAAAATTATGGGAGAAAATGGTTTCCTCCATCCAAGTCTCACAATTTTCTTAATATTTCCAAACATCGGAAAGAAAAATCGATAAAAATTGTAATTTCTCAAATAAAAGAGCAAGGAATTGATTCACATTTCTTTCCTTTCAGCGAACCAAACAAGGTCATAGGAGACCAAGAAAGGATAATACACGACAGTTTAATCACACAAATATGGACTCACGCACTCTTGTTGCCAAAGCATACCACACCAACTCGGGATGGAAGGTTATATATAATTGGTGTCAAGGAAGTTGATAGGAAGATAATGTTTGGTCCGCGGTCTGTGACCGCAGGCCATGTGTCAGTATCCAATTGGCCCCTCCTATTTGCTTAGGCCCGCCATCAAAAATTCTGCGGTCACGGAAGCTGACACGTGACATGCAGTCACGGACCGTGGGCCATGTAGCATCGTTGAAGTTGATATATATATATATATGTGTGCATTTATCTTTATATTAGTGTGTACATGAATAAGTATACTACTGATTGTATCCTACTGATTTGTTAACAACAACAAGAGCATGGGAATGTGTACTGATTTGTTAACAACTTGTTCTCATGTCTGTGTCTGTGTCCGTGTCCACTATAAATAGAACTATTATTATTTTATACTATTATTATTTTATAATATCTACTTGATGTGTACATGAAACATGAACTTAATCTAGTTGCTTACCATCTAAAATTATAGATCCCCTCTCCAATGGATTAGGGATTGGAGGAGATCTAGGAAAACTAGCCATGAATTGATTCAAAAACTCGAGAACACTCACATGAATTGAAAACAACTAGGGTAATTTATTTTATTGATTGGGAAGAAAGAATACAATCCATAGACTAAAAGTAAAGATGCTAATACAAGAATTCACACACCTCAATAGTTCTTCCTTTCTCTATTATAGCATGGGAGTTTTATAATAACTACTTCTAACTAGTTTCTCTAATAACTCACTAACTGTCCTAACTGGCAGTACACTATAGTACATTATGTTCTTTGGCATTACTTGTTGAGCTGGACTACTTTCTACTGAAGGGAACTAGATTCAGATTCAGAATGATCTCTGATACAATAATCTATAATATTCTTTGTTGAGTGAAACGATAAGCGAATGGACACTGAGCTCTAATAGTCTTTGCTGAGGGGATATGTAGCGCCCCGTTCTCCCGGTACGGAGAGCGCGGCTAAGAAACACAAGTCGGTATCGTTCGATCGGGATATGCTGCTTACTTGTAAATGAACTAAGGCAAGATAGAAACCCACAAATATGCATGCTTCATTAAAACAACGTGTTGATTGGTATAGTCAGGCTAGCTCACCTTCACCAGCATATTTCGATATGCTGACACTCGTTGAAACAGGTTCTCCGCACCAAGGCGAACCGAGCGAGGAGCCAAAGTCGTCTTCCCGATCCAGTCCAGTTGTTGGCGCATCTTCACCGCGCCCCTTGAAGCCTTTTGAAGCCAGAAGCTGTAACTCTTCATACACAAATGCAGCTCCGTGGCAAAACCGTCCTCCAGCCTGGAGGTCTATATCTTTTAAAGTTTAGTAAAGGGATATAATGTACATGACTGATATCTTATTTTGAGTCATCTCTTTTGTAAGCCGTTTGGCATATTAGCTGACTCGTTCAAGAGTTTGTAATAGATATTCATTATCAATAAAGAGAACTTTTCCATGTTTCAAATCTGTGTTTCAATTTATCTGCGTACTCTGAATATGTGCTTGCTATGCAAATCATTAAAGCCTTGTGCGGGCGCAACCCCAGGCCCGCACGGCGGTCACGATTCAGGGGACGCCTCAATTGATTCTACGGAATTGGGTCATGACATAGTGGTATCAGAGCACAGATTCAAAGTTCCTTAGACTTTGTGCTGGAAAAGTTTCTTTAACGATCAAATTCCTATGCGAACTCTTGAACTCGCTAGGCCAAAATGAGATACGTTCATGCAATAAGTCCATAATACATTATGATTCTAATATAATTTACCTTTTTTTGAAGGAATGGTACCAGCGCAATCTGCAGCACAAGCACCGAACGAAACATAAGAAAGTAGTTCGGGCACTTCGGGAAGCTCGCAGAGCCAGCGTGGCATATCTCAAGTCGACCCGCTAGAGCGGGTGATGCAAATGTTAGAATCGCAACGACAAAGAGATGATGCTCGCCAAGCCAAGTTCGAAAGCAATTTAGAGACCCGATTCTCAGTCCAACAGAAGCAGGTAGATGTCCTGCAACAGATCGTTCAGACTTTGGCTGCCAACCATTCTGCCGCAACAGCAACGACTCTGGTGGAACAGCCCGTGCTTGAAGTGGAGACGCCTCAAATCCCAAAGCCGAGGGACGTGACTGCCTTCAACTTGGGCTATTTTAAGAAAGTCTGCAATACCCCATTCAACAGGACTGAGGACCCAGTGGTAGCTCTAGATTGGCTAGCCGATCTTGAAGATCACTTCGTTCTGCTAGAAGTTCCCGAAGAGAAGCGCGTCGCCAGCGCGCAACTTCAGCTCCGCCTCAACGCGCACGATTGGTGGAACGTGCATCGACGATCTCTCCAATTTAATCACGGAGAGGAGGCGATCTCGTGGATGAATTTTCGTGCCGCGTTTGAAGAGGAGTTTATACCCCCTCCAGTACAACGTCAAATGGAAAATAATTTCGTGCAACTGAGGCAGGGCAGTATGACTGTGAAGCAGTACTCCGCCGAATTCAACCGACTCTCCAAATTCGCTAGGGCCTATTTACTTGATGCAGCGAGTCGAGCCAGAAGGTTTGAAGGTGGACTACGCCCTGCCATCCATTCGCACGTGGTCAATAATCAGTACGGGACAATGCGTGAAGTCATGAATCACGCCCTATCTCTCGAACCGCAGTATCTTCACGTTTCCACTGGCGCTGTGCATACCTACAATCACAAATGCCAAGGCAACGATAGAGGAAATACCGCTGCAAAGCACCCTAACCATGGCGGTCCCCGGAGAGGAAATCAAGAATGGTGTAACTTCTGTAAGAAATCTGGGCACAACATTAATCAATGTCGTAAGAGACTTGGGTTATGTCTTGCTTGTGGCAATCTAGGCCATGCCATAAATTTCTGCCCGAACCTTCCTGATCGTCGTCCTCGATAAGATAATCCCTAACGGTAAGCATTGTTCTTAAGTTTCGGGACAAAACTTCCAATTGGTTGGGTAGGATGTAGCGCCCCGTTCTCCCGGTGCGGAGAGCGCGGCTAAGAAACACAAGTCGGTATCGTTTGATCGGGATAGATTGAATTAAGAACTCATCCTCGTTATGGATTTGTTTATTTGGAATCGATTCCCATATTCAGTGGACTGCGCCCCAAGGATCGGCTTAGCGGCAGAGTCAGGAGGGACCTCTCCGCTGCTATCTTTTATTGCCTCGATTTTCGATGTCGCTTGTTGCTTTCGTGCTTTGAGTTAGTTTTGGGATTTGCTTGTTTTTCTTGAACGGTTTCGATAGTTTTTATTATTTTTGTTCATTGACTTGCACTTCTATTCCGAGATTGGAAATAGAGGAAGAAGTATTAATCGAGCTGTTCGTGTGCAGGTAAACGAGCAGTAGGCGGCTTGCGAGCGGAGTCGTGAAGCACCTCTTTCCTTCTCCTTCCAACTATCTAAGTGAGTGGCTACCAACCCGATTAGCTAGCCCTGCTTCCAAGCTTCACTCCTTTTGCCCCGATCAAACGATACCAAGTAATAATAAAAGAAACCAAGATAAAAGAGAATAGACTTGGTTAATACTGCTTGTCAATCAAACTCGTGAACGGTTACTTACTTGCATGCTTGTTCGTTCAGAATATTCATCATATGCATCAATTTTAGTTAGAATATATCTTTTTCTATAATTGTGCTATCAATGCATCATATCTATGCATTCCTCGTGTTGCCTCTACTGCGTAAATGGATAACTTAACTAAACATCGTGTGTTCGATCATGGACAACTTGTGCACAAGGGTATAAGTTCTGCGGACGGTCGCTGCGGCACTGGCACCGATCCGATCCAGGCGGAACTTCGTGTGTAGTCATCGTGTGTGGACTGGATGGCTTACAATGCATCGTGTGTTTATCGTGTATCCATTATGAGCTCTCGTTGCATGCTATCCTAGTCCATGACTAGTCCATTATGGCTACCAAGCCAGTGATCACCTGTGGCATAGTCATCGTGTGCGGACTGGACGGCTTGCAACGCATCGTGTGTTTATCGTTGCATCCTATCCTTGTCCATGACTATTTCCACCTTGTATATTTAAACCTGTTGCAAACTAACTTGTGTCTTCGTGGCAGGGAAGGCATGGTAAGTATTGTGCAGGTAATTCAGACGGGCAGGTAAAATCCACCGAACGGTGGCACATTCATTTCAGTAAATTCTATATGCTGCTTACTTGTAAATGAACTAAGGCAAAATAGAAACCCACAAATATGCATGCTTCATTAAAACAACGTATTGATTGGTATAGTCAGGCTAGCTCGCCTTCACCAACATGTTTCGATATGCTGACTCTCGTTGAAACAGGTTCTCCGCACCTAGGCGAACCAAGCGAGGAGCCGAAGTCGTCTTCCCGATCCAGTCCAGCTGTTGGCGCATCTTCACCGCGCCCCTTGAAGCCTTTTGAAGCCAGAAGCTGCAACTCTTCATACACAAATGCAGCTCCGTGGCAAAGCCGTCCTCCAGCCTGGAGGTCTATATCTTTTGAAGTTTAGTAAAGGGATATAATGTACAGGACTGATATCTCATTTTGAGTCATCTCTTTTGTAAGCCGTTTGGCATATTAGCTGACTCGTTCAAGAGTTTGTAATAGATGTTCATTATCAATAAAGAGAACTTTTCCATATTTCAAATCTGTGTTTTAATTTATCTGCGTACTCTGAATATGTGCTTGCTATGCAAATCATTAAAGCCTTGTGCGGGCGCAACCCCAGGCCCGCACGGCGGTTACGATTCGGGGGACGCCTCAATTGATTCTACGAAATTGGGTCGTGACAGGATAGGGCGGATCGAAGCATAAGTTGGGGTGGGCTGGAGTCCACTCCATTTTTTATATACTTTTTTAATATATTTTTCTTTATTTTTTTATATGGGTTAGCCCACTTCTAGTCCACCAAAATTTATAGTAGGCCATCCCAACTATAATTTTTGGATCCGTCCATGTGAGGGGAGATTCACAGAGAGAGAAGATTGGACTTGAGCAGCTCTGGAATGAAGGACAAGAACTTGGACTTCTGCCTGGACTGTATACTGAGAAGAGTACTGGTGAGCATACTGGATTGGCCAGTACTGAATAGCTAGTACTGTACTGAGCTACTATCCAGTTTCTATCATAAAAAAATATATTTCATCATACTGAAACTTAAGCAATTGCCATTTGGATGATGGTTGATTATTTTATTATTTATCTAATAGAAGCTAGTTGTTCCTCCTTGTAGGATACAAATATTATGATAACATAACAAATGATATTTAATTGTAGGGGTTGAATAAACAACTTTGTTTCTTGCTTGTTTGACTTATTCCACGCTACACCCATTTGTTTACATAGCTATTAATATGACTCAAGATACATCTAGAGGAATGGACATGACCTTTAGTTTTTCTAATTACATTCAAGCATGCAACAATGAACTTGACTCTTCCTAGATACATCCATGCATGCAACAATGAATTTGACAAAATTTAGTTTACATCTCCAATAATGCCTCCTATAAACCAAATTTGCTGTTGATTCCTAAAGCTTCGACATTTTTTCTTGAAGGCTTGTCCTCCTAGAGCTTTTGTAAACACATATGAAAGTTGGTCTTCAGTTATGAAATATTTAATATTAATTTCTCCTTCCTTCTGCTTGTATCATTTAGCCACGAGCCTTGCTTTATTCTTGTTGGTTGAGCCATCAGGATTTTTCTTGAGTTTGTACACCCATTTTACACCAATGAGAATCTTGTTTAGAGGTAGATCTATGAGCTCCCATGCATCACTCTTCTTAATAGACCTCATCTCCTATTTTGTTGCTTTTCTCCAAATTTCTTCCTTTATTTTTATCTTCAAATAAAATTGGATCGTCTTCTGCAAAGAAAGCAAAATAGACAGTATCATTTGATTCAACTTGTTTAGTTGAGTCATAAAGTTCTTGTATACTTCTTATTTTTCAATGAGGTCTTTGATTCACATCTTCTCTTAGTGAAGTTGGGGATGCACTTTCGGTTTGAGAGTAAACTTCTTCACCTTCTTGTATAAGAGTATGGGTTGTACTTGTATCACCTTCATAGGTTGAAGCTTCGTCAAATCGAACATCTTGACTGATCACTATCTTCTTTATTGCTGTATTATATAACTTGTAGGTTTTGCTTATTTTACTATAGCCAACAAATATACACCTTTCTGCCTTATCATCGAGCTTGGACCTTATAGCATCATGAATGTGTGTATATAAAATACTCCCAAATATTCTTTAGTATTGAACAATTAGCTTCAATCTGTACCATGCTTCCTGAGGTATGATGTTCAGTAAACTCTTCATTGGTAATCTATTTATCATGTAAACAGTACAAGAAATAACTTCTGCCTATAGAGTTTTGTCCAGCTTCTTTCTCCTGAGAACACCTCACCATGTCCATAATGGTGCGGTTCTTTCTTTCACAAACACCATTTTGTTGTGGTGTATATCTGGCAGTTAGTTGATGCTTTATTCCATGATCTCTAAAAAATCTTTCAATTCATTTGGAACATATTCACCACCACGATCAGTTTCGTAATGTTTGAATATGAAAGCCAGAGAAATTTTCAACTTCAGCTTTAAAATCTTTAAAGGCTTGGAAGCATCATATTTTTTGTTAAGCAAATAAATCCATAATTTTCTTGAGTAATCATTAATGAAGGAGATGAAATATCAATTACCTCCATGAGATGTAACTTACATTGGTCCACATAAGTCTGAATGAACAAGTTGAAGTGGCTTCTTGGCTCGACAAGTGGATTGCAACGGGAACGAAGATTTATGAAGCTTCCCGATTTGACAATCTTCACAAACATCATCAGAGGAATAGATTTGAGGCAGCCCTTTGACTATCTTCTTTGTCACTAATTTCTTCAAGATTCCATAATTCAAATGACCAAATATGTCATGCCATAATTTGGAACTTTTACTGTCAACACTACTGAAATATGACAAGTTAGTGGTCTTTAGTGTTAGGAGAAACATATTATTTTCTGCAATAGCAATCTTTGCAACAAGTTGACTGTTCTTCGACAAGAAACAAGCATTGTTTCTGAAATGAATATCAAACCCTTTTCTTAAGAGATGACTATTACTTAGAAGATTATTTTTTAGTCCTGGGATGTAGTATACATCTCCCATCTTATCGATATTTTCTGATCTTGTTTTGAAAGTTATTTCACCAACGCCTTCTATTTGTATGCTTTTTCATCACCAATCTTTACTTGGCCAAGGCCAGATTTTATTAAGCTTGTAAATAAATTCTTATTTCATGTCATATGCTTGCTAGCACCACTATCAAGATACCACAAATTATCCAAGTTTTTACCATGACAAGCAAGCAACCAAGTATCTTAATGGTTACCTTGTGCTTCATGTACATAGCTTGCTTCTTTTTTTTGTCATCCTCTTGGTTATACCAGCATTTATTGATTGTGTGACCTGGTTTGTGGCAATGGTAGCATTCAATGTAGCCATGACCTCTTCCTCTTTAATGAACATGACCTAGCCCTCTTTGTGGGTATATGGAGTTCGAAATTTCTTCTTTTTCATTTTGGTTATTGCTAGAATAACCCTTTCCTTTGCCATAAAAATTTGAACTTCGCCCTAAAAAAATCTTGCCTTTTTTGTAAAACCCTATTTTTAATATTATTTATAGCTAATATTGAATTATTACTAGAATTAAATTTAGAATTTTCTTTATATATGGTAGTCTTGTAACAATATTACTTGTGTTAATATTATCATTATTAAAAAGGTATCCAAGCTTTATCATATGACTTATTTATAATTAAAAATCTATATGATTAGAATCGTTATTATTGTGAATTTATATTGTATTTGGTATTAAGATAGTAGTTATATAATTTTATATAAATATCGTATTACACTTGCCCCTAAGTAAATACTTATGCTTTCAAAAAAGAAGAAGTAAATACTTATACAACAAGGCCTTTACCTACTCGAACACTCTCTCCATTCCTTTCTTTTACAACAGCTATATCACCAATACAAAGAAACCCTTCGAACACCCACCATACAACCTGTCATACGTCATCGCCTCCTTAACAGCAGCTCTTCCCTATATTGTTCATTCCATACGTACACCAAACATCATTCCTCCCTTCAATCACTACAGCAACGCCTAGTCTTTCCATGTTAAATACTTACATGCCTTTCCCCTTTTGTTTTAAGCTATACTATTTTCAAGTAAGACAACACCTACTCCTACAAAATCAAAGCAAGGACTCTACACACCCACCCCATGCCAACTGTACTGAGCACATGACACCCCTCCTCTTTCTTATTCATCAAACTAACCCACTCCTTTGGACCCGAAACCCTAGTCCAAAATACGAACATTTAGTTGCCATCTCCCTTTAAATAGCTTTGTAGTAGCAACATTGTTGGGAAAACCCTAGTTGAGGCCGTAACTAATGCGCCGCCTCTCATCATCATAAAACTCTTCCCATACTTATTTTTTTCCTGCTCACATTCTTCTCTTCAACACCACCTATCACAACCAAGTCCTCCATCCGAGCCACCACCATCATCACCACTGTGGATGGTCACCATGCTCGTGCCAATTATAATATCCTACTTTGTTCAGTTCTACAAGATGACTCAAACGACATATCAACACTTGGACTTGGAGTTTCAGCGGTTCACTCGGAGTCTCGTTTGGCTGAGACAAGCCCTCATTCAGATGGGTGGCTACGATGAACCTGTCTTTACTTGGCCAGCACACCTAAAAAATTGGATATACATACTAGATCACTAGGCGATAACCCCTTACATGCTAATAAGAATACAACACACCTAGCTAAGGAAATAATCCCTTGTATTTCTTGTGTTAGAACATAAAAATAAAACTTGTATAAATGTTAGTTCCTTGTACTATCCCTTAGATCCGTGCTAGCGTAATCGTTTATGTTTTGCATGTATGGCTATGTCTCATATTTCTTTAAAAAGTTATATTGGTATTGTTCAGTGCTTGTCTGCTTTATATATTCGCTATGCTTATCTCATAAGATTTATGCCACGGCCCTGTAATACTATCCCTATCTTGCATTCATCTAGTTTAGCCAGAAGATAATTAAATAGTCATTCTGTGCAAGTATGAACATGAAAGTATTCAGGACCGTTAGGTTGCCAAGGCAGTTCCCGATCTAGGGGATTACATCATGTCAAGTAAAGAAAGAATCACAGCTCGTGGAGCAATGCTCGTTCAGAACAAGAATCAAGAATTATCATGTCATATCGTGAATCTGGAAGACCCAAGACTTGCATGTCGCGAATAACTTGGTGCACAAGGAAGATTTTTAAATTCCGTTCTGCGAATGCTTTCTGGGGCATTGGGATCGTTCCGATCCAGACGGAACCTCTCACAGGCTTAATCATGTGCGAGCAGGATGGCATATAGTATTTTATGTTCCTCACGCCATTCTCGCTCTAAGACTGGTAGTCGCATGTTAGTGGATGGATAGAGTGTAACACCCTATGTTTCTTGCGTTAAGTGAATGCCCTTGACCTTGACGTTGTACCCCATTCTCGTCCCAGGCAAAGGTAGCATGTAGCGACTCTTACCTCACGCATCTAATATCACCTCGATACTATAACTCATCCTTTATGACTATGCCAACGACTCCTGTTTATATATATTTAGTCATATCGCTTAGCGGCAACCCGCGTGCGAGTCATTGCATCATATCTAAAAATTTGGGACCCTAATCGTATATGAGTATTAGATATCTCTGCACACGTGTACATACTTGAGCAATCTTCTGCAACACGTCTAGTTATCCTTGTAACTTTTGTACCTGAATCAGAACTCGCTCGTGATACTGTATTTGCTTATGCGATTTTCGTAAATTTTATTATATATATATTCGTGCTTGGTTTAACTTGGTTTTATCTTTAGACAGGGAAGGACGAATGGTTAGTTGGTAAGTCTTACCGTGTTACTCTATATCGCATGTCGCAATGCCACACGAGTTATTCTTTATATCTTTGCCATAAAACTTATGCTAAGAAAAGACTAGAAAGACAATAATGATAGAGTGCACATAACTAATTGAATATGCTGGATTTGTTGAGCAGGCGAGAAGCCTGCCCCCTAGTGCATTCAATGTACTGATAATCCACCAGATTGTGTACAGGGTGCTAAAGAACCTCGTTCGGTATAGAGTGTCCCCTTGTGCGCGCTAAGGCATGGAGTTTGCTCTGGAGCCTTGGAGTGTTATGCTCAGAGCTGAAGAACATATACATGACATAATATTGGAATGTCGCCTATGTATCATTTTATGTTATAAGTCACTTGGCACACCTTTATTGTTTTGAGAGAGAGAGAGAGAGAGAGAGAGAGAGAGAGAGCTTGAGCGACTTGTAATCTCGGCCTAGCGTTGATTGTAATACTTATTATAAATAAATAAAGAGATAATTTTTGTATCATACTTGTGTTTGTTCTATGCTTTTGCTATATCGAACTTGAGAACTTGTATCTCACCGCCCGTTCTATGCCCGGCCTTGCGCGGGGCAACTTAGGCTCACGCGGTATCACGTCCATGCAAGGACGAACGATCTTGCGGGGCCGGGGTATAAAATATTGGTATCAGAGTCAGCTTTATGTCCTTAGTCTTGTATCAATTTTCTCTACTTTAAACTTTATTCGTGGGTAATACGTTAGAAGCTCTCTCTTAATATTTCTCGGGATGTTCCATATAATAAGTCTAGCTAGTTCAATGGATCTCATGTAGGTATTTTGCTTGATCAAGACAACTATACGAAAGATCTTGTGGGCTGAGCAATGGGTGTTATATATCTGACTTGTTTGGTGCTAGCATGCTTGTGTGTGAGATTAGAATATCGTTCGAATGAGATAAGTTGGATTCAAATCTTGAGATTGAGAGATGTCTATCAATGAAGATAATTTTGGGAAAGATAATACCGTTGATACGTAATTGAGGATCGTACTTAGATTTTAAGGAACACATCGGTTGGATATTTAGCGATGCGAACATGGTTACAAGGATTTTTATATAGCTTGAACTTGAGTGGTGTATGGGAAAACTTTGAGGAACGTTCTTTGGATCTAGATTTTGGGATAACAATGTGCCAGTCAAAAAAGCAAAGTTGTGCAAGAGATCAGTGCAAAGCCTTAGAACCTGTGTAGTCTAGTAAGATTTAATATCATGTATCTCGTGCAAGAATTACTCGAACGACTATGTAAAAATTGTGCAGAAGTTGGGATGATGTTGGAAAAAGATTTGAAACAAATGACTTGGTCGAGGAAGAAAAAGAAACCAGAAAATAGAATTGAATCAAGCAGATAGACATCGTGTCAGGGATTGAAAGTTTAATAAAATTTGTGGTACCTTCACCATAGCTTAACAAACTTCACTATCGCTAAGCTGGTTGAAATACATGTTTTTCGGGGGCGCCTTAAATATGTTTATAATCCAGACTCAACGATATGCTAAACTCGAACCAACATCGCTATTGCTAGGCTTGGTTGAAATGCATATACTTGGGGGACGTCTCGAATGTGTGCACGATCCCGACTCAGTGGTATACAAAACTCGAATACAGCTATATGTGAATATGATTGGATGTGAATGGAACTAGTGTGATTGGAAAATAGCGTAATCAAGTGATAGTGCGAGAAAGATTTACCGTGCGAGAGAATTCAGATTGGATGATATACAATAATTCGGAAGGATTGATGAATCAAATTTAATATTAGAGATGAGAATCAAGTTGGTTTGATGATACACAAATGACGATAATAATTGATCTTGTGTATAGCTTAGACGTTAATAATCGGTTGAACGATGTGATATAGTGCGAAGGAGTTCTCGATGGTTATATGGATGTACTCGATGAAATAGAACGCAATAAAGATTGGTAGACATGAGCTCGAGGATTCTCTAGTTGAGGAATGATAGATTTGTGATCAACGTAGACTTGAGAAAATGAATGCTTGAGACGAATCTTGGATTAATACAACGAGATTGATGTTTAGGAAGAGATTTGATATAAATTGTGACTCGAATAAAATAAACTTATAACAAGGGATAGCTCGGTGAGTTTTGAGGAATGCTCTAGTATATGGTTGTAGAATGTCACACCCGATCCCAGATTTGGTATTTCTCGAATTTCTATAATTTGATTTTTTCCTGATAATGCATTCCTGCTGTATTTTATATGTTGATTCCTGTCATTTTATTATTATTTTATTGTTCTTGTTGTTGAGAGAGACTAACCGAGACCAGTAGAATATCTATTGACATTTCCATATACTCGGTTTAGGACCCGTATGTAGAATGGACACTTAGTTTGGTTTATTTTTGGTGAATCCATGACTAAACCCTCTTTTCTCCTCTCTTAGTATATATATGGCTTTTCTCTCTCATCTATTTCTTCTTCTTCATTCTATTTCCCTCCTTCCTCCTTTTTCTCAAGCTCCCCAAACCCTAACCTTAAGGGAAGTTGCTGCGACTTGGACCGTGAGAGGTAGAGGCTAGGAGCAACCCAAGGCAAGTACATCTTGCTCAAAGGTGAAGCCTTGATTCTTGGATTTTTATATATGTTGTTATTTTAAAAAATATATTTGATGAAAAATATTCTCCTTGAGATGCTGATCATATTTTTTTTTGGACTTTTGGTTTTTGATGTATAAATTTTTATAGATCTGAGTTTCAAGTTTAGAATTTTTATGTATTCTATGAGTTTTTCTTGGTTTTGATCTATTAAAACTTATTTTTTTTTAAAAATAGTTGTTCCTTATGTCGGAGTATTTTATTTCATGCAATTTAGCTTTTGTTTCACTTGATTTGGAGTAAAAATAAAGTTTTTATGGAGAAAACAATTTTTTTTGAAGTTTTGGCCATGGCTAAACTTATTGTTGGAGAAGACGAAGTGTTCATACGGCAAGTGAGCCATGCGGCCGAGAGTGCCATGTGGCCCGAGAGGATTATGTGGCCTAAAATCTTGTCGCATATTGATAACATGTGTCCATCTTGTTAGACGCATGACTGCACATTTGTACAAGTATCCTTGAACATCTTGTGCTTTCACTCGCTGAACGAATAAAAAATTTGCTAAGTCCAAAAGAGTATCCATGCAGTCAGTGGGTGCATGCGGCTAGTGTATTCATGCAGCCAGTGGGTGCATGCGGCTAGTGTGTCCATACGACTAGTGGGTGCATACGACCAGAGGTCTATGCGGCCAGTAGGTGAATGCGACTAGTAAGTCCATGCGGCTAGGAATTCTTGTGTGCATTTTGTGTTCCCTGTTGTTATATTCTTGTAGTATTTCTTTTTAGTAATTATTGTTGTATGATTCCTTATGTCGATACAAGTTTATGATACCCAACAAGTTTTGCATATGAGATCACAAGACCAATTTATGTACAAATTCACAATCCTCTCGACACCGTGGAAATAATTGTGTATAAAAATCTATTGCATTTGGCATCGGACAATCAACTGTGAGTATTATCCAATGTATTACCTATCACAAATACGATAACTCATGAAAAGCTCGTACTCGCGATTCGTCATCTTAGGGAGTTCTCAAGTGTCCATGACTCGTAAACTTGAAATAATTTAGTAATGATTAAACAAAGATAAGATTTACCTAGAATATTGGGAGAGAAGAATATTGCTCTACTGGTTACCCCGATCCCTAAGGGCCCCATATGTAGCGCCCCGTTCTCCCGATGCGGAGAGCGCGGCTAAGAAACACAAGACGGTATCGTTCGATCGGGATAGATTGAATTAAGAACTCGTCCTCGTTATGGATTTATTTCTTCGGAATTGATTCCCATATTCAGTGGACTGCGCCCCAAGGATCGGCTTAGCGGCAGAGTCAGGAGGGACCTCTCCGCTGCTATCTTTTATTGCCTCGATTTTCGATGTCGCTTGTTGCTTTCGTGCTTTGAGTTGGTTTTGGGATTCGCTTGTTTTCCTTGAACGGTTTCGATAGTTTTTATTATTTTCGTTCATTGACTTGCACTTCCATTCCGTGATTGGAAAGAGAGGAAGAAGTATTAATCGAGCTGTTCGTGTGCAGGTGAACGAGCAGTAGGCGGCTTACGAGCGGAGTCGTGAAGCACCTCTTTCCTTCTTCTTTCCAAAACCTAAGTGAGTGGCTACCAACCCGATTAGCTAGCCCTGCTTCCAAGCTTCACTCCTTTGCCCCGATCAAACGATACCAAGTAATAATAAAAGAAACCAAGATAAAAGAGAATAGACTTGGTTATATGCTTGTCAATAAACTTCACGAACGGATACTTAAATGCATGCTTGTTCGCTAGGGATAAATTATTGCTTGTCTTGTACATTGCTTGTCTTGTATTCTTGTTGCCTTAAAAGCATGAACTGTTAACTAAGTAAACATATTGTTCGATCACGGACAACTTGTGCACAAGGTCATTGGTTCCTGCGGACGGTCGCTAGGGCACTGGCACCGATCCGGTCCGGACGGAATCCCTATTGTATAGTCCATTGTGCTGAACGGAGTGGCATGTAGCGCTCATTGTTCATTCGCTACATACCATTCCCGCCAGTAACTATTGTCCATTGTGGCATCCCGCCAGTGATCTCTTGTATATTTAAACCTGTTGCATACTAACTTGTGTCTCCGTGGCAGGGAAGGCATGGTAAGTATTGTGCAGGTAATTCAGACGGCCAGGTAAAATCTACCTAACGGTGGCACGTTCATTTCAGTAAATTCAATATGCTGCTTACTTGTAAATAAACTAAGGCAAGATAGAAACCCACAAAAATATGCATGCTTCACTAAACAACGTGTTGATTGGTATAGTCAGGCTAGCTCGCCTTCACCAGCATGTTTCGATATGCTGACCCTCGTTGAAACAGGTTCTCCGCACCAAGGCAAACCGAGCGAGGAGCCGAAGTCGTCTTCCCGATCCAGTCCAGCTGTTAGCGCATCTTCACCGCGCCTCAAAGCCTTTTGAAGTCCGAAGCTGCAACTCTTCATACACAAATGCAGCTCCGTGGCAAAGCGATCCTCCAGCCTGGAGGTCTTTATCGTTTTGAGTTTATAAAAAGGATGTAATGTACAGGACTGCTATCTCATTTTGAGTCAACCCTTTTGTAAGCCGTTCGGCATATTAGCTGACTCGTTCAGGAGTTTGTAATAGATGCTCATTATCAATAAAGAGAACTTTTCTATGTTTCAAATCTTTGTTTCAATTTATCTGCGTACTCTGAATATGTGCCTGCTATGCAAATCATTAAAGCCTTGTGCGGGCGCAACTCCAGGCCCGCACGGCGGTCACGACTCGGGGGACGCCTCGGGGCGTGACATAGTGGTATCAGAGCACAGATTCAAAGTTCCTTAGACTTCGTGCTGGAAAAGTTCCTTTAACGATCAAATTCCTGTGCGAACTCTTGAACTCGCTAGACCAAAATAAGATACATTCATGCAATAAGTCCATAATACATTATGATCCTAATGTAATTTACCTTCTTTTGAAGGAATGGTACCCGCGCAATCTGCAGCGCAAGTCCCGGACGAAACGCAAGGCCAAGGGAGTAGTTCGGGCACTTCGGGAAGTTCAAGAAGCCAGCGAGCCACGCCAAGCATCGATCCCGTTCAGAAAATATTGCAGATGTTGGGGAAAAACCAACAAAGGGATGAGGCTCGCCATGAACGGGCCGAGAAGCGAGCGGAAGAGAGTCAGCTCAAGTTTCAAGACAATATAGAAGCACGATTCTCAGTCCAACAGAAACAGGTAGATACCCTCCATCAGATCGTTCAGACTTTGGCTGCCAACCATTCTGCTGCAACAACAACGACTCCGGTGGAGCAGCCCGTGCTTGAAGTAGAGACACCGCAAATTCCAAGAGCGAGGGACGTGACTGCCTTCGACTTTGGCCACTTCAAGAAAGTCTGCAACACCCTATTCAACGGGACTGAGGACCCAGTCGTAGCTCTAGATTGGTTGGCCGAACTTGAAGATCACTTCGCTCTGCTAGAGGTCCCCGAAGAGAAGCACGTCGCCTGCGCGCAACTACAGCTCCGCCTCAACGCACACGATTGGTGGGACGTGCATCGACGATCTCTCCAATTTGATCACGGAGAGGAGGCGATCTCGTGGACGACTTTTCGTACCGCGTTCGAAGAGGAGTATGTACCCCCTCCAGTCCAACGCCAGATGGAGAACGAGTTCGTGCAGCTGCGGCAAGGCAGCATGACAGTCAAAGAGTACTCCGCCGAGTTCAACCGACTCTCCAAGTTCGCTAGGGCCTATTTACCTGATGTAGCGAGTCGAGCTAGAAGGTTTGAAGGTGGACTACGTCCTGTCATCTATTCGCACGTAGCCGTTCCTCAGTATCGGACAATGCGTGAAGTCATAAATCATGCCTTGTCGCTCGAACCACACTATCCTCACGTTCCTGCCGGCGCTGTGCATACATCCAGTCACAAACGCCAAAGCGACGAGAGAGGAAATACTGCTTCAAAGTGCCCTAACAACGGAGGGCACAAAAGAGGGAAACCAGGGCAGTTATGTTATTTCTGTAATAGGTCGGGGCATACGAAGGATAATTGTCGCCTGAAACTTGGTTTATGCCTAGCCTGTGGCGGATCAGACCATTCTGTTCGTGATTGTTCCTTGAGTCATGATCGCCGTCCCCGTCCGAATAATCCTTAACGGTAGGTCCTATCCTAAGTTTCGGGACGAAACTTCCAATTAGTTGGGTAGGATGTAGCGCCCCGTTCTCCCGATGCGGAGAGCGCGGCTAAGAAACACAAGACGGTATCGTTCGATCGGGATAGATTGAATTAAGAACTCGTCCTCGTTATGGATTTGTTTTTTCGGAATCGATTCCCATATTCAGTGGACTGCGCCCCAAGGATCGGCTTAGCGGCAGAGTCAGGAGGGACCTCTCCGCTGCTATCTTTTATTGCCTCGATTTTCGATGTCGCTTGTTGCTTTCGTGCTTTGAGTTGGTTTTGGGATTCGCTTGTTTTCCTTGAACGGTTTCGATGGTTTTCATTGTTTTCGTTCATTGACTTGCACTTCCATTCCGAGATTGGAAAGAGAGGAAGAAGTATTAATCGAGCTGTTCGTGTGCAGGTGAACGAGCAGTAGGCGGCTTACGAGCGGAGTCGTGAAGCGCCTCTTTCCTTCTTCTTTCCAAAACCTAAGTGAGTGGCTACCAACCCGATTAGCTAGCCCTGCTTCCAAGCTTCACTCCTTTGCCCCGATCAAACGATACCAAGTAATAATAAAAGAAACCAAGATAAAAGAGAATAGACTTGGTTATATGCTTGTCAATAAACTTCACGAACGGATACTTAAATGCATGCTTGTTCGCTAGGGATAAATCATTGCTTGTCTTGTACATTGCTTGTCTTGTCTTGTATATTGCTTGTCTTGTATTCTTGTTGCCTCAAAAGCATGAACTGTTAACTAAGTAAACATATTGTTCGATCACGGACAACTTGTGCACAAGGTCATTGGTTCCTGCGGACGGTCGCTAGGGCACTGGCACCGATCCGGTCCGGACGGAATCCCTATTGTATAGTCCATTGTGCTGAACGGAGTGGCATGTAGCACTCCTTGTTCATTCGCTGCATACCATTCCCGCCAGTGACTATTGTCCATTGTGGCATCCCGCCAGTGATCTCTTGTATATTTAAACCTGTTGCATACTAACTTGTGTCTCCGTGGCAGGGAAGGCATGGTAAGTATTGTGCAGGTAATTCAGACGGTCAGGTAAAATCCACATAACGGTGGTACATTCATTTTAGTAAATTCAATATGCTGCTTACTTGTAAATGAACTAAGGCAAGATAGAAACCCACAAAAATATGCATGCTTCACTAAACAACGTGTTGATTGGTATAGTCAGGCTAGCTCGCCTTCACCAGCATGTTTCGATATGCTGACCCTCGTTGAAATAGGTTCTCCGCACCAAGGCGAACCGAGCGAGGAGCCGAAGTCGTCTTCCCGATCCAGTCCAGCTGTTAGCGCATCTTTACCGCGCCTCAAAGCCTTTTGAAGTCCAAAGCTGCAACTCTTCATACACAAATGCAGCTCCGTGGCAAAGCGATCCTCCAGCCTGGAGGTCTTTATCGTTTTGAGTTTATAAAAAGGATGTAAGGTACATGACTGCTATCTCATTTTGAGTCAACCCTTTTGTAAGCCGTTCGGCATATTAGCTGACTCGTTCAGGAGTTTGTAATAGATGCTCATTATCAATAAAGAGAAATTTTCTATGTTTCAAATCTGTGTTTCAATTTATCTGCGTACTCTGAATATGTGCCTGCTATGCAAATCATTAAAGCCTTGTGCTGGCGCAACTCCAGGCCCGCACGGCGGTCACGACTCGGGGGACGCCTCGGGGCGTGACACCATACTCCATGGACAACCCTGCTAGGCAAGAGCTCCATGACTGACCAAGTATACGTGTGCTACGACACTTATAAGACAAGTTTATATCAAGTTTATGTTGTAAAGCAAGTTTATGATTACAACTTCAAGTTTATGCTTTTGATTTAAATTTTTGTTTATGACATGTAACAAGTTATGTTGTTGTATGGTTGACTGTGCATTTATATTTATTAGACAAGCGTACCCTTGGCCATCCGGGTTGACTACATTACCGGTGGTAGCAATATTCTTAACAATGTATTTCTAGTAATTAGGACTTGTGATAACCCTAATTAGTTAATTATAGCAAGCCGTAGGCATGTTTGGCCGTGGATTGGATGTTTGTTATTCGTATAGCTTACTCTTCTTATTTTATTTTCTCCTGACCCGTGGTTAGGGTGCTAAGTTCTGCTCGGGTGAAGGTCTGCAACCCCGGTCCTTGTTTGGTTTAAGGGTTGTGGTCCCGATCCAGAGTAGTTTCTATGCTCTCTTGCCGCTCATCGCCTTACTTTTATTATTGCTTTTATTATTAGTTCTTTCTGTATTATTCTTGAGAAAAGTACATTGGTACCGTACAAGTCTCGATCATTATTTATTTCTTATATGTCTCTTTTTGCTTATGTTTTGATGTGTTTGGTCTATCACCTCGAGCTCCTTTGTGGTACTTGTTGCTTGGGGTTCTGACTCTACTGGTTTTGTATGGCCAGGTTACCCGAAGAGAATCAGGATCCACCGTACATCCAGCAAGATGGCTCACATTCGTAGGACTGCTGTCGAAGCTTGCGAGTGGGTTTTTTTCTTCCATACCTCATCTTGATTACTTTATTTTATGGTGTTTAGCAAGGGGCTGAGTTAGCTCCTATATTTTTGAGACTACGGTCAACATGATGTATATATTAGACCATAGCTGATATAATTTGATCATATAATATTAAACTCTGCTAGTACATTATTTTGTATCAATAACTTCATGATCATATGTGACATATAATTTGGGATGCCTTTTTTACTTTCATGTATGATATACTTTTGTACTTGTGTTGCTGGATTGAGATAATATGATTTTTTGGCCTTGGGACTAACGTCATAGCATGCTTGAGTTCATCCATTTATCTTCTAGACAACCTTAACATATTGCGGATTATTTCGATATTCTGCAAAATGCAGTTGGCCATGTCAGTCCTCGTATTTATCCAGTATTCTGGGAGCGGAGCATGACAAAAATGTATCAAAGTTGAGGACAAGTTAGCTTGGAAATTGATACAAGTAGTGCTTGATAGTTTTGTGAACGAATGCGTGAATTATGTCGAACGATTTTGAGAATACGATATGAGAACTATGGTTTAGAGATTTGAATCATGACTTAGTGAACTTGAATTGGATAGATGGATAAGTAGACTTTAGCGAATTACATACTTTTGAGATGATAGACTATGAAATTGATAGGTTGGACATACGATATCACATGATGTATCAAGGATTGTGTTACAATAGATTTTATCTTATGACGGTTTTACTGAACGGACTCGTATTCCTAACTTGAGATATCTTATTTGGGTAGGATGATCTATGCTTGATGTTAGAAATTTGAGTGATGCAAGCTTGGGTAGAATACCCCGTAGGAACGGATAATATTTTGACCTTAGTTTTGGGTGAATGTGGTACTCTGGATTTATAAATTATGGATGGTGATCATGATTATAACTATGACCTGGTGAGCTGACCTAGTGGTTAGGCAGATGATCCCTTGACGAGATTTTAGTTGGTGTGATCAACCTTATAATTTTTTGGGTAAGACTTCATAGCTGGGGTAGCAATAGTTAGGATTAGGACATGGTTTAAGATATGTGCCTTAGAAGAGTTAGTGCTTGACATGATTGGAACAAACGATAGAAATTTGGAGATTTGTCAATAGAATTACTTAAAATTGAATGGATCGTGCAAGCAAAAGTATAAGTTAATATTGAGGAATTATCGAATTCGTATTGGTGTTGAACGTATAAAATGAATCGTGAGAAAAATTGGATGACTCATTGAATATGAATGAAAATCGTATTTCTTGGAAGATGTTCTTGATGGTAGTATAATACTAAGGATTAAAATCGAATCAAATTGGAATTGACTTGGATTATAATCGACTCCGCTCGGGGTATCATGGTGATTTTATAAGACGAGAGATACTTGATGATGAATCGTATAATAAGAAAGGATTGATTGGGAAAAAAAGTATTGATAAACGGATTGGATATAAAGTTGATGTGTTAGGATGGATAAAGTTGAAGATCATTCGGGAAGATTAAACAAACGTGGATTTTAACTTGGTTAGGATGCAGATGGTATCATCGGAATGTCTATCGTGTTTGGAAGAGTAAGATTTTTATATGCATAAGGTAATGAATATGGGATTGACTAAGTCTTGTTCGATGAATAAGTTTTCGGAAGATAAAATGTGTAGGTGTCAAGTGATAAACTTGGAAGATCGTGCAAGATTTCTAGCGTGATTGAGCGATGGCTCGGGATAAAGGACTATGTATCAAATACGAGTTGGATCTAGATTTGAGAAATGTCACATGCAAATAATTGGTAGAAAATTTAAGTTGAAGTTCTAAGGATTTTTGGGATGTTGGTTAGGCGTAACACTGGATTTAGTCAGGCAATACCAAAGTAATTTGTTGGAACGTGTTCATGACTGAAAGTTAAGTGATAGGACGTTAGGTGGTTCAACCTAGTTCTAGTTTGACGCTAATGTGAGCAAGTTATAGCATACCCCTGTATTTGAGTAGATCAGCTCTGTGCTAGGCATAGTAGAGATTGAGGCAATAATTTGATAGACTGCAAGGATATGGTCGGACTTGGAATGGATAAAGAAACGATAAGGGTACTCGTGGATTTGAAGATAAACGTGATATGTTCAAGTTTGGAATATAAGTATTATTCTTGGATGGGTTATATCTTAAATAAGTTTCGAGGACGAAACTTCTTTTGAGTGGTGTATTATGTAACAACCCACTTTGCTAAGTTCTGCAAGATGACTCAAATGGCATATCGGTACTTGGACTTGGAGTTTCAGCGGTTCACTTGGAGTCTCGCTTGGTCGAGACAAGCCCTCGTTCAGGTTGGTGGCTATGATGAACCTGTCTTTGCTTGGCCAGCACACATAAAAAATTGTTACATGCTAGATCACTAGGCGATAACCCCTTGTATGCTAATAAGAATACAATGAACCTAGATAAGGGAATAATCACATCTTATATTACTTGTGTTAGAACATGAAAATGAAACTTTTATAAATGTTAGTTCCTCATACTATCCCTTAGACCCGTGCTAGCGTAATCGCTTATGTTTTATAAGTATGGCTATGCCGCATATTTCTTTAAAATTTATATTTGTACTGTTCAATTCTTATCTACTTTACATATTCGCTATTCTTATCTCATAAGATTCATGCCATGATGCTGTAACACTATCCCTATCTAGCATCCATCTAGTTTAGCAAGAATACTATCAAATAGTCGTTCTGTGCAAGTATGAACCTGAAAGTATTTGGTACCGTTAGGTCACCAAGACAGTTCTCGATCTAGGGGATTGCTTCATGTAAATTAAACCAAAAATCAAAGCTAGTGGAGCAATGCTCGTTCAGAACAAGAATTAAGAATTATCATGTCATAGTGTGAATCTGGAAGACCCAATACTTGCATGTCGCGGACAACTTGGTACACAAGAGAGATTTTTGAATCTCGTTCCATGGACGGTCTCCAGGGCACTGGGGCCGATCCGATCCAAACGGAACCTATCGTAGTCTTAATCATGTATGAACAGGATGGCATGTAGCATTTCATGTTCCTTGTGCCATTCTCACTCTAAGACTGGTAGTCGCATGTTAGTGGCCGGATGGAGTATAATGCCCCATATTTTTTTCCTTGAGTGAATGCCCTTGACCCTGGCGTTGCACCCCATTCCCGTCCCAGGTGAAGGTGGCATGTAGCGGCTCTTACCTCATGCATCTAATATCGTCCCGAGACTATAACTCGTCCTTTATGGCTATGCCAACGACTTCTGTTCATAAAGATTAAGTCATTCGCTTAGCGACAATCCACATACGAGTCATTGCATCTAGAAATCTGGGACCCTGTCAGATATGAGTATTAGACATCTTTGCAAACTTGTACATATTTGAGCAATCTTCTGTAACACGACTAGTAATCCTTGTAACTCGTGCACCTGAATCAGAACTCGCTCATGATACTGTATTTGCTTATACGATTTCCACGAATTTTATTATATATATATTCGTGCTTGGTTTAACTTGGTTTTATCTTTAGACAGGGAAAGATAAATAGTAAGTTGGTAAGTCTCTCCATGTTACACTTATATCGTATGGTGCACTACCACACGAGTTAGGCTTTATATCTTTTCCATGAAACTGATGCTAAGGAAAGACTAGAAAGACAACAATGATAGAGTGCACATAACTAATTGAACATGTTAGATTTGTTGAGCAAGTGAGAAGCCTCTCCACTAGTGCATTCAATATACTGATAACCCACCAGATTGTGTGCAGGGTGCGAAAGAACCTCATTTGGTGTGGAGTGTCCCCTCGTGCGCTCTAAGGCGTGAATTTTGCTCTGGAGCCTTGGAGTGTTGCGTCCGGAGATGAAGCGCATATACAGGACATAATATTGGAACATCGCCTATGTATTATTCTATGTTATAAGCCACTTGGCATGCCTTTATTGTGTCAAGAGAGAGATAGAGAGAGAGAGAGAGAGAGAGAGAGAGAGAGAGAGAGAGCTTGAGCGACTTGTAATCTCGGCCTAGCGCCTCTTGTAAAACTTATTCTGAATCAATATAGAGATAGTTTTTGTATCATACTTATGTTCGTTCTATGCTTTCGTTATATCAACCTTGAGAACTTATATCTCACCACCCGTTATATGCCCAGCCTTCCGTATTAGCAACTTAGGCTCGTGCGAAATCACGTCCATGCGAGGACAAACGACCCTGCGAGGCCGGGGCATGACACCAACCACGCTCGCTCGGGTGTGCGCTTAGTCGAGGTCGACGTCATGCTCGTCTTCTCCCTACCCGCGGTTACTCAATCGATGGGAGCGCCAGAGGCCTCTCTTCCCCACGACTAGGCTATTGGTTGGCCGGGCGTCGTGCACCGCCGATGAACCGATGTCGCTGAACGTGCCTCGTTGCACATTCTGTGCGGACCGAAGATTGACCCGACGTAACCCTAAGCTCCGCCGGAGCAGTCCCGTGCCCCTTCGTCAGTCTGACACCGACCCCTTTGATTGTCGCCATGATTCTTCTCCTCCAAAGACCTCCACGGGATCAAGATAGGGTCTCCAGTCTGTAATACCCCATTTCGCTCAAGCAGACTGCCGATTCAAACGACAAAAGTGCAATATCCCCACCCACTTTGCTCAGGCGAGAACACTCGTTTGAGGAAAATAATATCCAAACTTGTTCCTTCAGGAGTTTGACTTAGGCTTTCAGAGGCTTGCTCGACGTATCACTCAACCGAGGCGAATCATCTCTAAGGTGGATGGCTACGGTGAACTTGTCTTTGCTTAGCCAGCACATTTAAAATATAGAATAATACAAGCTAGTCGCTAGGTGAATCACCCCCTACATGCTAATAAGAATCCAACGTACCTAGCTAAGAGAATAATCCTAACTTGTATTGCTTGTGTTAGAACATGGAAATGAAACATTGCTTATACACAGACTCTTGCATGCTATCTTTGCCTTGTGCAACTGGACCCTGCTATGCCTCGATAGAATGATATGTATATGTTCTTCTTAGTGCACAGTTCACTTGTTTACACTGCACAGGTCCTAGATCACGTCGTTTAGAAATTCCCCTTATGGTTTCACTACTCGGCTTACCTTTGGGCCCGAGCCAACGTGAATGGTTAAGTTATCGTCTGAATGCATGTTTGCCTGCTGATATGTTTCCTCGATCAATTCTTATCGCTTAAACTATGTCGAGACCATTTAACATTGTGCTTGTCATGCATTCATCTAGTTCTCCTCGGAAGACTATCTAATAGTCATTCCGTGCAAGTATGAACCTGAGAGTATCCGGGACCATTAGGTCGCTAAGGTAGTCCCCGCACCAGGAAAATGCATCAAGGCAAGTTGTTCACTGAACGAGAATCATGTCAAGCAAATCAAGGAAATCACGGCTCGCAGAGCAATACTCGTTCAGAGCAAGAATCATGATTCAAACATTTCGTGTACTCTTATTCTTGTGTTCTAGTGTATCTCGTAAAATTAGAAGACCAATAATTGTATGTCACGGACAACTCGGAAATGAGGTATAGTTCCACGGACGGTCACCGGGGCACTGGGGCCGATCCGATCCGGATGGAACTTCTAGTTTAGTCTCTTGTTCTGGACGGGATGGCTGGCAGCGCATCTTATTCTTTTTGTTGCTTTCTATCCTCCTCATGACTATGTTCCTTTATGGCTATGCCAGCGACTCATGTTCATATAGATAAGTCATCCTCGCTTAGCGGCTATCCGCGTACGAGTCATTGCATCGCATCAGAATATCAGAACACCTGGACGATCTTGAGGATAACTTGCACATATGGAACCCTTGAACATCTTATTGAACACACCTGATATTTGGTGCAACTCGTGCACCCGAAGTGTAATCATTCCCACCACACAATGTTTGCATATGTTATTGCCCCTGAATGTTTATACATGCTTGTGCTTAAATTAACTTGATTTTCCTTGGACAGGGAAGGACAAATGGTAAGTTGATAAGTCTCGTCGTGTTTCCTCTTATATCGTACGGCGCATTGCCACACGAGTTGGGCTACTCAATATTGCCATGAAACTGTTCCTAAGCCAACTAGAAAGATAACATAATAGTTGGTGCACGGAACCTATATTACGTGTTTGGATTTATCGAGCGGGCGAGTAGCCTCTCCACCAGTGCATTCGTACTGATAATCCACCAGGTTATTTGCAGAGTGCGGGAGAACCTCGTTCGGTGCGGACGCCTCCTTCGTGCATGCTGAGGCATGAAGTTCACTCTGGAGCCTTGGAGCGTTGCGTCCGGAACTGAAGCACATATACAAGACATAATGTTGGAACATCGCCTGTATCATTCTATAATGTAGCCACTTGGCACGCCTTTATTGTTTGAGAGAGAGAGGCTTAAGCGACTTATAATCTCGGCTATACGTCTCCTGTAACACTTGTTTATATCAATAAAGAGCTTATTTTACTTTAATTTGTGTTATTCAATGCTTCCACTATTGTCGCTTCAGTAAACTTGTTACCGATCGCCTATGCGTTCATAATTCAGCTTTATTCGGACAATCTGTGCGACTCTATGGCTTAATCTTCTTACCGCCAGCCAATGAACCACTGTCTTGCACGGACGCGGCTCATGCTCGTACGGCATCACGCCTGGATGGGCCAAAGCGATCGTCCAGCGGGAGAGCTGGCGCGGTGATTCTCGCCTAGCGGAGACGGCCGATTTAGCCTGCGGGAGATCGGGGCGTGACACAGTCACCGCATTTTTGTACCGAGAACCTCATTTCTGTCCAATGGTAGCCTCCATATCATTGACCTCCATTTTCGATCGCCTTTGCCACGCCGGTTCTTCATCACGCAACTGTGCGTCAGGCACCAAGCTGCTCAGCCGAACCTTCCCTGGCCCCAGCGGCCTCCATGTCAATGTCGTAGCCATCATCATCACCTCCATTGCCGAAAGATGAGCTTCCTCCATGCGTGACCTGGTTCCCTAGCACGACAACCTGATCGGCCCTACACCGGGCCCTCGCGTGAGCCAGCTCCTTCTACTGCCGCGTCAATCGCCTTTGAGTCTCGACTGGGTGACACTGTCGAGTCCAGGGTTCAAGATCCTCTGGGGACGAAGGCACGTCCCTGCTCAATATTTCCCTACTGACGTAATATATGGTAAGCAATATAGTTGTTAGTTTCCCTTATATTCAAATGCTTGGTTGATGTACGCATGAGTATAAACTGTGGATTCCCTTTCAGCCTTATATAAATAGATATATAGATACAACCATGTTTGAATATTTAAGTATATGGCATTATAGATATTATTGATGTTCTATATGGTATTCTATAAATGGTGAAGTATTTTCTATATAAAAATGTAGTATCTATTAAGTAGTATTTAGATAAACAGTAGTGTATAAGTTATTGTATATGTAAACAACAATATGTAGATATCTTTTTATATATCAGTATTATTGTTATATATATTGGTATCAGTGTTGTATAAATGTGTAAATATGGATATCTATATAATTCCATATTCAAGTGTTTTGTTATAAATAAAATAGTTGTCTCGTAAAATCATTATATGTACAAGTATATAAATATATATAGATATGTTTATATTTTATGCATAACCGCTATATATATTAAATACTTTCTAGGTACCCATAGTTGTTTTATATTTATATTTCAAAATATATATTTTAGTAAAATAAAAAAATTAAGTTTCTTAAAATATATATGCGCATAGTTAATAGAAGAAATTATTTTCTTATCTGAAACATTAAAAAGGGCGTTAAACTAGTTAAGTATTTAGTAGTAGTATACATAATTTTGTAACTAAGTTATGTTTTCTCGTAAATGAATAATAACATATATAGAATTAAGAGGAGTTTTCTAAAATAACTTTAGAAAAGGGATTTTGGCTATAAGAGTTATATTAAGAGATTAATTACATGCAACCTAGAAAGGATCAGTTTATTTAGATGCATCTGTAAATTATGATGCTTGGTTGTATGTCTTAGGTTCTGGTAGATATTTTGGGGACTGCAGCAACACTAGAACCTGCCTAGGCCTGGAGATGAATTTTGGTATTTGCACTCTCAGCTTAAATTGGACGAACCCCAAGGCAAGTATACCTTGCCTATTAATTTACAGTATTTACATGCATATTTTTTTACTAGTCATTTACTTTGGATATACTATTATATGTTTCACCTATTTCTTACCGATATGGTTACATTATGATTCTTGATGACACATAGGCATGATGCACGGATTCACTTTGCATAACATACTAGGTGACCCGTATATGATGCTTGACATTTACTTGATGATGGACTTGTCCCTATACATGTTGATCTGAACTTATCACCTGTTAGTAGTCGACTGGTCGTATCGTGGATATGACGCGGGCAACAGAATTGGGAGGGGAGAACATACACTGTGTGCTTGAGCTATTTTCCCACATAGTTGCCGTCGTCTCACTACCAGAGCTACGATGATTTCATAGTTGCCACAGTCTCCCTGACAGGGACTGCAGTGTCATTCATAGTTGTCGGATAAGTCTCTGGTGCATATCGTGAGAGCCCGCATGTATTAGCGTTATTCTTAATTTGTATTTCACATAGGTTTGTCAGACTATTTGTTGTTAGTTTTACATAGACCCCAGTTTACCTCTTTGTGTATTTTTTTCATATGGAATATTTTTATGTATCTTGTTACGTCCCTCTGAGGACCTAGTTCTTTTCCAGATTATTGCTGAGTGCTGACATATGACTATTGAGATACTTCTTCAGGATTCAGGTATCTTTTGATGGTACCATCTTTATCCACTACTAGAATAAGTTAAATTAGCGACGTCTAAAAATGTCGCTATATGACATAAAAATTTCGCTAAAAGTTTTAGCGACGTAATTAGCGACGTTCCAGTATGTCATGACCCGTACCCTGTATAGGGGCACAAGAGCGTGGCTACGTCCAGCCTACGCCGCAGCATCGACGGTAGAACACTGTCTAGGTCACTATACTATCTAATTAATCTCACACGAATATCCAACTCTATAAGGAGACACAGATATCACAATATAATTTAAAAATACTCAATCACAGAACTAAAGCACGATGAGATAGCGAAGAAAATAAACGAAATAACATCACAAGTTTGAACAAAATAGTCTAACTTAAACAATAACACCCAAGTCTCAAAGTATGCCGGAAATAAATTTGGTACCAAAGCTGCTAAAAGAAACTAACTGAATAACTAGTGATCCCGGCTAGACCTCCCAAAAATCACACCTGTGCTACAAGGTCCAAGGCTGTAGCTACTCTCCCTATGGTCCATAAAATGTCGGACACCAGTCCTCTCAGTCGCAGTCTGGAAAAATATTTTCAGTCAGGATTGAGCAAAGTACAACCCAAATAACAATTCCAATTAATTGATAAGGACTATAAAAAAATAAATAAATAATGCTATATACTGAGAGAAGGCAATAAATAAATGCAATGACAAAATAATAGAACAGGCAATATAGGCAATATGGTACAGTCAGTGCATATATGAAATGAAGAGAAAGAACTACAATATCATATACGGGTGATGTAGTATATGAAACTGAAATAAAGAACTGTAACTGTTCTAAGTATTTGAAATAGTAGTTTCGAAATATAATTGGCTTAGGAACTTGTATGATAGCTACATGGCCTGGCTAATCATACGTGAGGTGTATGATTAACACTAACAATATCTACACTTGTACGATAGGGATTTGATCACATCTCTCACTAGCAATTTTTCTGTCCCCAACTAGTACTGTGGATCCAACCATGACACGTCATGATACACGATCAATGTCCAATATATCATGTACAATATCTAATATTAATATCTAATATCAATGTCGTGTACAATGTCAATACAATAACCAATGTAACATCTTATGACAACAGATCCAATCTATATACTAGTCCGTGTAGCACACTGTCAAGAATCAAATGTAATATTTCTAAATACTTGAATTATAGAAATTATTAAATAACTAAAATTATCAGAGAATGTACTCGCCTGGGGTCCTGAGCTGGCAATACCAATGTCCTGCTCCTGAAGTCTCGCAGGACGATCCAATGGTCCTATATAATATAATATAATATAATATAATATAATATAATATAATATAATATAATATAATATAATATAATATAATATAGCATCAGCCATTATACTAGCACATACACAACATAATTACGCTGAACTCAGCAGCTACACTAGGGTAACACTGGTCAACTAGGGTCAAGTGTGCGTCTAATTGCACGGGTGTCGCATCCTCAATGATGTGCAAAATATTACGCCCCAGTCCCAAAATACCTAGAGACTAGACACGTGGCAATAGCCAACAGCACATACCGATGGACAAACCTAATTTAATGGACCCATCAGGGTGTACTTAAGCTGTAAACAATAATAAGGGTCTATGGTACTAATCTCATCCACATAAATAAATACGATCAATATGGAATATAAAGCAACATCAAATCTCAATCAAACATATCTCGGGAAACAACCCGATAATAAGTTTGATACATCAATTCAATAAACAGGAAACAACAGAAATAATAATAGCTATAACTGAGTATAATAACCCGATACTCAGGAGAAATCCTTGGTGATCACCTCATCCTCGGGTTCTGGTACTGCTCTAATGTATGCTCCAGTCCCGTACACCTCAGGGTAGATCTCCTTTGCTAAACCTGGGGACATAATCCGGATTCTAGGTCCTCAGGGGACATAGCAAGGTACAAGAATAACTCAAGCCAAATAAATATAGTACAGTAATAAATGAATCAATAGGATAAACTATGTAACCAACTATGTGATATGCAAGTGAGAGTATTAATCATACTCAGGCTGGGACTACTATAGGTTCTGTGTCGGGGAAACCCATAGCAGCATTTTCTCGAAGGGCAGTACTTATGCCAAAGCTCTGTGTCAGAGTCTAAGGCACCTCCAGATAACTATATATATATATAATATAATCAGCCTTTATTATGGTAAGTCTCTCCCCACCCAATGTAATCACATATCTCATGTCCACGACGTCTCATGTCCATGTCACGCAAGATCATGACCTCTAACTGATGCAGCGAGTCATAATGATAGCTAAGCATATGCAATAAAGTCTATGTCACGAATCCTATAACCTATACAAAATCACCATAAATAACTCAGAAGATTCTGTCTCATGAATAGTATTAGGTGCCCTGTGGTATGATGTACTTGATAATGCAAGTACAAAAATGTATAGGGTCTCGATATCCATCTCTAGTGACGTTACACAACTTCGCGTACGGCGTTGACACCCGAATATTATTCGGACGTTAAGTAATGTCACACGATCCTAGGTTGAATAGTTATAACTCAGAATAGATCAAGAGAATAATAATAACAATTTACTACAAGTATGGCAAGGTACACTTGCCTGGGGTTTGGTTTCCAACTGCTGCTCTGGTATCAGCGGGATCTGCAGGTACTCCTCCGGTTGGTAGAATAATCATTACCATCATGTTCAGAAGATATCAAATAGCTAGAATTGCCTGTCCATGAGTCCATTTTGGACATAGGGGCAAAATTGACAGTTTTTGGTCAAAGCAGGGTCCACATGTGGCCCACTTCGCACCAAAAAATGTGCCAGAGACAATGTTCTCCAAATTCATCAAACTTAGTGTCTATAAGTCCAGAACGACGATACGAACCCAACGAAATATCCAGAACTGGATTCCGATTAGCCGATCATAAAATTGCCCATCAAGTGGAGCCGTGGGGCCCACGATACGGAATTTTGTCAACGTTCTCAGAATCAAACCAAACTTGGGTCACAGGACCAACTTATCGCTAAGAGTCCGATGGTGTAAGTTTCATTTCAAAACGACGAGCACACACGAAGTTACAATAGATTTTAGAATATGGCCGATACAGGACCAACTTATCGCTAAGAGTCCGATGGTGTAGAATATGGTCACAGGACCAACTTATCGCTAAGAGTCCGTTGTCGACGGATACGCGTTGATTCCGGTGTGCACGCACCTCCAAATCAACTTCCGCAAAATTTTACACGTCCGTATTGATGGTGCACACCTTTCGGTGAAGTTTGCACATGACCAAGTTGCCTCGTTTAGCGGGGCGCACCCAGTTCCGAGAAAAATTAGGTTTTTAAATAACCAAGTTTTTGGTCATTTTCATCCGCAAATAAAATACAAACTATAGCTCAATAAATTGAACTAAAATAGGGTTTTAAAACTTGGTATTACGGCCTAAATTACTGTTCAAGTAAATTTTAAAAATATTTAGCAGGTTGGTCGCAAAACGGTCGTGAACTGGAGAGTTCGGAACAAATTTTGAATTTTCAGAAATTAGAAATTTTTTCCTAATTTTGCGTCACGGTTTGCGACCGACACAGGATGCGATACCCCAAACTATTTGCACTTATTTCGAGAGAGTCAAGCAGGGTACATATCACAACAGACGGTTCAGAAAATGAGGCAGCGAGGAGAGAGAAATTCTTACCTGAACAGGAGTAGGTATCCACTATACGTCGTGCATGGAGCGGCGAGGCAGAGCTCGCTGCTATGGCGGTTCTCGTCGGTGGTGGCAGCAGCTAGACACGGCGGTCGGCGGCGGGTTATCGTCTGAGGGCACGATGGAGGGGAGCTCGGTGGCGGGTCGGGGTCGTCGGTCTTCGCCTGAGTCGGGTGACTATGATGGCGGTGGTGAAGGGTTTGGGGACAGCGGGGTGGACGGGGTTGCTGTATGCCTGAGGCGGGTGGTGGCGGAGGTCGGGTGGCTGGAGAGGCTCGAGGAAGTGGAGGCGGCGACTGGGGAGTCGACAGCGGCTGCTAGTCATTCGGGTGGTGGTGGTGGATGAAGGGGGTGGCCGTGGTAGGGGGTTTATATAGGAGGCCGGGGAGAGGGAGAGGAGGTGGAGCGGGGAGGCCGGAGCAGGGTCGTGGGGTGGTGGAGCGACGGATTCGGGGCGGGGATGGGGCGGTCGTGCGCCGGAGGCGTCGGGGGCGGGGCGGGTCGTGGGCTGAGGGGTTAGGGATTTGGTTTAGCGGGTGGCGGGTCGGCGGCTCGGGTCCAGACCCGACCCGTTAGGTTTAGGATTTTGGTCGGTTCAGCTGGTTTGGGTTGGGTTCGGTTCAGTCCGGTTCAACCTGGTTTAGGTTGGTTTAATTAAGACAGGGGTTTTTAGCTATTAAAAAAAAAAAAGTTTTTGAGCCCAATAAATTTTAAAAAAATTACACAACATCCATTAATTAATTATACACCCAAAAATATAATTTTTGTAATATTTTAATAATTATTTTAATACATAAAAATATTAATCCCAGAAGGACCTTTTTAATAATTAATTAAAAATACCAAAAAATTAATAAAATTTATTTTAAAATATTTTTAAAAAAATAGGTTGTTACAATCTATCCACCTTAAAAGAATTGCATCCTCGCAATTAAGAAAGCATAACTGGTCAGAAGAGATGACACGATTACAAGAAATGTTCGAAGCATGACACAAACAAAGAATCATGATCAAGAAAAAATCAAAAGATGAGGGTTAAGCAAAACACCTAAAGTATTTTCCTAGACAATGAAAGTTAGGTAATTCAAGAGTAAATAAATCTGGTTAGAGCAAGGAAAACTAGGTTATCAATTATTAACAAGTTCAAAATTACTAGATTTAAGGCTAAGGTCATGAACTAACAGGCACGTGCTAAAGCATCACAGGAATAGATATATATGAATAACTTAAATATTACGCGTATTCGCTACTCCGCGAGTCTGCGTGTCCTCCATTGCCATCACAAAAGCTTGTCCGCGTCCTTGTGGTGGTGTCCTCTGCTCTTGTTGGGCCTGCTAGAAGAGTGCTGATCTCCTTGATTGCTTTGTTGAGATAATTGTCCTCCACCAACTGGTGTTACTTCATCGTCGTAGGTGACAACTGATGCGGAAGTCTCGTTGCTTGCTTGTGAATCCATTACTCTGCATCCAAAATAAACTATAAAAGGCGCTCAGAGGAATCAAGGCAGGATACAAGTCAAGAAATTCGAATCTGATATAGATATCAAGAACGATTTAATCAAGTGGATGAGATCCTAAAACTTATCCTATCTTTGTCGCAGGCTTGCTCAGTTCCTAAGTTGAAACCGAAACAATTTAGTCATTGACCTGCATGGGCTACCAAAAAAATTATGTCACGTCCCAGTCCTAAAATACCGAGGGACTAGACACGTGGCAATGGCCAGCAGCACACACCGATGGACAAATCCAATTTAATGGACCCATCAGGGTATACTTAAGCTGTAAACAACAATAAGGGTCAATGGTACTAATCTCATCCACATAAATAAATACGATCAATATAGAATATAAAGCAAAATCAAATCTCAATAAAACCTATCTCGGGGAATAACCCGATAATAAGTTTGATACATCAATTCAATAAGCAGGAAACAAGAGAAATAACAATAACTGAGTATAATAAACAGATACTTAGGAGAAATCCTTGGCGATCACCTCGTCCTCGGGTTCTGGTACTGCTCTAATGTATGCTCCTGTCCTGTACACCTCGGGGTAGATCTCCTCTGCTAAACCTGGGGATATAATCCGGATTCTAGGTCCTCAGAGGATATAGCAAGGTACAAGAATAACTCAAGCCAAATAAATACAGTACAGTAATAAATGAATCAATAGGGTAAACTATGTAACCAGCTATATGATATGCAAGTGAGAGCATTAATCATACTCAGGCTGAGACTACTATAGGCTCTGTGTCGGGGAAACCCATAGCAGCATTTTCTCGAAGGGCCAGTACATGTGCCAAAGCTCCGTGTCAGAGTCTAAGGCACCTCCAGATAACTATATATATATATATATATATATATATATATATAATATAATCAGCCTTTAGTATGGTAAGTCTCTCCCCATCCAATGTAATCACACGTCTCATGTCCACGATGTCTCATGTCCATGTCACGCAAGATCATGACCTCTAACTGATGTAGCGAGTCATAATGATAGCTAAGCATATGCAATAAAGTCTATGTCACGAATCCTGTAACCTATACAGAATCACCATGAATAACTCAGAAGATTTTGTCTCATAAATAGTGTCAGGTGTCTTATGGTATGATGTACTTGATAATGCAAGTACGAAATGTATAGGGTCTCGATATCCATCTCTAGTGACGTTATACAACTCCGCGTACGACGCTGACACCCGAATATTATTCGAACGTTAAGTAATGTCACACGGTCCTAGGTTGAATAGTTATAACTCAGAATAGATCAAGAGAATAATAATAAGTAATTTACTGCAAGTATGGCAAGATACACTTGCCTGGGGTTTAGTTTCCAACTACTGCTCTGATATCAGCGGAATCTGCAGGTACTCCTCCGGTTACTGAAATAATTATTATCATCATGTTCAGAAGATATCAAATAGCTAGAATTGCCTTTCCATAAGTCCAATTTTGACACAGGGGCAAAATTGACAGTTTTTGGTCAAAGCGGGGTCCACATGTGGCCCACTTCGCACCAAAAAATATGCCAGAGACAATGTTCTCCAAATTTATCAAACTTAGTATCTACAAGTCCATAACGATGATACGAATCCAACAGAATGTCCATAACTGGATTCCGATGTGCCGATCACAAAATCGCCCGTCAAGTGGAGCCGTGTGGCCCACGATACGGGATTTTGTCAACGTTCCCAGAATCGAGCCAAACTTGGGTCACAGGACCAGCGTATCGCTACGAGTCCGATGGCGCAAGTTTTATTTCGAAACGATGGGCACACACGAAGTTACAACGAGTTTCAGAATATGGCCGATACGGGGCATTGTCGACGGATACACGTTGATTTCGGTATGCACGCACCTCTAAATCAACTTCCGCGAAATCTTACACGTCCTTATTGACGGTGTACACCTTTCAGTGAAGTTCGCACACGACCAAGTTGCCTCGTTTAGCGGGGCCTACCCAGTTCCGAGAAAATTAGGTTTTTAAATAACCAAGTTTTTGGTTATTTTTATCCGCAAAGAAAATACAAACTACAGCTCAATAAATTAAACTAAAATAGGGTTTTAAAACTTGGTTATACGGTCTAAATTACTGTTCAAGTAAAATTTGAAAATATTTAGCAGGTTGGTCGCAAAACGGTCGTGAACTGGGAAGTTCGGAACAAATTCTAAATTTTCAGAAATTGGAAATATTTTCCTAATTTTATATCGCAGTTTGCGACCGACACAAGATGCGATACCCTAAACTATTTGCACGGGTTTTGAGAGGGTCACGCAGGATACACAATATAGCAGACAATTCAGAAAATGTGGCGGCAAGGAGAGAGAAATTCTCAGCTGAACAGGGTTAGGTATCGACTATACGTCATTCACGGAGCGGCGCGACGGAGCTCGCTGTTGTGGCGATTCTCGTCGGTGGTGGCTGCATCTAGAAATGGCGGTCGACGGCGGGTTGTCGTTTGAGGGCACGGCGAAGGGGAGCTCGGTGGGGGGTCGGGATCGTCGATCTTCGCCGGAGTCGGGTGACTATGATGGCGGTGGTAAAGGATTTGGGGACAACGGGGTGGCCGGGGTTGCTGTGTGCCTGAGGCGGGTAGTGGCTGAGGTCGGGTGGCCGAAGAGGCTCGGGGAAGTGGAGGCGGCGGCTGGGGAGTCGACAGCGGCTGCTGGTCGTTCGGGTGGCGGTGGTGGATGAAGGGGGTGTCCGTGGTAGGTGGTTTATATAGGAGGCCGGGGAGAGGGAGAGGCGGTGGAGCGGGGAGGTCGGAGCGGGGTCGTGGGGTGGTGTAGCGGCGGATTCGGGGCGGGGTCGGGGCGGTCGTGCGCCGGAGGCATCGGGGGCGGGGCGGGTCTTGGCTGAGGGGTTAGGGATTTGGTTTAGCGGGTTGGCGGATAGGCGGGTCGGGTCCAGACCCGACCCGTTACGTTTAGGATTTTGGTCGGTTCAGCTGGGTTGGGTTGGGTTCGGTTCAGTCCGGTTCAACCCGATTTAGGTTGGTTTAATTAAGACATGAGTTTTTAGCTATTAAAAAAATTAGTTTTTGAGCCCAATAAATTCTAAAAAAATTACACAACATCTAATAAATAATTATACAGCCAAAAATATAATTTTGTAATATTTTAATAATTAGTTTAATACATAAAAATATTAATCCCAGAAGGACCTTTTTAATAATTAATTAAAAATTACCAAAAAATTCAGAAAAATTTAGTTTAAAATATTAAAAAAAAAGTTGTTACACAAAATCAGACGGTCGAACTACACATGTCCTACCAGTACGTCAGTGTACAGAAGGCAGACAGATCACCATTACTCAGGGTCACATGGTCATGTGTAACTACATGGTACCTACTTCTAACACTTATGGTCACATGCAACTACGAGATATCCGCAGCTATACCTAGGGGTCATTCAGCATGTATATACACATTATAGTCCTAATTAGCATTATCATTTAATTACTTATACAATACAATACAATACAATACATATGCGTACATATACGCATACGGGTTATACGGTCAAATATAAATACAGGGTATCTACTACTAACACTTATGGTCACTCAACATCTATAATACAGTCATACCTAGTACTAGCATTAATTACCACACAATGTATATGTACCAAATAATTTATCATACACACACGCATACATAAAATAAAAGAGGAGGGACAGGTTCGAACCTCGGGGTGCGTGCACGGGGATGACGATGACGACGATATTGACAGTGATGGTGATGATGATGATGATGATGATTAAGGTGATGATGATGATGATTAAGGTGATGATGATGATGATTAAGGTAATAATGATGATGATGATTAAGGTGATGATGAAGATGATTAAGGTGATGGTGATGATGATGATTAAGGTAATGATGATGATAATTCAGATGATGATGATGATTAAGGTGATGGTGATAAATGGAAGGAGGCTGCTCCGGCCGGGTCTGGGGAAGTCCGGCGAGGCGGAGGAGATGAGGGCAGTGGTGGTGGTGGAGGTTGATGGAAAGAGAGAAGAGGAGGTCGACTCAGGCGGGGGAGGTTGGACAGGGAAGAGGGGCTTGCTGTGATCGATGGAGAGGAGATGATGGTGGTGATGGTCCGGCTGTGCTCAAGGGAGATCGATGGTCGAGTGAGGGTGAGGCATGGTGGTGGTGGGATCTGAGTCATCGAGGGAGGAAGGGAACATGGAGGAGAGGATGTCGGGGCGAGTCGAGGAGGTGGATGGGTGAACTGGCTCGGGTCGGGGAGGCTACTCCGACGGTTGCAGAGGCGGAGGGGATATAGTGGGGGAGGTCGGGATGGCCGGGAAGATGGCGGCGGGTCGAGATGGCCGGGTTCAGCGGGGAGGAGTTGGCTCGGTTCATGCGATATGGTAGACTGGACATGTGCGGGTGGTTCAGCGGTTCAGTGGGGAGGAGTTGGCTCCGGCGGGACTGGCTGCTCCGGTCGACAGAAACAGGGATGGAGGAGATAGAGATAACAGGGAGGAGATGGTGGGAAAGTTGAGGTGTTGACAGCGCAGCGCGGCTCGGCGGTCGGGTCCTGGCTCCGGCGAGGTTTGTAGGGACTGGAGGAAGGTGAAGATGAATAGTAGGGGGAGGAGGGATTCAGCTAGGTATAGTTAGGTTTAGGTATAAAAATATAAGAAAATATAATATATGTACATGTAGAAAAGTAGGTTGGGTGTTGACCTAGGTAGTTGGGCCAGGTCAACATCCTAGGGAAAGGGGCTTTGGCATTACATGTAGAAATAGGAAGGCTAGGATTGCATTGTTTGAAATAGATGACTAGAATTTGATGAGGGAAAGGGTGTTGAGTGCTATACACTCCAAAATCATAGAGAAAATTTACATGAAGGCAAATGGGTTTCTTCATGTGTTTGGTCCAATGGGATATGGACACCTTAATGCACTTTTGCATAAAAGTCCCTAACAATTGAGAAATTGCACAGAAGGTGGATTTTTGGATTAATTTGGGTCCTTACATTAATTTAATTAAAATTAATATAAGTGGTGTTCTAAAATTAATTAGAAGTACATAGGGTTAAAATTAGGTGGGACACAAGTGTCATGAATGTAGAGGACTCATGATAGAATATTGTCATAATTTGGATTGCACAAAATGGGTCGAGATTGTGTCTCAAATTTTGATTGGAACGCACAAAGATACAAAGTTGAATTTATTTAGAATTACATATAAACGTCCGTAACGAATATTGTGCGACTAAAATGAAGCACAAGAGAGCATATTTATGAGTTACACAAAGGTCAGAATGGAAGACGGACATGTCTAGGACAAGGGTGTGAATTTTATTGGAAGGCAAAGGCTAGGGTGGCGCTCTAAATATCGAAGCAACGGTAAGGCACAACAATTAAATAAAATTACAATAATAAATTACAACCTTAATAATTAATCCTAAAAATACTAATAAAAATCTATGATCCTATAATTTGGTCAGGGCTTCATCTAGTGGGTCTCTAGGTCTAGTCTACTAACTCATGCATTAAGAATACTACAAAAAAAAAAATATATAAATACACATATCATGCAATTATTTAAAATAAATATACACAATACTTAAAATAAATAAAAGACAAAAATATCCTTATTTCAGGATGTGGTAGTGACACAGTGATGTCGCATTTTAGTTAGTCACAGACAGAGAAAACGTCTTAAAACGTCGCTATAGCGACGTTTATTAGCGATGTTTAGACGTCGCTAATTTTTTTCAAATTGGCGATGTTTAGCGACGTTATGTCGCTAAATCAGTAACGTGTCATTTGTCGCTAGACGTCGTTAAATTTTTTTAAAGTAGCGACGTTTTATAACACATTTAGCGACGTTTTGCTGACCTGGTAAATACTGCCATGTCAGCAATTTAACAACGTTTAGAGACATAATTAACGATATTATGATACAATTAACGATGTATTTAGTGACGTATATAAACGTCGCTAAACATCGCTAAATTACAAAAAAATAAAAAAATAGAAAAATGTATGCTTGCAGTTTGTTATATAATTAGTCATATATCCTTACAATATCACAGTTCATAAAAATTGATAGACCCGGAGCAACCCTCCGTTGAATTCTCTAGGTTTGCCGACACATTAGAATTACAAACCGAGTCTCAAAAAAATTTCATCGTAAAGAATGCAATAAATATCCACACAACTGAGTGCAAGAAATAAAGTCTGAAAATCTCAATAAATATATAATATTCATAAATGACCCAATATCATGGGTCAAAATACAAACAACCAGTAAACTGTCCTAACTCGAACTACTACGAATTTGGAGAAGGAGGATCACCGTCGCACATAAGAGATAAAAATAACTCATACTGCTCCCGTAAAATTGACACCGATGTCGATAAAGAAGGAAGTGACGTCGGTGGAGTCGGTGTGGATGAAGGCGCACCAGGAGGACGTATCTGCTCCAACGATGTTAGTCGATGGTGGTATGAATCTATGGTAGATAAAAGTATCGTGCTGCTAGCAGCCATTGAATCCTGTATCATCGTCAGCCTCTTGTCCATGGACATGTGTGATGCCTGCAGCTCTGTCACGCTGCACTCTGTCGATGCTCTAAGATCAGTAACGCCATGCTCCGTCCTCTTGGTCATATCCCTAAGCTCCATGATGCTAAGTTTGAGCATATCAAATCATGCGATGAGTGTCACATCGTCCGGCTGCGGCTGAGACAATGGCTGTTCCTACATCCTTTATAGGGACTCGTCACGAAGAGACGCAATCTGACGATCAATGATCTCTTGGACTCAGAAAGATGCCTGTGAGGGCTATGGGGAATGCGTACTTATAGCGGAGGCCTTAGAGGGCCGTGTCACAACAAGGGTCCCATAGGATCCCATACCATAGTACATACCCCTCTGGAAACCACCAGCGACGGTCACCCATAACTAATCCTCCGACGTAGCTGGAGAGGGATGCGAGGAAGGACCAGCCTCTCCTGCTGTAGGTGCACTAGTAGTCGCCTATTCACGGAGCCTAAGATATCCGGCCTAAAAAAGTATGGATACTCGATAATTGCTAATGTCTAAGGTACTTATTACTAACTACATAGATATTTATTTGTATATTTCCTAAGTTATATTAAAATTAACACAAAGTAAAGTAATACGTACATAGGTCTGCGAGGCCCTCTCATCAATGAGGTTTTCGCCCTTCCGATGGGTAGCTAGGAAGACGGTCACCATGTTGGCGTCATCACCCCTCTGTACCTGTTAAAATAAATTATTTAGTACTAAAATTAAAATTTTTTATCTTACTACCATTTTATCGTACTTGCTTTAAAATAATATATCTGCAATAAAAAATATACCAAAAGATATTTTTTGTCATCGAAATCGAGCCACCCCACCACTTTACTGTCTTCTTCCTACACTACTAAAAATTGCTGGATTAGCGACATTTTTTAGCGACGTCCAAATAAAACGTCGCTGAATTATAGGTATTTAGCGACGTCCATATAAAACGTCATAATACGTCGGTGATAGCGAAGCGGGGCGACATTTAGCGACTACAATTATTATAAATATATAATATGTCGCTAGGTAGTCGCTAAACGTCGCTAACTTTTTAATTTTAGTGATATTTAGCTATATTTATGTATTTAAGTTGTAATATATTATTATATTCGTGACGTTTAGCGACGTATAGATCGACGTTGCTAATTTATTTTATATAGGGTTTGACGCATTTCTTTTTCCCCAATTTTGATCAAAATCTTGAAAATTTTAAACCGCCCCCCTATTCCGGCGCCCCACCTCGGCGACCCCCCTCCGGCCGCGTCCTTCCCCCTCCAGGGTGCTCCTCCCTCCGTCAGCTCCTCCTTCCTCCGGCTCCCCTCCTCCCTCCGGCGTCCTCCCCCTCCGGCAGCTCCTCCTTCCTCCGGCTCCCCTTGTCACGACAAGCACCCAAAAAATTGGACATGAGTCGTGGGTACGTCCAGCCTACGCCGCAGAATCGGCGGTAGAATGCTGTCTAGGTTACAACTATCTATATCTCATAATAACCTGTCAAGATAATCTCTCCAAAAGGTGGATAATATTACAATATATATGTAAACTCAATCACAATAAGTAGGAAAAGAGTAAAAGCATGATAAGATATCAACAAAATAAACAAAGAACCAAAAAGAGCAAGTACAATATCCAAAATATACAGTCCAAGTCTAAAAGTCTACAACATCTCACAACAACAAAATAAATAATACAGTCATCCAAAACCAACTGGGAACAAATCCAGTAAAACCCACCTAGCTATACTAGGGCGCTAGCGGCGTCTCCTCAGCTGGGACGGGCTCCTCCTCTATCTCAGGGTCGCAACAATCGTCGACACCTAGCCCATAGTAAGTCGGGCAAAAGTTCTCAGGATCCTCTGAAAAAATATATCCAGTCAGGATTGGAGCAAAGTACATAACTCTGAAAGCAACTCCAAATACATGGTAAGGTGTATATGACTAGCAATAGAAAAGAATACAAGATGCACAGGAAAGTAAATACATGATAGAAATGATAAAGTAACTGTAATATAAAACTGGAGAACAATACAAGTAGTAGAGAAGTAACTACATGTGAGAAAATAGAAATACTAGCTAAGTGCCTTGAGCACAAGTTCGTTATGTGATCGACTTGGGTTATACATGATTTATTCTACGATAACTCCGTTATGCGTAAGTTACATAATCGACATACACATGAATACTATTTGGATTTGATCACATAACCAACTTTTACATGATAAATAACTTGCGAACATGAAAGCGAGAGCACATGAAGCACATGAGAATCAATACCGAAGCACATGATGAAATATACGTGATAGAGTACCCGCTGAACACGGTAAGGAGGATAACATCTCTTGATGGGATCCAACTAGTACCAGCTCATGAACCAATGTATCAGAATCAAGTATTAATAGTTCTAGAACATGTGATATATACGCTATCATGAAATAAAAATAATCAGAGGTAGGTACTCGCTTGACGTCCTGAGCAACTAGTGAGGATCGAGATCCGGACTGGCGTTACAAAGACCTATTACGAATAATAAGGTTAAACAGGGTTCTAAAGAGTTAAACAGATATAAAATAACTAAAAATAAGCTTCTAGGGTTGTTCTAGGTCAAACGGGTCAAACCGGTGAAATCTGGATCAAAAAGTCAACCCATGGTCTAAAATGTCAACCCTAGGCCGAAACTAGGTCAAAGGTTGACTTTGGCGGTCAACCAGGGCAATTACGGTCAACTCTAGGTCAAACTAGGGTGCCCCTAAAATTTTAGGTCAAAACTAGCTTATTAAGCTAGTAAACCCTCAAACTCGCCTCTTTGAGATACCGGGATACCCTCGGTATCTGATATATCTACCTACGCTATATACCCATCTATACCCTCTAATATATATCCTAATACGTATATATATATATATAAAAGTATCACTTATCCCATACACGGGCAAAATCTAATACCTCGTCCCGATACCCAGTACCTTGAGTATCTCAAGGTATTGAGATACCTTACCTTACCTTTCTCATCTTACTAACTATGTATCTAACTACACCTATACATATATATATATATATATATATATATATATATATATATATATATATATATATATATATATATAACCCGTCTATATAAATACCTATCCATCTATCTCTAAATATAAATATATACCTATATATATATCTCTAACTATATATATATATATATATATATATATATATATATATATATATATATATATATATATATATATATATATATATATATATAATCTCTCACTCTCTCATCTCTAGTAGCTAACTGCTACTACCTGCTGCTGCTGCTGCTACTACCTGCTGCTACTGCTACTGCTCCTACTGCTACTGCTAACTGTTGCTGCTGCTACTGCCAACTGCTGCTACTGCTGCTACTAATTGCTGCTGCTGCTATCTCCCTCTTTCTTATCTCACTCTCTCATCCTCTCATCCCTTCTCACTCACTCACTCACTCACTCACTCAACACACACTATACACATACATATATTCACATACACACATATATATATATATACCAACTCTCACACATACATATATATACACATACATACATATATCTATATATATAAATATCAATCCTCACACTCTCATACATACACTTACACACTAACCTCCACATATATATACACTTATATATATACACACACACACATTCATATATATATATATATATATATATATATATATAGATACACCATACCTATATATATATATATATATATATATATATATATATATATATATATATATATATATATATATATATATATATATATATATATATATATATATATATATATATATTTATATTTCAAAATATATATTTTAGTAGAATAACAAAATAAGTTTCTTAAAATATATATGAGCATAGTTAATAGAAGAAATTATTTTCTTATCTTAAACTCTAAAAATGCGTTAAACTAGTTAATTATTTAGTAGTAGTATACATAATTTTGTAACTAAGGTAAGTTTTCTCTTAAATGAATAATAGCATATTTAGAATTAAAAGCAGTTTTCTAAAATAACCTAAAAAAGGATTTTGGCTATAAGAATTCTATTAAGAGATTAATTACAGGCAACCTAGAAAGGATCATTTTTTTGGATGCATGTGTAGATTATAATGCTAGGTTGTATGTCTTGGGTTCTGATAGATATTTTGGGGACTGTAGCAACACTAGAACCTGCCTAGGCTTGGAGATGACTTTTGGTATTTGCACTCTTAGCTCAGATTGGACGAACCCCAAGGAAAGTATACATTGACTATTGATTTACAGTATCTACATACTTATTTTTTTACCAGTCATTTAATTTGGATATACTGCTATATGTTTCACCTATTTCTTATCGGTATGGTTACATTATGATTCATGCTGACACATATGAATGATACACGGATTCACATTGTATGACATTCTAGGCGACCCGTATATGATGCCCGGCGTTTATATTATGATGGACTTGTCCCTATACATGTTTATCTGGACTTATAACCTGTTAGTAATCGACTGGTCGTGTCGTGGATGCGATACGGGCAGTAACATTGGGAGGGAAGAACATACGTTGTACGCTTGGGCTACTTTTCCACATAGTTATTGTCGTCTCACTACCAGAGCTACGGTGATTTCATAGTTGCCACAGTCTCCTTGACAGTGACTGCGGTATCATTCTTAGTTACAGGATAGGTCTCTGGTGTATACCGTGACAGCCCCCATATATTAGCGTTGTTCTCAATTTGCATTTCATATAGGTTGGTCAGACTAGTTGTTGTTATTTATACATAGACCACTAGTTTACCTCTTTGCGTGTTATTTATTGTTTTTCATATGACATGTTTCTATGTATCTTGTTATGTCCCTCTAAGGACCTAGTTTTTTTCCAGGTTATTGTTGAGTGCTGACATATGATTCTTGGGATACTTCTTCGGGATTCAGGTATCTCTTGATGGTACCATCTTTATCGTTCTTCCATAGTTCATTTATAGTTCAATTTTCTTGGTGGTTTAGTTAGAATTGTGGATGTATATTATGGATAATTGGATACATTATCTGATTATGACAACTTCTACGTATTCGAGTCGGACAAGAGTCTGATTGAATGCGTTGCTGTCCATTGTCACGTGGCCTAGTCCCACATATTTTGGGACTGGGGCATGACATCTTTCGCATCGATGGTTCTGAGAAGAACCACGACCTCCCATAGACATAAGATTGGACTTGAGAGCTTGATCAGGCTGAGAAGAAACACTTTGCGGACATATTTTGTTAATCTGAAATTCATGAGCTTTTAATCTTCCTTGTAAACTTTCCAAAGGCAGAGATGCGAGATCTTTAGTTTCTTCAATAGCAACTACAACCTGATCATATTTTCTTGGTAGACTTCGAAGAACTTTTTCAACATCTTTTTGAGTTTCTAAATTTTCTCCATTTGAACTCATTTGATTCATAATAGAGTTCACTTTTGTAAAATATTCTTCAATTTTTTCATTATCTTCCATTTCTAGCTTCTCAAATTCAGCCCCTAGCGCTTGCAAGCATACCTTTTTTACTTGATCTTGGCCAGAATATGCTGTCTCAAGAATTGTCCACGCCTCCTGGGAGCCTTTTGTTTTTGAATTTCTCTCATAGACTGGAATTTTAATTGCTTGATAGATTTGGAAGAGCACGACCTTCTTGTCTTTTTCTCTCTTATACTTCAACACTTTTTTGTGCTTCGGATAGTTGACCTTCATTTGCTGGTTGCTCCATTCCTTTTTAATGGCACTCCATAGATCTTGAGATTCATGGCATAACTTCAGTTTGCTCCAATAATCATATTTTTTTTCTTTATTGAAGCGAGGCACAAGAGGGACAAGGATGTTATTTGAGGTGGACATTTTTTTTTTTTGCTCTGATACCACTTTGTAGGATACAAAGAGTATGATTACAAAAAAAAAAAAGAATATTTGATTTTAGTGACTGAATAAACAAAATTTTATTTTATTTTGCTTGTTTGATTTGTTCCACGCTACAACCATTTGCTTCCATAGCTATTTATAGGACTCAAGATATATTAAGAGCAATGAACACGACTCTTAGTTTTTCTAAATACATTTAATGCATGCCATAGTGAATTTGACTCTTCCTAGATTCATCAATACATGCAACAATAAATTTAACAAAATTTAATTTACATCTCAACACTCCTGTCGTACATATAGATTTAGAAGAGACAAACCCCAAAGAATCAAAATGTTCTTAGTCACGTCTAATCGGATCGATGGTGGCAAACAAAACTCTACCCTACGATATTGCTTAACCTATTTTGTTGCATTTGACTTTGTTACATGGACCTCAACATGGCAGCAACAACAAAACATGTACGTGGTGGTTGGGCTAGTGTGGTGTGTGGGCCGGGGATCAAATACTACACCATTCGAGAGGGAACAAAACTCTTTGTAAAACACTTAACAATCGACAAATTAAACATCATGCATCATGTCCTAGCTCCTTTCTTTCCCAACTAGTGGCAATCCAATCCACAGACCACAGGGACCGACATCAAAGTGTTTCCAAAAGTACTCGAGGGCTCCTGCAGCATGTCATGTGTTTCCAAGAGTCCAGGAATCTCCGGGCCAGAACGAAGCGTTGGACCGTCCACAGTGGGCATGGCCGCCTATACAAGCGCAGCGCGCGCCCACATGCATGCTGCTGTGTTTTGTAATGATTGCAGGGATCTCGCTTGTACTGATTATAATCACTCACTCAGTCACTCACTCACTCACTCACTCACGCACAGCCGACGGTTGTTGTTGGCAGGATCTAGTGGGAATTCAGTCTGCAGGTGGAGGCCTGGCCACTCAATTCACAAGGAATGGTATATACGCAGGCATGCTTGCTTTGCCTCCTAGAGATTTGGAGAGTGCTTTGCCTCCTAGAGATTTGGAGAGGCAGTTGGAGGAATATACTCTCCGTTGATTTTTTTATTTTTTTATTTTTGTATGTCTTATCCGTCGTATTAGAAATTAAGTTATTAAGAAAAGATTCGAATCGTATTTTCATTTCTACGGAAATTTTCTATCGTAACCAACAGATCACGATCCCACAGACCACTCAGTTAATTTTTTTTTTTTATTTTGAAATTTCGACATTACGTACGGGATCCGACGTAACGTTCGAAACTTTTGAGCATACTACATTACATGTTTTTTGGGTCCACTATTTCTAAACTTTTACCATTTATAAATAGAAGGAATAATACGTCCCTGTTGTTCGATTCATTAATTTTCTGCCATTCAGCCGAAATTCTATATCTTTTTTTGGTAACCACAATCACCTATGCTGAGTGAATCATGTACGCACTATTTGGCTTATCCTCATATGCTATGTTGTTACTGATCAGGTGTTCTTAAAAACAGAAAAGAAGCAGCTTTTAAAAAACAACAATTGATCTCTCTTGTTTTTAGTTTCTAAAAAGGATATATGAACACAAGCTAGTTCTACTATACAACTTTTGTTGGTACTTAAAAATTTGCTTTCGATCCATTATCAAACATCATTCCACTTTCCATCGCCACCACTAATAGTTGCTTATCCTCTGAAGGTGGAATTAATTTTCAGCAACTAACTGATAGGGTTATTTTTTTTCCAACTTGGCTACATAGGAAGTTTAGTCCACGTTGGATATTTTTTACAACTGTAAATTTCAATATAATACTTTTCTTTTTAACGACATATGCACATGAAAAGTGGTGGCCCATGTGGTTACAACGGGTGTATATTATCATAGAAGTGTAAACTTTAAATCCACAAAGAAATATTTATGTGGATTTTTCCTTAAGAGCTAAGCCTAGTGACTCGGGACGAAGGGCACAGAGTGGTGCAAAGTAGCGGTTTGATGGCACAGGTTGCGCGGTGCGCTGGCTGAGCTGGTTTGCACGGTTAGTTCGATTTGAGCGACTGCATTGACTGCACAATCTGCCCACAGACTGCACTGAGTAGGATGATTGAACAGATAATCAGTTTAAACCGCTCCTTATAATTTAGAGATTCGGTTTTAAACTGATCGTAATCTTTTGAGATTAAGGGACAACGACTGGATTAGGGTTTGGGATTTTGCGTCTTTTATATATATTCACTTCGTTGCTCCTTTAAAAAGGGACATGTAAGAGATATACTGTTACATAAGGATTCGCAGCAACCGCCACTCGTCCCCGAAGTTTTGTCCTTCGAGTTCATCCGTTCGAGTTCTTCACAGAGTTGATAAGGGGAGCGTTCCAAAAGTTCATCAATAGAACTTGTTGTTTCTTAGGAACATATCGTCTGAAAGAGTTCGAATCTTTCTTTGAGAAACAATGAACTTCATAACTCCAGCAAGCAATTTTTTTTAATGTTCATTTTCTTATTTTTGTACATGTTCTATCTCGTTGTAGCAATTGCGATTGCAAACAGAAGAACAATTTTTTTATTTTCAACATTTATTTGTTGCAAGATTTTAGTTTCTATAGTCTGTTTGTAATATGATTACATAAGACCAATAAGGACAGTAATCCACTTGCGGACTTCGATATATTCAAGGTTTTTAGTCCATCTTTGCAACCTTGAAAATAACAATCTTAAAGCAATAACTAGTAACAAAGATTGAGAACCATGCAAGCCTTCTTAATACAAGTTTTTACAAACTTGAGAAGTTTGACGGGTAATACTACAACATTTGGAAGAGAAAGATTTATCTAAATCTTCAACTTGTCAAAGGTGGATACGTGTTGACAGATCCTGAGCCCATTAACTTATGAAATTGAAGACGTACTTGCAATTGCTAATGCAATAGAAAAGCAATACAAGTGAAAAAAGACAACCACCTATTCAAGCTGTTGACCTTGAGCGCCATATATGACTCAATGACAGAATTATACAGCAAGAAGGCTAATGTTAGAGACGTCATGAGTGTTAGTCGAGAAGCACTACGAGTCAAATGAGAAGATATCCAAAATCCATCTCATCAATAAATTTTATGATTCAATTTGAGAATTAGAAGGTCATATTGCCTCAAGTCAAAGAGCTGCTGAAGTTTGCAGCAGAAATTTAAGAAGGAAGACATGAAATAAGAAGACAAGTTCATGGTGGGGGGCACGGTCTCTAAACTTCCCCCGGGTTGGCTCAAATTCAAAACTAATGATTTTTAAAGTAGATACGAATGAGTTAGTTTAGTATTGTAATTAAAAAAGAAATAAGATAAAAAAATTATTCAGATATTTAAGGCATGATTCATTTATGATAGGATGTATGGTAAAAAATTATTGGAAGTTACTGATTGAGAATATCTCGGTGACAGATAAACGAATTGCAGAATATAACCCAAGTAGTCAAGGAAAAGATATAACACACACACACACACACACACACACACACACACACACACACACACACACATATATATATATATATATATATATATATATATATATATATATATATATATATATATAGAGAGAGAGAGAGAGAGAGAGAGAGAGAGAGAGAGAGAAGATGGGTAGAAGATGGGGATTAAGAATGACTACGATAAGATTTCGTGAAATAATATGAGTAAGCCATGTGTAACGACCCGCTCCGCATCAATGAAGATAGCCGATTCAAACGGCACCAGTACGACGACCCTGTAGAAGCATAAAAAATATAGATCCAGGCATGCAATAAACATGAGACCCAAGTTCAACTCAAAAGAAATTAAGCCAAAGAGGAAGCCGCATAGCAGAATTCATGCGGCCTGAACAGCCACGAAGTAAGGGCTGCATGAGATCCCCTGACAAGGCATTCAATGCTTGTAAGAAGTTCTGACACACAACTCATCACCCAGAGCACTTCGAGAATCGTGAGAGAAGTGACGACTCATATAAAGACGAAAAATCATATTAGTGCATTAATGACTTCGTCAGGCATGCCATGCCAAGTGTTCCCTCGTATACGGCTACGGTCTTATGCGGTCTCGTCATCATGCGGCCAAAGTGTCCATTCGATCAAGGCCAAACGAGAGTTTGCATGCGGCCACAACGCCATGTGGCTAAATTGTCCATAAGACCAAGGCTAAATGAGAGTACATATGGGGCCAAGATGCTATGCGACCAGGATGTTATGCGGCTTTCAGCTTGCAAGATCTGTCCGTTTCAACCGAAAAGATCTTCACACAGTTAGTGCTGACTACGTGTTCAGTTGACCGAGTCACACATATGAGGGAGTTGAAAATAACTCCGAGATCTTACCAAATAATAGATCTCAGCCGAAGCTGCGTGGCATCCTGCCCATAGTATGCGGCTACAATTGCAACTGCATTCTGGTAAAGGAGCCCCCTGCGACCACCAAATAGAAGCATATGCGGCACCTATAGTCCATCAGGATGATGTCTATAAATAGAAAAAACTTGGTCATTCCAAAGGGTGAGCTTTTCTACTTCAGAGAACATACCCTCAAGGCGAGCTACGTACGTGCACACAAGCTCAAGAGAGAGAAAAGAGAAGAGAGCATCCTCATTCCCTCGTTGGACCGTCAAGGGAGTAAATGAGTCATTCCAGTACTCGATCTCCATCATCACATTCCCTAGATAAAGAAATATTGTACTTAGATTTTTTGTCTAGGATTTCTTTGTACTTTTTTTTTGCTGAACAAAAGTTTTTCAAACTTACTTTAATGGCGAACAATGTGACGACTCTGCTGGGGACATCCTTCTCCTCTGATGAGAAGGTCGTGACGCAGTCCGATGCTTCGAAGCTGGGTTCGACCCAAAGGATAATGATTCTACGCTTTGACCAGTAAGCCTTTGAGTAAATGCTCTCTGAGGGCGACGCTTCACTGAGGCCAGCAAAGCGACCCGCATGACATGGGTTGCAAAGGATGCTGTGCCTAACCCAACTACGGAGCATGTGCTCCCCGTCTCTCTCCCTTTCGCAGGAAATGCACATCATACGTCCACACGTGCAGACCCTACTAATGCGGCAGCCTCTTCTGATAAGAAAAGTGCTCAGCACTTGAGCTCTGGCAGAGGAAAATACTACAATAATAGGAGTTCGAGCACTAAGACACGTTACATACGGCCATGTCAAAGGCCGCATAAGGAGGACTATGCGGCACGCGATCAGCAGCAACAGAAAGATGGCCGCATGCGGTAGGACAGCACAGAAGTTTCGTCTTTGACCGAATCTCCTGCAGTACTGACTCCATGTGCCATGCTAAAAAAGATGATAATGTAAACTTGGAATCTTCATACTACGCACCAGCGCGTGCTAGGACGAAGAAGTCTAGGACAATGCGAGCTCACCAATCTCACAAAGCTCAAGCAATTTCTCATTCGACTGACCGTCAACAGACACCGCTAACTGTAATGCGTGCCCCTAACGAAAAGTGGTACAAAATTGACCCATGCATCCATCCCTCAGTAGCAATTGGACAGGGTCAGTCTAAAGAGTCTTTCATTAGCAATCTGGGGAAAGTTCTTGTACGAACTCTAGGTCAGGAAGTAAAGTCAACACCTACGCACCCATGTGCTCGGTCTACCGGTGCTAATAAGATGGGTGAAAAGGTGAATCAGACTTGTGCAACATAATCAATCACGAGCGCAAAGCGAGTGAATCAGCTACGATATATGAAGTGTCCTTCCCAGGGCCTCGCTGTGCAAGCATTATCATCAACTATTGAGGTAAAAAGGTTGTAGTAGTACCCACAAACAGGCAGTCGACTTTCCAACGGCTACAACCAAAGGCACCCATCTGGCTGCAACCCAGAGAATAGGTGCAAGCACCAGAGGAAGAGGAGCTGCCATTTGTCTCATGTTATTTTACTCGGAAGGCCGCCTCCTTAAGAGGTGGTCAAAAGTCCAGTACCTCTAGTCCGTCGCTCTTGGCCAGCGGGTCAAGAAGAAGGGTCCAAGGAGAACAGGCAACGGAACCCATGGAAGGTGTCTTCCTGGGCACCCGCTCAAATAAGAAGTTGTCAGCAATTAGGGTAGTTTTTCCTCAGGACCTCAGATAGTTACGCAAGCTGGGGATTGTAATCCCCCGGACCTTTATGACAATCCGACGTTCCGAGAAGACGGTAATTCCCAAGGAACAAATGCTGAGATCCCTGGGGGTGGCTACCCTCGCCAAGAGAAGGCAACTTCCTATGCTGGGGCTACTGTTCCCTCCGAGTCCGAAGAGGATACGGTACTACCAACTTTCCCGGAGGACTTTTTACGGCAAGATTCTGAGGCGAAAAGTGCGACATCTTCCGTTCCATCCATGTTTCCCATGTGAGAATAATATACATGACTGGGAACGATCACAAGGGCCCCAACGATCGACAGCGCCTCAAAAACCTCGATGCCATAATGCAAACCATGAGCGCATCAATGTAGGCTTTGACCCAGACAATGCTAAAGATCAAGGCAAATATTGCCTCACCACCAGCAAGGGCCTCTGATCAAGCAAGCCTAGACCCCGGGACTAACGGGGATTCAAATGCAACCGCTCTACCTGCTGGCGGCAATCATCCCCTGCCCGGATTATCTGCTCCTTCCACAGTCAATGAAGCCTGGAAAGCAATACGGGAGATACGAGAACTCCGGGCCCGCCTAGACTCAATGGGCAATCGGGACTCACTGCGCAAGCTCGGGATCCGACAACCGTATCCCTTTAAGTGGAGATATGTACCATACCCGCCCAAGTACAAGCCCTTTAACTTGACACCGTTTGATGGGAATACATCTCTCCGTCAATTCATGAGTTAATTTGATATGGCAACGGGACATCTATCGCGCAACGATGCCCTCTTAACCAAGCTTTTTATCGGAGCATTATCTGGAATAGCTTTTAATTGGTTCTGTAGCGTCCAGGACAACTGCATTTTGTCGTTTAACGATCTCAAAGGTCTTTTTCTTGCTCGTTTCTACAACGGAGGAAACGACATAATGATGTCCTCTTTAATGGATATCACGCAAAGAGAGAAAGAGTCTGTACAGAAATACATCGAGCGATACAGGAAAACGGTGCTAAAGTTACCCTACGGTAACCCTGAGTCCATGTTGATGGATACCTGTCGGAGAAATCTTATTCCCACTGTCAGACTCTGGATGAGTAACTCTCAGTTTAAAGACTGGACGTCATTTATCATAAATGCTGTCGGTGCTGAGAAGAAAGTAATGGACGCCCGCCATCTGGAAATACAATCCCAGTCGATGATGATAGAGGAAAATGTCCTTACAACAACAACAACAACAACAGCGGCAATAGGGCCCGAGATGGCAGGGGAAAGCAGGCTCTTATCACTAATATAACCAAGAAGCACGGGCAAAAATCTACATAGGTTCCAAAACTGAAGGAAACTTATTCTTTCAAAGATGATGATATTATAGCAATCTTTGACGTGCTAATGAAGGGAAATATGCTTCGGCTCTCCGAAACCAAGTGCCCTGTTGAGGCAGTCGATGTGAATAATCTGAAGTACTGCCACTACCATTGATATGATCACCATGCGACGTGGGATTGCTAAAGCGGTACATACAATGTCTGCTTGACACCAAGGCCCTCACCTTGGACTTCGATGAAAAAATAGTTGCTGCTAACATGGTTTCTTTCTAGTTCGATAACTTCCCGGCAATGGAAACCCAAGACGGAGTGATCCTGATCCCTAGGGCAACAATAGAGTTTGTCAATCTTCTGCCAGCTTGTGATCAAACATTCAGGATGATACCTCTCACCACATCACGGAAGGTGGTCATGTGGGTCCATCCAAATCTTTCTCCAGACTTGATGCAACAAGCAACACCTTCCGCCACCAAGTTCAAGGGCAACGAGTCTAAGTCATTCTATATGGTTTCTCTCACTTTTGAAGAAGTTATAGCAGGAATGACAAGGTCAGGCCTGGCGTACCAATAAGAATACGACATCCATGATGATGGTGCACTCCCAATTGTCGTACCTACAATATCCGATCTGGGCCTATTCCAGCCTCCGATAGAGGACAAGTCCAAGCAGAAAGAAACTCGCTTCGACAAACCGCTGCACAAAGATACAGCTCAGGGGATGGAGAAGCCCTACAACTTCGATATCATGACACAGTTGGCCAATACTCCAGAGAAGTTGTCACTATTCGAGCTTCTTTGACTCTCCAAAGATATTCTGATTGCTCTGAGTGAGTCATTGCAGAATGTCGACACCTACCTGGCGCAGGTCAAGCCGCCAACTGAGAATCCTGTCGCATGCTCCCAATATAATAATATGATGGAGGCAATACCCAATATCTTGTTCTCCCAATAAGATATGTTGCTAATGAACAATAGGTATGATCGCCCTATGTATTTATAGGGTATATTGGCACCATCAAGGTGGACCAGATGTACATCGATCCCGGTTCGTCAATCAGTATCATCCCGCGGATTCTGCTTCAGACGTTGGGTATCCCGATGCATCGCTTGGCAGCAACCAATACTGCCATTAGTGGCTTCAACGTAGGGAGAAGCTACCCTCTGGGCAATATTCACTTGGAATATCATATCGGCAATTTGAAACAGAGGTCACCTGCTATGTCATAGACGTAGATGTATCCCACAACGTCCTGTTGGAACGTCTATGGATACATCAGTATATGATTATTCCATCAAACTTGCACTAGTTCTTGTAGTACGTGGACGATCATGGCATTATCAAGACATAATTTGTCAATGTTGATCAATTCAAAGGGGTTGAGGCCTATTACTCTGACTTGATCCTCTAAAGCAAGTCCACTAAGATGAAGGTAGAAATGATGTCGACGGTGAGGCAGAGACTGTGATTATATCAGATGGGCCCTTGAGAGTCCATCTCAAATCACGCACTCCCGATACAGCCCCTCCTCTCTTGGTGAAACTGTACAGAAAAGTACCTGAACCTCTGGTCGTTCGCCTTCGTAGACCTGTCGATCGCTGAAGAAAGATCCGACACCTACTACGACTTTCGAACCACTAGTGGTAAAGCTGCGCAGGAGACCTCCTAAGCCATCGCTCGCACTGGCTCGCACTGGAGGTAGATCTCGGGAAGGATGAACTGGAAGAGTACGTAGCCGCACATGCTAACGTCTCTTCTCTCAACGATGTAATTACTGAGGATAAGATACCTTATTTTATGAATAAAGGGCTATATTTGAACTACTCGGATGTTGCACATCTCAGCATATTACATTCCATTGAGTACGGTCTAGGCTTGCACCTGCATACATAGGTGACTTCCACCTATGCAGTAAACCGAATTATCGTCAGTCAAAACTTCTACTTCATAGTTCCAGCAAAGAAGAGGGGAGACAAACTCATCGCCTTCGGCGGAGTAAAAAGTTCCCAATCCTTCGTCCCAGAGGAACGGGAGCCAGAACTTGACACCGACAAAATACCACTTCATCGGTACATCTCTCAAACCAAGCACCATATCCAGAAGATGGAATACGATCTGAAATCCGCTAGGGGCTTAAACTACGGTAAAGGTCGACAGCTGCCTCTACGACTGTACGCTCATGTAGAAAAGTCCAAGGATTACTACCATAAGACAAAATATGGCCTTAGGTATGTCAAGCCCCAATTTTTATTAAATCGATAATCGTCCCCCGGGCGTGATGTCGTGCACGTATAAGGCGCGCGTGCACAAGGCCTAGGAAAAATGATATACTTTAGAACAAATGGAACAGAGTACGCAAATAAGATATCACACTTTGAGGTATTAAAAAGTTTTCTTTATTGATAATGAACATCTGTTTAGAGACTCTTGACCCAAAAGTAGTAAAGATGCCGCACGAGCTTACAACTTGGACGTAAAATGAGATAGCTGATCCATACATTACATCCTTTACTAGTATTTCAAAAGCACAAAATAACTTGGGTGTGGGTCAGCACCATCGCCTAGGAGCTTCAAAAAAAGGAAAGTGCGAGTTCCTTTCTTGAATATGTACTTGGGCTTCAAAAGTCACAGCACGAACACGCCCACTGATCCGGGAAGGGTTGGAGAAAGCTTCAGCTCCTCGGCGCATCGCCTCGGCTCGGAGAACTTGCTGCAACGAGGGTCAGTATTTCAAAAAGTACCGGTGAAGGCGAGCTAACCCAACATACCAAATCAATATCGTATTCATGTGAACATGCAATATTTTTATTATGCTATCTTTCTATCTTTACTTAGTTTAATTATCTATATGCGATATAATGGAATAACATAACAAAATGTGCCACCGTTCGGTGACTTTACCTTTTGTAGAAGCATGAAAAATACGCTAGAAAATTATACGCATAAAATCCTAAACATGCAGGAAGCCAGCGTAAAACAGAGCTCCAGCATTGGGTGGCGTAAAACATGACTTCAGAGCCATTGGCGTACAGAAGAGCTTCAACGCTGTTCAGCGTAAAATAGAGCTCCAGAACAACCCACGTATGGCAGTATTTCCAGACTGCCTTGGCGTAAAAAGGTTGCTACATCGCCACCTCGGCGTAAAACCTGTTTGCTTTTAATGCAGCAAGAAATTGTACGAGGAACTCTTCGTATTCCTCGAATGAACCTGTCAGACGAAGCAGTGAACCTGACTCCTGACAAAGAGTACTGCACGACGATCGAGGACGGCTGTTATGATAATTTTGCACAGAGCCCCAAACTATCGTTTAGTGACAAATCCTTGATATAAGATGTCGTTTACGCATTCAAGGAATACGCTGCCTATTCTATACAGGCAAAGATAAGCTTTTACACTCAGGATGAGACGAAACCAACCGCCACGTCAAAAGCTGTTCTTCGTACAGAACTCGAGGCACATCTCTACAGTTAATGCGCGAGATGGGGGCAGATCTCTGCATTTAATGCACGAGATTTGGTTCTACTTTTAATGACTGGGAGAGCTATAATTAAAGCTAATACGCTCACATCGCCATCCCTGCATATTACGCCAACCAAGCTATTTTCAGCTATAGGAGTACGCCGTATGCTATCTCCTCAAAATACGTCGACTGGCTATTTTCAGCTATAGGCGTACGTCGTATGCTATCTTCTCGAAATACGCCGACCTGGCTATATTCAACTATAGGAGTACGCCGTATGCTATCTCCTCGAAATACGCCAATTCAGGCTATATTTGTAAAGGTACGTGATAAAGCTATTTGGTCTAGAATACGCTCAAGACCTCAGTCAAGGAAGAATAATTGGCTATCTTTACGCTAGTTACCTATCTATGCAGCATCAATCTTTACGCAGTCTTTGAAGCTTCTTTCTTGTCTTCTACAGCACTTCTTCGTCATCATGTGGTCCAAGGGACAAAGTGATCGACCGCAGATCAAACTCCTATAGCAATATTTTCCCAGAATCAAACTTTTTGTACTTAACATCCTCGTATAGGATTAATTGTACTTCTTTTTCTTGTTTGTAAACAAAAAAAGGGTTTCGTATAAACCTAGTTTTAATTTCTTTCGTTTATTATCAAACACAAGATGGCGACTTTGCTGGGGACAACTTTCTCATCTAACGAGAAGGCCATTGCTCAACACGATATTGTATCCGTCGGATCAACGAAGAAGACTCTGGTCGTCCAATTCGACCAATCTGCTTATGAAGACATGCTTCGCGCAGGGGATGGATTTCGTTCCCTCTCTGATCAAGACAACAGGAAGCTGCGTAAAGTATGGATGCCCCGGACATCCTCTACCCTTCCTGCGGACTCTCTCTCTCCGACCAACAAGGTTGTAACATCGCAACCTGTGCGCCCCGCGCGTAAAACTTTGTCTCCCGTCTGTGACGTGGCAGACAGAGCTTCTGGCAGTGCCTTAGTGCCAATCCAGAAGTCTACTCTACGCCCTGTGCGTAAAACTTTGTCTTCCGTCTGTGACGTGGCAGACAGAGCTTCTGGCAGTGCCTTAGTGCCAATCTAGAAGTCTACTCCGTGCCCTGCGCGTAAAACTTTGTCTTCCGTCTGTGACATGGCAGACAGAGTTTCTGGCAGTGCCTTAGTGCCAATCCAGAAGTCTACACCGCGTCCTGCGCATAAAACTTCGTCTCCCTTCTGTGATGTGGCAGATAAAATTTCTGACAAGGCCTCAGCGCCAATTCAAAAATTCTAAACGTGCCCCGCGCGTAAAAATAAATCTCCCGCCTATAAGAAGGCAGATGGTCCCTGTAATCACCGCAAGGGAAAACAAGTGGCGGATTTCCTGACCTCTTGGCTTTTACGCCATCAAGAGAAGAATTTGCCCACTCTTCAGATTACGTGGGACGCTGAAGGCCGATTGAGGACTTCCTCAGTTTTATGCCAACCTGTGCAAATCTCCAGATTACGCCAGGACAAGCCCCTCAGCGTAAAGAAGACCCGGTTCACGGGAACATACGCTCCTCAGACGGATGACGGATTGTACGCTACTCATATGGCTGAACTACTGTATTGTTATGGCAGGCAAGGAGTTAGGGTTCCCAATCTCCATACCCCAACTGATATAAAAAGGCAAAATAAGCCTTCTTCTTCTTCTCCTGTTAATCCTCCTGACTTGCGTGATTTCCTGATCCAGAAGCGCAAAGACAGGGGATCTTCTAATATGTCTATTACGTCTCCTAGCGAGAACTATTATAATAGTCATAAAGTTGTAGTTAACTACTGCTGCTCTAAGGCAAAACGGTTAGTTTTTGACCGGTTGAACTACTCTTTGCCCTTACAAGAAGAAGAGCTTACATTCGCATCAGTGAACATGGCTTCACACATTCCTAGAGGAAGGTCCAGTTCGAGACGTCATCCCTCTAGAACTCCAAGCCAAAGAAAATTTGACAGGCTCCTTGAAAATATTGAAGCAGGTGTCTTTCGGAATACTCGCTCGAGGTCGCAACAATCGGCTTCATATTCTTCCGATTCTGACACTGGGGATCGCCAGTTTCCTGAAGGTGATACTGACAGTATAGACTCAATCTCCACAGAGATCTATACTAATTCCTCAGTAGCACCCAGAGAAATGAGAGTTTATGCCATTGGAGATGAACATGAGGAGGCTTCTCCATCAGGAAGTACGGAGCAACGCATTGCTGTATTGGAATTATCGCTTAAAGAGATGCATTCCATGATGGAGAATATGCACCAGATGATGCTGACTCAACATGCAGCTGCTATAGCTCATGCATCAGTTCCTCCAACTCAACTGCGTGTGGGGGTGGACATGCTACCATCCAACACAAGCCAGGAGCCTGCTCCAAATCAAGAGTCAACGGCTCCTCCACCTCTGAACCCGGAGAATCTATTGCCTCATATTGGAGTTATAATACAACCGACCTCTCACCTCTCTGCGGTTCCTTTCCCAGCTGAAGATCCGATGCAGGCAGTTCGGGAATTGAAAGCCTAATTTGATACCTTGAAGCATAAGGATCAGCTCAAGAAATTGGAAATCAACCAGCCTTATCCTGCCATCTGGGACGAGATCCCTTTTCTGCCAAAATACAAACCACAGGCTATGGTTTTGTTTGAGGAAAAGACGTCACCGAGCCAGTACATGAACTACTTCAGCATAATGACGGTGTTGCTGCAAGGGAATGAAGCCCTTCTCACTCGAGTATTTAAGGGCTGTCTGTCTGGAGTGGCCTATCAATGGTACCATAGTCTTGCAGAAAACTGCATTACTTCCTTTGAAGATTTTAAGACTCTATTCTTCGCTCGATTCTACGAAGGAGGGATGGACATGTCTATGTCCTCCCTCATCGAAGTAAAGCAGAAAGAGAAAGAGAACGTTCGTACCTTCATTGAACGTTTTTGTCAGGCCACTCTGCAGATGCCTCCCGGAGTTCCGGATTCAGCCTTGGTGGATATTTGCAGGTAGAACCTGCTTCCACTGACCTTGGTGTTCACAGGACCATATCAGTTCAGTGATTGGCCCTCGTTTATCATCTCAGCGGTAGCCGCTGAAGACAACAGTCGGAAGGCACGTGACAATGGAATCATGATCTCTACCTCTGATAGAGGGAAGAGGTCATCCTCCAATAGCGACCATCCTCGTGGTTCCAAAGGAAAAGAAGCTCTGGCAATCAACACGTCCAGGCAACATACTCCAGGAACTGCGCAGACAAATCCTAGGACTTCCAGGCCTAAGGAAGAATATTATTTTGACGACGACCATCTAGTCAAAATGGCAAGCTCATCCTCCCCGAGGTAAAGCGGCCCAATAAAGTCGGTAGTACCAATAATCCAAAGTACTATATTTTCCATAGGTACATACATCATCCCACGAAGGCATGTTACGTACTAAAAAAAAATCCAGGAGTTGATCGATGCCAAGGCTATCACTCTGCGCAATAGCGAGAAAACGGTCACTGCCAACATGATCTCCCTCCAATTCGGCGATCTGCCCCCTCAAGAAGTCCCGGATGGTATAGTACCTATTCCCCGGACGATGATAAACATTGTTAATCTGTCACGACCCGTACCCGGATATTCGGGCATAAGTGCGTGGCACGTCCAGCCTACGCCGCAGAGTCGGCGGTAGTACGCTGTCTAGGTCTTACTCACAGGCAATTTAAATCTATCTCATCCACAATAAAGTAAATAGACAAGGAAATTAACAGGAAATAGGAATGCTGATTTATAAAATAAATGGTGATAACAGATCCATAGTTTATACATGAACAGAAGATAAATCGGGGACAAACCCGATTACTGAGCTGAAAAGGGAAAACTAGCTAACTGGCTACTACTCCTCAGAGATAATCTCCTGAGTGGGAACCGGCCTCTCAACTGTGTCACCTGCTACGTCATAGGGATCAGAATAGGTAGGACAAAGTCCTCATCATCGCCTAAAACAACGGATCCAGTCAGGAAAGGAGCAAAGTACACAATGCACAACAAGATTAAACTAAATATTTATGACAATTAAGTATTGAATATCATATTGAGAAAATTGCATAGAGGGACATCATTATCTCATAGTTAATGCTGTAAACAGGAATATGAGAAAAGCAGGAAATAAATGAGACAGGAATGAAACTACAACAATCAACAAGAGCCATAACTAGACAAGAAGCTATGTGTGTGAACTTGTGTTTTTAGAATACCTAGTTGGCATGCAGGGGTCTATAAAGTTAAACCGGCCGCCATGGACGGCTATTATTCACGAAAAATCGAGATCCGGCTGATGGACAGTCGTGTACCAACAGCTATTATTCACGACACGGGTCAGGGTAAACTACATGCCTTTCAGTATTCTCCCACCCAACATGATAAAACAAGACAGGAACTACCAATATTCAAGACATGAAATTCAACATTTCTAACACTAGGTGTAACACCAAGGGTACATGTATGACAGGGAATTGATTATCATAATATATAAAGATTAACTTGAAGTGCAGGTACTTGCCTTTGTTTGGATCCGATTAATAGGTCTTGGGGGAAAATATCCAGAGATGAGTTCAAATGATGAAATAAACATTACCATCATGCTCAAAAGATGTCAAATAGCTGAAAACGCCTGTCCTTGGGTCCAATTTGGAGACAAGGGCAAAAACGGCAGTTTCGGGTCAAAACGGGGTCCGCCGTTGGGCCCGCTTTGCACCGAAAAGCGCGTCCGGGTCAAAGGTCTCCAAATTTACCAAACTTAGTGTCAACAGGTCAGGAACGCTGATACGAACCCAACGGAACTTCCAGATTTGGATTCCGATGAGCCGAACACAAAATCGCCCGTCGAGCGGGGCCTGTGGGGCCCACGACACGCAATTTCGTCAACGTTCTCAGAATCGAACCAAACTTGACCCACAGGACCAGCGTATCGCTACGAGTCCGATGGCGCAAGTTTCGTCTCGATCTGACGAGTGTGCACGAAGTTAGGGTGAATTGCAGAAAAGGCGGATACGGAGCGATGTCCGCAGATACGCGTTGATTCCGGTGTGCACGCACACCCAAATCAGCTTCCGCGAAATCCCACACGTCCGTATCGACGAGGCGCACGTATCTGTGAAGATCGTGCGCGACCAAGTCGTCCCGTTTGGCGGGGCGGACTCAGTTCCGGGGTGAAACAGGGTCTGGTTTTTCCTGTTTTTGGATCGCGGTGTGCGATCACCACAGGACGCGATGTGTAACGCCCCGCTCCGCGCCGGCGTTATGTATCAAGGTGAGTGGGCAGAACTTCGTTCTCTGATTCTTGCACGCCTTAATAATAACCTGAGTTTTTGCTTGCAATGTTTTCTTAAGAGAATGATAGAACCTGCCTTGCATGCTAATAAGAGAACTCACCTAGCTGTCTTGAAACAAAGTCTGCTTAACGAGAATCCTGATCGCTGGCTTAGAGTGCATGAACATGTTCACTATCGTCTATGCTTCGAGAGAACCATACTGTGCCTGAATGTGTTCAAGTGATAAGGCGGATTGCCCCGCAACAGAGAGTGTTTATAGATGGTTCGTCTCGTCTGCATACAGAGTTTATTTGATAGTGTTCCATGCATTCGCACGCGGTCGGACAATGGCTATTGGTGGAGAGCTGAACTGCATGTGTCCCGGCTGCTACCATGATAGTGCAAAGCAACCATGAGTCACAGCTGCCATTAGCATCAGATAAAAGAGTCATTGGTATGCTGGACTAACCGCTACCGATCCTGAGATACTCGGGGACCGCCATTCATATAGCTAAGTCATTGTGTTGGCTTGGATAGAGGACTGCCCCTAAGAATGTGCATTGTGTGTCTAGCTTTGCATCTGACCCTCGAGTCGCACCAGACACGCTGCGCACACCCTGGAACATGATCGGTTTGCTTGCCTGCTTAGTATATGAAACTCTATTTCCAAACATGTTTCTAAACAAGTAAATCGACTCTGCTAGAACTGCATGAAACGAACCTAGGTAAAACTAGAAAGATCACTAGTAATGTAATGTTTTATAACATGATTACTTAGTGCCTGTTTGAGTGAATGCTTGTTTCTGTTCAGTTGATTTATCTCACCAGTACTTATAAAAGTGCTGACCCCCCAACAGTTTACTTGCTTGTGCAGGTACTGGATCGTCCGAGGGAGCGATAGGCGTGCCACAGTCCCGAAGACCCGGAATTCTGGTTTCGATTGTTGCCCCGAGAATGCTATCGTATAAGGGGGCATAATGTATGGAACGAACGTGTGCCTTTGCTAAAGGAACCCAAGTTGCCTCGATTGTCCCGAACACTCAGTTGGCTAATGCATTGCATTGCAACAAGTCCCTTTCCGCTGCTTACTCGATTGATGCGATGATAGCCAACTCTGAACTTAAACGATATGGCCTTGCACGGGCGCAACCCCAGGCCCGTGCGGCATCACGTCCCCCGAAAGGCTCGAACGGGCCATTCGCCTGGCTCCCTTCCTCCCTCGCACCCGCGGGACGGGCGCGGTGATTCGCGTCCGGCGCGCCGAGGCACGGTGATTCGTGCCCGTCTCGTTAATTCTCGGCCGTACGGGGCGGGGCAGGGCGGAGCGGCGGCCCGGGCGGGTCCGGGGCGTGACAGAATGGTATCAGAGCAGAATCGATCTTCTGGCCATGACTCTGAGATCGATATGGTTTTGCAAAGTGCGTTCCATACAATAAGTCCATAGATATTCTCAAAGTGCAAAATGTTTTCTGAACTTGAATTGCTTGATTGTTTCGGTTGAGTACGGCGAGGGACGGCACTATCGCTGCTCGGGATATCGAGAAGTTTATCCTTGAAGTTTCGAGGACGAAACTTTTTGTTGGTGGGTAAGTATGTAACGCCCCGCTCCGCGCCGGCGTTATGTATCAAGGTGAGTGGGCAGAACTTCGTTCTCTGATTCTTGCACGCCTTAATAATAACTTGAGTTTTTGCTTGCAATGTTTTCTTAAGAGAATGATAGAACCTGCCTTGCATGCTAATAAGAGAACTCACCTAGCTGTCTTGAAACAAAGTCTGCTTAACGAGAATCCTGATCGCTGGCTTAGAGTGCATGAACATGTTCACTATCGTCTATGCTTCGAGAGAACCATACTGTGCCTGAATGTGTTCAAGTGATAAGGCGGATTGCCCCGCAACAGAGAGTGTTTATAGATGGTTCGTCTCGTCTGCATACAGAGTTTATTTGATAGTGTTCCATGCATTCGCACGCGGTCGGACAATGGCTATTGGTGGAGAGCTGAACTGCATGTGTCCCGGCTGCTACCATGATAGTGCAAAGCAACCATGAGTCACAGCTGCCATTAGCATCAGATAAAAGAGTCATTGGTATGCTGGACTAACCGCTACCGATCCTGAGATACTCGGGGACCGCCATTCATATAGCTAAGTCATTGTGTTGGCTTGGATAGAGGACTGCCCCTAAGAATGTGCATTGTGTGTCTAGCTTTGCATCTGACCCTCGAGTCGCACCAGACACGCTGCGCACACCCTGGAACATGATCGGTTTGCTTGCCTGCTTAGTATATGAAACTCTATTTCCAAACATGTTTCTAAACAAGTAAATCGACTCTGCTAGAACTGCATGAAACGAACCTAGGTAAAACTAGAAAGATCACTAGTAATGTAATGTTTTATAACATGATTACTTAGTGCCTGTTTGAGTGAATGCTTGTTTCTGTTCAGTTGATTTATCTCACCAGTACTTATAAAAGTGCTGACCCCCCAACAGTTTACTTGCTTGTGCAGGTACTGGATCGTCCGAGGGAGCGATAGGCGTGCCACAGTCCCGAAGACCCGGAATTCTGGTTTCGATTGTTGCCCCGAGAATGCTATCGTATAAGGGGGCATAATGTATGGAACGAACGTGTGCCTTTGCTAAAGGAACCCAAGTTGCCTCGATTGTCCCGAACACTCAGTTGGCTAATGCATTGCATTGCAACAAGTCCCTTTCCGCTGCTTACTCGATTGATGCAATGATAGCCAACTCTGAACTTAAACGATATGGCCTTGCACGGGCGCAACCCCAGGCCCGTGCGGCATCACGTCCCCCGAAAGGCTCGAACGGGCCATTCGCCTGGCTCCCTTCCTCCCTCGCACCCGCGGGACGGGCGCGGTGATTCGCGTCCGGCGCGCCGAGGCACGGTGATTCGTGCCCGTCTCGTTAATTCCCGGCCGTACGGGGCGGGGCAGGGCGGAGCGGCGGCCCGGGCGGGTCCGGGGCGTGACAGAATGGTATCAGAGCAGAATCGATCTTCTGGCCATGACTCTGAGATCGATATGGTTTTGCAAAGTGCGTTCCATACAATAAGTCCATAGATATTCTCAAAGTGCAAAATGTTTTCTGAACTTGAATTGCTTGATTGTTTCGGTTGAGTACGGCGAGGGACGGCACTATCGCTGCTCGGGATATCGAGAAGTTTATCCTTGAAGTTTCGAGGACGAAACTTTTTGTTGGTGGGTAAGTATGTAACGCCCCGCTCCGCGCCGGCGTTATGTATCAAGGTGAGTGGGCAGAACTTCGTTCTCTGATTCTTGCACGCCTTAATAATAACCTGAGTTTTTGCTTGCAATGTTTTCTTAAGAGAATGATAGAACCTGCCTTGCATGCTAATAAGAGAACTCACCTAGCTGTCTTGAAACAAAGTCTGCTTAACGAGAATCCTGATCGCTGGCTTAGAGTGCATGAACATGTTCACTATCGTCTATGCTTCGAGAGAACCATACTGTGCCTGAATGTGTTCAAGTGATAAGGCGGATTGCCCCGCAACAGAGAGTGTTTATAGATGGTTCGTCTCGTCTGCATACAGAGTTTATTTGATAGTGTTCCATGCATTCGCACGCGGTCGGACAATGGCTATTGGTGGAGAGCTGAACTGCATGTGTCCCGGCTGCTACCATGATAGTGCAAAGCAACCATGAGTCACAGCTGCCATTAGCATCAGATAAAAGAGTCATTGGTATGCTGGACTAACCGCTACCGATCCTGAGATACTCGGGGACCGCCATTCATATAGCTAAGTCATTGTGTTGGCTTGGATAGAGGACTGCCCCTAAGAATGTGCATTGTGTGTCTAGCTTTGCATCTGACCCTCGAGTCGCACCAGACACGCTGCGCACACCCTGGAACATGATCGGTTTGCTTGCCTGCTTAGTATATGAAACTCTATTTCCAAACATGTTTCTAAACAAGTAAATCGACTCTGCTAGAACTGCATGAAACGAACCTAGGTAAAACTAGAAAGATCACTAGTAATGTAATGTTTTATAACATGATTACTTAGTGCCTGTTTGAGTGAATGCTTGTTTCTGTTCAGTTGATTTATCTCACCAGTACTTATAAAAGTGCTGACCCCCCAACAGTTTACTTGCTTGTGCAGGTACTGGATCGTCCGAGGGAGCGATAGGCGTGCCACAGTCCCGAAGACCCGGAATTCTGGTTTCGATTGTTGCCCCGAGAATGCTATCGTATAAGGGGGCATAATGTATGGAACGAACGTGTGCCTTTGCTAAAGGAACCCAAGTTGCCTCGATTGTCCCGAACACTCAGTTGGCTAATGCATTGCATTGCAACAAGTCCCTTTCCGCTGCTTACTCGATTGATGCAATGATAGCCAACTCTGAACTTAAACGATATGGCCTTGCACGGGCGCAACCCCAGGCCCGTGCGGCATCACGTCCCCCGAAAGGCTCGAACGGGCCATTCGCCTGGCTCCCTTCCTCCCTCGCACCCGCGGGACGGGCGCGGTGATTCGCGTCCGGCGCGCCGAGGCACGGTGATTCGTGCCCGTCTCGTTAATTCCCGGCCGTACGGGGCGGGGCAGGGCGGAGCGGCGGCCCGGGCGGGTCCGGGGCGTGACAGAATGGTATCAGAGCAGAATCGATCTTCTGGCCATGACTCTGAGATCGATATGGTTTTGCAAAGTGCGTTCCATACAATAAGTCCATAGATATTCTCAAAGTGCAAAATGTTTTCTGAACTTGAATTGCTTGATTGTTTCGGTTGAGTACGGCGAGGGACGGCACTATCGCTGCTCGGGATATCGAGAAGTTTATCCTTGAAGTTTCGAGGACGAAACTTTTTGTTGGTGGGTAAGTATGTAACGCCCCGCTCCGCGCCGGCATTATGTATCAAGGTGAGTGGGCAGAACTTCGTTCTCTGATTCTTGCACGCCTTAATAATAACCTGAGTTTTTGCTTGCAATGTTTTCTTAAGAGAATGATAGAACCTGCCTTGCATGCTAATAAGAGAACTCACCTAGCTGTCTTGAAACAAAGTCTGCTTAACGAGAATCCTGATCGCTGGCTTAGAGTGCATGAACATGTTCACTATCGTCTATGCTTCGAGAGAACCATACTGTGCCTGAATGTGTTCAAGTGATAAGGCGGATTGCCCCGCAACAGAGAGTGTTTATAGATGGTTCGTCTCGTCTGCATACAGAGTTTATTTGATAGTGTTCCATGCATTCGCACGCGGTCGGACAATGGCTATTGGTGGAGAGCTGAACTGCATGTGTCCCGGCTGCTACCATGATAGTGCAAAGCAACCATGAGTCACAGCTGCCATTAGCATCAGATAAAAGAGTCATTGGTATGCTGGACTAACCGCTACCGATCCTGAGATACTCGGGGACCGCCATTCATATAGCTAAGTCATTGTGTTGGCTTGGATAGAGGACTGCCCCTAAGAATGTGCATTGTGTGTCTAGCTTTGCATCTGACCCTCGAGTCGCACCAGACACGCTGCGCACACCCTGGAACATGATCGGTTTGCTTGCCTGCTTAGTATATGAAACTCTGTTTCCAAACATGTTTCTAAACAAGTAAATCGACTCTGCTAGAACTGCATGAAACGAACCTAGGTAAAACTAGAAAGATCACTAGTAATGTAATGTTTTATAACATGATTACTTAGTGCCTGTTTGAGTGAATGCTTGTTTCTGTTCAGTTGATTTATCTCACCAGTACTTATAAAAGTGCTGACCCCCCAACAGTTTACTTGCTTGTGCAGGTACTGGATCGTCCGAGGGAGCGATAGGCGTGCCACAGTCCCGAAGACCCGGAATTCTGGTTTCGATTGTTGCCCCGAGAATGCTATCGTATAAGGGGGCATAATGTATGGAACGAACATGTGCCTTTGCTAAAGGAACCCAAGTTGCCTCGATTGTCCCGAACACTCAGTTGGCTAATGCATTGCATTGCAACAAGTCCCTTTCCGCTGCTTACTCGATTGATGCGATGATAGCCAACTCTGAACTTAAACGATATGGCCTTGCACGGGCGCAACCCCAGGCCCGTGCGGCATCACGTCCCCCGAAAGGCTCGAACGGGCCATTCGCCTGGCTCCCTTCCTCCCTCGCACCCGCGGGACGGGCGCGGTGATTCGCGTCCGGCGCGCCGAGGCACGGTGATTCGTGCCCGTCTCGTTAATTCCCGGTCGTACGGGGCGGGGCAGGGCGGAGCGGCGGCCCGGGCGGGTCCGGGGCGTGACACGATGCCCCGAACAGTTTGTCCGGACACCGAGAGGGTCATACAGGCTTCACAACACAATTCGCGGAATTGAAAACGGAGCTACGAATCAAAAGTTACACGCACCTGAAGGGGACCCGAAAACAGGATCGAACCGTGTCCGACTCGTGTCGGACACGCGAAGGGGAATTTAGGGCTAGGGTTAGGGTTTTGCTGACGTGGCGGGTGGCCGGCCGGAGGCGCGCCGGAGGTGAGGGGCGGACGGCTCGCCGGGGCGAGGCGGATGCGCTGGCGGACGGGGCGGCGCCGGAGTCCGGCGGGAGGCGCTGCCCGCTGCTGCTTCTGCTGCTGTTGGCGTCGGGGACGGCGGAGCGGGGGCACCGGAGGGGAGGAGACGGCGGGGCGAGGGAGCTGCGGTGGTGGGCGAGTCCGGGCGGTGGCGAGCGGTGGTCACGGCGGCGAGGGCGACAGCGGTGGGGGAACGGAGAGGGAACGGGGGATATTTATAAGGAGAGAGGGGGCGGCTCAGGGCCGAGGGAGGCGGAGAGGAGAGGGGTCGTGGCCGCGGAGGGCGGGGCGAGCCGGGCGGAGCGGCGGGCGGCGCGGCCGGCGGGAGCGGAGGCGGACGCGGGACGACCGCGTCGTGCGGGGGCTGGGTCACGGGTGAGGGGGAAACGGGTCCGGGCGGGTCGGGTCTGACCCGACCCGACCCGCTAAGTCGACTGGGCCGGGTTCGCGGGTTGGGTTGCTGGGCTCGGCCCACTGGGCCGGGCCGGGCCCAAAAATAAAAATATATTAAATAATAATAATAATAATAATAATTAATAAAACAGTTAATTAATTAATTAAAATAGTTTTTAGGCATTTAAAAATAGGTCTGAGGCCCAGAAAAATCCAGAAAAATTACCCTAAGTCCAGTTTTCCATTTTACACCCAAAAATATTATTTTCATAATATTTTAATATTATTTATTAACATTTAAAAATCATTTATTAATTGAAAACCTTGATTTTAATTACAGAAAATTCCAGAAAATTGGAAAAAAATCTAAGATTTAATAATTTGAAAAATTCAGGGGGTTTACAACCTACCCAACTTACAAAAATTTCGTCCTCGAAATTTAAAATTAAGCCATAATCTGTAAATCCTTCACGTACATCAATCGCAGTCTCCTTGCGAAAATTTAAATCCTAATCATGTCCGCTGCAATCACTTCAAGGTTAAGACGACTACTATACCAATCAAGATTCAACCTAGGGTTATTACTTCTTACTTTCTCAAATTTCTCACAGGCAGATTAAGTCCATATAGCATTTTCAAGATTTGCACATGACTTTGCCTCACGATTATAATTATCATAATTCCTCTAGAAGTGATTCGAGTCCAACAATTTTTGTATGTTTTCAACCTTTTAAATTACATTTACATCCTCAATAATCTAACTAGGTAGTCCAACCACCGATTTTAATTCTTAATTCAAAGCATTAAAAAAATACTTTAAGTGTAGTCCACAAATGTTCAAGTCTGAATTATATATCCTCTAAATTCAAATTGATGATTTTATCTCCATTATTCCAAAAATTTAGATCATGTACTTAGGATATAACTATTGGGTCCTCGATATCAATTCATTAATCATCTTAGTCACCCCTCTAAATTTTCAAAAATTAGAATGGCTTGCTTCTTCCAATCTAACCGTACTCGGTCACAATCCAAAAGACATTCCTCTCTAGTTGACAAATGCACTGCTACCCAACTTAGAGTTTACCCCTTCATCACAAAAGACTATATACCTTAAGAAAATGTTCCTTAATATGTTTACTTATGTCATTCAATCCTCGAACTTCAACGCCGATCATATCACATATGATATATCCTCAATTACGAAAGGTTAATCCTCAAGTATGTGATCGGCCTATGTGGCATATCTAGTACTATCTATGTATCCAACTTATACCAAGCACATGATTTCGTCTTCCCGAAATAAGGGAAGACGAGGATCAATAATAAAGAGTTTAAGGGTGGGGTGATAGAACAGAAGTATAGGGATCAAGGCGTTTAAAGAATTCTAGTGGGATTTGTCAGGCGGTTATGGATTGAGGTTCTATTCTGGTAGTCACTTATTCGCATGCTCGTATTAGTTTAGTTATGTAACTGATACGGTATGCTCAGCATGTCTAGGTCAAGTATGTTTGTTTACTAATCACTACGTATCTCAATCCACGTAAAGTAGTCGTACGAAGTGCGAATCAAAATGCACTAAGGTTGATCAGACCGTAATACACTGATTCTGAATAAACACTTGTATTTAGTGTACGCGTCCAATAATACATGTGTCATGAACAAGCCTGATAAAGAGTAAGCTTGCAAAACTAGGCTATAGAATAGCAGCATAAACAAGGTACATCAAAATTAAGTGCGCTAGATGATGATGAAAGGAGGTACAAAATTTAAATTCACATAATAAGCAAAATAACATAAGACTCTACAATCTCTATAGTTATTAAATATAAAAGCATACCAGGTTATTAGCAAGTTTAAAATTACTAGGTTGGGGATGAGGTCACGAACCAATAGGCGCGGGCTAAACAATACTAGAAGGGCAGCTAAAAGAAATCACTTACGCGCATTAGTGACTCTAAGAGTCTGCACGTTCCCCACGGTCATCGCGTAAGCTTGTCCGTGTTCTTGGAGTAGCGGCACAGTCCTTCACTCGATGTTCTGCTGATCCACAATATAGACAGACACCTAGCCTCTTTCTACAATCCTTCCAAATGTGACATTGTTTCCGACAAAAACCACAAATGGGAACTCGTCGGTTCTGCCCTTGGGTTGGATTCATCTGTGGTCGTTTTGCAGCTCTTTCCTGTTGTGCTTGGTCTTGTGCTGACGCATACGGCCGCTTCTGGCTGGACTCGATCCTTGTGGTACACTCCACAGGTCGTGCTGCAGTAAGAACGTCTTCGTCGAAGGTAATTGCATTTGAACTGCTTGGCCTACGTGACTCTGAGCTAATTCTGTCGATGAAGTTCTCCGCTTGGTTTTGCTGAGTTTCTTGTTGAACCTTCTGATAGGCTTGCATCATTATGTAGAACATGCGGAACATCTGCTGTTCGTCCATAGGCGGTTCCGGAGGGAAGGAAGGCATCGGTGGAATAGGCTGTGTCGAGGGTGGAACGCTATCTTGATGGATTATTAAGGCAGGCTGACTTGCTTGACTGTCTTGTGATGATTGGCCTTCACCGACTGGTATCACATCGTTTCCTTGGGTAATCACAACGGTCTGTGGTGTTTCTGTATGAGTCTCGTTGCTGGCTTGTGGGTCCATCTTCCTGTATCCAAAATAACCAATAAGAGGCACACAGGAATCAAGGCAAGATGCAAGTTCATATTAGTTCGAATACGATACAGATATCAAATGATTCAAGCAAATGGATGAGATCCTATAAACTTATCCTAGCTTTATTGCAGGCCTGTTCGGTCCCTGAGTTGAAACCGAACAATTTAGTCGTTTGACCTGCGTGGGCCACCACAAAAACGTGTCACGACCCGCATCCGGATATTCGAGCACAAGTGCGTGGGCACGTCCAGCCTACGCCGCAGAGTCGGCGGTAGTACGCTGTCTAGGTCTTACTCACAGGCAATTTAAATCTATCTCATCCACAATAAAGTAAATAGACAAGAAAATTAACAGGAAATAGGAATGCTGATTTATAAAAAAAATGGTGATAACAGATCCATAGTTTATACATGAACAGAAGATAAATCGGGGACAAACCCGATTACTGAGCTGAAAAGGGAAAACTAGCTAACTGGCTACTACTCCTCAGAGATAATCTCCTGAGTGGGAACCGGCCTCTCAACTGTGTCACCTGCTACGTCATAGGGATCAGAATAGGTAGGACAAAGTCCTCATCATCGCCTAAAACAACGGATCCAGTCAGGAAAGGAGCAAAGTACACAATGCACAACAAGATTAAACTAAATATTTATGACAATTAAGTATTGAATATCATATTGAGAAAATTGCATAGAGGGACATCATTATCTCATAGTTAATGCTGTAAACAGGAATATGAGAAAAGCAGGAAATAAATGAGACAGGAATGAAACTACAACAATCAACAAGAGCCATAACTAGACAAGAAGCTATGTGTGTGAACTTGTGTTTTTAGAATACCTAGTTGGCATGCAGGGGTCTATAAAGTTAAACCGGCCGCCATGGACGGCTATTATTCACGAAAAATCGAGATCCGGCTGATGGACAGTCGTGTACCAACAGCTATTATTCACGACACGGGTCAGGGTAAACTACATGCCTTTCAGTATTCTCCCACCCAACATGATAAAACAAGACAGGAACTACCAATATTCAAGACATGAAATTCAACATTTCTAACACTAGGTGTAACACCAAGGGTACATGTATGACAGGGAATTGATTATCATAATATATAAAGATTAACTTGAAGTGCAGGTACTTGCCTTTGTTTGGATCCGATTAATAGGTCTTCGGGGAAAATATCCAGAGATGAGTCCAAATGCTGAAATAAACATTACCATCATGCTCAAAAGATGTCAAATAGCTAGAAACGCCTGTCCTTGGGTCCAATTTGGAGACAAGGGCAAAAACGGCAGTTTCGGGTCAAAACGGGGTCCGCCGTTGGACCCGCTTTGCACCGAAAAGCGCGTCCGGGTCAAAGGTCTCCAAATTCACCAAACTTAGTGTCAACAGCTCAGGAACGCTGATACGAACCCAACGGAACTTCCAGATTTGGATTCCGATGAGCCGAACACAAAATCGTCCGTCGAGCGGGGCTTGTGGGGCCCACGACACGCGATTTTGTCAACGTTCTCAGAATCGAACCAAACTTGACCCACAGGACCAGCGTATCGCTACGAGTCCGATGGCTCAAGTTTCGTCTCGATCTGACGAGTGTGCACGAAGTTAGGGTGAATTGCAGAAAAGGCGGATACGGAGCGATGTCCGCGGATACGCGTTGATTCCGGTGTGCACGCACACCCAAATCAGCTTCCGCGAAATCCCACACGTCCGTATCGACGAGGTGCACGTATCTGTGAAGACCGTGCGCGACCAAGTCGTCCCGTTTGGCGGGGCGGACTCAGTTCCGGGGTGAAACAGGGTCTGGTTTTTCCTGTTTTTGGATCGCGGTGTGCGATCACCACAGGACGCGATGCCCCGAACAGTTTGTCCGGACACCGAGAGGGTCATACAGGCTTCACAACGCAATTCGCGGAATCGAAAACGGAGCTACGAATCAAAAGTTACACGCACCTGAAGGGGACCCGAAAACAGGATCGAACCGTGTCCGACTCGTGTCGGACACGCGAAGGGGAATTTAGGGCTAGGGTTAGGGTTTTGCTGACGTGGCGGGTGGCCGGCCGGAGGCGCGCCGGAGGTGAGGGGCGGACGGCTCGCCGGGGCGAGGCGGATGCGCTGGCGGACGGGGCGGCGCCGGAGTCCGGCGGGAGGCGCTGCCCGCTGCTGCTTCTGCTGCTGTTGGCGTCGGGGACGGCGGAGCGGGGGCGCCGGAGGGGAGGAGACGGCGGGGCGAGGGAGCTGCGGTGGTGGGCGAGTCCGGGCGGCGGCGAGCGGTGGTCACGGCGGCGAGGGCGACAGCGGTGGGGGAACGGAGAGGGAACGGGGGATATTTATAAGGAGAGAGGGGGCGGCTCAGGGCCGAGGGAGGCGGAGGGGAGAGGGGTCGTGGCCGCGGAGGGCGGGGCGAGCCGGGCGGAGCGGCGGGCGGCGCGGCCGGCGGGAGCGGAGGCGGACGCGGGGCGACCGCGTCGTGCGGGGGCTGGGTCACGGGTGAGGGGGAAACGGGTCCGGGCGGGTCGGGTCTGACCCGACCCGACCCGCTCAGTCGACTGGGCCGGGTTGGCGGGTTGGGTTGCTGGGCTCGGCCCACTGGGCCGGGCCGGGCCCAAAAATAAAAATATATTAAATAATAATAATAATAATAATAATAATAATAATAATAATAATAATAATAATAATAATAATTAATAAAACAGTTAATTAATTAATTAAAATAGTTTTTAGGCATTTAAAAAAAGGTCTGAGGCCCAGAAAAATCTAGAAAAATTACCCTAAGTCCAGTTTTCCATTTTACACCCAAAAATATTATTTTCATAATATTTTAATATTATTTATTTACATTTAAAAATCATTTATTAATTGAAAACCTTGATTTTAATTACAGAAAATTCTCAGAAAATTCCAGAAAATTGGAAAAAAATCTAAGATTTAATAATTTGAAAAATTCAGGGGGTTTACATAATCTCCCTCCGGCCAGGGGTCAAAACCATGATTTGGTACCCCTAACTACCCAGCATGGTGAGATTATGTGGGTTCATCCTGATCTGGTGTCAGAGATTGAGGAAGAGACTCAAGCTGCTAAGGCTAAGTCCAGAAAGAACTCAAGATACAAACCATGCCATATGGTTGCAATATCCCCGACATCAGAAGAAGAGACTTTGGCTACCGGAACCCGTTCAGGAAAAGCCTACCTCAACGACTGTGGAGGTAATCAAGAAGAAGCGACGGCAGACACCTCAGCTGCCAGACTTCTAGAGCCTGAACCTGTCGTACCAGAGGCAGGTCCTTCTAGACCAACTCCAGCGGACAAGGGCAAACAAAAAGAAGTTTGTTTTGATAAACCTTTGAAGAATATTCAAAACAAAGGTTTAGAGAAACCATATAACTTCGACATCCTCGCCCAACTGGCTAATACTCCATCCAGATGGTCCATTTTCGAGCTGCTTAGGCTATCCAAAGACACTCGTCAAGCCTTGAGCGAAGCTTTGATGCAGGCGGACGTATGCTTGACCCAGCTCAAGTCCCCAGATAAAGAACCTGTGGCATGTCCCCAATGCAATAGCGTGATGGAAGTGGTCCCTAACATCACTTTCACTCAAGAAGACATGTTTTTAAAACATGGCAAGCATGACAGACCCCTCTATTACACCGGCTATGTCGGTTCCATGGAGGTAGACTGGATTCACATAGATCCGGGATCATCGATCAGCATCATCCCTCATAGTCTGCTCAGGCCTTTGAGAATTCCTACAAGCGAACTGGCTTACACCACCACTACCATCGTGGGCTTCAATGCCAGAAAAAGTAAGCCATTGGGGAAAATTCGTCTGAGGATCCAGATTGGTGACCTTAGATCTGTGGCTACTTGCTACGTCATTGATTCGGAGGTGTCCTACAACATTCTGTTGGGCAGACCATGGATCCACGATCACAATATTATTCCTTCTACTCTACATCAATGCTTCAAATATGTAGATGCCCAAGGAAAAATAAAAATGGAGTTTGCTGACCTCAACCCGTTCAAGGGAGTATTTCGATGCCCTGTTGTACACCCAAGACTACATGAAGGAGGTATCAGGCAAGACGGAGGAGGAATCCCACCGGGAGCCAGGAGAACCTTTTATTGATCAACCTCTGTCAATCCAGGTGAAAGGGCGGACTACCCGTCCGAAAGTCATGGAACCCATGGCTCTCCACTTGGGCAAAACCAAATCAGGAGGAGGAAGTGATCCCCTAGTGATCACTCTGAACCAGAAGCCTCCATCTTTGGTCATCAACCTTTGGTGCAGCACACAGCCGACTGATGTAAATACAACCAAGAACGTGGTTTCTGACGATAATAAAGATTCTCTTTTCCAGTATTCTGACGCTCAATTTCCAAATCAGGAATACTCCCCTCATAACGATATGGAGCCTATAGCACAAAAATTTCTGGAAGCTGTAGACTTCTATCATCCATATGTGTGGGAGGTAGCGTCAACATCTAATGTCATCACGACATACGGGCCACATGAAGATGCTATCTTTATTATCCCGTCTACTCGCAGCAATCAGCATCCAATAGTCTTCGGTCGCATGCGGTGCAGACCGATTGTACAAGACGATTCTTACGAATCCGATGCTGGAAAAATGTAGGTTCACAGATATAGCCCACAAGCTTTGAAGATTATGCAAAGCATGGGTTATGACCTAAAATCAGAGCTAGGCCTCAACTATGGGAAAGGCAGGCGAATGCCGTTGCATAGTGATCCCTATTTTCAACGAACTCACTCCGGGTTAGGGTATACCACGGCTCTTGCAACTTCTGAGTCAAGTGAGGATACCATTTCCTCTTCTCAGGACGGTTCGTCGTCCTCCGGCTCATGTGATGATCTCGAACGAGTATTGTCAGCAAATACGGTATTGACAGATTCTCTCGAAGCAGACGAACATGAATCTGAACCGTTTGAAAATGACTCATGGGCGCAGCAAATGGATACACAATGGGAACTTCGGTTCGAGCAGAGAGAACCGCCCTCTGAAGATGAAGTTATCCAAATCGATATTGGGGATGAATTTTCACCAAAGCCGATATTTATCAGTAACAATCTTTCCTAAGAAGAAAGGGAAGAAATGATCCAGCTGATAAGAGAATATATCGACGTCTTTGCATGGAATTATGAGGATATGCCAGGTCTTGATCCAAAGGTGGCTACCCATAAACTCAATATACTGTCTAATTTAAAGCCTGTAAAGCAACACCAACACCGGTTCCGTCCTGATATGATGGATGCCATTGAAGCTGAAATCAAGAAGTTGGTAGCCTGCGGGTTTATCCGGGAAGAACAATATCCTGATTGGGTCGCCAATGTGGTCCCGATCATGAAGAAAAGTGGAAAAGTTCGCATTTGTATCGAATTCCGAGATCTCAATGCGGCTTGCCCTAAGGATGAGTTTCCTCTTCCCATCACAGACGTCATGATCGACAACACATACGGTTTTGAACATATGTCTTTCATGGACGGATTCTCATGATATAATCAGATTAAGATGGATCCTGAAGACGAAAAGCATACTGCCTTCCGTACACCACTGGGGGTATATTGCTACACACAGTCATGCCTTTTGGATTGAAGAATGCCGGGGCTACATACCAGCGAGCTATGAGTAACATATTCCATGAGCATCTACGCAAAATAGTGGAATATTACGTATACGACATCGCTGTCAAAAGCCACCTCAATGGTACTCACATCCAAGACTTGAAGGCAGTGTTCGAGTTGATGCGCGAACATCAACTCAAGATGAACCCTACAAAGTCCTTCCTCGGTGTATCCAGTGGCAAATTCCTGGGATTTGTCATCACCGCTAAAGTCATTCAAGTTGACCCTGATAAAGTAAAGGCTATCCTAGAAATGCGATCGCCCCGTAATCTGAGAAAACTCAGGGGATTTCAAGGTCGCCTAGCTTATATCAGGAGATTCATATCCAAACTTTCTGGGAGATGTCAACCTTTTTTTCGTCTGATGAAGAAAGGTGTATCCTTTGTGTGGGACGAAGCCTGTCAGCAAGCTTTTGATGATATCAAACGCTATCTCACTAATCCTCCAGTTCTGGTACCTTCCATCATAGGAAGACCATTTTTGCTGTATGTTCGAGCAATGGATCATTCTTTAGGAGCTCTCCTCGCGCAGAAGAACAATGAGGGTCATGAACAGGCTATCTACTACCTAAGCAGGATGATGGTCGGAGCTGAACACTGGTACAATCCAGTAGAAAAAGAATACTTGGCCCTAATGTTCGCCATTTAGAAGACGCGATATTACGTCACAGGCCAAACTATTCATATCATCTCCAGAATCAATCCTCTTCGGGTATTGATAAGTAAGCCGAGCGTCCTTAATTCCTGACTCGCGACTTGGGCGATGTTATTAACACCGTATGATATGGTGTACGTCCCTCAGAAGTCCATAAAGGGTCAGGCCTTGGCTGATTTCTTAGCTGCTCATCCAATTCCGGAAACCTCCAAACTATACGAGGACATTTCCGACGAAGTTGCAGAATGCAATTCTGCAATGGAAGGTGATACATGGCAGCTATTCTTCGACGACGCCTCCAGGTATGGTCCCAAGGGAAACGTGGTTTCAGGAGTAGGAATTATTTTGGTAACTCCTGAATAACTTGTTATCTATCGAGCATATTCTCTTAACGAACCCTGCTCTAACAATATGGCAGAGTATAATGCTCTACTAATCGGGCTTCAAGTCGCTAAAGAATTGTAGGTTGAATACCTGGAAGCTTTTGGTGATTACCAACTGATCGTCAATCAGGTCAGAGGAATATATGAAGTCCGTAATCCAGACCCCATTCCTTATCACCAAGCAACGATCGAGATAGCCATGTCTTTTAAAAGATTTTTCCTAGAGTATGTGCCTCGATCTTAAAATTTGGAAGCTGATGCTCTGGCCAGTTTAGCTGCAGATCTAGCTATTCCTATAATGAGGCAAAATTCGGTGATCCTTTTCAACAGAGATCTATTCTGCGTGAAAAATAACTTTCACCTGGAATGCAGCTATACCGCAAACACGGTTCCTCCTAAGAGAGACCGGAGAAGTCCCTTTATAGATTTCGTGGCATACGAAATATTACCAGAGGATCCTAAAGAAGCAGTGTCTATCAAAAGACGATCATTACGCTTCTACTTTGATGCTTGTTCACAAAGTCTATATCGTCGAACATACGATGGACTACTGCTACGATGTCTCTCCGATGATGATGCAAAGCGGGTTATCCGTGAAGCTCACGACGGTGTATGTGGTGCACATCAACCCGGTCCTAAGTTACAGGATCGTATCAGGAGGATAGGCTACTACTGGCCTACTATGATTGCAGATGCAGTAAAATATGCAAGACAGTGCAAAGCCTGCCAGGTTCACGCAGATTTTACACATCAGCCTTCTGAGTATCTATATCCCACCATTGCATCATGGCCCTTCGAAGCATGGGGTATGGACATCATTGGTCCGATTCACCCGTCATCTTCTAGAGGACATCGGTTCATATTGGCTATCACCGATTATTTTTCTAAATGGGCGGAGGCGATCCCTCTTGTTGAGGTAAAGACATCCAACGTGATCAGCTTTATCAAACACCATGTGATTTATCGCTTTGGGATACCCTGAAGGATAATTCATGACAATGGGCCCCAGTTCATCAGCCAAGCGTTTCACCAATTTTTTGATAAGAATCGGATACAAAATATGGCCTCTACGGCATATAATCCGGCTGCTAATGGTTTGGAGGAAGCCTTCAACAAAACTATTATCAAACTCCTAAAGAAGTTCGTCTCTTCGAACAAAAGAGATTGGAATGAGAAGCTCGGAGAATGCCTCTGGGCATACCGCACAACGGTACGAGCACCGACGGGTTCTACCCCTTTCTCATTAGTCTACGGGTGTGAAGCAGTTCTCCCCATTGAAATCCAAATTCCTTCACTCAGAACAACAGTGGCTAATGAGTTGACTCAGGAAAATAATGATCGACTACGGCTTCAAGAGCTAGAAGGATTAGACGAGAAACGCCTTCAAGCCCAACAACGTATTGCGTTCTACCAGGCACGCATTTCCAGAGCTTTTAATCAAAAAGTGAAGGAAATAGTCTTCAAGGTTGGTGAGCTAGTTTTAGCTGTGAAGAGGCCAATGATCATTATGCACAAGAGTAAGGGTAAATTCCAGCCCAAATGGGAGGGCCCTTATGTGATTGAGACGACGTTCTCAAACGGCGCTTACAGATTAGCCAAGCCTAACGGAGATCTGATAATGGCTCCTATCAACGACAAATTCCTAAAGAAGTACTATGCTTAATCTCCCTTGTTTAAACGGAGTATGGTGAAGATCTCATTCTGACGATACTACGTACAAAGTCTGGTTGGACCATATGCTATCATGTTATTATGACCTCTGAATAGATATGTTTAACTAATTTGGAAAAAATCTATCACGTCCATATTACCTCTGATAGTGTTTTGTATACAAATTTAGTTGGATCATATTCTATCATGTCCATATAACCTCTGAATAGATATATCCAGCTGAAGCTTACCGAAAGTATATCACGTCCATATTACCTCTGATATTACTTTCATCCTAACCTATCATCTATATTCAAAAATGATGGGTCCACAAAGTCAGATAAAGCATCTTTATTATTTTCTCCGGGAAGAGCGAGTTACAAAAAGAAGCAAAAAGTACATCATTGGGGAGGAGCAGTCAAATCACGAATCTGTTTTACCAAAGCGGCCATGCTCTCATTCCGGGAGTTCAAGATGTTAGCGCGAGCCCGCTCCAGTCGTGCCTCATCATCACTCAGAAGTGATAGTTCGGACCGAGCATGAACAAAATCGGCACGGATGCCGCCCGCACGTGCCAAATTCCGCTGAGTTGTATCCATTCGGCCCTTCAGCACATCTCGAGCTGCCGATGACTAGAGAGTCCACTCCTTTGCTTGAGCAAGTTTGGCTTCCAATTTACGGACCCTCGCATCATTTCCCTCACACTCGGCCTCGCACTGGGTTAGCTGAGGAATAACCTCCTCCAAGACGACCTGCTCTTCATCCATCTCTCGCTGCTGTGTCCGGATGGATTTGTTCAGAGATTCTATCTGTTCAGCAAGCTTCGCAGTCAAGGAGTCGTACTCAGCCTGAATCATATCATCGATGTTGCCTCGAGATAATTGCAAATATTCGTTAATAGGTTGCTCCAAACCATTAACTATTTGTTCCAGAGTATCAGCTCGTCCAGCGTCATGGAAATTTCAGATCGGCGCTATCGCAAGCTGGGAGGACGTCAGCAGATTATCAAAGCTCATGTTCTTCTCCAGCACCATGGATATCAACTCCTTCAAACTAAGGTAGAATAGGCTGGTATATTGTTCAATCAGCATATCGAAGACCGGATGCACGCTAGGAGTGGCCGCGATACCGGGAAATCTCCTTTTAGGAATGACCGCGGAGGACATTGCTACGGCCATCGACTCAACAGATGGCGCGACAAAAGAAAGAATACCAGCAACGGTTGAAGTTGCTGGCGTACTCAACGAAGGAGGCACAGTCGTGATAGTGGGCTCATCCTCCTCCGATAATATCTGAACCGCTGTGGGCGAGACGACACCCGAAAATGTTGCGGATGAAGGATCGGCAGCTTCAAAGCATGTCCCTTTGATATCAAACACCGCCGTTTCATCGGCAGGATCCGCAACAAAATCAAAGGTTGCGTCAACTCCGCCCTCTCCAGAGATGTCTTCACCTGAAGAAGACAAGAGAAAGTTAATATCAAATTGATGTTAATTTTCCTAAAAGTGGCGTAAAGACAACATTTACCCATGGCTGATGGTATTTATGTTGCGTCCGCATCCTGTATAGCTAAATCATTTCTTAATGATGCTAAGCGAGCTGTCATACCTGGAGAAGAGGGTGCACCAACTGACGTTGGAGGATAGTCTTCCCAGTCGTCACCAAGATTCACTCGAGCTCATCGGGTGGAATCTCACTGGAAATACTTACAGACGAAGTAGGGTTTACTCCTATTATTTGTCTGGTTAAAGGTATCCTTAAAATGCTCGGCCTCGTAGGCGATCTCGTAGCACTACCAGAAGCAGTAATAGCAGCAGCGATCTCGAGCAAAGAATCTCTGGCACTGCCAGCCGAAACTATGGAGGTTCCCTCTCTAAAAGGTGAAGGACCTCTGATCAAAGAATCATCCCCAACAGGGGAAACGACAGGCTCGCTCCTAGAAGCCCCCCGGGTGGAAGCCCTTTTCGGACCTCTGGCAACCTTCTTCTTGCGAGAGAAAGGCTCTTTCGGAGTGGAAGCCTTCCATTTCTGGGGGATAACGAGAGGCTCTGCTGGCGGAGCTATTACGCCTCTCGGTACTATTAACAAAAACTTGTCTGCCCCAGTGGTATCTTCATTCTCATCAAAGGAAACAGACAGAACTTCCTCCCTTCCAGTGGACCTGTGAGAGGGCATCCTAAAACTTCCATGCACATCAAAATCGCGATGAAAGGTATTGATGGACGCATAGAACTGCGCGTACGAGTGAAGGATGTGCAGCTCCATGGAGAGAGAAGTCGCGGGCACATCAAAAGTTGCACCAGTACAGCCCGTGATAAAGTACCGCCATCCTCTGGCTCCATCAATAAGTCCACCTTTGGACTTGAAGCTGGTAATGGCATTCCTCACATGCAGTTGGTCATACCCAAACTGCCTGGCGAACCGACTGGGCAGATAAGGCTCCAAGAAGCAATAATCCTCACTTCTGTACAACAAATGGGAAGGTCTAATGCAGACCAACCAATAGAAGGCTTCAGGAGAAAGAATGGTTCTCCCACGACCTTCATCCTTAAGTTTCGTCCCCTGTTGATTGATATGTACAGGGAGGACGATACAGAAGAGCTTCCAGCTGTGGGCAACGTTTAACGCCCGCCGGTAATCTGTGACGGTCACCACGTTCCAAGAGAAATTCTTGTAATTCAACAAGAAGTTATTTCCTGAACCGCTGGCAGAACCGGAAGACATCACCCTGGTGTTGTGAAGGATCAACCATCCCATCAGGTATAGGAAGGGTAATTCCACCCTGGGAAAGCTTTCACGCTGCGTCTCATCAGCTAGCAGCCTATTAGTAAGGGCCCTCAGGCCTGCTTGTATTCTACATACCATAGCAGAAAGTAGGCCCAGTCTTGCTCTGAACACCAAACGCACGGCGGGCCATAAAGTGTTGCGGTGTATGCGATCCGAAGACGCGATGCCAGGCACTACCCATCGGCGTAGCCAGACGGAGAGAAAGCCAGCCAATTGAGCTTCCCTTGACAGAGGCTTGCGACAATGCCTCATATAACTGAAGGCTTTTGTGCCTGTAGGATAACCCCCGATATCCTCAACGAGAACATAATTTGGAGCCCCTGCGTCTTCAATAAGGTCATCGACCGTATCAGCACTGAGCATGCTCAGGAGGTTCAAGTGCCTATCTCGGCTATCTACCACCTTGTCCGGCTTAACATTTCTGGCCTGGTAGAAAAAGAGATAGGTTGCCCACTTGTTGATGTGAGCCAAATCAGAAGGCTCCTTGTAGAAAGTGGTGCAGGCAAGGTAGTGACTCATCAGCTCCTGATACACTACCACCGCCCGGGGGTTTGTATCCCTCAATTCCCTATTTGTAGGGACATACTCTTCATAAGGAGCATCCCCCATCGGCAGCCTTGAAATCTCTTCTATCTCATGAAGGGCTAAGCCCAACTCACCCAGCGGAGTGGCAAAAGTCCCGGTGAGCGAGTTGTATCGCTCCATCAAGGCTAAGAACAAGTTGGGGTTGGCAGGAAGCCCAACACTTATGGCGCTCACAGCCGCGAACAAGCCAATATTTTTCAGCTCCACCTGGAAGTTTTTCAGGGCCCAGGCAGTTAAACTGGCCCATCGAAGATTCCCCGGGCTAAGCCATCCACTGGTCCGAGGGTTGACCTTGGGATACATTCCTCCCTGCCCCATGAAGTTATTGCAGAAGGTCGATATCTGAACCGGCTGGATCAACGAAGTATCCTCACTCGGGACACTACTTGGCAGCAATCCCCTAAAGGGCATAACAGGGCCCGAAGGACGGCTCATATAGGCCCCCCCGGTCGTATCCCTTATTGTACAAGATCTTCGGGAGTCAAAGTCCACATCATCTTCCTAGGATGTGTGGCATGGAAGAATGTCGATATAGGGTAATCTCTGGGCATCCTGGGCAGATACATCACCGTGTCCTCAGCAGTAAACACCCAATCCTCTTTCTTGGGCTTGGTCTGGGATTGTTTGTCAATAACATCCCCGAATAAGAAACCAGGTTTCTTATACTCTGTCCTGTCTATGTATGTTAGGGGCTCCCCACTGATCATACTCAGCAGCATGCGTTCTCCTTGGGACGAGATCAGGGTTCCCCTTTTTTCAGGATAATTGGCTCCAAAAATGGGGAATGTCACATGGGACAAGTCCTCCAAATAGTTTGAGTTCAGCATCCCGGCAGCAGACCCCATCACCTCAGCTAAAAGAGGGATCTACAAGTCTACTACAAAACGCAAGAAAATAAGTCAGTTTCTATGCTAGACGCTACATTCTTGCAGTTTATGCCAAAGGTTAACAGTCTGAGCTTTTTACGTCAAGACTGCAAAAACTTGAGCTTTTACGCTGGAACCTATTTCCGAGGCGTAAAATTCAAGGTTGGCAGTATACACCAAAATCTAACAGTCTGAGTTTTTACGCCAGACTACCAAAATTTGAGTTTTTTACGCCAGAATTTTATCCTGTGCGTAAAATTCAAAGTTTGTAGTATACGCCAAATTTCGACAGTCTGAGCTTTTTACGCCAGACTGCGAAAAGATGGAGTTTCTTACGCTGACACATTAGAAATATAGACGTATTGGTTCGCATACACGTACAACGTGTGCGGAAAGTCCTCTATTTTTCCTCGAAGTCCTTTTTACCTATGACGTCCGGAGCACAGCTCGACGGTGGAGCGTTGCGTTCCGATCGGGGCTCGTTCAGCCCAATGGGAGTTGCTCGTGCTTGAGTAGAGGATCGAGAAGAGGAAGCGACCTTCTTTCCCTTAGTAGTGGAAGCCTGTTTAGGTGCCATGGCGAATCTGAGTTCTCAAGAAAGAGACGAAGAAGAACGGTTCTTGAAAAGCAAGGGTTTTGCGAAGACTGATAAAGGGTTTCTCTCTCAAGACCGTGGGCTATTTATAGAGTTTGGATAACTCTTCGAATCCCCAACCAAATCTGATATTTAATAAGTTGGTTATGATTTGGGTCCACGTCAGCCTATCATTGAAAAAAGAAGACGGACAGTCAGTGGATCCAGATTTTACGCGCAGAGCAGATCTATAATTTTACGCTCAGGAGCTTTTTACGCTCATAGGCTACAAATCTACGGTTTTACGCTCAGAGGCTATAAATCTATGGTTTTACGCTCAGTAGCTTTTATGCTCAGGAGCTTTTACGCTCAAAGGCTACAAACCTACGGTTTTACGCTCAGTGGCTACAAATCTATAATTTTACGCTCGGAAGCTATTTACGCTCGGAGGCTACAAATCTATGATTCTACGCTCAGAAGTTACAGATGGCCAATTTCAAGGGTCTACACAGAAAATGCTCCTTTTTGGCTACAAAACATTCCAAGTGCCCTAAACACACAGAGTTCAGCATTGAAGATGACTCTTCTTCTTGGGCCATTGGAAGTTCATCCAAAGTCCGGTCAGAATCTTCTACAAAAGTTCAAGTATGGCCTGTTCAGCGGACATTTCTCGCCCTATTTTAAGGGATTTTTAGGAAACCATTCTTGAAGATGATGGTCTGAACAAAGAATTTTTTGTATCAGAGAAGTGGCAGTTCAGAATTTTTATGCGACTCCTCGTCCAAAAGTAGCATAACAGTTTGATCTTTAAAGACAACTTGATGCTAAGGAGCTTGTTACGCATCATCCATTACGCGTAAAAGTTGGGACGTGATTAGATAAGCTTCTATCTGAGTCGGCATAAAATTATTCAGACGTGCCGAAGCTGCACACTATTCAGACTTCCTCACAGCAAAATATGGCAAATCATCAGATGTGTAAAAGAAGACAGCTCTATTAATCATGATTACATATGATGGAAATCCAGTTCTACAAAGGGTTCTTTCATCTTCATGATTACATATGATGGAAATCTTTTTCCTACAAAGGGTTTCTCATTTTTAAGATCACACCAAGAATCTGTTGTGCCAGGTTCTCATATTGGTGGAAATCTTTTTCGTCTTCTCCAGCAGTTAATCGGCTTCCGCGGCCGATTAACAAGAAAATGATTAATGGCGGGAGGATACAAAATTGGGTGTGTATCAATTATGCAAGCCCACCCTCCATACGCTATGGCAGGCATGCCCTAGAATTGTGTTAGGGGTTCAGACCCAACACAATACTGGAAGACAGGGCCAAACTGCCTATCCTCGTCCAACGCCATGATGGGAGAGAATACAGCTTGCAAGCTGTGTGGTCTAATGCGACCCTTCCTCTCTCCTGGACGAATCGCCATATGAAATTGTTGATCATCCCGAGCAAAGGAAGCTATGATATCCTTCCATGATCCATCGTTGCAGAGGACATTTGCTCGAAAATACCTTTTTTTTACGGCTCCTTACATGCTGGAAGAACATGATCTTCTTCTTCCTCAGGTCAGCCCGACGAATTTTGGCAACCATCTCTTTATGGTGAAGGAAGTGTGGGAAAAACAGGTTAACTCATTCGCCTTTATATAGGCAGAGGAGAATACACCAAATCCTAACAAATTCCTAAAAATTCGCCGAGAAATCAGCCTCGCGGAACGAGTCAAACTTGACCGTTTCATGCTTCATTCAAAGTATTTCAAATTACGAGGAATTTGAAAACTTTGAAGGGGGTCTTGTAGAATCATAAAAATTACGCTGGGGAATTATACGTGTAAAACCCTCAACATGCAGGAAGCCAGCGTAAAACAGAGCTCCAGCATTGGGTGGCATAAAATATGACTTCAGAGCCATTGGCGTACAACAGAGGTTCAACGTTGTTCAGCGTAAAACAGAGCTCCAGAACAACCCGCGTAGGGCAGTATTTCCAGACTGCCTTGGCGTAAAAAGGTTGCTACATCGCCACCTCGGCGTAAAACCTGTTTGCTTTTAATGCAGCGGAAAATTGTACGAGGAACTCTTCGTATTCCTCGAATGAACCTGTCATACGAACAGTGAACCTGACTCCTGACAAAGAGTACTGCACGACGATCGAGGACGGCTGTTATGATGATTCTGCACAAAGCCCCAGACTGTCGTTTAGTGACAAATCCTTGATATAAGACGTTGTTTACGCATTCAAGGAATATGCTGTCTATTCTACACAGGCAAAGATGAGCTTTTACGCTCAGGATGAGACGAAACCAACCGCCACGTTAAAAGCTGTTCTTCGTACAGAACTCGAGGCACGTCTCTGCAGTTAATGCGCAAGATGGGGGCAGATCTCTGCATTTAATGCACGAGATTTGGTTCTACTTTTAATAACTGGGAGAGCTATAATTAGAGCTAATACGCTCACATCACCATCCCTGCATATTACGCCAACCAGGCTATTTTCAGCTATAGGAGTACGTCGTATGCTATCTCCTCAAAATACGTTGACCTGGCTATTTTCAGCTATAGGAGTATGCCGTATGCTATCTCCTCGAAATACGCCGACCTGGCTATTTTCAACTATAGGAGTACGCCGTATGCTATCTCCTCGAAATACGCCAATTCAGACTATATTTTCAAAGGTACGTGATAAAGCTATTTGGTCCAGAATACGCTCAAGACCTCAGTCAAGGAAGGATAATTGGCTATCTTTACGCTAGTTACCTATCTATGCAGCATCAAGCTTTACATAGAATTTGGCTTTTACGCCATCAGCGCAGAATCTGGCTTTTACGCCATCAGAACAGCTATTTGGCTTTTACGCCATCAAGACAGCTATCTGGCTCTTACGCCATCAGAACAACTATTTGACTTTTACGCCATCAAGACAGCTACTTGGCTTTTACGCCAACAGACAACTATTTGGCTTTTACGTCAACGAGACAGTTATTTGGCTTTTATGCCAACCTTCTCTACGCGAGGGGCAGTTATCTACGTGGCTTGCATGCCGTGATCTTCAATGAGCGATTATACGCGTTACCTCATAATGGGACACGCGTCACACGCAGATTCAGGAGATCATTCATACGTGGGTAGCAGTTATTGTAACCGTCGCGTAAAAGGTGCAACTCTCTCCGCTGTTCGGTTTCTACGCCGACTGTGACCAAACCCTATAAATAGAGACCTCCGGCCACGGAGGTCCAGGGTCAAATTTTTTTGGGAGAGGCCGGAATCAAGGTCAAGGCCAAGGAGGAGAGAATTCAAGAGCCACAGACAGAGGTCAAGGTCTAGTGAGCACACATAGAGAGCTTTGACAACGAGAGTTCAATCCCTCCTGCAGTCTTTGAAGCTTCTTTCTTGTCTTCTACAGCACTTCTTCGTCATCGTGTGGTCCAAGGGACAAAGTGATCGACCGCAGATCAGACTCCTATAGCAATATTTCCCCATAATCAAACTTTTTGTACTTAACATCCTCGTATAGGATTAATTGTACTTCTTTTTCTTGTTTGTAAACAAAGAAAGGGTTTCGTATAAACCTAGTTTCAATTTCTTTCGTTTATTATCAAACACCTTTACCGTCCGGACCACCTGTACAAAACTTACTATGACCTTCCCTACCACGAAGACATAGTTAGTCTGCACCGTTTAAATATACCTAAAGATCACTGCATTGACGAGCCGTCAATCTGGCTGAAAAAAGTAGAATATGAAAAATGATACAGCTGGCTTGGTAAAACGTGACAATCAATTAAGATCAGTTTACCGCTTCTTTCTCTCCTCTCTTGTAGAAATTACCGCACCGTTCTTGCCTCTTCATCTTCCCAGTTTTATATAAAGAGAAAAAAAATAGAAGTCATGCTCTCTCTCTCTCTCTCTCTCTCATACAGCTGCAAGCGCCTGCAAGGACAATACTCGTATATAGATATATTTTTAAAAATATGGAATACTAGTATATATGTATATTTTCAAAAAGAGTATCATATTTGAACTTTTTTCTAGAGCCTTCAAATGGCTTGAAACGGTCCTGTTTTCTAAACTCTAAGCTAATATAAAATTCAGAATCTAAACTCTAATGAGTCTTTTTTTCTTCTTCTTCTTTATTTTTTTTATTTTTTCAAACTATTATTGGTGAATACCCAGCACGAGCACATGGTTATTCTCCTAAGGGGCCCTAGGAAGTTCCTTCATATAGCATGTTATGATCCCAACACGTGAAAACCGAATATCAAGTGATCACCACATAGGTCCCTCCAACACCCCTAGAAACTCGATATGTGTCAAGGTTGAACTAGGACAAAGTCCTATTCTTGTTAAGGTTGTCCAATATAAGCCAAAATCCCAATAATAGATTAAGCATCTAGACTTGACTGACGAGTGTGCAGAAGGTTGACTCGCATGTATATGTGTCCGTTTTCGTCCAATTAGAGTCGGTTTTCGTGTCGTATCTTTCATCTTAGCTCAGAAATATCTCATTTGTAATCAGAATACGCATACTGAGATTATTCCTCGGGTTTCATCTGATAAGTCTAGCCACAAGTTGGCCACTTCCTGTTCTATTTAATTGGTTTATTCGATTTCAGTCGAACTGAAATTTGTCAAAATTGAACCGGATTGAGGTGAATAATTTATTCGATTTGTTCGATTAGACTATTTTAATTGTTCAATGGGTCGAATCCAAAATTTGGATCGTTGTTAAATTATATTCAAAATTATATATTTTTTTTTATACACATATTTATTGTATTTTAAAATTGTCTTCAAAGTTGCGTCCAAAGTTGAACTACTTGTTAGTTTATCAAAATTGGACTTCAAAATATATACATGAAATTATTGTTTTTCAAATGTGTACATTTTTAATCACAAAATATTCAAAGAGTTAAGAGTATTTACATAATTATATAAGTTTTATTAATTTTGGACTGAAATCGAAATCGAATATGTAATGTTATTATTTTCATAATCGAAACCGAATCGAATTTTTTTTAAACTGAATCATATCTCTTAATCGGTTTGATTCAATTTGATATGGTTTTCAGGTCCTCAAAAGATAATGCGCACCCATATTTCTTGCTTCTAGGATCCCGTATTATGGCAAAGAAATTATTTATATTGACCAACAAATTGGTTGTTGGTATATGTGTATTGTTTACACGTTAAAAAATAAAGGAAAGGGCAAACTGATGCATATATGTAACAATTTACTTGGGGTAAAGTGCAAATAATTTTATTTTTTAGATTTTCAACTTTCGCAAAATAAAACTCCCAAAATATTTTGTCCAATTTGACAACAAAATATTTAATATTTGAATCACAAGATTCACTTCCATTAAAAAAATATCATTATCTATAATTTAAAAATAAAATAAAATATGAAAATTCTAAACTATCACTCCCTTTCCATCCAGCCCCCCCCCCCCCCCCCCCCCCCCCCACACACACACCCCTTTCCCGCTCCACCCCTTCGGCTCACCCACCCACCTCCAGCTCCTCCCCCGCGTCTCGTCCTCCTCCCCGCCTACCCCGCCTCCTCTTCCCCCTTCGCCTCCCTCCTCACCTTCTCCTCCTCCGCCTCCCTCTATTAAGTTATTGACTTAGTCTTTCTCTGATTTTGTCTTTGTAATTATTTCTAACCATGATTGTAGGATTCAGTTGTAACCTCATGAGTTAGTTTAGACAATCTCTGATTTTGTCTTTGTAATTATCTCTAACCATGATTGTAGGATTCAGTTGTAACATCATGAGTTAGTTTAAACAATATTGATGTAAACTCTGCTATATAAAGGCTCATGCATCAAAATAATAAAAAGTAACATTTTTCCATATTTATCATTTCTTCACATGGTATCAGAATAGCCTAAACCGGTCCTACGCTATGTCTTCCGAAAACAACCAGATTACTCCTTCCGCTACTCAAATCTTGTTCACTGCTTCTGGTGGCGCCGCGGCCAACCTTCAATTCCCGGCGCTAGCAGTCCGTCTCGATCGCTCCAATTACTCTCTATGGCGCGGCACTATTCGCTCGGCTCTTGAGGCTTATGAGCTTGAGGGATTTCTTGTCGCTGGTGGTGCTCCTCCGCCGACTGTTTCATCGGCCGCAGATTCATCAACCACCACCAGCCTGAATCCTGACTTTGTTGCTTGGAAGCGCAAGGACCGACTGGTTCTTTTATGGCTGCGATCCACTCTCTCCACTCCTATGCTTGGTCACGTTGTTCGGGCTGCTACAACCGTGGAACTTTGGTCCATGTTAGAGCAGATGTTTCACTCCCAAACTCGTGCTAGGCAGATGCATTTGAAACAACAACTTCAATTGCTCTCCAAGGAAAACCTGTCTATCTTGGAATATGTTGAGAAGAAAAGGGCAATTTTGGATTCCCTCGCTGAATGTCTCACCTCTGTATCGGATGAGGATTTTGTCTCTTTTGTGCTATTTGGCATAGGGGCTGAATATAGTGCGTTCAAAACAGCACTGAGTATGCGGCTGGAACCGATTTTGTCGAATGAGCTGCTCGGCCTCCTTCTTCAGGAAGAACAGCACATACTTGACTCTTGCGCCAAATCCAGTTTTCTGGTGGCCCATGTTGCTCATCGTAGAGGCGCGGCTGCAAGTCGACATTCTCCGTTGGACTCTGCCATGTCTGGCGACCGCTCCCGCCCGGTGTGTCAACTCTGCGACAAGCAGGGTCATAAAGCACGGAATTGCCATCAATGACTTAACCTGTCTGCCTTTCCTACCACCAATCGTCGCGCCGCTGATCGCCTCCGCCAGTCCGCCAGCAAGCAGTCTCATGTGGCGTACACCGCCAGCCCGTCCGACATCACCGACCCATGGGTGGTCGACTCTGGAGCGACGAATCACGTCACGGCTGACCTGTCCGGCCTCAACCTCCAGTCCGAGTACACTGGCAGTGACAGCCTTGTCGTCGCAAACGGTCAGTCCCTTCCCATTACGCATACAGGCAATCTTTCTCTCTCTGCTAAACATGTTGCTAAATCCCTTACCCTTAAAGATATTCTCGTTGTGCCTAAAGTATCTAAAAACCTTCTTAGTGTTCGTCAATTATGCCTCGATAACAATATTTTTGTGGAACTTCATGCTAATCATTATTATGTTAAGGACCTTCAGGGCACGAGAATACTCAAGGGAATCGTTGAGAATGGCTTGTACCGGCTTCCTGTTCGCTCGCCCTTCCCAGAGTTTTTGTTGGTGAACGCGCCTCTGTCTCTTGTTGGCATCATCGCTTTGCTCATCTGCATGAGTCCATCTTGCGTCGTCAATTAGTTACTTTTAATTTGCCTGTTTCTGCAAATAAATTATTGCCTTTGTGTAGTGCGTATCAATTAGGCAAGAGTCAAAGACATCATCTACCCTCTTGTCATGTTCCCTCTAAAAATCTTTTTGATTTAATTTATTCGAATGTTTGGGGCCCGGCCTCTATGTCTTCTTTAAATGGTAATCGCTATTTTGTCATTTTTATTGACGATTGCACCAAATTTGTTTGGGTTTATTTCTTGGCGGATAAGTCTCAGGTTTTGTCTGCATTTACATCTTTCAAAACTATGGTTGAGACACAGTTTTCCACTAAACTCAAAACTTTTTAATCTGATTGGGGTGGCGAGTACCGAACTGTATCAACGTTTCTTGAAACTAATGGCATACTTCATCGTGTTTCTTGCCCTCACACTCCTGAACAAAATAGTGCTTCTGAAAGAAGGAATAGGATTATCATTAAAAAAGGGTTGGCTCTTTTGGCACATTCCCATATTCCTATGGAATTTTGGGAACATACCTTTCATACCGCCATTTACTTGAATAATAGAACTATAACTCCTATTCTTCAGAACAAGTCCCCGTATGCATGCCTATATCAGCGTCAACCTGATTATCATTTTCTGAAATCCTTTTGTTGCTTGTGTTTTCCTTATCTTCGCCCTTACAACAGTAGCAAGTTGGAATTACGTTCTGTGGCGTGCATCTTCTTAGGGTATAGTGCTAAACATAAAGGATATTTGTGCTATCACGTTTCTTCCTCTCGAACGTACATTGCTCGTCATGTTGTCTTTGGTGAGTCTTCTTTTCCTTTTCCGGAGCATAATTCTCAGTCCGGACAGCTAGATTCGCCCCGTCCTGACATCTCTCTTTTTTTGCTTCAAGAAGCTGCATTAACACCACTCTCGGTTGCATCTTCTCCTTCGGATTCTTCTCAACCGACTCACATTCAGCCGTTGTCTTCGTCTCCCTCCGACCTCACGCCACATTCCCCCCCGGTGGTGCCACCTTCCCCACCACCAATCCCTTCGCCGGTTATGCCATATCAACATGCTCCCTCGTATTTCCGCCCCTCCAAAACTTCGATCCACGGTATGGTCACTCGAGCCTCCACTAATTCCCTTAAACCTAAAGCCCACACTGCTCCCAAACACCCTATTCCCTGTGATTCCTCTGATTTTGAACCCAAAACTTTCTTACAAGCCAAAAAGAACCCCAATTGGCAACATGCTATGCAACTAGAGTTTGATGCCTTAATTGCTAATGGGACTTGGGACTTGGTTCCTAGGCTCTCCTCTTCTAATATTGTTGGTTGTAAGTGGATTTTCAGGATCAAGAAGAAACCAGATGGCTCTATTGACCGGTACAAGGCCCGTTTGGTTGCCAAGGGATACAATCAAGAATAGGGAGTTGACTACTTCGACACGTTCAGCCCGGTCATCAAGCCTACCACGATTCCGGTGGTATTGAGCATTGTTGTCACTCGTCATTGGCCTCTCCGTCAGGTTGACATTAATAATGCCTTCCTCAATGGTGATCTAGCAGAAACTGTCTATATGGAGCAAGCACCGGGTTTCACTTTCCCTGATCGGCCGTCCTATGTCTGTCGCCTTAAAAAGGCACTTAATGGCCTCAAGCAAGCTCCACGAGCATGGTTTCAGAAGCTCAACCAGGCTTTGCTTCGTCACGGCTTCCGTTAATGCATCTCCGATACCTCTCTTTTCATCAAACATCATGGCTCCGATGTTGTCTATGTGCATGTTTATGTGGATGACCTCATTATCACCGGTTCCAACTCTTCCTTCATTGATGAGTTTGTCAAGTATCTCAACTCGGTTTTCTCTCTGAAGGATTTGGATGATCTCAACTTTTTCTTGGGAATTGAAGTCCATCGTAATTCAGCTGGTCTTCTACTCTCCCAAAGAAAGTACATTTTGGACCTCCTTGATCGCAGCAAAATGATGGGCGCTAAACCCATAGCCTCGTCGGCTGTTCCAGGTTCTCGGCTCGTTTCGGGCTGTGATCCGTTCTCCGACGTCCATCTCTACCGCAGCATCGTAGGAGCTCTCCAATATGCCACCATCACCCGGCCTGAGATTTCCTACTCAGTCAATCGGGTCTGCCAGTTCATGCACCAGCCGTCGGAACATCATTGGGCTGCGGTCAAACGAATCCTCCGCTACCTCAAGGGTTCACTCGATTCAGGCCTCTTCTTCCGTCCTGCTCGTGACACTCGGCTTGTTTGCTTTACTGATGCTGGCTGGGCTTCTGATCCCGAGGACTGATGCTCTCAACATGGGTTCTCGGTTTACTTTGGAGGCAACCTTGTGAGCTGGTCTTCTCGCAAACAGAATGTGGTTGCTCGCTCTAGCACTGAGGCTGAGTACAGGGCTATTGCCTTTGCCTCGGCTGAACTTATTTGGCTTCAACAGCTTCTAAAGGAAATGGCGACACCGTCTCCTGGTCCTCCCATTCTTCTTTGTGATAATCTCAGTGCCACTTTTTTTACTGCAAACCCGGTCTTTTACTAACGGTCCAAGCACATCAAAATCGACTATCACTTTGTCCGAGAACAAGTTCAGGCAGGTGCTCTGATTGTTAGGCATGTCAAATCTGTTGATCAGATAGCGGACATTTTTACCAAAGCTGTTGGCTCCTCACGGTTTCAAAACTTAAGGTCCAAGCTTCTCGTTCGTACTCGATCGTGAGCTTGCGGGAGGGTATTAAGTTATTGACTTAGTCTTTCTCTGATTTTGTCTTTGTAATTATCTCCAACCATGATTGTAGGATTCAGTTGTAACCTCATGAGTTAGTTTAGACAATCTCTGATTTTGTCTTTATAATTATCTCTAACCATGATTGTAGGATTCAGTTGTAACCTCGTGAGTTAATTTAAACAATATTGATGTAAACTCTGCTATATAAAGGCTCATGCATCAAAATAATAAAAAGTAACATTTTTCCATATTTATCATTTCTTCACACCCTCCAACTCATTTCCGCCTACCCCGCCTCCTCCTCCCTCCTCCCCTCCTCCTCCTCCTCTATCGTGCCTCCTCCTCCTTCACCTTCTCCCCCTACTTCCCGCGTCGTCCCGCCATCGGCCGGAGAGATAGGGGAGAGGGTTGCCGACCGGAGAGAGAGAGGAGAAGGATTAGGATTATGATTAGTTAGGAGAATTGGGATTATGATTATGATTATGATTTGAATTAGGGAGAGGTATATTAGTCATTTTAAGTCTAAGTTAGCGTTCGTTATCGAAAAAGTTTAAAATTGATGTAAATCTAGCAAAAATAAAAAAATGTAAATTTTTTATGTAAAAACTTTAAATATATAAAATATAAATTAAGAAGAGTTTTTTTTGCACTTTACCTATTTATTTGGGACCGCCACTCAGTTTGTCCCCATGCCTTCAATCATTTGGCTCCCTGATTCTCACATTGTATGGATTTCATAGTGGATACAGAGCTTCCCCAAACTCTATCAGTAAAGAGAAACTGAACGTGAATAGATCAAGGTTTATAGTATCATTATAATAATATTCTTTTTCAATGGTATTGATAGAATTATACGGTTGATCGAAGTATCGAAAAAAAAAAAAATACAAAAAAAAAACAAATAATTATTAATAAATTATTATAATTTTAGAAAAAAATATTTTATTTACTTGGACATATTAAGTATTTTCTACGTTGTTTCTTAATAATTTTAGAGTTGAATCAAATAGTAGTCACCATTGCCGATTGGTATTGCCGATTGGCAGGGCCAGCCGTGGGATAAGTCGGACAAGCCATCTGGCTTGGACAACCGTCCGGTTAGGACAACCTTTCGCCCCTAAGTTTTCACATCTCCGCCAATAAAATCTTCGCAGTCCACCATAACTCCTCTGTCAGTTGACTAGCAATCCATCATGTACATATTTTGAGTTTCCTTTAGAAATGTCTTGAGTGGTTCAAGGAGAGAAACTCGGAATCCAAATTTCATGACACAAAGAGCAACCAAATTTAGCCCCGACTAGGACAACCCAACCTCCCGGACCGACCCTGCCGATTGGTATACCTAAGATGCATAAATTTTCTTCTTTTCCACCTTCGTTGATTGTCATCCAAATTTCTTTTTGATTTGATCCGAAAAAAAATCCCAAATGTAGATATTTGTATCGGTATACATGTCAAACTTTATCGGTATCCTGGGCTGGCTCTTAGCTTATGGGAGCCAGAGACGAACTTCCAAAATGGAAAACCAACCCCACCCCCACTCCCCTTCTAACCCATATATATATATATATATATATATATATATATATATATAATAATAATAATAATAATAATAATAATAATAATACCAAGAATTTAACCAAGGGCCTGTAGATAAAAATCTAACATGATAACCACTTGACAACAACTACTTTGTGTTAATAAACGTCTATGTTGATGTCCTTTTAATTTTTGGATTATGGGTCAGGACTGTTCTCTGTCCGTATTGATTGGTATCAGATTGGAACATATCAAATTGTATCGATATATATCGTATCGGATCGATATCGGCCGACATCGATATCGGCCGACATTGTAAACTATGATATAGATACATATGCCATTCATTCCCTCTCTATGTCCACACACAAACACAACTGTCCTTTCTTCATCAAGCCAGAATCAAAGATTCGAGATTTTTATGACCTCATGATTGGTTCCTGTTCCATACAAACTTAGCTTAGTTTTTGCTGTGCTAACAATCACTTTCAGCGTCGATATATATAGAAGAGCTAAAAACAAGAAGGAATCAATAGGGTTTCGAGAAAAATGCTATGCCTATGGATGAATGGATGGATAGGCAGTGAGCGCATGTTGTTTAGGGACGCAAGCAGTAATCTTTTCTTTCGCACACACATTTACATGGTGGGCAACAGTTCTTTATATCAACTTAATAATGATCAGTAGTGGTGGTCCAATTTTGTGAACATGGACATGGGAATAAATTTTGAGACAGCGTTCTTTCTTTATCAGTGGAGTCAACCAAGCTTCTTCTCTAGGGAAAACCTAGTTTTATATATCAAGAAGAATCTGATGTCAGTTGGCACTCACTGAAGAAACAAATTGATATGGAAACACTTTCAAAGAAACTGATCAAACTCCAGCCACAAAATCTAGCTCTCACTCTCAATCTCACTCTCCCTAACTAGATCTCACTCAGTTAGTCAGTCCAAGTTATTTAAAAAAAAAGGGCAAAATTTACAGGATATACAAACAATCACTAGTCATGCAAAAACCACCCAACTCTACCTTCTTTTCTTGCTAGGGTTAGATGCTGCAAGAGTCCACTTTTTGTTCGTCGACTAAAACTAGAATGTATGATCACACTTCCATTCAAGAGTTTGTAGATGTTCATCAAACTATTCCTAAAATAATTTTAGTTTTGATGAAAATGACACGTGGCAACTCTTGATTGAAATGGTGAACATCTATGCTAGTTTTGGTGGATGAACAAAAATGAATTCGATACTGTCATTTGGGAAAGAAACGAAACATCGGTACCCTTTTTCTAGGTCGTGCTCGAAAACTTTGTTGGCGAAGAGGACACGAGTTGCCTCGCCTGTAGCATCTTCCAGCACTGTTTGATGTCGTCTGCGATCCTCCTTGCGTCCATGGATGCGCCGAGCAGGCCACGCTTGGTGAACCCCACGGCGTATAGTCCTCTCCCCCCTTTCCATCCGTTGGGGAACGGCCTCCGCGGCAGTCCGTCTTTTTCCGAGAACATTTTCGTCTCCTGCAAGAGATGGGCAAGATAACACCACTTAGGATTAACATTGTTTATAAGCCCTCTCACCCAATACATGAACCAGAAATTCGAGTTTGGATGGACTAGAGTAGACTATGGATTGAAAGTAGCACAATCGGCCTTTAACAAAACTTCAATTTGTTGAATAGTTGCAGACAAGCACCTTTTACAAACAACTAGCTACTTCCCATGGTTACTTAAGTGTGGTGTATACAGGAGCAGATCCACTCATTGCTTGGGGTGGGCTCCAAAAAAAAAAAAAAAAAAAAAAAAATTTCATATAAATTTTTTTAGTTTTTTAATATGAATTAGTCTACTTCTAGTCCACGCAAATTTATAATAGTCTATCTCAACTACAATTTCTGAATTCATTCAATTATATATATATATATATATATATATAATAAATTTAGAAATTTGGTTCAGTTGCTTGAACTTCAATATAAATGTACCAGTTTCTAGACCCTCACCATCACTATCAAACAATTTTTATTTCATACACCAGCCGCCAAAACTCTACCAACCAACAACTTCACCTAGAGTATTTTGGACTCCACTAACGACATATGAAAAATAAATTCAACTAAGAAATTGTGGTGCAGTAGCAGGACCTCAGTAGAAACGACGCTAATAAGAATCGTTTCACAATCGTCATTGTTTATCTTCTCCAATTGATATTAGGGTTTGGTCCGAGAAGATTACTAACAGTTCGGACCCGTAAAGCACATTACACGTGTCTTGTCAGGCCGGAGACGTTTATATACCAGGACACGACACAAACATTTTAAAATACAATACACGAATCGAAATAGACGTCGTGTTCATGTTCGTATCGCATCGTATTGTATCGTATCCGTGTCCTTGTTATGCATATAGAGAGAGAGTAAATTGTGATTTGTGGTTATACCTTTAGCCAAGCGGGGACGTTGCTTTTGTAGCCGGTGGCTAATATGATGGCGTCGAAGTGGTCGGAACTGCCGTCGGCAAACTCCGCGCCGTGTGCCGTCAGCCGGTTTATCGCAGGGCACACCTTGATGTCTCCGGACCTGATCTTGGCGAGGGTGCCGACGTCGAGGACCGGGGTCTTCCCGGAGATCTGCTTGAGCTCGAGGGGCCCGAGCCGGGGCCGCTCGAGCCCGAGCCGTGCCGTGTCCCCGAGCACGAGCCGCGACGCGAACAGAAGCAGGCGGTCCACGGCCTGCACCGGCAGCCACTTGAGCAGCCACATGGACAGCCCGAAAGTCGACCCGCCGAGCATCTCTTGGGGAAGGACGTGCACCTGCAAATTAACAAATCAAATTAAGCAAAAAAATTAAATTAAATTAAATTAAATTAAATTAAATTAAATACTCGAAAGACATGTAAGTAATATTAATAATTAGCATAATCTTAACAAAGTTCGTTCATTTTGTCAGAGATGCCTTTAATTTGTGGCGTTGGGGACCCAAGCATTTGTGCAGATTAATTGATATATTATAGTGCAGCTTTTTTTTTTCTTTTTTTCAGAATAATAGGCGGGTGGAGTGGGCATGGCAGCAGAGATTATCCCGCGTGCGGTTCAATCCCAAGAAAGGGAGTGGGAATTTCTTCCGCTGGCTGCAACAGAAAGCTACATAAATGGTGCAAATATTGGCAAGTTTCATAGAAGCAGAATCTCTCTTTTCCTCTCACGCCAGCACAGGTCTAGAACTCATTGGTGCAAGTGAGGGGCAACGCGTGTCGAAAAAATTATTCTATGAACCAGACTCACCATACATCTTTTCATGTCATTCATTGGATGGCATTTGAATGAATGCATGTACAAATTCCGAAAGTACGATCGATCGACGATCATCACCATATGATAATTAACTTGTTCTAGAACTACGACAAGAAAGAAACACTTACTGTGTCGCGAACGACGATGGAAGGGTGGGCATTGTGGTTGCAGAGATCCAAGCACACCTCCATCCCCGAGTTGCCGCAGCCGACCACGAGGACCTTCTTCCCTCCATAGTCCTCCCCGCTCCGGTACAGGCTCGTGTGCAGCACGTCCCCGCCGAACACCTCCTTTCCCTCGATCTCCGGCACGACTGCCTCTGCATTCTCCCCTGTCGCGACCACCAGCCATCTCGAGAAATACTCCTTCTGAAAGAAAAACGAAAAAAGAAATTCAATATAGAAAATGGTACAACTATACCGTCTAAAGTGTAGCGACAATATATGTTAATACAACTAAGTAATAATATATGCTAATACAACTACTATCAACAGCAGATTTATTTCCATAGTTTCATAATTTTAGAACTTTCCTTGAATACCTTCTTCTCCCCAGCGCTCCCGACTGTCTTCACCCTCCACATCTCGGCCCCCGCATCAAACTCCGCGCTCCCCACCGTCTCGCCGAACGCGGGCCGTATCCCGAACTCGGCCGCGTACGCGTCGAGGTACGCCACAAACTGCTGCTTCGTCGGGTAGGCGGGGAAGTGGGCGGGGAACGGCATGAGGGGCAGCTCGCAGAACTGCTTGGGGAGGTGGAGGCGGAGGCGGTCGTAGGTCTTGAGCTGCCAGAGGGAGGCGATGCATCCGGACCGCTCGATCACGACGCTCGGTATCCCCTTCTCCTTGAGGCACGCCGCCACCGCGAGCCCCGAGGGACCGGCCCCGACAATGACCGGCCCCGCGACGCGGACGCACCTGTTGTAGTAGGGATCATGGAGCTTCTTTCCTTCGGTCTCTCTCCACTGGTCATCCATTCGGAAACAAAAGGGACTTTGGAGTGGTGGATATATAGAAGAAGAATGAAGAAGAAGGACTTCAGTGAAGCATTTGATGCACTACTTTCTCACTGAGATTGGTGTGGATATATAGTTGAGTATTGGAAGTTATCCGAGAGTGGATTAGGGGGTTTCTCCTAATTTTTCGGAGCGGTTGATTGAGCCTTATCTACAAAAAAATAAGAAGAAATATTTGATCCGGTGGAGGAGGAAACGGAGGAGGAGGCGAGCCAAGCCCAACGCAAGTGAGGAGCACATATTTATAGGATATCATCAACTTTGAGACTATAAGATCTCTCAAAACCAAATCATGTACCAAATAGTCCAAATCTCACATAATAAATTTTTTTGAGTTTTTTTTTTCAGGAAAAAAAACTAAAATGGCCGGTTCAATTGTGAACCGGTTCGGTCGGTTCACCGGTTAAATCCTTCAGAGAAAAAATCGTTGGTTCTTTAAAAAAATTCGGTTCAGATCAGACTGGACCAATTTTTTAGTCTAATCCGGTCTGATCCAGTTCAACCGTCGGTTCGGTCCGGTTTTAACAATACTACTCAAAAATGTTAACATATTTTGTAGCAATGTTTTAAAAACATGACCGATAATTGAACGGTAAATCTTTGGTACATGTCGGACCGGGTTCAACCGGAGTTCAAATTGACCCTTTACGAGAACCAAATCATGTAAGATATCCACATTTACTTTTTGGTTTGGTTTGGTTTGGTTTAAGTTGGTTTGGAGTATGTATGGTTTGGTTTGGTTTGAGTTGGTTTGGAGTATGCATGGTTTGGTTTGGTTTGGTTTTGCAACTATAAGATCTCTCAAAATCAAACCAAGAAAAAATGATCCAAATCTCATGTGAATTTTTTTTTGAGTTTTTAAAAAACAAAAAACAAAATCGGCCGGTTCAATCGTGAACGGTTCAGCCGGTTCCCCGATTAAAAATTGGTTCATGAAAAAAATTGCCGGTTCATAACCGGTTCGGCTGGTTCACCGGTTCAGAAAAAATCGTCGGTTCATTAAAAAAAATTTGGTTCAAGTCAGACCGGACCAATTTTTTGGTCAAATCCGGTTCGAACCAGTTCAACTGCCGGTCCGATCCGATTTTGACAACACAGGTTGGGGTTGGATCAGATAGGGTTAGGGTTATCCACAGTGATGGACACCAATGGGGAGGGTCCATGTGTATAGGAAAAAAGATCGTGGGAACATGTTGCACCATTTCTTTGTTTAATCGTTACATTGTATGAAAATTGTGCATGCAAACATTCCTATGCAATCTAATAATTTACATCAAAGATGTAGACGCACATAAACTAATTTCTCGTGGGGTTAGGACTGCCCACAATGATAAACCCTAATGGGGAGTCCACGTGTACAAGGGGGATCATGGGATCTATCGCACCCGATTCCAGATTTAGTATTTATTGAATTTCTATAATTTAATTTTTTTGATGATGTATTCCGGCTGTATTTTTCATGTTGGTTCTTGTCATTTTTTTTCCTGTTATTGAGAGAGACTATCCGAGATCAGTAGAATACTCATTGGCATTGCCATAGACCATGTTTAGGACCCTCATATAGAATGGACCATTGGTTCGGTTCATTTTGGATGAACCTATGACTAAACCATATTTCTCTCCTATCTTAGTATATAAATGAGATTTTTCTCTCTCATATCTTTTCTCCTCATTTTTATTTCCTTTTTCTTTGCTTCCTTCTTCCTCCTCTCATTCAAGCTCCCTCTAACCCTAGCCCTGGAAAAAATTGTTGGGACTTGGACCGTGAGAGGTAGAGGCTAGGAGCCATCCGAGACAAGTACATCTTGCTCAATGGTGAAGTTATGAAATTTTAAAATTATATATATATATATATGTTGTTTTAAAAAAAATATTTTGATAGAAAATGTTCTCCTTGAGTTGCTGATCATATTTAGTTCTTGGAGTTTTGGATTTTGATGTATAAATTTTTGTAGATCTAAGTTTCAAGTTTAGAGTTTTATGTGTTTCATTGAGTTTTTCTTGGTTTTGATCTATTAAAACTTAATATTTTCAAAAACTAGTGGCTCCTTATATAAGAGCATTTTATTTCGTACAATTTGGCTTTTATTTTACTTGATTTTGAGTTAAAACAAAAAATTTACCAAAAAAAAACTTTTTATTTTTTGAACTTTTAGCCATGGCTGAACCTGCTGTTGGAGAAGAAGAAGTCTGCATGCGGCCAGTGAGCTATGCGGCTGAGAGTACTATGCGGCTTGAACTCTTGTCGCATACTGACAGCATGTGTCCATCTTGTTGGACGCATGACTGCATATTTACACAAGTGTCCTTGAACACTTTATGTTTTCACTCGCTGAACGAATAAAAAATTCTCTAAGTCCAAGAGGGGAGTCCATGCGGCCAGTGGACGCATCGGCCAGAAATTCTTGTGTGCATTTTGTGTTCCATGTTGTTATGTTCTTTTAATAATTTCTTTTTGTGATTATTGTTGTGTGATTCCTTATGTCGATACAAGTTTATGATAGCAGACAAGTTTTGCTTGTAAGTTCAGAAGACAAGTTTATGTACAAGCTCACCATCCTCACGACACCGTAGAAATATTTGTGTATGAAAATTCATTTCATTTGGTATCGAAAAATCTAGTGTGAGTATTGTCCAATGTATCACGTGTATCGAATAAGATGACTCAAGAAAAGCTCGTACTCGCGACTCGTCATTTTAGGGAGTTCTCAAGTGTCCACGACTCGAGAACTTGAAATAATTTTGTGATGATTAAACAAGATAAAAATTATATAGATCATTGGGAGGAAAGAATATTGCGCTACCGGCTACCCCGATCTCTAAGGGCCACATGCGACATGGAACAAACCTGCTAGGCAAGGGCTCCATGACTGACCAAGTTTACACATGCTGCGGCACTTACAAGACAAGTTTATACACAAGTTTATGTTTGTAAAGCAAGTTTATGATTGCAAGTTTAAGTTTATGCTTATAAGTTCAATTTTTGGTTATGACAAGTAACTAGTTATGTTGTTGTATGGTTTAATGTGTATTTAATTTACTAGACAAGCGTACCCTTGGCCATCCGAATTAACTGCAGTGTCGGTGGTAGCAATATTCTTAAAACATGTATTTAGAATTAATGTCTGTGACAACCCTAACTAGTTAATCGAAGCAAGGCGTAAAGTTGTTTGGTCGTTCCATGAATGGTGCTACTTTCATTATAGCTCATTTTTCTAGTTTTATTTTCTCCCGGCGCGTGGTTATGGTGCTAAATTCTGCTCGGGTGAAGGTCTGCAACCCCGGTCCTTATTTGGTTTAAGGGTTGTGGTCCCGATCCTGAGCAATTTCTATGCTTTCTTGACACTCGTCGCCTTACTTTTATTTTTTCACTTATTACCAGTTTTTTCAGTATTATTCTTGAGATAAGTACATTGGTACCGTAAAAGTCTCGATCAGCAATTATTTCTTTATTGTCTCTTTCTACTTATGTTGTGATGTGTCTTGGTCTAACGCCTCGAGCTCCTTTGTGGTACTTGTTGCTTGGGGTTCTGACACCACTGGTTTTGGATGGCCAGGTTACCTCGAAGAGAACCAGGATCCACCGCACTTCCAGCAAGATGGCTCGCACTCGTAGGACCGCGGTCGAAGCTCACGAGTGGGTTTCCTTCTTCCACCCCTCGTCTTGATTACTTCTTTTTGTGGTATTTTGCAAGAAGCAGAGTTAGCTCCTTATTTTTAAGACTGCAGTCAATATGATGTATATATTAAACCATGGCTGGTATATTTGATCATGTATATTTATACTCTGCTAGTGCGATATTTTGTATTCACTAGCTTCATGATCATATGTAACATGTAATTTGTGATACCTCTTTACTTTCATGTATGATATACTCTTATACTTTTGTTGTTGGATTGAGATAATATAATTTTTTCGGCATTAGGACTGACATCATAGCATGCTAGAGTTCACTCATTTGTCTTCTAGACAACCTTAACACATTGCGGCTTTGTCACGCCCCGCTTTCCAAAATACAGTGAGTCGGGTACGTAACTACATCTCCAGGCTACGCCCCATACGAATACTGTCACATTCGTATCAGCGATTGTCGCCTGTAAGTCTTTTAGAATAAAATGCAAGTCATGCTGAAATAATTAGGCAACATATCTAAACCAAAATACTCTAATTTATTTACAATCAAATAAGTCTTTACAACAGCTTCTTATTAAAGTTACATAACTACAGTTGCAACTACTAGGCACTATACTGTCTGAAGTCACTTGATGATTACTCCTCGCTCTCGTCTACATTGTAGAGGGGTAGCATTTCCTCTTTTCCTTCTTCAATCCCTAGTGAACAATACTAGGTCGTTAGAATGACAAGCAAGTCCTCGGCCAAGAACGGTAAACAATGAAAGATATGATATTAGAGTAAAGAGCAATAGTTAAAGGAAATAAGAGAATAAATATAATATAGTATACTTGACTTGAATAACTCCTAATCTAATTCTCCTATAGTATCTATAATCAATCATCACAAATCCTATATCACTACCACAATACACAATCAATTTCCTAAATGGTGATGCAGTTTTGGAGAACAAGCCTTAAATAATCACTTCACCTAGTTTTTCGCCACAAATCCCGTTGTGAAGGATTTTGGTGTGACTTGAATGGCACGGTGCTTAGAATCCGGCCCCGCCCTCATGGCTTGATCTTGAATTCACCTATTCGAGTATTATAATTCGAGATAGGTGTATTTTTAATTGGTGACTTGAAAATATGATGGCACGGGGTTATGATCCGGCCCAGCCTCCTTTGGGCAAATCTTGAATCCACCCATTCGATTGTTTTTCCTTTTGGATCGAAGAAGGTGTAATTATAATTAGGGTGACTTAAAAATGGATGGCACGGGGTTATGATCCGGCCCAGCCCCTCATGGGCAACATAAAGTGAGCTAAGTCTCACCCGCTCACTTCGCAAGGCCTTGCGAGAGAGCCTAAACCGCTGAATTCAGCCAGAGTTTAAAATTATGTGGCGGAATTTCGTAGGTGGTCATTTATGCTGTTCTTCCCCGCCCAATGCTTCTAGCCTAAAACTACAATCATTCCTTATTCTAAATTATTATATAAGTTGAGTCCCTGCTCTGTATTGTCTTAACCGTTTGTTTAAAATGGAATGCATGTCCAGGATACTATAAAATATAAACTTGAGCACAAGTGTTTAATCACACAATTCAAGGTATCGACTTTCACAGAGCAGGTCATCAGTTGGTCTGAAATGATTTTTTTTCTCGTGTCCGTGTCCTAGACTTCTATTAGTTACTCCTAGTTTAAGATAAAAAATTTAGTGGTCTGAAGTGTGTGAATCTAAGGTTTAAACATTAGAATATCGGTGATATCTCAGAATATTGGAATATTAGTTAACTCCCGAAATTATTAAAAATTTCGGTAGAGTTTTCTTTGTATTCTGCTCTCGGAAATTTTTAACAATTGATCATAATTCCACCCGGAGCAACCCTCCGTAGCATTCCCGGGCTCGCCGACCCCTTCGGTGGAGCAACTCTCAACACCGGAATACACACAATTAATATAACTCAAAAAAATAGAAATCTTATTCTTATTTTGGAAAACGTACCTTAGTGCTAGCAATCTATGCTTTGTGTAGTATAAACTACAAAAGTCCAAACTTAACAACCATGTTAGTTTATGAATTACAATAAAATGCGATAAGAACAACCAATTAAATATATACACACAAGTTATTTTATTAACATATTTGTTAAATAGGGATTTCTCGATAATTCTAGGTATTTATTTATCATACTTGTCAAGGAACATAATATGCTACAATACCAGATATTCAGGTCAAACTACATAATACTCATGATTACATAAGTTTAATGTTTAAATTAACATTTACGTTTAAAAGTCTACAACTCCTTAATCTAGCTAATATTAACATAGTTTCCTACTAAACAAGCTAAATTAGATTTCATACAAAATTAATTATATATAATTAGAATAAAAAATTTAGTCTCACATAGACAAAACTAAGCTAGATATAATATTTGTCATACTAGGTTTTGTCAAATCTATGATACTTAAATTGAACCTATAGCGTTAACTAGGGATAATACTTATGGATAACCAATTTCTTGTGTCCATGTATTAATCCAAGGTTTTATGCCCTAGATTTCTATCCTCTTCATACAAGTATATAATTAAATTATTAATTCTGAAATTGGGAAATAACTACACAAGTAATAATAGGCAAATTTGGAAAAATTTAAGTAATCGGATGAGGACTTGCCTTGGTTCTGGATTACTAGGTTTTTTTCGAGTGTCGACGTCGATTCCCTAATTCAGTAGGTTAATAATGGTTAATAGGGTCAAAAACAATTCTTGGAACCCTAATTTTTGAATTCTGGAAGAAAAAAAATTGGAAAAATTATCGTACCTAGGTTGCTTCTTGGAAGAAGAAGAAGAACTCTGTTGTGTTCGTGTACGGCGAGGAGCGATGTGTCCGACGAGATGGTGGTGGTGGTGATCGCTTGTGGGGGGGGGGGGGGGGGGCGCCGGTGTCGGCGGCGGCGGCCGTCTGCGGCAGCAGCGGCAGCAGCAGCAGTACAGCAGTAACAGCAGCGGTAGAGGCAGCAGCGGCAGGAGCGGCGGCGGCGTGGCTGCGGAGGCAGCGGCCTGCGGCAGTGGCGGCGTTCGCGGCGGTGGCAGCCTTCGACAGCAGCAGTAACAGGAGTAAGGAAGGAGAAGAAGATAAAGATAGAAAGGGTTTAACTCCTGGTTACTTATTTAAGGGTTAGGGCTAGCTCTCATGGAGAGGGAGGATGGAGGAAAGGGAAACAAGTGTTCCCTGGAAAATGAAGAAGGAAGAAGAAGGCTACAGGTGGAAAGGAGAGGGATGAGTCAGGGAGAAGCTGCTGGTTTCTCTCTTCTCTTCCATGGATTTTGGGGTTTTATGCATAAGACCCCTCCAAAATCATAAATTCATTTATGACATAGTTTCCTTGCAATTAGGAATTTGCAAATCTAAATTTATTAATTACATATAAGCCTTAGAGATAAAATGGAAAATAAAAATTATAAAAAAATTAAATGAATAGCTAGCAGCTATGACAGGCTTACTTCGATATTATGCAATGTGCGATTGGTCATGTCAGTTCCCGTATTTATCCAGTATTCTGGGAACGGGGCGTGACCGGATCTAATTAGTAATAGTTGTAGAGCTTTTGTAGAAGAGAGTCATGGTGTGTATTGCGCCGGTCCGCGGTCCAAGTCAACCGGATTTGACCTGGTTTGGTCTGAGCCGGGCCAAATCCAAGAGGAGAGATGGGTTGGGCCTGCCCGGTCTGGTCATAAATTATTTCGACCCAGTCCGGACCCATGACTCGGTCAGGGGAGGACCTGGCCGAACCGGTCGTGGTCCGGGCTGGTTCACGATTGGGCCGGTCCGGCCCGGTTTAATTTTTTTTTTTTTACGTTTATTTATATATATTTGATACATAATCTATATGATATAAATTATATGTTAATAAATTCAAGTTTAAATTTATAGGTTTTTTGTTACTAAGTTAATTTTGTATAATTTAAAATTTATAAGTTATTTGTTATAATTTTTTTTATAATTTATGTAAAAAATTATATAAACATTTAGTAAGAAAATTTTATTTGATTTCTTAAAGATTATACGCGCAATTTTCTTGTAAAAATTAAGTTAATTTCTTTATTTAAATTCAAGAAGTATAATTTGTATAAACATTAAGTAAGAAATTTTTATTTGATTTCTTTGTGTCAATATTTATATAACTTTAAGTATAAATTAAAATCTAACAATTTATAAGTTGAATTTTTTTTAAATTTTTATAACTTTTTTTATAAGCATAAATCTTTATATAATTTTTTTATATAACATTTTATGTATAAATAAATATAAGTATAAATCTTTATAAATTTTTCTAAATCTTTATAAATTTAAATCTTTATAATCTTTATAAGTATAAATATTTGTGTCTTAGCTTCTCAGGCTCTCTTTAAAATTTATTTGTAATACCGCAAATAATGTTCAAATTATACAAATTTAACTTAGTAACAAAAAATAAATTATGCAAATAAAGTTTAAATATACCTATGTCTTATGTAACAATAATAAATTATATTAAAATTATTAAAAAAATTAAGAAAATACAACATTACTAGATATCCATATACATTTTCAAATGTATGCGTTGCTTCCTTGTACCACAATTATGGTCTTATTTGAGTCATTTTCTACAATGCAAGCATTCAACAATAACTATATTCGAAGATTTTTTTTCGTATCGTGCTTATTATAAACTCCGCTAAAATGATGGCAAATTTTTGATTCAAACTCTAGTTACAGTGCCAGTTGAGGTTGAGGTTGCGGTGCGGGTTGAAGTTGCCGATCTTCCAGTTGCTGTTGTGGTCGCTCATTTTCCATAATAGTATATAGTCTCTTTATACTATATTGCTTCTAAATTTTGTAAGAGAGAAAAAAATTGGAAGAGAAAAGAAATTATGTTGTGTATATTTTTCATGAATTATGGACTATTTATAGAATTTTTTTTGGACCAAATGACCCCGAATACCCTCAAAAAAAGTTGTTATAATGTGTGTTTTGGTCATTTTTAGCAAAATAACAAAAATATCCTAAAACGTTCAAAAAATAGTCACTAAAATTGGAATATTTTCGTAAAAATGATCCCCCAACGGATATATCAAAAAAAAAAAATTATAAATTAGCCGAACCGGACTGAACCCAGCCTGAAATGTACCGGTGCGGGTCGGGCCAACATGACCTACCGAATTGGATCCGGCCCAAAAAATGTCTAGACCTGGCAGGGCCGGACTTGCGGGTCAGATCTCCCGTCCCAGTCCGGACCAGTGGGGGGAGGGGAAGTGGGCTGTAGCGGACTAGTCCGTTGACCGGATCCAGATCGGTCCAGATCAGACCCGGACCAAATTTTGTACCGCCTGTCCTTTTACACATCTTAAGAAGAGAGAGAGAGAGAGAGAGAGAGAGAGAGAGAGAGAGAGAAAAGGTTAGTATGTGTGGGTTCTATTTGGTTGCAAGTGGGTTAAACTAGGTGTTTTCGAGGGGATGATGATTTTGTTGTTCTTGATTAGAAGACATCGTAATGGCTTGTGCGCCTCCTGGTTAGAACAATGATAAACCTGTTGTTGGGACGATTTTTTTTTTTATTTTTTATTTTTTGACTTTTCGGCGTAAATTACGAAATTTGACGTAATGTTCAAGATTTTTGTGCACACTATATTATTTATCTTTGAACTCACTGTCCTCCAACTCCAACTATTTATAAATAAAATAAATAATACGTATCCGTGACTCAATCTACTGATATTCTGTCACCCAGTCGAAATCTTATACCTCTTCTCGATAACAACACGTGTCACTCGAATTCGATATTGTTGGGACGATTCAATAACCGACCAAGGACCCTAATAATATATGGGTAAACATTGACGAAAATAGTGGCATAGCACTTGATCCGAACGGGTACAACTGTGCGCTTAATTTTTTTTATTTTTTAGTTTATATATATATATATATATATATATATATAAATTTTATTCAAATTTTAATGTCAAATAGATTACGGCATACAAGTAAAATGACAAAAAATTCTATACATGCAATTCAATGTATATAAATATTTAATATGCAACCAAAAGTATTCTACAATTTGAACCTTTAGTATTTAATATGCAATCAAAAGCATTCTACAGTTTGAACCTTTAGAGACTACTACTCTTGAAAGAGAATAAACAGTACAAAATACGAAAATATTCATAAGAATATTCTTGGATTGAGGGAAAAAAATATCTATAGTACTACTATATAACCAAAATAGTGATACTATTAAAAAAAATTATGTAACATTCTTTGTATAAAAATATCATAAATATATTTATGGTGGGCACGGTCATAGTCGATATGTGAAAATTGACGAAACTTGAACGTCGACTGTTCACAATAAATTTGGTTCGAATTTGTCAAATTTTATCGTAACAATATTTTTCAAAAATTTATAATTATTCTTCGAACATACTTCGGATTGCGATGATAGTTGCGTCATTGGATGCACAACGTCGGACTTGTCCTACATTGTAAGTTTCGTCCAGTTCTGAAGCCGTCAACCAAATCACTATTATTTTTTATATTTATTATAATTTATTATTTTTTTAATAGTAAAAATTGAGTCTCCTAGATTAAAATTTTGACTACGTCACTGGAGGAAAGCATGTATGTTTGTTATATATTCATGAGAGAATCGAAAATGAAATCTAGAATTTTGTTTTTTTTCACTGCTCTTTTTTTTAACATTTTTTCTCTTTTGTAAAATATTGTATTTCTAAAAGACTATATTTAATAGGTATATTTTGATGTAGGTCATTAAAAAAATAAAAGGGATTAGCAACACGAGAAACCATCTTGCTATAAGCGATTGATGCAATTAACAAAAACAAGCCCTAGTTGTGGTTTAAACAAAATACTTTGCTACAAATTGCTGCAGCGACGTATAGCTGGCATCGTCAAAGTAGTAGTTGTGACAAATTTTGCGACCCATAAGCGACACATCTTTAACTATTTTCTGCGGACATGTCACACAATTTATGGACAAAATAAGTAACATTTTTCTTCCATAAACTACTTAAATTCATTTTAAGTAAAATAAAAAAAAAGCAGGAAAAAGCCTTGATCGTCAAGCAGAAAAATAATACAAAGAACGATAAAGCATTACAACAACAACAAAAATAAGAATATTTATTTTTAAAAAAAATACATTCAAGAACTAAAAATACCATCTTTTTAATTTTCAAATCTCAGCACACTTACCTATAAGATAAAAAGTAGCAATAAAATTTCAACAAAAAATATTGTCATTTAAAATGTCTTCACTTCACATAGAGGAAAAATCACCAATTATATTTCCATACTCAATGTGTTCCAACCGCAAGTTAAAAAAATTTAGATTTTGACTTTCAAGGATGGAAAGTGGAAATGAATTCATGCACATTTTTGTCCTCCTAGTAGGAGAAAAAGGTGTTTGGTTAGAACAAAAAAATAAGAAGTAAAATGTAGAAAATTTTATTATAATATAAAATTATTATTATTATTTTAATAAAAAATTAAATAGTAATTAATCTAATGATAATTATGGTAATTATTTTACTTCATCTAATAATAATTATTTTTGTTATTTTACTTAAACTCTCTTTCTATATTTTTTTATTTATTTTACAAATCAATTCTCTTTCTCTCTCTCTCTCTCTCTCTCTTCTTATACTAGAGCCGGAGCCAGTCCCGATGAAGAGGAGAGCCGACGGCAGCAAGGAGGCCGATCTGGCCGACGAGGATGGGATTCGACTGTGACGTGACAGATCCAAAGACGTGGCCGCCCGCGAGGTAGCGACATCGTTACAACACTGAAAAAAGTATAGTTATTAAAAAAATGTACATCCAAGAACTAAAAACATCATCTTTTTAATTTACATCATCTACTTGGTCAATCTACAATCTTGCTAAGAATTTTATCATCCAAAAAACTTGATGCTCGCATTCTCCAAAGTAACTCAAGAAAAATCTTAGCAAAATAAAATGTTGCAATAATCGCAACCAAAAATATTATCATTTAAAATGTCTTCTTCTTGCATAGAAGCAAATCATCAATTATTTATCCATATTCAATGTTTACCAACATATCATTTCCAATTCATATGATTGCTAATATATTTAGCCTATCTTGAGTCATGGTGTGGTCCGCAAATAAGATTTCAATAACTTTAGCTTTGAAAACTTATTTCCACTGATGCAACCATTATCAAGTCTCGGTTGCACAGAACCGAAAAATAACCACTAGACTTAATGTCATACAAATCTAAATTTTACTTGTACCTGCAAGGCGAGAAAGAACAAATCTAAAAAGGACATTGCAATGAAAAAAAAGATATATAAAATAACTCTATTTATTAATAATTGCAGCAGAATACAAAGGTTCTTAACTGAAACTTGTCGATTTCGCTTACAACTTATTGATACAAAAGATTTATAATTTTCTATATAATATGTCCTTTATAAAAGAAAATAACATATTTTTGTAAGAAAAGCTTCAACTCGCCAAACAAATTCTTCAATGCCTCAGAATATTCAAGCGACTCCCCGCACATGTGGAGGAGGGGTCAACACATTAGGAAATACATTGGTGAGCGACATATCCCTACTCACCAAAAATCAACAGAGTGATCATGTGTCAACATACAACATTATTAGAGATCTTTCTATTCTTTTTAAGGTCAATTAATAATTCATATATGAAAGGAATATAAAACATAATAACTATCACCATGTGTTGATTCTTACCAACGATCGATTATACTTCCATGCTTAAAAGGATTAGCTTACTCTTCCATGCACAAGACATCATTAGTGAAACAACATGTCTATGAAGGTCAATGGTAACACAACATCTTGAACTATTCATTAGAAATTTCGACAATCCTCCCGGCGCATCTATCAGGTCCCGCTAGAGGTCCCATAATTCTTGTACTCTACTTCTACACAACTTATCCCTATTCCTCCTAGGCTGAATCATTTCCGTGGCGATGAATGCCTTTCGAGGACTCCAAACCTTATGCACAAGTTTTCCATGACTATGCATACATATGCAACTTAATTATTAAACATATAACATGCATGATAACATAGAACTTAAAGTAACTATGTAACAACTTAAAGTAACTATGCAACACATTCACATTTTATTTCCATATTTAATTACTTGAGCCATCGCTCATAACACATCAATGAGTCATCACTCATAATTCCATCCTTCCTAATCCAAGAAATTTGAAATTGGTGACCAAATGGTCATTCACCTTTTTCGCATTTCCATTTTACTTTGTTACAATAGTATAATATTCACATCAATCTTTCTACAGAAGGTTAACAACAATATGCTTACTATCTATATCTTTTGAAACTCTTGCTAATGTATCATGTATTGATTAAAATACACAACATACAAATAAAAATAATCCTTTTACTAAAGCATGACGATAAAGAAGTAAAGGATAAATGTCACTCACCATTATACAAACCAGACAGCTCCAAGATTCATCCTTAACCCATCTGACCTTTTTGGATGGCTCTCGACTGCCAAGTCCCCTGCGGACTATCCTAATAAGTTGCCTCCAAATGCTAAATAGTAACACCTTGTCTTAAATCATTAACCACCACGGTGGTTCATTTGGCCTGGAGCCCTATCCTACGTTTTCTCCGGATGTTGATCGATCAGCCATCCTTCCACAGCCACTTGAACTCCTCTTAATTGCTATTATGATATATATATATATATATATATATATATATATATATATATATATATATATATGATCGAGATCACATGACATATACAACACTACTAAAATATGGTATATTAGCGACATTTTAAGTAACTCGATAAGAAAATATCGCTAATTTTATCAAATTTAGTTACGATTTAAATAGATGTCGCTATAAATCGTTATCGACGACTAATAGCAACGACTAGCGACTATAATCATGTACTGCAAAACATGCATCGCTATAAGACATTAATGTCGCTAATTTTTTTATTTCTGCGACATTTAGGGACATATATAACGTCGCTAAGTTTTATAAAGTTAGCGACATGTAGTGAAGTTGTTATATGTCGCTAATATTTTATGTTAGCAACGTTTAGCAACGTCACTAATATTTGATATATGCACCTGAACGCTTCACTCCCCCCCCCCCATTTTCTTTTCCCAAATCCAAACTCGCGCTGCTCCCCTCTCCTCCAAATCCTCGCTCCCCTCCGGCATCCCCCTCCGACTACCTTCCCCTCCGAGCTCCCACTCAGTCCCCCTCTCCACTGCGGCGCTTAGGCCCCTTCCCCTAGCTTCGGCGGTCAGGCCCCCTCCCCCTCCGGTGCTCAGCCCCCCTCCGGCGCTCAGCCCCCCCTCTGGCGCACAGTCCCCATGCCGTCGTCTCTAACCGGCTCCGACCAATCTTCCTCTCCATGAACCCCCCTCCTCGGTCAACCCCCCCTCTCGAGTTAGGTAAACCCTAACCCTATCTCCCTCATTGCAAGCTGACATGACACGGACACACAAACACAATGACACAACAAACTTACACGAGACACATACACACACACACACACACCCCTCCTCGTTCCTAGCTAACAGTTGTGTCCGAGTGTGTGTCCGGATGAGTGTTGTGTTGGATCAAAAGTTAATGAGGATTTGGTTAAATAAAAACCTTAGTTAATCTGGTAGGTTAACCTTAATTAAACAAAAACCTTAGTTACTGACATATACACACCATAAACAAAAACTTTAGTTAATTTAAAATTTTGGCTAAACCGTATAAAATTTGTTAAATCATATGTGAAGTAGGAATAGGTTATACCATGGTGATCATTTCATTCCTAGTAGTTGTGTCCGAGTGTGTGTCCTGGTATATGCTTTATACTCATGTGGTAAAATTTGTTAAATCATATGTTAAGGAGGAATATGTTATCTTTTAGGTAGATAAGTACCTATGTGGTATTAAGAAATTAGAGTTGAGTTGGATTTTTTAGCGTATCCTAGTGTTGTGTGCGTAGATATAACACTAACAAAATAAGGAGAATTATACAGTTATGGAAGTAAGTATAAATATGTGTTGAGTGTCAAAAGTGAGTGGCCTATAGTGTATGTTGGTACCAAGATACCAAGTGTCAAGTATAGTTAGTGTTATGGGTATTTAAAACTGTATCCTAGTGTCAAGATACAAGAGAGTATCAATGTGATATTGTGTACCGTGGTATGTAATATCCACATGATAGACAAATACCTAGAGTGTTATCAACACCTATGTGTATATTGGATACTCTGAGGTTAAGTATTCCTTGTGGCCTCACAAAGAATATATGGCGACAGAGATATCATTATCTCTGTCAAGACCCGCACCTAATGTAGGGATGCAAGTCGGGAACAATGCCCAGCCTACGTCGCAGAATCGGCGGTAGAACGTTGTCTGGGTAATCTATTTAGCAATATAATAAACCACCAACAATAACAATACACTCAATCACAGATCTAAGATGGAACGAGCACGAATATGATAAAGAATAGAATAGTCTCATACAAATCATGAGTCTAAAATAATACATCAATGAGTCTGAAAGAATACTAACAAAATAAGCTGGAGACAAATTCAGTACAAAAGAATACTAAGAAGCTACTAAACCCGGGTCATCTGTCTCAGTTGGGATAAGTCCCTCCTGAGCCAGGGTCTCTGACTCTAAACCCACAACATCCTGAGGTCCATAATGTGTAGGGTACCACTCCTCAGTGTCATCTGGGAAAAATATATCCAGTCAGAAAATAAGCATAGTACATCTCTAACAACAATTCTAATCAATGATAAAAACTATATAACAGTAAATAGATGTGAATATACAAGATGCACAATAGATACAAGAGATATACAATAAAAAAATATTAGAATAAATACAATAATGAACAATATGACAATGAACAAGAATACTAATGACTAACTGTGTGAGTACTAGCTTAACATGTGATCGGCTTAGGAATTTGCACAAGAGTATAATGGCCTGGTTGATTATACGTGCAGTGTATGATCAACATTCACAAGGAACAAGACATGCACAAGGAGGATATGATCACATATCTATACTAAAGACTTCGCACCCTGACTGGTATAATAGATCCAACCATGGTATGCTATGGCACGGGATTCTCTAGGAATGTAGCAAATCTTCCCGAGAATCAGTGTTTGTACATGCACAAGATAATCAATGAAACAAGACTTGCACAAGATACACCTTATACAAGGAATAACATCTCATGACAAGATCCAGATATACCAATCCGTGTAACCATCGTGTCAAGAAACATGAATATCTATACTAGATACAATGAACTTAGAGGATATCATAAATAAGAAACTATCAGAGAATGTACTCGCTTGAAGTCCAATGAACAGTCTTACAGATGTCTGATACGGTGCCTCGAAGACCTAGATATGGAATATAACATCAATACAAGGTTTCGGAAAGAAAATAAGTTAAACTAGTCAACTTCTAGGTCAACAAGCCAATTCTAAGTCAAAAGTCAACTAAGTCAACTCTAAGTCAAACTATGGTCAACTATGGTCAAACTATGGTCAATTATGTCAAACTACCTATTTATAGGTTGCATGAGTCTAATCTCAAAGATATTGGGTTCAAACTCTAGAGTCTAGGTCATAAAGTTATATCTTAGGATATTAGGATACTGTATCTCAGGATACGTAAAATAATAGGTAAAGCATCACATATACATATTAAATAAATATTAAATATATAAAATCCTAATTGACAAACATTAAATTGATACCTTGGTTTCGAACGAACTTGGTATCACAACACTAAACCTCAATCTTGATACCCAAACCCAATACCTTGGGTATCCCCAATTACCTTGATACTTACCTTGGTATCTCAAGGTAATATCCAATACCTTACTTATACTAACTACCCATAATATATATACTAACAACTAAATATTATACACATAGTATATTAAAACACAATTTATAATTAGGAACATATATACGTATATACGTATATATATATATATATATATATATATATATATATATATAAAATTAAATACATAATACTATTATAACCGCAGAAGTGTCACTGAAAATCCTTGGCTATCGTCGCCATAACGTCTGATACGCTGCCGATACTGCTGCTATATTGCTGCTATAGCGACAGTTTTCTGCTTTCGTCGCTGATGTTGAGCTGCTGTTGTCGCCGTTGCTTCTCCGGTCGTCGCTACTGTTGCTGCTGTTGCTATTGCTGTTGCGGCTGCTGTCGCTATTGCTGTTGCTGCTGTTTTCCTTTTCGTGACGCAGAAATGTCACTAATCTGCTGTAGCCTCTCCTATCCCTTATATATATATATATATATATATATATATATATATATATATATATATATATATATATATACACAATATATAATATATATAACACAATATCTAATTACATATATATAGCTTACAACTATATATATATATATATATATATATATGTACACAATAATACATATAACAATATAGTATCATATATATATATATATATATATATATATATATATATATATATATATATATATATATATAACATTTACACTATATATATATATATACTACAATATATATGCATACACTACAATATTAAATAGTTCTTACAAATGTAGAATAATAGCTAACATATATATACATAAATAGATACATAGATCTATGACATTATAATACATATATATATATATATATATATATATATATATATATATATATATATATATATATATATATATATATATATATATATATATATATATGTGTGTGTGTGTGTGTGTGTGTGTGTGTGTGTGTATAATTATATATCACCAAGACTAAGAATAATTTAGAAATAGATCTAAAATTAAATTACACAAACACATGGAACGTATCACCCCGTATCCCACTAGATCTAGGATACGCTTGCGACACGAGTCCATCACACATCCAAACGTACCTCGAAGGACACGAACAAGTCTAATATATTATTTATGAATAATACGAAGAGTCAAACACAAATCTACGTGTCCGTGTCAAAATGTGACATGCATAAAGTCCCGTGTCGGAGGAAAAATCCCCCAAATTAACACGTATCACCAAATTATTGGGATACGACCTACACATACCCAATTATGGATATAACACTAGCCCCAACACACACAAGAACATGCCAAATTGATCTATAGGACCAATTGACACACACAACAAATGTCAATCTCGAAATTCTCCCAAAATTGACACAAAAAGTACCATAACTTTCTCAATAGGCCTCCTATGAAAACAAAACCAAATCCTATGGGTAGTCTATGCATATGGGTTAATTTCTCATGGTTAAATCTCATATTTAGAGCCTAAATTAAGGAGAAAAAAACTGAATTATACCTATTGGGAGATGGATTCCCAATGAAACCTCCAAATGTAATGAAATTGGCCTCCAACTTGTAGATTCTTACTCCTCTTTGTAGATCCTTGCTTCCTCCTTCAAGATCCTTGCTCCACTAGCCTCCAATGGTGATTTGGAAAGAAATTGGGATAAAATTTTGGTAGGGAAATGATATGGGAATGAAAAAATTTGGTTGAGAAAAATTCTAGATCTAGTTTGCAAATAAAAAGAGGAGAGAAACTATTTTCTCCCTCTTTAATAGGCCGGCCTCCCTTTTACCCCTTTCTCAAGTCACAATGTAATATCCATTATACCCTTTGGGCCTCTCATGAAGAAATAATTAAGGAGGGAAGCTTCTAGTTTAATGGTTTAATTAAATTAATCATCCTCTATCAATGGACTTTCTAAATGGGCTAAAATCTAATAATTAATACATGTTGGTTCATGAGTCTAAACTAAACTAGTTAGGTCCACTAACACAAGTCCAAAATAAATAACTAACATCTAACAACAAATAAATAATACAATAATTAATTATTTATCAAGCAAAATATTTAATTAAATATGAAATTACTAAAATATTATTTCCTAGAAAATGTGGTAGTGACAATCTCCTATGTCAAGTGTCCATCTCAGCCCTTCTCTAAAAACTAAATTTGTATCTGTAAGCCTTTTTTAGGCTTTTAGAGTTCTACCACTTTCCAAAAAATACGTAGAAAATTTATAATACTTAGCCTTTTCTTGCATTTTTCGAAAATCTGGTAGAACTCTAAAAAGCCTTTAACAGGCTTGTAGAAACAAAAAAAAAATTTAGAGAATGGCTAACAATAAATACGTGATGATACCTATTTAATAGGGTTTAAAATCGGCCAATCAGTTATCAACTTGGAACCCAAATTAGGTAGTTTTGACCTAGTTTGACTCAAATAACCAGTTTTGACCTAGAAATGGCCTAGAGACCGAGTTTCAAGTTAGTGTCATGCGTATTTGAAACTGTATCCTATTGTCAAGATACAAGAGAGTATCAATGTGATATTGTGTACCATGGTATGTGATATCCACATGATACACAAATACCTAGTGTAGTGTACATAGATATAAGATTTGGTATGGTGTCAATTGTAAGTATGATTGGTATAGTGTAAAGATACAAGTATCTTGAGTATATGAGTACGTCCACGTGTTCCTTGTGAGCCATATCTCTGGAAAGAAAATTTACTTCTAGTATGTGATATCTACATGACTAGTTTAGCTATATAGGCTTGTAGAAGTAAAAATAAATTCAGTAAATGGCTCACAAGGAATACGTGAAGCCACCCATATCCTCAAATCGGAGTTATCTATATTTCTACTAGGTTTGGAAATCAATATCAAACTTATCTATTTAATTATTATACGGATACTCATGAATCACGATATGGATACTCATGCATCATAACTCGAACACTCACGCATTAATAGGAGTTGTTATTTTTATGAACGTGTGTATCCATGTGTCTTTGCATCCATTTGGACAATGTACTTTAACGATGTCTAATCATCTTTGCAGAAGTATCTAAAAATGGATCTGAATTTCTACTTGTTGTCTCATTCGTGGATATACAATCATCATCCTTATGACATGTGTAGAGTACGAGATAAATTTATACTAGGGGTAGAGTACTTCTTGCGATTCTCCAAGGCGTTCCCTCAGTACATGGACGGCTCCAAATTTAAGTGTCCGTGTGTGAGATGTCACAATATAAAATATTATCCAGAAGTGGATATGACATATTATTTGTACTCGAGGAGTTTTACGCTGAATTACTATCAGTAGACCTCACACGGAGAACTTGTACCTCTAGCATTGGAGCCAGAGCCTTATGTGGAGCTATATATACCACGACTAAGCTAATTACGACGAAGGGTGCGTGAACATGGTTTTCGACGCTGTTGGGCCTAGTTTCGATCCGGACAATCATGATACAGCTGAGGAGGCACCGAATGTCGATGATGCAAAATTCATAGAGTTACTGGAGAATGCAAGGACTCAATTATATCCTGGTTGTAGGGATCATTCACCGTTGGAGGTGGTTACAAGACTATTAAGCATTAAGGCCAATTTTAACATGTCGCAAGAATGTTAAAACCGATTGATGGAGTTGATTTGAGATCTTTTCGGGGTGTGCTAAGTTACCTAAAGACTTCTATCGGTCTAAGAGGATGGTGAGATCGTTTTGGATGGCATACGTGAAAATTGATACATATCACAACGGGTGCATGTTGAACTGCAAAGACGACAAGGATGAAGATGTGTTCAAATTTTGTGGTATTGATTGCTACAAGACAACTGTTACAAGAAGGCCTACCGATACAAGGAAGTCGACCGATTTGATGCATTACTTGCCTTTGACGCCGCGGTAATAGAGGATGTTTATGGTGAAGGAGACTACCGAAAACATGAGTTGGCACAAACGAGAACAGATTGAAGGAGTGTTAGGTCACCTATCCGATGGAGAAGCATGGAAGAACTTTGATCGAGAGTTTTCCGATTTTGCTTCGAATTCGTGTAATGTAAGATTGGGCCTCTCCTCCGACAGTTTTACCCCATTCGGACTTTCGGGCTCCCAGTATTTGTGTTGGCCTATGATCGTTATTCCGTACAACCTACTACCTTCGATGTACATAAAGACTCTGATTATGTTCTTAACCGTCATCATCCCGAGACCGAACAATCCAGAGAGGAACATTGATGTGTACTTACAGCCTTTGATAGATGAGTTGAATCAACTATGGAAAGTAGGCGCCAACACGTACGATGTTCCTAAAAAGCAAAAATTTTAAATAAGGGCAGAACTTATGTGGACCATCAACGACTTTTTGGCTTATGGCATATTATCAGGATGGATCACTCCTGATCGTTTCTCATGACCGTATTACATGGACAACACTAAGTATTTTTGTTTGAAACAAGGAGGAAAACCGTTCTTCTTCGATATTGTCATCTACAAATTCTGCTGTGGGATTATCCGTTTTGTAGGAACAAGAATCCATTTTGTACCAGCATTGTGGAGAAGGAAAATCCACCTTTAAGGTGGCCCAGAGACAATATATGAAGAGGTTAAAGATTTACCAAGTGCTATCGAAGAGCCTACTAAGGGGTACAAGTACGATGGATTTGGTCACACTCATAACTGGACAAAGAGGAGCATATTCTGGGACTTGCCATATTGAAGCACTAATCTGATCATATATAACCATGATGTTATGCACATCGAGAAGAATATATTTGATAACATAATTAATACTGTGATAAAAATATAAAAAAAATGAAAGGCGAAAGACAATCCCAAGGCCGGGTTGGACTTGAAAGAAATATGCAGACGCCCTACATTGCATTTGATCGATGGAAGGAATGGAAAGTATAAGCAATCTAAGGAATTTTTTTTACTGGACAAGAAGGATAAAGGAAGACTTTGTAGGTGGATTCAGAGCCTAAAATTTTTAGACGGATACGTGTCGAATCTAAAAAGATGAGTCAACCCGGAGAAGAATAAATTGACGGATATGAAGAGCCACGAATGTCACGTATTCATGAAGAGGTTAATTCTGATTGCATTTCGGGATTTTCTACCGTAGGTAGTTTGGGATCCATTGACAGAGCTTAGCATATTCTTCAGATATTTTTATTCTACCAAGTTGCTTGTCGATCGTCAATAAAAGTAAGAGAAGGACATTGCAGTCACACTGTGCAAGCTTCAAAGAGTGTTCCCTCCTACATTCTTCGACTCTGTCACGCCCCAGTACCGGAATTCTGAGACGGACAAGGCCAACTCCCCCGTACAAGGTATAAAATTTTGTACGGCGGTCACGACTGTAATTAAATAAGGGGAGCATACTACAATTAAGTTACCTAGAGTCAAGAACATCTATGTCTGAATCATCAACTAAGAACCAATAAAAATGAACATGTAAGATAAAGCAGTTAGGCGTCCCTGGCACTCTATCTGAATGATCATGAAATTAGTTATACCTGATGGTACACTAGTACATTGCCAAGAGTACATGACTTTAAGTCAGCCGTAGTCTAAAAAATATGCAATCATGTAGAGGAACTAATATCCAGATAAATCGGCTAACAAGTATCGTTGGCTAAACGCCAAAAGATAATACAATATGATACTCATAGTGGGGGAGAAGAAACTCACTCAAGTTCCTCGGAGGACATCTTCCTAGTGTTCGCCATCGGTCAGGTATGTGTATGGATCATCGGTCTCTGCTACTAAATCTGGACAAACAAAACCAGCGGAGTCAGGACCCGATAGCAAGTATCATAAAGGAGCACAAGTGAATGAAGCAAAACCAATAAGTACATAAAATAGAAATCTGTGCCACAACTGCAAGCGTATGACCTTTCATCAGAGTAGTTGGACACCTTTACAACCAAACAAGGATAAGAGGTATCGTACTACGTCGAGACAGGGTACGACTCAGTAATTATAAACACGCCGAAGATACAATACATAAATATAATCCAGAATACACATGCCACAATACAAGCAAAGATATAGGTATAATATGCAACATTGGTACATGATCTATTGTGACATATTTGCGCAATCCTACAACCAAACAAGGACAAGGGTTGAACCGTCATACCACAATAGTTCATGTCCCTAGACTACCAGCACATACTCTTTTAAGTCGGCCAATCAATCCTATGGCTTATTATATGGAGTCTGAGTTATCTGAGAACTGATGCATAAAAAAGTCCCCAGATTATGAGCTGTTTAGCAGGGCTAACCGAGCTATAGTAACAGCATAGCACATTATATATTATTTATCGGTCCTTTCGAAGGCCACAGTGCTAAGATCACATAGAATATATTGTACAATATAAGTATTCAGATATTGTCGTCCACTAGTACGAATGTGACCAATATCTATGGGGGTCATCCTTGAACGTCATGACAGTTGTCTGAGATGGCTAAGGTGCACGATCTCAAAATTTTATCCCTTCCAATGATCTACCAATTTTAGTTGCCTAAATTAGCCCTATGGTTATGTTAGGAATCCCATGGCGTGGTCACATGATTAATCCTCATATATATCATAACGTAGTACGGTTCTCGCTAAATACGAATCCACTGTCAATTAATATTTTAAACTGGATTCACCCAAGTGTGATGTAACAAACAACAAGTCCTAGCCATGCTTTGATAGTTTACCCACATACCATATCCGTGCTGGAGAAAATAATATAATAATATCACATATCGCATATTATAGGGGGCATTCTCTATGCATAACCCGAAATATGTAATTACATAGCACGTAGCAAGTTATGTTGTACCTCAGTACACATTATAATATTATCGCACCTCAGTGCATCTTATAACACACGTACAAGTAGCATAGATAAAAGATATCGGGTCAAATTACCAAACTTACAGTTGGTCATATGATCCTTATCACATTGGGACACGTAGCTCATATTATGCACATAACTGGTTAGTCACTTATGACATAGTCAATTATAGCACATGGTCATGTCTAGCACAAGGTCGGATTACCAGGTCCATTCTTCCTTAGGATCAATCACAAGCAATTTTTAATACCAATCACATAGAACAAAAAAATATTCTAAATAAAATAGCTAAGCAGCATGCACAACTTAGCGCATGAGACGGGTGCCGCATGGACTGTCGGCCGCATGCTACCTCAGGTCGCATATGATCCTAAGTCGCATGCTCCTCAAACTCGCATGCTCCGGACAAAAGTCCATTCTTTGGGACAAGTGCCAACGTGAAGTGTCAGAGAAGTGACTGAAGTGGTGGTTGTGACATGCCAAAAAGTGTGTCAGGAAAAAAAAGACAAAATCATAGAAAGATGTGCCAAAGTTTTAGAGTTATGCATCCAAGGGAAGGTGGCCGCATACTCTGATTGTCGCATAAGTCACTTGGCCGCATATTGCTCTTTGGACTTAGCGAATTTCTCATTCGTCCAACGAACAAAATACAAGGAGTTCTGTCACTTAACTCCAGAACACTTTGTGTAATAGTGAGTCATGCATCCAACAAGATGAACGCATATTGGTTGGTTATGTGACAAAGAGTCCCTAGCGGATAAGGATCATGCCGCATTGAATTCTCGGCTACATAAGGTGCTAGCCGCATAAGAAATTCGTCTTCTCCAGACAACAAGTTCAGCCATGGAAGAAAAGCTCTAAAAAAATTAAAAATTTATTTTCTTCATAAAATTTTTATTTTAACTCCGAATCAAGTGAACAAAAAGCCAAAATGCTCGAAATAAAGTGCTCCATCAATCACAAAAATATTTTTTTTTCTAAAATACCATGTTTTAGTAGATCAAAACCAAGAAAAACTTTTAGAACCTATGAAAACCCTAACTTTAAAACTCAGATCTACAGAAAATCGTTCATCAAAACCAAAAACTCCAAAAAATAAAACTAATGAGAACATCAAGGAGAATATTTTCCATCAAACACATTTTTATTACTACATATATTCAAAAATACAAAAATTTATGGCTTCACCACTTTGAGCAAGATGTACTTGCCTTGGTGGACTAACAAACCTCTTCCTAGAACCAAGTCTAGGGCTAGGGCTTAAGGTTTCGGTTGGGAGATCTTGAGGGAAGAAGGAAGAGGAAAGAAGAATTAAAGAAAATAAAAAAAAATAAAAAAATAAAAGAGAGGAGAGATAAAGAGGAGTATATATACACAAGAGGAAAAAAGGGTATTCTAGTAATAACTAATACCCATGCAATCCTAACAATCCAAAATAAGCCTAGTTGTTCGAAAAGTAAACCGGGTCAGATTTCCATCCTACATACGGGTCCTAGTACGATTTTATGGCAATTGCCAAGATATTCACTACTGGTCTCGGGTAGTCTCCCACAATAAACAGAAATATAATTAAATAAAATAAAACATAATTAATAGGAACCAACATTTAAAATACAATATGAATACATCTGTAGAAAATTTTTTAAATATCACAAATTTAAGAATACCAAATCTGGGAACGGGTGTAACATCTCTACCCACCTTAAGAAAATTTTGTGCTCGGAATTGGCTTAGGTTAGTCGAGCTGATCACCAAGGAAGAAAACTCATGATCCAATCCAGAACTCGTAAACTAAGAAGGAAACTCATGAATCACAAATCATGCACTACAAGATCACATGGGCTACAACTAACTAAAAACCAAGCACATACGGGACATGTAGATAAATAGCCAACATCAACTACAAGTAAATGCTCAAGCAATCCACACAATCATAAAGAAAGAAAGAGAACTGGAGGCATACAGATAAATAATTCTCCTGAGTCAGTCAAAATAGGAACTCATCCTCGCTGGCATATGCTGACTCCAAAAAATGGATAATGATCAAGTCTCAAGATAAGTAGGTACCAACGACCTGGTCAATAACATGATTCTGCCCAGGACGTACCTTCATAGTCATTACATATAACATCCATCATGTATCACGAGACATGGAGGCAGATGACAATAATCATCTCCACTCGCCGAATATACGGGACCTAAAAGATATGACTAAAAAAAGCTTAAAACTTACCCTTGATTTGACCGCCCTCGGTCAATATCTATTCTAACATGCCAAACTCCACTTGCTCACGTCTCGGCGCCACTGGAACACTGTCATAAGGATGTCTCTAATGACCAAACTAATGTTGTCTCTGGTGAAACACATGTGCTTGCGTCAACATCGGACGTTGGGCTAACAACCGTTCTGCTAAAGCTGGCTTTTGATACGTAACTACACGTGGAGCTGGTAAAGCCGAGAATTATTGATATGGTCCCCCTTGCCTCTGCATCTGCGGGCAAGTAGCTATCATGTGGTCGAAACTCCCATACCTCAAGCATTTTCTACTTGCCATCTTGCATACATCTTGAATGTGACCTCTTTGCCACAATAGGTATATCCTACTGGATTCTTCGGATGTTGTTGATGTTGTCTCAGTTGTTGTTACCAAATTATTATTGTCTCATCTGATGCCACTGGCCGCCGTGGTGCCAAATCATGAATACAAATGTCGGGTATTGGTCCTCCACCTGTGTTCTGGGCATGTGTCCCCCCCCTCCCCCACTTTTCCAAATGAGCGTATTTGGTTATTTTGAATATATATTTATTTCTAGTAATTAATAATTATAATAGTGCTATTTATTTAAATTTGTGTTTGTATTATTTATTTATAGATAGTGGGCTAGCCTATTATTTAGACTTGGCACTAGTGAACCCAATTAGACTTGTAATAACAATATTGAACCCAATATTTTACGCTAGGCCCATAAACTCACCCCTCTTCATTAATTATGTGATTTAATTAAACTTTCATTAGGATTAGATGCTTCCTAATTTAGCCTTCCTAATTAATTACCTACATGATTATTATTGAGGTGCATATGGGTCTTTGAGTGTTGCTTGGGAAGCAAGTAGGGGGTTGGCCACTATAGGAGGGGGAGACATTCTCTCTCCTCTTCATTCTTCATTTTATTTAGATCATCAATTGTGTTCTTTTCTAAATTGACTTATCCCTCCACCAAATTCCTTTATTACACCATTTTTCCCTTTCAATTTTATTTTCAAGGAGCATTGGAGCTTGGATTGGCAAGGAGTACTAGGAGGAGGACCTTGTGGCAGGGAGATTATGTCTGGATCGAGTGCATTATACATTTCATTAAAAATCCATCTTCCAATAGGTATAAATCTGAATTTATCTCTATTTTAAGTTTCAAATCATGCATCTAACCATTAGGAATCACCCATTGGCTTAGGTCTACCTATAGGATTAAATTGAGTCCATATGGATTTTATTATAAAAGTTACATGGTAATTTATGTCCAAATAATGGAAATTACGAGACTGGCACATCAATTTTGTGTCATGAGACCAATTAGATCTAATTAGACTTAGATCGGGGTTGGGAGACTAGATACATGTCCACAAATAAATACGAGAAGGTCGTACCACGACACGGTATGATACGTGACTTATTTTGGGTGTTTTGTGCAATTACTCCTCATTTCTTATTGTAGCAAGTTATTTTAGTTGTATTATGATGTGTGTATACTATATATATATATATATATATATATATATATATATATATATATATATATATGCAAAAACTGTCATCCGTGTATAAGTGAGGACTGTGTTGTTATTAGAAGCAGGAGTTCAATGTGATAATAAGCACTGTGTTCAGGTGTGTGTATGTTGCTCGAGTGATGCAAGTGTGTCTGTGAGTGTGTAAGGAATATGAGGGTTCTATTTTTAGTGCAAGATTTGGTAGCAGTTGCTACATTGACTGTCAAGTGGTGTGTTTATGGAGAGGGCAACAACAACAAGGAGTATCTGTTGGTTTGGATGCTCGGGTACCTGGGTATTTGAAGTGTGGCAGCAAGGTGCTTGTACACACGTGCTGCAAGGTTGCAACAACTGAAACTGAAGATTAGCCTCTGTAGCACCTGAGTTGGATATTACGGTTAGTTGGAACCAAGTTAGATTAGCCTTAGTCATGTTATTAAATGGGGGATTAGTGTATTATTTGAACTGATACTAGAGTGTCTAAGGAAAGTTAGATATTAAGGTTTATTGGAACATGTTAGTGTAAGTGTCAGTTAGTGTGTCATGTCAGTTAGCTAAGTTATATACTAGTTAGTATATATATATATATATATATATATATATATATATATATATATATATATATATATATATATATATATATATACAAAGAGTATCTTAAATTATATATATTAGTGTTATTAGCTAGTGTTAGCTAATTAGTGGCCTAGTTTGACTTGTATTGACTAGTTTGACCTAGATGGACCTAGTTTAGTTAAAAATGGCTTAGAAGAGCATGTTAATGTATTTTAGCTCATTATCACTTTATTATACCAATTTGACATGCCATTCATATATATGTATTTGTGATATCAGCTCGGACATCGATATACACCTTTTGCTCAGGACCAAAGGCGAGTACATCTCTCTGTTAGTTTTTATTTTATGATTGTGTATATATCACTTATTCTAGAACTGATATACTTGATTCTGATAAATTGTTATACGGACTGGTACTATATGGATCCTGTCAGGAGATCTTATCCCCTACTGTGTTCAGCGGGTACTCATTATACATGTATTTTATCGTGTGCATCAAGTATTATTTTTATGTACTTCATGTGCGTCCACTATTTTGTGTACTAGTATGACTATATCGTATTCATGTGCGTAACATGGCATGATTGGATCTATGAGTATTTGTTGAGGAGGGGGAGTAGAAGTTGGTTATATGATTAAGCATTATTTACCTTATATGTATGTCGATTGTACATCTCACGTACACTCGAGTTGCCTTATTCACCTCATGTGCAACCTAAGACGATCACATAACGAACTTGTGCTCTAAACCACATAGCTAGTATTCCAGTTTCTCTACTTAAAGTTATTTCATATTATTTGTATTATATTTCTAGTGCATATTATATTTATCTGCCTGTTCTAACTATATTTTCACTTCTAGTTATTTGTGCATCTTGTCTTCTTTTCTATTGCTTGTCATATATTCTCTACCATATATTTAGAACTATTTACAGAGTTTTGTACTTCGCTTCAATCCCGATTGGATATTATTTTTTCAGATGATTGGCTAGAGGAGTGGTGTCTCACTTATTATGGGCCGCAGGACGGCGAGCCACAAGAGGGTACTCTCCTAGAGTAAGAGGACTTAATGCTAGTGATCGAGGAGCCTTAGACATTATTTTGGACATTCTATTAGTCTCATTATTAGACTTTTAGATGTAAATATTATTGGAGACTTATATTGTGCCTAGACTAGTGGTTTTGGAATTATGATGTATTATGACTCCTTATTTCTCTCTTCTATTTCATATCGTGCTTTTATCCTCCTCTAGTTTTATATTGTGATTGAGCATTGGTTAGCATTTATCATATATAATATTGTTCCTCTATTTGGAGTTGTGATATTATTGGCAGGTACATTATATTTATTGTGTGAGATATTTAGATAGTATTGATGACCTAGATAGTGTTCTACTGTCGATGCAGCGGCATAGGCTGGACGTACCCACATACTTGTACCCTCACACCGGGTGCGGGTTATGACACATTTTTGTGGTGGCCCATGCAAGTCAAGATAGTAGTAGTACTTAGACGTAGAGTATTACTACAAGCCTGCTATAGGATATAGGACTTAGGATCTAGGATGAGAGTATACTCAATCACAAATAGAAAACATTTCTAATTTATCGATTTTGTAATCTTTATTATTCTGAATATTGATTTCTATGAAATATTACTATCTTTCTTTGATGATATCGTATCTTGTGCAGTATTGACTTCTTTGTTTCAAATTATCTTCAGGATGCCTTTGAAGATCAGATTTATTCACTTAGGAGCAGCGGCAGCTTCCTCAGCTACTTTCTGGCCTGCTGTAGAGAGGGCAGCAACTACTACTTCTTCTTCAGTTGAGAGGGTCGCCTCACCGGTCCAGTGGGGGTTTCAGCAGTCCCCTTTGGGGTGCTCCTCTTCCAGTTTTGAGGATCGTTCCAACTATTTTCGAGGGACTTTCCCTACCACCTTCAGTGCCAGTGGATGTTACACAATTATTCGTACTTTTCAGAGAGATGATGGTGGCCCAAAGGGCCCAGGATGAGGCGCAGCACTGGCAGTCCAACGTGATGAGGTAGGGATTGAGAATTCCCACTAGGTGGCTATTGCAGCAGTAGAGAGAGGGGCTCCTTCTCAGCCCCAGGATGAACATCCCAGATCGGGCATCATACAAGACTTCAAGAAGTTGGATCCCTGCAACTTCCCGGGGACAGAGGGTATTATGTATATGATGATTGGCTTGAGCACATCGAGCGTGTCATGCGCTTATCCCGTCTAGCAGAGGATCTGAAGGTGGAGGCGACAGGGGATCAGATGTCAGACATTGCTAGTACCTGGTTCCAAAATAAGCCACAGATAATCGATCCGGGATTGACATGGGAGGACTTCAAGGACTTGTTCAGGAAGAAGTTCTTTCCACCTACAGTGAGACTAGACTTGGAGCGACAGTTCCAGAACCTTTATCAGGGGAACATGTTGGTCGAGGAGTATACCGCAGAGTTCAACAAATTGGACAGATATACTGTGTACATGGTGCGAGAGCCTAAGATTCGGGAGAGTTAATTCAGAGAGGGCCTGAACTGGGAGGTGAAGGCTCTCATTTCCTCGATCCATGAGACATATGCAGATATCCTGAGGGAGGCCCGTAAGGTCGAGAGAGACCTGAGTTTGAGGCCCAAGAGGGACCGGGAGATCTTTGGTGGCAACAACAGTGTAGGTCCAGCCAAACGACCCCATTTCCAGCAGCAGAGACAACAGTATTCCGTGCCGATCAGAGCACCTATACAACAGGTGCACAAGATGCAGAGACCAGCTCAGTCGGCTTCTACTTGCCCTTTCTGCAAGAAATCAGGGCATGGATAGGATATTTGTAGAAAAAGGCTGGGCTAGTATTTTTTTGTGGCTAAGTAGACCACCAGCTAAGGGATTGTCCTAGGACTTTAGCTCGATCAACTCAGGGCGGAGCTCCAGTTCAGAGAGCACCCGCGAGGCCACTTGTGGGTCAGCAGAGATGACATACATTGTAGATACAGCAGCAGAGGTTTGTACATTACCAACACCAGTAGAGAGGTGCACAACAAGAACGACCTCGCTTTGACACTTGAGGAGGCCGAGCCAGTCAGAGATGTCATTTCAGGTTCAGTTCTTCTTGATTCTTTTCCAACTTATGCTTTATTTGATTATGGTGCTTCCCATAGTTTTGTATTTGTATCTTTTGCTCTTAAGCATCTTTTAGAGGCTAAATATTTGGCTAGGACTTGTAAGATCATGATTAGGATGGCATTATCCTAGTTAGTGATATTTGCAAGGATCAGAGAGTTACACTGGGAGGCCGAGAGTTGAGTGCCTATTTACTCATAATGCCACTTTCGAGCTACAACTTAGAACTTGGGATGGATTAGTTGAGTAGGCACCATGATAGTATTGATTGTCATGGAGGCATGGTATTATTTTGATCGCCAAGAGAGCAAGAGTTTGAGATTTCCAGATGAGCAGCAGAGCAGAGCGAGGGTGCAACATATGGAGCCATGGTGGAATAGAAGGAACCGTTACATTCGTTGATTGCAAAGTTCATGGATGTCTTTTCGGAGGAGTTGCCAGGATTTTTGCTAGACAGAGATGTGTACTTCTTTATAGACTTGGTGCCAGTACAAAGCCAATATCACAAAACGTCTATAGAGTTAACAACAGCGAACTGGCAAAACTGAAGAAGAAGGTGGATGATTTACAGGACAATGGCTTCATCAGATCCATTTTATCATAATGGGGTGCTCCGGTATTATTTGAACCGAAGATGGATGGGTCGGTACACATCTATATTGACTACAGGGCTCTTAATAATATCACTATCAAGAATAAATATGCCTTGCCACAGATTGACGATATGTTTGATCAGTTGAGCGGAGCGAAGGTATTCTCGAAGATAGACTTGAGGTAGGGGTACCATCAGGTGAAAGTGGAGAAAAAAGACATTCCTAAGACAGCTTTCAGGACTAGGTATGGGAAGTTTGAGTTCTTGGTGATGTCGTTTAGGTTGACTAATGCCCCGGCAATATTCATAAACCTGATGAATAAGGTGTTTTATCAGTACCTGGATCAGTTCATGGTTGTTTTCATTGATGATATATTGATTTATTCGAAGATCCCGGAGGAGCATGAGAAGCACCTAAGGATAGTTCTGGAGACCCTCAGGAAGGAGAAGCTGTTTGGCAAGCTTTCGAAGTATAAGTTCTTCTTTGATAAGGTTGTATTCCTCGGGCATGTGATTACAGGAGACAGGATCTCAGTGGACCCGAAGAATATTTCAACAGTCGAGTCATGGTCTACCCCGAGTTCAGTGGCAAAGATATGGAGCTTTCTTGCATTGACAGGCTATTATTGGAGATTTGTTCAGTACTTATCAAGGATTACAGAGCTAATGACCAGGCTGACCCGGAAGGACGTAAAGTCCCTCTAGACAGAGGAGTGTCAGATCGCCTTTAAGTAGCTGAAGAAGAGGTTGACTACAACTCCAGTATTGCTGTTGCCATTGGGGATAGGAGAATTTCCATATATAGTGATACTTCGGGTAAGGGTTTGGGATATGTGTTACAGCAAAACAGGAAGGTGATTGCCTATATTTTTAGGCAATTACGCCCACATGAGAAGAATTACCCTACCCATGACTTAGAGTTGGCAGCAGTCATCTTTGCTCTAAATATGTAAAAATACTATTTGTACGGAGAGCGTGTGGAGATATTCACATACTACAAAAGCTTGAAGTATGTGTTTACAAAAAAGGAGCTCAACATGAGGCAGAGACGGTGGTTGGAATTGATTAAAGATTTTGACATATCCTTGCAGTACCATCCAGGAAAGGCCAACGTAGTCGCTGATACCTTGAGCAGGTATCTAGTGGCTATGTACTTGACGAGGGACAGACACTTATTGGCTGATCTTGATATCTTGGGTATTGAGGTCTTAGTTCTTGGAGTTACGACACGGATGTGGGGACTTCAGGTACAGTCAGAGTTGATGGACTAGATCAGAGCCGCACAGTTCGATGATGAGTCTCTAAGGAGTATCAAAGAGCAGGCTCAGATAGGATTAGCAGATAATATCACTATTGCTGAGGATAGATCATTGCGGCATAGTACCAGATTGTGTGTGCTGAGTGGAGCGTTGTACGAGGAGGTTCTTCAAGAGGTACATCGATCTCAGTACTCTATGCATCCAGGTGCCAACAAGATGTATAGAGACCTGAAGAAGCATGTTTAGTGGTATGGTATGAAGCGGGAGGTAGTGAGTTTTGTATCCAGATGATTGGTATGCCAACAGGTAAAGGCGGAGAGACAGAGGCCAGGTTGATTGCCTCAGCCTTTACCCATTTCGGAGTGAATGTGGGAACATGTGACGATGGATTTTATTTCAAGACTTTCACGTTCTCTAGGAGGTAAAGACGCAATTTGGGTCATCGTTGACAGGTTGACCAAATCGCCCCACTTCTTGCCATTTAAAGTGTGTATGCCTACGAAGAAGCTCATAAAAATGTATGTTCGACAGATAGTCAGATTACATAGAGTTTCAGTGAACATAGTCTCGAATCGGGATAGTCGCTTCACATCCCACTTCTGCAGGTGTTTGCATGCTAGCTTGGGCACCCAGCTCAAGTTTAGTATCGTATATCACCCCCACATAGACGGACAGTCAGAAAGGACTATTCAAACTTTCAAGGATATGCTTCGCACTTGTGTTTTAGAATTTATTTGCTCTTGGGAGGAACATCTTCACCTGGTAGAGTTTGCTTACAACAACAACTACCAGGCCAGCATTGAGATGTCACCATTTGAGGCATTATATGGACAAAGATGTCGTACTCCATTGTCGTGGGATAATATTGGTGATAGAGCCTTATTAGGACCGGAGATGGTCTTGGATGCAGCTGAGAAGGTAAAGCTTATCAGGGATAGACTTCGAGTGGCGCAAGACAGACATCGGCAATGGGCCGATAGCCACCGGAGACCTTTGAAGTTTGAGGTATAGGTTTTGTTTTGGATTGCTTGTGATTGCTTATTTTAGATATATGTGCTAAGGATGCATTTTATGCTAGGTGGGACATCAGGTGTTATTGAGGATTTCTTCGACACGGGACACGATTCGCTTTGGTGGAGGCGGGAAGCTTAGTCTATAGTACATCGGACCCTTTAGTATTCTTGCGAGGGTCGGTGCAGTGGCCTACAGATTAGACTTATCGCCTACACTAGAGAGAGTACATAACTTATTTTATATATCACAGCTAAGACGGTATATGGTAGATCCTAGCCATGTATTGGATCACTCGGAGATCGAGGTAGGTTCGACTCTTAGCTACCCAGAGTAGCTTGTGGAGACTCTGGATCTTAGGGAGATGGTGCTGCAGAATCAGACGATTCCTTTGGTATGCATCTCGTGGAGGTATCACTCTCCAGGAGAGTCTAATTGGAAGAGGGAATCTGAGATGCGCGAGCGATATCCTTATCTATTTGAGTGGTGAGGTATAATTTTTTTCTGCTCGTTGTGATACCTTGTTATGGTGTTTAGTTCGTTCCTTAAATTTTGATGACAAAATTTTTCTAAGGAGGGTAGGTTTGTCCCCTCCCCCACACTTTTCCAAATGAGGATATTTTTATCATTTTGAATATCTATTTATTTCTAGTGATTAATAATTATTATAGTGCTATTTATTTAAATTTGTGTTTGATTATTTATTTATAGATAGTGGGCTAGCCTATTATTTAGACTTGACACTAGTAAACCCAATTAAACTTTTTATGGCAATATTGAACCCAATATTTTGGGTTTGGCCCATAGACTCAACCCTTTTCATTAATTAGGTAATTTAATTAAACTTTTATTAGGATTAGATACTTCCTAATTTAGCCTTCCTAATTAATTACCTACATGAGTATTAGTGAGGAGCATATGAATCTTTGAGTGTTGCTTGGAAGGGGTCGACCACTATACGAGGGGAAGATATTCTCTCTTCTCTTAATTCTTTATTTTATTTAGATCCCCAATTATGTTTTCCCCCAAATTGACTCATCCCTCCACAAAATTCTCTTATTTCACCTTTTTTCTCTCTTAATTTCATTAGCAAGGAGCGTTGGAGCTTGGATTGGGAAAGAGTACTAGGAAGAGGAGCTTGTGCCAAGGAGATCGTGTCTGAATTGAGTCCATTGTGCATTTTATTAGGAACCTATCTCCCAATAGGTATAGATCTGAATTCATCTTTAATTTGAGTTCCAAATCATGCATCTAACCATTAGAAATTATTCCTTGGCTTAGGGCTACCCATAGGATCAAGAATTGAGTCCATATGGCTTGTATTGTGAAAGCTATATGGTAATTTATGTCCAAATAAGGGGAATTACAAGATTGACACATCAATTGTGTGTTATGAGACCAATTAGATCGAATTAGACTTAGATCAGGGTTGGAAGACTAGTTACGGTATGATACGGGACTCATTTTGGGTATTTTGTGCAATTACTCCTCATTTCTTATTGTAGCAAGTTACTTTAGTTGTATTATGATATGTTATATATATATATATATATATATATATATATATATATATATATATATATATATATATATATATATATATATATATATATTTGCTAATTATGGAAAATTTTGGATTTTGACACTTGGGTTGGAGATGTATCATGGGTATTTCATAGTGCACACTCAAGGTGTTTGGTGAAATGGTTATTAGTGCTTGTGTTGTGTTCACCCAACCTTATTTGTGAATATATATATCATATATAGATGAGTGTACTAGTATATATATATATATATATATATATATATATATATATATATATATATATATATATATATGTCATCTGTGTATAAGTGAGTTCTGTGTTGTTATTGGAAGCGGGGAGCTCAATGTGACAGTGAGCACTGTGTTCAAGTGTGTGTATATTGCTCGAGTGATGCAAGTGTGTCTATGGGTGTATAAGGCATATGAGGGTTTTGTTTTTATTGCAAGATTTTGTAGTAGTTGCTACCTTAACTTTCAAGTGGTGTGTTTATGGATAGGACAACAACTGCAAGGAGTATATGTTGGTTTGGGGGCTCAGGTACCTGGGCATTTGAAGTGAGGCAGCAGGGTGCTTGTGCACATGTGCTGCAAGGTTGCAACAACTAAAACTGAAGATTAGCCTCAGTAGCACCTGAGTTGGGTGATGCTCAATTAGAAAGGGATAGGTTGATATCAGTGGAGTGTGAAGGTTGGTTACAACAGTGTGTATCAGATAATTCACACTGATAAATGTCGAGTTGCACACAGATGTGTAATACTAGGTATTTGGGTAAGCAATATTGGTTATTTAAGTATACTAAATCATGTATGTTGGTGTTAGTTTGTATAAAGATAGGGGAGGTGAATGATGTGTTAAGTGTTGGATGTGAGGGAATGCTTGAGTGTCAGTTAAAGGGTTATTAAGGTTCACCAAATTGTAGTATTGCTGGTAACATGTTTAGGACAACAACTATGGGGAAATATTGCATTATTGTAACAACAATGTTAGCAAGGGCAATAACAGCTGCAACTCAAGGAGGAATCAGTCATGTTAGTCAATGGGGGATCAGTGTATCATTTGAACTGATACTAGAGTGTTTGAGGAAAGTTAGACAATAAGGTTAGTTGGAACCAAGTTAGTATGTCATGTCAGTTAGCTAAGTTATATACTAGAAGTATATATAGATACATAGAGTATCTTAAACTATATATATATATATATATATATATATATATATATATATATATATATATATATATATATATATATATATATTAGTGTTATTAGCTAGTGCTAGCTAATTAGTGTCCTAGTTTGACTTGTATTGACTATTTTGACCTAGATGGACCTAATTTAGTTAGAAATGGCCTAGAAGAGCATGTTAATGCATTTTAGCTCATTATTACTTTATTATACCAATTTGACATGCCATTCATATCTAGGTGTGTGTGACACCAGCTCAAACATCGAGATATACCCTTTGCTCAGGACCCGAGACGAGTACATCTCTCTGTTAATTTTTATTTCATGATAGTGTATATACCACTTGTTATAGAATAGATATATTTGATTCTGACAAATTATAACGCGTACTGGTACTATATTGATCATGTCAGGAGATGTTATCCCTTACCGTATTCAGCGGCTACTCCTTACACATGTATGTTATCGTGTGCAACGGGTATTATTTTCATGTGCTTCATATGCATCCACTATTTCTTGTGTTAGTGTGACTATATCATATTTATGTGCGTAACGTGCCGTGATTGAATCCATGAGTATTATTTGGGAGGGGGAGTAGAAGTTGGTTATGTGATCAAGCCCTATTTACCTCATGTGTATGTCGATTGTACTTCTCATGTACAATCGAGTTACCTTATTCACCCCATGTGCAACCTAAGACGATCACATAACGAACTTGCGCTCAAAACCATATAGCTAGTATTCCAGTTTCTCTACTTAAAGTTATTTTATATTGCATGTATTATATTTCCAGTGTATATTATATTTATCTTCCTGTAAACCCCCTCAACCAATTTAGGGATTATTTGTTTTTTTAAAAAAATTTAAACTAGGGACAAACCGAGATAATTGAAATTCTGTGAGACGATCGTAGGTACCCTCTGACCATAGTGCAACCGTAGCTATACAATATGAATTAAAGTCACCTTGCGCAGTTAATTATTAATCTAGTTAATTAATTCATGGCTAATTTCACCTCAGCTGGACCTGACCGAACCATATCCTTGAACCCTGGCCGGCCCAAACCCCTAAGCCCATCCCCTATATAAATACATAACTTTCTCCATATAAAACCCTAAACCAACAAAGCCTCACCAAACCCTAACCCTAGCCGAATACTTCCCCTCTCCCTTGCACCCAACTATCACCACCACCACCGCCGCTGACAGCGCCGGCGCCGCCCTTCATCCGACCCGACTGCCCCCATCATCCGACCCGACTGCCCCCTTCATCCGACCCGACTACCCCTACAGCCGACCCGCTGGCCCCTTCAACCGCCCCTTCAGCCGCCCGTCGCACGACGAATTGCCAGCGCCAACCCGACCCCCCCTGTGCGCTGCTGCCATTGCTGCCGCTGCCGCCCCTGCTGCAGTACCGCCGCCGCCACTGCCACCTCGTCGGAGTACGCCTCGACGAGAACAGACACTGTTCGAGCAAGCCACGTAGAGGTAAGCACGTAAAATCCCCGCTTCTTTATGTTAATATCGTAGCGTCGTATCGACGTGTCGAGAAATGTTGATATCTGACACAACCCTAATATTGTGCATATTGGATTAATGACTAATAAAATCTACAATTGTTGTAATTACTAGCAAACCCTTAATCGTGAGACATAACACCAAGGACTAGTATGTTTACCCTAAAACCTGTACATAAACCACGTACAATGAACATAGAAACCAAGGAACATGTGTTCGCACGGAACAGAGATTGTGGTCAAACCGTAACTTGAAATTATTGTCTCAAGGCTCAGGATGTTCGAGCACAGAATACGTGTGCACCTTAGCTACGCGCACATGTGACGCTGTATTCGAACGGACGGGAACTTGCAATAATATTCAAGTGTCGCGTTGTAGTCGTGTACATTTAATGTTTAGCGTCTGATATTAGATTGTTATATTATATTTGTGTTTAGGATCTTTGGATCAGCCAGGAGATACTGCAGGAACCGGCTTCTGGCATTCACAGCTTCAGGACCCAGGCAAGATACCTTGCCATATTTACTGTCTAATTTAAATATTGCATATGTTGTATTGTATTCTTGTTGCTTTTACTTTATACAACTGTGCGCGTCCGAGATTGTTCGGGTGCATTCGACGGCTACGTCGATGATTTGTATACTGGCCTAGTACTTAGCAGACTCACCCCATTGGATGATACCCTGTTATCATCTGAGACCTGACACCTTACACGTTCACTGAGACATATTCATATTGGGATACGGGTTTGCGTACTCGACTAGCTATCGTTACGTGTAACCTATATCACGGTTAGTACATAGTTCAGGTTATATTTTATTGGTAGAGACTTGGCATATAGATACGTGGTATGCACGTCGAGTAGTCGACTGGCGTATCTACATCGGGCGGGGAGGACATTAGTAGGCGTATGGGATACACCCATTGGAGTCCGTAGTTTCCAGAGGAGCCACAGATCCAATGACTCCCTTTACACTGCTGCCAAGTTCTTCGGAGCGATATGGACGATATACTGTACTGCTGCCACGTTCTTCGGAGCGATATGGACGATATACTGCACTGCTGCTACGCTCTTCGGGGTGTTAGACGTTATGCCTACGCCTACCCATACGTACCAAAGTTGTCCTCATATTGCATTCACTTAGATGGTTAGCACACCCTTTATTGTATTTATTTTATTCAGTATTTATATATGGCATGCTTCTATGTATCTTGTTACGTCCCTCTGAGGATCTGGTACCTTTCCAGATTTGGACGAGGCTTACTACCCCACAGTATACGGCCCAGGACAGGAGACGAGATTCGCTACCACAGAGGAGTTAGAGGTTCTACCTTCGGAGTTTCCGTGATCAGTTGGTAGGCATTCTGCCTAAGATTGAGAGCATCATTATCCAGTCAGCCTATGCCCTAATTATCCAGTCAGCCTATGCCCTAGTTATTATCTTTTATCTATCATTTCAGTACTTTATTTCGTCATAGTAGTGGGTTTGTTCCCACCAGACATTCTTGGTTTTACTATGATATTTGAGATTGGCGTTTATCTTCCAGCAGTTTATTTAGTACTTCTTGCTCTTTATATTGTGGATGAGATTAGTTACCTATTGATTCACTGTTATGGGACATGCTAGTATTTTAGGACAGTATAGCACTCTTCGTTAGGATCTATTTACTTGGGATATCCTCGGAGACGTGCCAGCTGGCTATTGCCACGTGGCCTAATTCCATATGTTTTGGGATTGGGGCGTTACACTGTCTGTTCCAGTTATATTTCCACTTCTAGTTACTTGTGCATCTTGTAATATTTTCTATTATTTGTCATATATTCTTTACCTTGTATTTGAAACTGTTTGCAGAGTTTTGTACTTCGCTCCAATCCTGATTGGATATATTTTTCTGATGATTGGCTAGAGGAGCGGTGTCCAACTTATAATGGGCCGTAGGACGACGAGCCACTAGAGGGTACTCCCCTAGAGCATGAGGACTTAGTGCTAGTGACCGAGGAGCCTTTGACATTATTTTGGACATTGTATTAGTCTCATCATTAGACTTTTAGTATGTATATATTTTTGGAGACATATATTATGCCTAGACAAGTGGTTTTGGACTTGTGATGTATTGTGACTCCTTATTTCTCTCTTCTATTCCATATCGTGCTTTTATCCTCCTCTAGTTTTATATTGTTATTGAGAATTGTTCAGCATTTATCATATATCATATTGTTCCTCCATTTGGAGTTGTGATATCATTGACATGTATATTATATTTATTGTGTGAGATGTTTAGATAGTATTGATGACCTAGATAACGTTCTACCGCCGATGCTACGGCGTAGGCTGGACGTACCCACGTACTTATATCCTTACACCAGGTGCAGATAGTGACAGCATGAGACCTCTTATGTCCTCCAGTCCTCGAAGCTAACCTCTGGATGGTAAGCTCATGTCTCATGGTCACTATCATTACGACATCGAATATCTGGTAATTATGTCCTTCTATCAGTTGCAGAATCTCAAGATGAAGCCCTTGATGGAATCTCATAGCCCTTTCTTGCTCCGTCGTTACCATGGCTTGAGCAAACCTGCTCAGCCTGCATAACTTTGTTGCTTATCCATCAGCAGTTCTGTCAGATTGCATGAGGTTAATAAATCTATGCTTCAGCTTGTACTGCGCCACTACTCCAAAATACTTGGTCCTGAACTAGGTTTTGAAGTTATCCCAAGAGATAGGATGCCTCAAGTCGACTTCCTCTATTACCCAGCAATCACGAGGAAGATCTTGTAGTTGCAATTGGACTTGATTGACTCTCTCCCCTGCTGGAACCTTAGTTGTCGCCATGATCGTCTCAATGTTATGAAGCCAAGCATCCGCTGTAATAACATCCTCTGTGCCTTTAAAATAGCTCGGGTTGAGTCGACAGAATCTGTTTGACGTCCCATAATCTTCTTCTCCACCTTCCTCCAGAGTCGTTTGTATTCCTTGGTTTAACATGACGTTATGCTCCTGTTGTCGAAGCTGCTGGTGCTTCTGCACTGCTATCTGATGCTGTTGCGTAGCCATCATACCGATAATAATTTTTAACAATTTCGGGGTATCAAGTGCTGCTGGTTTTACTAGCATTATCAAAGGTACCGGGATCTCTGGTACATGTTGCCTATATATTGGCTCTACTCGAAGCTGATCTTGATGAAGTATAGTCTCTTGTTAGCGCTCAATGGGATCTTGCTCTCCTAGATTTCTACCATATGTGCTGCCCTAACAGGCGGGGAAGAGGTACCCTTGAAGGAAAAGGATACCATGACATCAAATGACAAGACATGAAAGAACAAAAAAGCAAACTGTTGATAGTTCAAGCTCGGTATCGAAGAAGACAAAATTAGGATATCAAAGAAAAAAGTTTTGATTGAGACTCCGAGAAAAAGACACCCCACAAGTCTGAAAAGGCAGACCTACATGGGCCACCACTAAAATCTTGTCATGTCCCAGTACCGGAATACGGAGAGGGACATGGCCAGCTCACAGTACTAGGTACAGAACGTCGTACGGCAGTCACAGCTGTAACTAGACAAGGGAGTGCATACTACAATCAAGTTACCTAGGGTCAAGAACATCTTTGTCTCAATCATCAACCAGGAACCAATAAGAATGAACATGTAATAAAAAGCAGTTAAGCATCCCTGACGCTTGTAGAAGCATGAAAAATACGCCGGATGACTATACGCGGCATATTGGTGCAGAGCAGCGTAAGCAGAGGCCTTAAGAGCCATCAAGCGTGCAACATAGCTCTTTCCGCCAAGAACGCAGCGTGAAATATAAAAGCTCGAAGGACCATCCGCGTAAAGCAGTACGTCCAAGCCGCTTCAGCGTAAAACAGGGTGCTTCATCGCCTCATCCTCTTTCAGATGCAGCATTAAGGTGTACAAGAGACGCTTCGTATTCTCCGAGGTGAACCTGTTAGACCCTGCAATGAACCTGACGTCTGGACTTCTGACAAAGGGATATGGCTCGACTACCTAGGCGACAACTATAATGATGGCACAGCACTGCGACCCAGGCTGTCAAATACCGCCATCTCCTTCGCGTAAACTGCTTTTACAAGCACGAAGGGATACGCTGCCTTGTTTACACCAGAAAAATACGAGCTGTTTACGTTCTGCAGTAGACAAAACAGCCTGCCACACCAAAAGCTGCACTCCGTACGGGGTTCGAGGCACGTCTCTTCGTCTAATGCACAGAGCGGTGACCGTTTCTCAAGGCACGTCTCTGCGACTGGTGCGCAGAAAGGGTTGCAGACCGTCAAAGAACACGCCTCCACATTTAATAAACAGGATGGTGGCAAATCTCAGCATTTAATGCAAGAGATTTGATTATATCTTCAAAAGCCGTAATTTCGGCTAAGACGTCCCCACCAGCACTCTGGCACGGTACGTAGCGGCTTCTACGCCCACCCAGCTCCGTGGAGAGGGTGGCGACCGGCACGATAAAGATTGCTCTCGTACAGCCCATGATAAAGTACCGCCATCCCCTGGCTCCATCAATGAGTCCGCCCCTGGACCTGAAGCTGGTAATGGCATTGCCCACGTGTAGCTGATCGTACCCAAACTGCCTGGTGAACTGACTGGGCAAGTAAGGCTCGAAAAAGCAATGATCCTCGCTTCTGTACATCAAATGGGAGGGTCTGATGCAGACCAACCAATTAAAAGCTTCCGGAGAAAGATTGGTCTTTTCTCCGCCTAAATCCTTAAGCCTAATCCCTGACTGATTGCGATGTACAGAAGGGACAGTGTAGAGGAGCTTCCAGCAATGACCGAGGCTCAGCGCCAGCCGACAGTCCACGATTGTGTTCATGTTCCAGAGGGAGTCCTTGTAGTTCAGAAAGAAACTATCCTCCGCACTGCTACCAGGACCGGGAGACATCACCCGGGAGTTGTGGAGAATTAACCATCCCATCAAGTACAGGTATGGTAACTCTACCCGAGGAAAGCTATCACGTCGAGCTTCATCGACGAGCAGTCCGTCAGTCATGGCTCTCAGTCCAGCCTGTATACGGCACACCATGGCAGGGAGCAAGCCCAGACTTGCCTCGAACACCAGACGGACGGCGGGCCACAGGATGTTCCGGTGAATGCGGTCCGCGGACGCGATACCGGGCACCACTACTCGACGCAGCCATAGGGAGAGAAAGCCAGCCAGCTTGGCTTCCTCAAACAAAGGCCTGCCGCAGCGCCTCAAGTAACTATAGGCCTTAGTGCCTTCAGGGTACTTTCCTACCCCGTCATTGAGAAGCTGATCTGGAGCTTTAGCCTCCTCCATAAGATCCTCGACGACCTGGGCACTGAGCATGCCCAAGCAGTTCATGGGATCATGCTTGTCCCCTGTAACCTTCACCGACTTGACGGCCCTGGCCCGGTGAAGAAGAGATAGGACATCCACTTAGTGGTATGAGCCAAGTCAGAAGGCTCATTATAAAAAGTAGTGCACACGAAGTAGTGGCACATCAGCTCCTGATACACCTCCACAACTCGAGGGTCCGAGTCCTCCAACTCCCGGTTGGTGGGAACATACTCTTCATACGGAGTATCCCCCATCGGCAGTCTCGAGATCGCTGCCATTTCATGAAGGGCCAACCCAAATCCCCCAGTAGAGTGGCGAAGGTCCCGGTGAGCGAAATATATCGCTCCATCAGCGCCAGAAACAGGTTAGGGTTGGGAGGCAACCCAACACTCGTCACGCTCACGGTGGCATACAGTCCAATGACTTCCAACTCTCTCCGAAAATGCTTCAAGGCCCAGTCAACTAGGCAGGACCATCGGAGGTTTGTTGGGGTGATCCATCCATTGCACCGAGGATTCTCCTTGGGATATACCCCCCCTCGCACCATGAAGTTATTACAAAAAGTCGGCAATTGGACCGGCTGGATCACTGAACTGTCTTCACTCGGGACGCTGCCCGGGCACAGTCCCCTGAACAACGTCACGACACCAGAAGGGCGGCTGACAAACGACCCCTGGTTAGCTCCTTTCAGGTGAAAGATCTTCCCCGGCTTCCCGTGAAGATCAGGAGTCAGCGTCCATGACATCCTCCTGCGATGTGTGGCATGGAAGAAAGTCGAGATGGGATAATCTCTCGGCATCGTGGGCAGATACAAGACCACGCTCTCGGTAGGGAAAACCCAGGGTTCTCTCTTGGGTTTCGTCTGGGACTGCTTGTCTATCATGTCCCCAAAGAGAAAGGCCGGCTTATTGTACTGCTCCCCGTCTACGTACGTTAGGGGCTCCCCGTTGATCATGCTCAGCAGCATTCGCTCGTCCTGAGCTGATATCAAGATCCCCCTTCCTTCAGGGTACTGGGGTCCGGAGATAGGAAATGTCACGTGCGACAGATCCTCCAGGTAGTTCGAGTGCAGCATCCCGGCAGCAGAACCCATCACCTCAGCCAGTGGAGACTCCTGCAAGTTAACTGCGAGAGTGCAAGAAAAACACGTCATTACGAATCTTGCAACAAAAAGACCAAGAGATGACAGTCTGTGCTTTACGCCAAGACTATATAAAATTTGGTCATTTTACGCCAGAAATCACATCCTGAAGCGTAATTGGCGGTATACGGTCCGTGCTTTACGCCAGACTGCTAAAATTCTAGTTATTACACCGGAGGTCCCATCCAAAGCGTAAAACTAAAATTTTATAGTATACACCAAGTTTTCGGCAGCCAGAGCTTTTACGCTCATAACTGTGAAGACATGGAGTTTTTATGCTGACACATTAGAAATGTGGACGTAAAAGATGAAAACGTCTCCGTGTGTCATCTTCCTCGAAGAGGCTATCAGCACAGAAGATGACCTAGCACGATCACGTTCAACATGTGGGAAGGATTTTTCGTCGTTCTTTGTCATTCCCAATGGCTATACCTCTAAGGCCGGGTGTGCTACTCGTCGGCAGGATCCTTCGCTCAGAAGGAAGTTCACCTTGCCCGATCGAAGACTCTCTCGCTGGGACAGAAGAACGAGAGGAAGAGCCTATACTCTTTCCCTTAGTGGAGGGGGTTTGCTTCGGCGCCATTTTTGGAAACTTGGAGTGCTCGGAGAAAGAACGAGGGAAAAAAACTCAAGCAATCAAAGCTCTCTTTCGCAGAAGACGGATAAAAAGTTTTTCTCTCAAAAGCTTGGAATATATATAGAGTTCGGGTCGACTCCTCGAATCCTCAGATGGGCTCCTCGAAACCCCAACCAAATCCCACAAAGTTAAATATTTGGTTATGATTGGGTACTATGTCAGCCCACTACTCTCGAAAGACGGACAGTCAGCAAATTCAAAGGGTTTTTCGTGCAAAAGCGGGTCAGCGGTTCCTATGCTAAGGAGCTTTCTACGCTCGCCAGCAACAGATCTACGGTTTTTACGCTCGCAAACTATAAGTCTATGGTTTTACGCCCGGATGCCTTTGTGCTCGGTAGCTTTTATGCTCGAGAGGCTACAAACCTACGACTTTATGCTCAGCAGATACCAAATCGATGATCTCACGCTCGATGGCGTTTAGTTTACGCTCGGAGGCAACAGATCCGCAACCTCTACGCACGGAAGATTTGTTTCATTCACAGGCTACAAATCTACAGTTCTATGCTAAGGAGCTTTCTACGCCCGACAGCAACAGATCTACGGTTTTACGCTCGCCAGCTATCAGTCTATGATTTTATGCCCGGATGCCTTTGTGCTCAGTAGCTTTTACGCTCGAGAGGCTACAAACCTACGACTTCATGCTTAGCAGCTCCGAATCTACGATCTCACGCTCGGTGGTTTTCTACGCTCAATAGACTACGAACTCAGGATTTTTAGCTCATCTACACTACGGATCTCTGACTTTCCGCATATCCGAACAGCAAGGCGGCCGATTACAGGAGTTCACACAGAAGATACTCCTTCTTGACCTCAACATATCCCAAGTACCCGAAGCATACAGAGTTCAAACATTGAGAAATTACTCTTCTCGGGTCAATTGGAGGTTCACCCAGACTCCAGTCTTAATATCTCGTCTGTCAAGATGGCAACTCAGTTTGACAGCCATTTCTCGACCCTGTTCCAAGGGATTTTTTGAAAAATCATTCTTGAAGACGAAGTCTGAACAAAAATTCTGTTCATCAGAAGTAAGAACTCTACGCGGTTCCTCAGTCCTAGCAGCAGGACAGTTCTAAACGTTCAAAATGCTCAACAATATTCTATGGACTATTCGCTATGTGTAAAGGACAGGACCTAGCACTCTTTCTACACAGAGCCGGCGTAAAGAATCAGACGTGTCGAAGCTACACATATTCAGACTTCACAGCAACGTATGGCAAGATGATCATATGAAGAAGCAAGACGATTTTATTAAAGATTAAAGTCATGATTACATATGAGGGAAATCTAATCTACAAGGGTTTTCTTTTCATTTTCATGATTACAACTGAGGGAAACTCCGTCTACATAGGGGCCCCCTCATCATCGTCTGAAGATTGCCCAGAAGCTGTTCTGACAGGTTCTCGCAGGGGCACAATTCTTCATCTATCTTCTCCGACATTCAGTCAGTTCCAGCAAACTGATTGACATGGCAATGATCAACGGCGAGAGAACGACAGAGTTGGGGCTTGCATAAATTATGCAGATCCCTCGCTCCGTGCGCCGTGACAGATTGAGTTGAGATATTTTACTCAACTCAATGCCCGAGGTCAGAGCTAGCCGCTGCTCTCACTCCCGGAGGTAACAGGAGAAGACACCGCCTGCAAGCTGAGTGGTCTAATACGACCCTTCCCTTCTCCTGGAAGAACAGCCATATAAAGTTGCTGATTATCCCGAGCAAGGGAGGCTAAGATATCCTTCCATGATCCATCGTTGCAGTGGACACTTGCTCGAAGACGCCGTCTTTTCCGGCTTCTTACACGCTGGAAGAACATGATCTCCTTCTTCCTCAGATCGACCAGGCGAACTCCGGCGATCATCCCTGCATGGTGATGGAAATATGGGGAGAACAGGTTAACTCTCCCAGCCTTTTTATAGGCGAAAGAGGTCACACCGGTCCCCAATAAATCTGCCATAAAGACAACATTGACCGTTTCAATGCTCCATTCAGAAACGTTTCGAGTCACGAGGTGCGGTTCATGCTTCATTCAAAGCGTTCCAAATTTCGAGAAATTTGAAAGCTTTGAAGGGGGTCTTGTAGAAGCATGAAAAATACGCCGGATGACTATACGCGGCATATTGGTGCAGAGCAGCGTAAGCAGAGGCCTTAAGAGCCATCAAGCGTGCAACAGAGCTCTTTCCGCCAAGAATGCAGCATGAAATATAAAAGCTCGAAGGACCATCCGCATAAAGCAGTACGTCCAAGCCGCTTCAGCGTAAAGCAGGGTGCTTCATTGCCTCATCCTCTTTCAGACGCAGCATTAAGGTGTACAAGAGATGCTTCGTATTCTCCGAGGTGAACCTGTCAGACCCTGCAATGAAGATCCTGCAATGAACCTGACGTTTGGACTTCTGACAAAGGGATACGGCTCGACTACCCAGGCGACGGCTATAATGATGGCACAGCACTGCGACCCAGGCTGTCAAATACCGCCATCCCCTTCGCGTAAACTGCTTTTACAAGCACGAAGGGATACGCTGCCTTGTTTACACCGGCAAAACGCGAGCTGTTTACGTTCTGCAGTAGACAAAACCGCCTGTCACACCAAAAGCTGCACTCCGTACGGGGTTCGAGGCACGTCTCTTCGTCTAATGCACAGAGCGGTGACAGTTTCTCAAGGCACGTCTCTGCGACTGGTGCGCAGAAAGGGTTGCAGACCGTCAAAGAACACGCCTCCACATTTAATGCACAGGATGGTGGCAAATCTCAGCATTTAATGCAAGAGATTTGATTATATCTTCAAAAGCCATAATTCCGGCTAAGACGTCCCCATCAGCACTCTGGCACGGTACGCAGTGGCTTCTACGCCCACCCAGCTCCTGTGCTCTCTCGGTCTCGATGACCACTCGGCTTCTATGCATGTTCGGCTTCTACGCCCACCCAGCTCCTGTGCTCTCTCGGTCTCGATGACCACTCGGCTTCTACGCCTGTTCGGCTTCTACGCCCACCCAGCTCCTGTGCTCTCTCGGTCTCTATGACCACTCGGCTTCTACGCCTGTTCGACTTCTATGCCTACTCGGCCTCTGTGCCCATTAGGCTTCTACGCCTGTTCGGCCTCTACGACCACTCGGCTTCTACGCCTGTTCGGCTTCTATGCCGGTTTGATAACTATTTGGCTTCTATGCCATGGTGACAGACATTTGGCTTCTATGCCAACCTCTTCTACACAATGGATACCTACCTACGTGGCTTTTACGCCGTGATCTTCGTAGCGATTATACGCGTTGTGTCCCTTAGTTGGACCCGCGTCACACGCTCATTCAAAAGATCATCTATACGCAGGCATTGATTACTTTAAACGTTGTACAAAAGGGTACTGTACTTTCCACTCCTCGGTTTCTACACCGACGGAGTGGTCACTGTCACTAAAACTCTATAAATAGAGACCTCTATCAATGAGGAAAAAGGTCGACAAATTGGAGGGTCAAAGAAGTTAGGTCTAAAAACTGATCAAGAGATCCAGTACCAGATCCAACGGTGGAGAGAGAGAGAGAGAGAGAGAGAGAAAGAACCCGGAGCTCAGGCAGAGAGTAGGGATCGACGACTTTGGCATCGTGCATCCACCCTCTTTTGCAACCTTCGAAGATGCTTCCTGTCTTCTACGGCACTTCTTCAACATCGTGTGGTCCAAGGGCTAAAGTGATCAACTGCAGATCAGACACCTATAGCAATATTTACCCAGATTAAATAAATTGTACTCTCATATCCTCGTATAGGATCAAATTGTACAAGTTTGTTTGTAAACAAAAGAAGGCGGGTTCCGTGTAAACCCCATATTGAATACATTTTCATTCTTTCGTTTAATACCACAAACAACGCTCTATCAGAATGATCATGAAACTAGTTATACAGGATGGTATACTAGTATATTGCCAAGAGTACATGACTGTAAGTCAGCCACGGTCTGAATAATTTATAATCATGTAGAGAAACTAATATCCAGATAAATCGGTTAGCAAGTGTCGTCGGCTAAACGCCAAAAAGATAATACAAAATGATAATCATAGTGGGGAAGAAGAAACTCACTTAAGTTTCTCGGCAGACATCCTCCTGGTATTCGCCTTCGATCAGGTACATGACAGGATCCTCGGGCTCTGCTACTAAACCTGGTCAAACAAAACCAGTGGGGTCAGGCCCCGATAGCAAGTACCACAAAGGAGCATAAGTGAATGAATCAAAACCAATAAGTACATAAAATAGGAATCCATGCCACAACAACAAGCGTATGACCTTTCATCAGGGCAGTAGGATACCTCTACAACCAAACAAGGATAAGAGGTATCTCACTATACCGAGAAAGGGTACGAGTCACCATTTATGAATACGGCAATGATATAACAAATCAATATAATCCAGAATACACATACCACAATATAAGCTAAGATATAGGTATAATATGTAGGTTCAGTACATGATTGTTCGCTATTAAATTTAAAAGTTCTAAAAAGAGCTTTATTTAACTAACAAACAAAAGAAAGTACAAAGGGGTCCTGGACGGACAATCTAAGTATAATATATTTAATTATGGGGTGTGTTGATAGAAAATGAGTGCTATGGCATCTCCTTTACTCTGTGGATAATCCGATACAGGGTGAGGAAGCTTACGTTCTCTATTTGCTCGTCTCAGTATGCTCTCTCTCTGTGTTGGCCAAGGGTGGTATACTCTTTCTCTGAACCAAAAGAAAAAAAAGCCTGCCCTTAGAATATTCCAGTTGATCCTATTTATAGCCATCATGATGATGAGTTATGGGTGCCGTATATACCTCAATTTTGTGGCTGCATAAGGACCCTTCAATAGAATACGGTTGCAACTGTCGCCGCATGTCATGGGCTGATTGCCACGTGGTCTTGGTTGAGATATGATGTTAAAGAGATCTCGGGGTTATTTTTAATCCATTGTGCGAAGATATCTTCAGTTGTAATCGAAAGATCTTGTGAGTTGTGGGCCATATAGCAACTTGGCTGTATATTATCATAGTCGCATACAAGCTCTCATTTGGCCTTTGGTCATCTGGATGCTCTGGTCACATGTTGGCGTGGCCGTATAAAAACTCTTGTCTGGCCATGGTCGATGGACAATTTGGCCGCATGTTGGCGAGACCGCATGCAAACTCTCGTCTGGCCTTGGTCGATAGACACTTAAGCCACATGGTAACGAGGCCGCATGCGAGTTCTCGTCAGGATTTGGTCGAATGGACATTTAAGCTGCATGGTGATAAGGCCACATGCGAGCTCTCGTCGTGCTTTGTTCGAATGTACATTTAAGCTGCATAGTGAGGAGGTCGCATGGGCCTTGTAGCCGCATACGTTGGACACGTGACATGGCACGTTTGTCAAATCAATTAATGCACTGGTCTGACTTATTGTCTTTTCCTGAGCCATCGTCTTCACCAGTCTCGAAGCATCTCAGAGTGATAAGTGACGTGTCAGAGATTCTATCAGACATTGAAATCTGTGCAAGGGGTATTGTATGCGGCCTCCCTTCTCTGTGGTCGTTCAAGCCACATACAGTATACTATGTGGCTTCTCTATGACTTGGTTGTTCAGGCCGCATGTGGCAGCTTGAGGGAGTAGTGGCACATGGAGAGCATAGAGAGCTTGGTCTTTTGAAGAGTTTTGTTGCATGAAGATTTTTCGTGTGTACGGGTGGCATTACACAGTTGTATACAGACAAAGGCAATCATGACTCTCTTATGTAAGCGCTAACACTCACCGTCTTCGCCGAATACGAGGAGTAATTAATGTTATCAGAGTCATTAAAGTTGTGACTGATGGAAGTGACACCCTACGACAAGCTTGCCTGCATCTAAAATCCCTGTCACAGGTCTTTAGGATCATTGTATGTGCCGCATGGAGGAAAATATGTTGTGTGCCGCATAGAAAGTCTTATGTGGCCTCCTCACTGATCTTGGAAGCACTGTCTTCAGTCAAACATTGCCTGAGTTGGAGGATCACTGCCTCATGGATGCCTCCTACGTTGTATGCGTCCTGACTTTTACTGAATCAGACCCTTAGGCGTATGGCTGCTCGGGCGCATAAACATGAAGATTTTTTATGCTTCAACAAGACCCCCTTCAAATTTCTTAAAACTTGAACAAGTTTTGAAATACTTTGAAAGAAGCATGGAAAAAGTCTCTGATATAGGGAGGAATATCCTATTAGAGGTGATATGGACGTGGTAGGACATTCCATTCTCTTGGAGAATTTTAGTAGACTTATTGCCCATGTCGTACCCAAGACTAGGTATGGATAACAAGTTGAAATGATTAACACTATCTGGGGTTATACGCATGTGATAGTAGAAAGTCAATGGGAAGAACGTTACTCAGAGGTAATGTGGACATGGCAAAGTTCTAAAAATATCTTACTCAGAGGTAATGTGGACATAGAAAAGTTTTAAAAATATATTACTCAGTGGCAATGTGAACGTGGTAAGATATCATAGTTTTAAGGACATCTCACTGAAGAATCTTTGGGGGAATTATTACTTCTTGTGCACGTTAGTGCAAGTAATAAGTTTAAAACGGGCCTTGCCAGAGGAAGTGGCAATTTTTGTGGACTTAACACCGTTGGCGCACTTAAATTTAAGGGCAGGTGATAAGTTTAGATGACGATCAATATCAGAGGTAATGTGGACATAATGATCGATAGCCAAACCTGGAAGATTTGCTCAGAGGTGCAAAGGATATGGCAAACCCTACTGGGGAGGAGGTGAGAACGATAGCTCAGATGTGACGTAGACGTGAGATAATCGATAGTCGTACCGAAAGGTTAGGCATGATCCTGATATTTTTGGTGGAAGAAAAAAGAAACGAGCCAGATGTAATATGGATGTGGGTATTTTTTTGGATGGAGAACAGAGGCAGCTCATAGATCAGAGGTGATATGGACGTGAACTGTTTGCTTCCATTGAGGATATCTCACTGGAGGATCTTTGGTGGACTTATTACTTTTTGTGCACGAGGGTACAAGTAATAAGTTCAAAAATAATCTCTATCAGAGGTATGTGGACATGATAGGTTTTATGAACCCATTACTTTTTACGCATGTTAGTATAAGTAATAAGTTTGAGACAAGCTCTGCCAGTGGTGATATAGACGTGATATTTTTTGTGGACCCATTAATTTTTGTACACGTTAGTACAAGTAATAGGTTTTGGAACAAGCCCTGGCAGAGGTAATATAGACAAGGCAGTTTTTGTGGACTTAACACCGCTGGTGCACCTTGGTGAGTACGGGTGGTAAGTGGGGATGCCAACCGATATCAGAGGTAATATGGACGTGATGATCGATAGCCAAGACACGGAAGGTTTGCTCAGAGGTAATATAGACATGGGAAACTCAGCCAGAAAAAAATATTAGGACGATAGTTAAGAGGTAATATAGACGTGAACCGATGTCCGAACGACTCGTTGAGGAGTGATTTGCTGAGTATGGTCTATCCAAAAATGAAAATAGATTTAAGGATTGCTCCATTGGGAAGATTGGTGGGATGATAGCTCAGAGGCAATATGAACATGGCTAGCGTCTAACAAGATTGATTTTTTAGTGGTCACTACGGGAGTGTGGGAGTGGACCCGAGGACTGCTCCGCTGGGGAGACTTTAAGGATACATCATCCGTTGTGTATCCAGGACTCCTGGATACAGATGATGTGTTTTACAAGAATTCGTAAAGAAGAAAAAAAAAGTTGCACATAGGCACTTGCTGGGGATAAGAAACCGAGAGTATAGAGATGTACATCTGGGTTGCCCCAATGGTGATAAAGAGAATACAAGTCAAGCTTAGACATAGTACTTTTTCAAGAACTTGCCATTGATCAACATCATAAGCAAGTCGCTATTGGGTTTCACTAGCCGTTAGGTGCTGTTGGAGAATACGGACTCCACGATGAACGAGCACTCCCATTTAGGCTAAAATTTGTCGGCCGTCTTGTGGGTCATGACCATCGGTCCTCTCACGGTCAGTACGAGGTCGCCTACCTGGATGGTTCTCTCCTTGACCTGTCTATTGAAGGCTCCCAAGATACATGTTTGGTATAGCTTAATGCGCTGTTAAGATAAGAGATATTTCTCGTTGAGTGCTTCTAACTCTTGAAGCCGTCGGCGATGATTGTCGTCAACAGTTAATTGGTTGGAGAGGGTTACTCGGAGAGAAGGGATTTGGATCTTGAGCAGAAGGACCGCTTCGCTTCCATACACCAGAGAGAAAGGCGTATTGCCCGTAGCTGTCCGGACTATTATACGGTAGGCCCAGAGACATTCACCCAGCTTCTTATTACAGTCGCGCTTTTTGGAAGATACAAACTTTTTGAGTAGCTTTATGATGGTCTTGTTGAAGGATTCTGCCAGACCATTTGATGTCGCATTATAGGCGGTTAACGGTACATTGTGAATCTGATTTTTGTCGTAAAACCAGTAGAACGTATGACTTACAAACTATGGATCATTGTCATGGATGATCCTTCGTGGCAACCTGAAGCGGTATATGATATGAAACTTGACGAAGCTAATCACTTTTGATGTCTTTACTTCAGCGAGTGGAACAGCTTTCATCCATTTGGAGAAGTAATCGATTATATCCAAGATGAACCGATGCCCTTTAGAAGAAGGTGGAATGATTGGTCCGATAACGTCCATCCTCCATGCTTCAAACGGACAAGATGCGACCATTGGATGCAAAAATTTTGAGGGCTGGTGGATGAAGTTTGCATGGATTTGATACGTCTGACATTTTCTCACATACTCAATGGCCTCTGCTACTATTGTTTGCTAGTAATAACCCATTCTTCGAAGACGATCACGTAGCTTTGGGTCGGGTTGGTGTACGTCGCAAACGTCGTTGTGAGCTTCGCTGAGGGCCTTCTTCACTTCTGTATTCGATAGTCATCGTAACAGAAGGCTGTCGTAGGATCGACGATACAATATTTTGGTAGCTGTATTATAATAGAACCGGAGGGAACATCTTCTGATTGATGTGGCTTCCTTTGGGTTCTCGGGGAGAATTCTATAGACCGCGTAGTCAATAAATGGAATCCTCTAGTCCTGGATATCAGTGTGTACTTTTGTCGCGTAGCTTAGACATATGCAGAGGTTATTCTTTGGTCAGACCAGCACTCGACCGATCACTGTGATTAGCTAATGGGTATTGTCTGGAAGTCGGCCAGTGCTTGACTTTCTGTGGGACAAACACCATGTCGTATGGAGACAGCAATATTGCCCAGGTAGCTAGGCGGGAACTGAGCTCCCCCAGTTTGGTCATGAGAACCCTGAGATGATTGCCTCATTAGATCACATGAATGGTCTGTCCATTCATGTAATGTCGAGTCTTTTGGACAGCAAATACTAGAGCAAGGCATTCATTCTCGACGGGGTGTCCCTACGCCAACCATCATTCGACTGAGATAATAGATGGCATTCTCGTGGCTTGTATCACTATTCTGGGCTAATAGAGCACTGGGGAGTGATCCATCGTGCGTACATGAAGCAAAAAAGGCTTTCCCAAGACCGGGGCTACCAGCATTGGAGGGTTTGATAGGTATCCCTTGATGTCAACGAACACGCGTTGGCATTCTTTATTCCAGACAAAGGAGACATTTTTTATGAGCTGGATGAATGGTCAACAACACTTAGAGAGGTTTAATATAAACCTTCTGATATATGCCAGCCTCCCTTGAAGGCCGTAGAGCTTCAAGAGGTTCCTCGACGGGTTTATCTCAATGATTTCTTTAGTTTTGTCGGGGTCTATGTGAATACCCGTAGAAGTGATGATAAAGCCCAAGAATTTGCCGCTAGAGACTCCCAGAAAGGATTTGGTAGGGTTCATCTTGATCTGGTGCGTACGCATGAGGTCAAAAGATAGTCTTCAAATCCCTGAGGTGATCACCTTTGGATTAACTTTTGATGGCAATGTCATCGATGTAACACTTGACCGTCTTGCATGGATGCTCACAGAAGATGATGCTCATATCTCACTGGTATCTTGCACCTGTATTCTTCAGACCGAAGGATATGACTATGTAGCAGTACACTCCTATCGACGTTCGAAAAGATGTATAATTCTGATCATCAGGGGACATCTTGATCTGATTATAGCCTAAAAATTCGTCTATGAAGGACATGTCCTCAAATCCGTAAGTGTTGTCAATCATTATGTTTGTGATCGAAAGAGGGAATTTGTCTTTGGGGCAGGCCACGTTTAGATCATGGAAGCCAATGCAGATCCGGATCTTCCGGTTCTTTTTTACTACGGGCACGACGTTGGCTAGCCAGTCTGGATGTTGTTCTTCGCGGACGAAGCCACTAGCTATCATTTTGTTGACTTTGGCTTCGATGGCGTTCAATATGTCTGGCTGAAACCACCATTGCTACTGCTTGACAGGCTTAGCTTTCGGTAAGATGTTAAGCTTCTGGACCACGATTTGGGGATCCAGTCCTGGCATGTCTTCGTATCTCCAAGCAAAGGCATTAATGTATTCCCTAACGAGCTATAGCAGGGATTCCCGATCCTCATCAGTCAGACTTTGCTGAAGAAGATAGGTTTCGAGGAGAATTCGTCGCCCAGATTAACTTGTACGACTTCATCCTCGGTAGGAGGTTCTCATTGTTTGAACCGCATATCGCATTGTGCGTCTAGGCGTTGGGCCCACGGTTCTACTTCAAAGAGTTCCGGTAGATTCCCTTCGTCTTTCTCAAGGTCAGTTGACACCATATTGGAAGATAATATTTTCTTGAGCATCTCCCCGATACTTATATCAGAGTCCCAAGCGGAAGATTGCGAAGAGTGAGAGTGCACCTCATCTCCTTCATCTGAACCCTCGGGGGTTGTGGGAGATATTATGTACCATGCTTGGTCTTATGGTAGTAGTCCTCAGATTTTCCTGTAGGAGCAGGTAGACGTAGAGGCAGCCTTCGGCCTTTAGCATAGTTTAAGCCCTTAGTGGTCTTCAGATTGTACCCCATCTTTTGGATAAGGTGCTTGGCTTGAGAGCTATACCAGTGGAGTAATAATTTGTCGGTATCGGGCTCTAGATCTAGTTCTTCGGGACGAAAGATCGAGGGCATTCTACTCTGCCAAAGCTGATGTGTCAATCTCCCCTCTTCCTAGCTTGGACTAGAAAGTGAGAGTTTTGGCTGGGGAGAACCCGGTTTACAATATGGTGCTAGTAACCTGTGTCTGCAGGTGCAGGCCCAGATCGTGCTCCATAGAGTACAGTGTGCTTATGTGTGCAAATTCAGAGTAGTTCAAAGATAGCCCTTTATTAGTAAGGTATCTTTTCTTCAGTAATTACATCATCAAGAGAATGGACGTCTACATGAGCAGCTACGTTCTCCACCAGCTTGTCCTTTTCGATATCTACCGCCAGTGCAAGCAGCGACTTTGGAGGTTTTTTGCGCAACTTTTCTTCCAGAGGTTCAGATGCAGTAAGAGGTAATGGAGCATCCTTCAACGGTCGATTCGGCCTATGAAGGTGAACGACCAGCGGTTCGGGTATTGTGGATGGTGTCAAAACTTTTTTTAGCGATTGACTTGGCCTAAGAAGGTGAACGACCAAGGGTTCGGACATAGTAGATGACGCCTGATCTTCCTTTGGTGGTCGTCTTGGCCTTTGAAGACGAACAACTAGGGGCTCGGGTGCCTTCCTATGCAGTTTTACGATAAGGGGAGAGGTTGTGTCAGGAGCGCGCACCTTTAGATGTACTCCCAAAGGCTCATCTGATGATGTCCCGACCTCTGCCTCATCATTAGCATTATTTCCACCTTCATCTCGGTGGACTTCCTTGTATAAGAGTGCGTCGGAGTAGTAGGCCTCGATCACCTTCAAAGGATCGACATCTGTGAACTCAGTCTTGACCGTGCCATGATTGTCCAAGTACTTTAGACATTAGTGTAGGGTTGATGGAACAATCATGTATTCGTGTATACATGGCCGTCCCAGCGGGACATTATAGGATACGTCCACGTCTATGACGTAGAAAGTGACCTCGATTTTCAAGTCATCAATTTGACATTTCAGGCGGATCTTTCCCAGAGGATAGCTTATTCATGCGTTGAACTAGTGATGGCAGTATTGGTGGCTGCCAGGCGATGCATCGGAATGCCCAAGGTCTAAAACAGACTCCGTACGATAATGCTGATTGACAAACCGGGATCGATGTGCATACGGTCCACCTTGATGGCACCAATGTACCCTGTGTTGAACATGGGACGATCATGCCGATTATTTTTTAGTAACATATCCTATTGTGAAAATAAGATATTGGCTACCACCTCCGTCATATTATTGTAGTAGAGGCATGCGACATGATCCTCTCCTGAAGGCTTGACTTGTGCCAGGTAGGTGTCGATATTTTGCAATGCCTCACTCAGAGAGTTTCGGGTGTCTTTGGAGAGTCGGAGAAGCTCAAATAACGACAACTTTGTCGGGGTATTGGCGAGTTGAGACAATATGTAAAAGTTGTAGGTCTTTTCCAGTCCCTGAGTTATTTTTTTATGCAACGGCTTGTTGAAGCGTCCCTCTTTTTGTTTGGACTTGTCCACTGGTGGGGGTTGAGATGGACCCGGGTCAGACATGACATGCACCATAGTTGGAGGCGCATTGACATCGGGAGCTTCATAATCTCGCTGGTAGGCAAGACCCGACCTAGTTGCCTCTTCCCAGGCTTCATTAGCGGTTGGTGAAACCATATGGCAGGACATAGTTTTTCGTACATTAGACTTGACGATGGAAGGCGCTGCATGCTGCATCAAGTCTGGGACAAGATCCGAGTAGACCCACATGATCTCGCCCCGAGATGTAGTAAGAAGTACCAGCCGGAATGCTTGATCACGAGATGATAGAAGATTGACTACCTCCAATGTTGCCCTCAGAATCGGAATGACTCCATCATGGGCTTTCATCGTGGGGAAGTTACCGAACTGGAGGGACACCATATTGGCGGCAACTGTCTTTTCATCAAAGTCCAAGGTAAGGGCCTTGGTTTCAAGCAGGCGCTAGATGTACTGCTTTAGGGTGTAGCAGTACTTTATCGCATGATGGACATAGCGATAGTAGTGGTAATATTTTGGATTGTTCATCTCGGCTGCCTCTACAGGGCGTTTGACGTCAGGGAGCCAAATCTTACCACCCTTCATCAATACGTCGAAGATGGACATGACGTCGTCATCTTCGAAGGAGTAATGTGAAACCCCAAATCATAAAAACCGTATTAGTTATTTTTATTATTATTTTAATTAATTAATTATTTTATTTATAGTAATTATGTGGTAAATAGAGAAAATAGATTTTATTAAATTTTTATTTGAGGTGTTTGTGCATCTAGGAGATTTTTGGAGCCTTTATAATTTTTTTCTAATTTATTCCATGTAGGAGACCCTTTGGACAGTTGCTAGCTTAATGGTGTGCACAAATATAATTTTTCCTAGAATTTTATAGGTATATATGTATATATATAATTATATATATATATATATTAGTTTATTTGATAAAGTTTATTTGATAAAGAAAAAGAAAAAGGAAAGAAATAGAAAATGGGTTTGGAACCTTAATGGATCCAAACCCAAAATCCAAAACCCATGGCCCCAAAACCAAAACCATTCTTAGTTAGAATCAGCAGCCAACAAAACGAAGTTAGAAAGTAAGAATAGGAAGAAAGAAATAAAGGAAGAAAGAAGAAGAATAATAAGAAACCGCAGCAGCAGCGGTTTGGTAAAACTGCCCCCCCATTCTTCTTCCACCGCCTCTCTCTCTTTCTCTTTATATAAACACTCACCCCAAACCCGAACCCTAATTCTTCTTTCCACCTCGAAGCCGCCGCCGCGCCACCGGAGCCCACCGCAGACCGCCCCAGTCCCGCCGCCATGCGCCGGAACCGACAGCACACCGCGACCCCGTGCGCGCGAGATAGAACAGCGTACCTGTGTTCATGTCCAGTTTCCCGCGCTCCTGCTCGACCAAACTCGATCCCGTCTTCGCTGGTATGATCCTCACTTATCCTCCTTCCATATTTGTATGTTAGTTTATCTCGAACAGCGTGCCAACCTAGGTAAAAATCGACGTCAAGTCGAAGAAAAAGGACCACTTTCTAAATTCCAGAAATTATGTTGCAACCACCCCTGTACTCGGATTCGTATCTCCCACCACAGAGATCCGAATCCGATTTTTCTTGTTGGTATGCGAAGACCACCTAACCTAGTTTATTTTTTGTCAAATACAATATTTTATTTGTTGTTGTATGTTAAAATAAAATAGGTAGAAAAACCCAAAAACTTACTTTTTCTAAATTCTAAAAATTGTTAAACGGAGCGCGCCTCGCCAAACGGGACCGCCCCGTTGTGTACCAAGTGTACCAAAAGGTGCGCGCAGTATACCCGGACATGTGAGAATTCGCAGAAACTGATTTGGACGCATGTGCGCGTCGGAATCAGCATGTATCCGCAGCAAATTTCCAATATCGATACTTTTACAAAAGCCGTGCGCATTTTGTGCACGTTCGTCAGAATGCGACGAAACTTGCGCCACTGGGCTCGTGATATCGCGCCGGTCCTGTGACCCAATTTTCACGCAATTCTGAGACAGTTGACCAAGTCGCCAATTGGCGGGCCCTACAGTTGACTTTTTGGGCAAAATTGTGTTCGGCTCATCAGAATCCACATCTGGACATACCGTTGAGTTCGTAATGACATTTAGAATTTGTTTGACCTATAATTTATCCCATTTAGAGAGCTTTACCCTTGGCACGCTTTTCGGTGCAAAGTGGGCCACTTGTGGACCCCGATTTGACCAAAATTACCGTTTTGCCCCTGTGTCCAAATTGGACGAAAGAATAGTATTTTCTAGCTATTTTGCTTATTCTGGAAACGTTGGTGGTGTTTATTTTAGCATCCAAAGACGTTCATTCTGAGGCCATAGTTTCTGACTTTTGGCATTTGACATCTGGACGTTACATTTTGCAGCTCTCTTGCCAGGCAAGTATACGTTGCTTTTGTTGTACTATTTAAATTCAGTTATATATTTAGTTGCATATTTAGTATTTTAGATTATATAACTATGCGCGTCCGAGAGAGACTCGGGTGTAGTCAACGAATGCGTTGACGTCAGGACTTGTGTTTGACCTAGTGTCTAGCAGACCCACCTAAAATTGTGGAGTTATCGGTATGTGTAGGCGTATGACGGATAGGGAATAACTACTATTAGCGATGCATGATAGAAGACTTAGCAGTTATTAGTAGTCAGAACATAGAATATTGTGGTACGAAGGTCCAATCCTTGTCCTTGTTTGGTTGTAAGGTTGGACCATTGTTCTAACGATAGACTATGAGCCAGAGTTACGATGCCTCAGCGTAGTGGCTGAAGCGTGTTGTGGATACAACATGCATAGATTATTGGGCGGGGAGGACGACTAATAGGCGTATGAGACACCCACCTCCTTTATACAGATACCGCACTCGACGGAGTGATACGGACGTATATATATATTGCAGATACCACATTCCTTAGAGTGTTGGGCATCACTTATTATTTTTGCAGATACCACACTCTAAAGAACGTTGGACGTTATACTATTTCAGATACTATGCTCCTCGGAGATGGACGTTATCAGAGTGCCCATGGTCTGGGGGCATATATGGCATATACTAGCCAGTCACGACGGTTGGTGAATTACGTCAGCATATGTCTAGCCTACACTTTCCCTACGCACTAAGCTGTCCTCAAATTGCATTCACTTAGATGGTTAGCACACCCCTTTATTTATTCAGTATTTACTTTATGGCATGCTTCTATGTATCTTGTTATGTCCCTCTGAGGACCTGGTCCCTTTCCAGGTGTAGATGTTCATGAGTATTCGCAGGAGCGCAGATCCGGACAGGCTACTTATATTCCGAGGAGGTCTTCTCTTCGAGCCTCGTGATGGTTAGATGTTGTGTTTATATGGGGTTTATCTTGTTCATTTTATATTCTATTTCAGTAGTGGATTTGTTTCAATCCGACTGTCATTCTTTAGATACTTATTATTGAGATCTAGTTACATGGTTATTGGTTATTCATATTTGATTTCTGTGGATGAGATATAGATTATACCCTATGACTTGTGATAGTTTTACCACTTGTGAATTATTGTTCATTATACAGCGTACGCACGTATTATGATTTCCATATATTGGAGTTGCCCTATACATGCGGCTGGCATGCTTACGTGTCCTAGTCCTACGTATTTTGGGACTGGGGCGTGACATGTTTTTAGTGGTGGCCCATGCAGGTTAGAGCATATTGTCTCCGTTACGTTACTGTACCGAGCAAGCCTGCACCTAGGATTAGAATATAGGATCTCATCCATATTTGACTATGACTCATCTTCCTTCAAATCCATTCCATTTGAATAATCGCATCTTGCTTGATTCATGTGCTTCCCTAATAATTCCTTGAGTATAGCCCCTGCTAGAATATAGGAATCCCTGTTGATAGGATGATAGTTAGGGTAACATTCCTATTTAAGAATACCACTAGGGCATTGACACATCACTAAGTTTAGGATACTTAATGAACCCTAGCCTTCCGTATTACCTAATGAACCCTACCATCACTTACCTATAGATTAATTTACCAATATCCCTTGATGTATTATGTATGACTTGAAAGTAGTATAAACACTACTAGGATTAGTTTGAAATTTGACCATAATGTTTAAACCTAGTATTGAGGAACCAATAGAATCCAAGGTTAAACATTATGATTGAACCTTACTTTTCATGGTGAGATAGTACTAGAGAGCTACAACTTTAGCACCTTGTCTTATAGTAGCAGAATAGTTTCTTAGAAAGCCACGAGAAATGAATAGAATATTCCCTTGGTCATACCTCGAACACAAAGATTAGTATACCAATTTTTCCTTAGAGAAACCATAACATTATCCAGAGTCTCTCTATTTATGACTTGTTCCTCTGAACCCTTAGCGCTCGCTTTTGTGCGACGACTAATTATGTTCTTCTATTCTTCATCCTTCAATTCGTGCCACCTGACACTTCTGATTGTAAGACCAAGGGATTTTATTTTAAGTTAGGATATATAGTTTGCTAGGATTACAGTGGTTACTCTTGAATTTTGAATTAGGTGATACGTAGTTAGAACTTGATAGTTTAAGTTATTCTTGTAGATTATGACCTAATGATTATCCCTTAGTTTTAAATTGCGTAACTTGTACCACACCTCGATACGAGTTATATACCCTTTTTCCCTTGAGGCCAGTAACTTTTCTTTCTTACTATAGACACTTGTTCTATAATCACTACAATTAAGATTTAAGATGGCCATTATAATGCAATAGAAGACCTTAATGAGTACCAAGATCTTTTCCTCGTGTACCCTAATAAGAGTTCTACTTTATTTACCAGGACCGGGTTATTTTGTAGGATCTCCTTTAAGGCAGTTACAGTATTAGTTTATTAATTTAAGTTGGATAGTATGCCTCACAACCTAGTAACACATAGTCCTCTTGACTCATTATTGTAGTAAAATTGAACGACATTAACTGTATACTAGCATAAGATGATAATGTTTATTAAGACTGTAAGAACTTAGAGGCCCATACCCCTATTTGGTCGACTAGCGACTTAGACAAGGAGTTAGAATAAAAACTGTAGAGATTGTAGAGTCTTATCTTTTTGTGAATTTAAATTATTTTTGTAATTTCTCTCATCATAATCTAGCGTACTTATATTTGCTGTACTACCTTGACTTATGCCGCTATTATAGCCTTGTTTTGCAAGCTTATTATTTATCAAGCTTATTCATGATATATGTATTATTGGAGTACTACACTAATACATTTTAGAATCAGTGTATTACGGTCTGATCAACCATAGTGCACTTGGTTCGCCATTCGCATAACTACTTTACGTGGATTGAGATATATAGTGATTAGTAGCCGAATATACTTGCTCTCTAGCTATGTCTAAGCATATCGTATCAGTTACATAACTGTACTGATACGAGCATGTGAATAGGAATTACCAAAATAGGATTTCAATCCACCACTGCCTTGACAATACCCATTGAATTCTTTAAACGCCTTGATCCCCACACTTCTAATCTATTACCTCCCCCTTGAACTCTTGATTATTGTCTTTCGTTTTCCCTTATTTCGGAAAGACGAAACCTCGTGCTTAGTATAAGTACGAAAAGTATATTATTTTTATAACCATTTCTGTTTGTTTCTTAGGAAATTATCAAACTCTATTATTAGATTTGATTTCAGACTGTGCTATATTTAGAATGCCCTTCACTACCTACCTATACTTTATTTTATTACCTTCCGGATACATGCATCACTATGACAGCATGAATTTTTTTTTGCCTCGTAACTTTGGTCAAAGTGTTACAATGAAGAATGTATCATTTTGCTGTCAGGAGTCTAAATGGATTTTACCTGGATGGACAATTGACTGACTCCTGAATGGATAGCAGCACCTATGACCCGGTTGACTTATAAGGATCAAGAATTCATATGGACCGACGAGTGTCAAGCCGCTTTCGAGGAGTTGAAGAAACGACTGACCACAGCACTAGTATTGACTATTCTATCTGGATCAGGAGGTTATGTGATCTACAGTGACGCATCAGGGAAAGGCTTGGGATGCGTATTGATGAAGTATGGCAAGGTGATTGCATATGCATCTAGATAGTTATGAGTACATGAGAAGAAATATCCAACTCATGACTTGGAACTTGCAGCCGTTGTATTTTGCTCTGAAGCTATGGAGATATTACATTACTTATATGGGGAACGAGTGGAGATCTATACAGACCACAAAACCCTCAAGTACGTCTTCACGCAGAAGGAATTAAATATGAGACAACGCTGATGTCTTAAATTGATGAAAGATTTCGAGATAGAGATACATTATCACCCAAACAAGGCTAACGTAGTAGCAGACGCGTTAAGCCGAAGGCCAGCAGCTTATTTCTTGACAGCACAGAAAGAATTATTGGAGAACTTGCAAGAGCTTGACATTGAGATAATTTTACCCAGAGCAGATGGGACATTATGATGTGGTGATCGTCTTTATGTTCCAAATTGAGAGATTCGACAGGAGCTAATGACAGAAGCTCATAAGTTCGATATATTCTATTCATCCTGGAGGCACCAAGATGTATCGTGACTTACGGCAGCACTTTTGGTGGCATAGAATGAAAAGAGAGATAGCTCACTTTGTAGCTAAATACCTGGTATGTCAGCAAGTAAAGACGGAGTACCAAAGAACAGCTGGAGTATTGCAACCACTTTTGATTCCAGAGTGGAAGTGGAAGCACATCACTATGTACTTCGTCACCGGTTTTCTCAAAGAGTCCAAGTGAAAGAGATGCAGTACGGATAATAGTGGACCGACTCAACAAGTCAGCACATTTCTTACCTTTTTGAGTTGGCAAGTCTACAGAAGCTTTAGCTGACATATATATGAGGCAGATCGTAAGATTGTACGGCATACCAGTCAACATTGTGCCAGACAGGGATTCGCGTGACCAGAATTGGTGGTCAACACCGTAGAGACAGTTAAGAAGATACAAGGACACTTGCGAGCAGTGCAAGACAGACAGAAGCAGTGGGCAGACCTTTATCGTCGTCCCTTGGAGTTTAAAGAGGGCGATCATGTATTCTTGAGGATATCACCTACCAGAGGCACCATTCGATTCGGAGGGTGCGACAAGTTGAGTCCAAGGTATATTGGACCATTTGACGTGCTAGAAAGAGTGGGAGAAGTGGCATATCGACGTGCGCTACCACCTTCACTTGAGGGAGTGCATGATGTATTTTATGTGTCGTAACTCGAGCGAAATATGGCAGACAAGAGTCATGATCTTGACCATTCGGAGATCACCATTGGGCCGAGCTTGTCATACCAAGAGTAACCCGTGGGAATCCTTGATCGTCGAGAGAAAGTGTTGAGGAATCCGTCTATTCCCTTGGTCCCCGTGACATGGAAGCATGGCGCGCCAGGAGAATCAACTTGGGAGCGCGAGGACGACATGCGCAAATGTTTTACGAACCTATTCGTAGACCAAGGTATAAAATTAATTTGTTAATTTATATCTTATGCCATCCTTGACTTCTACCGTGGCTTAGTTTTAATTTCGAGGACAAAATTTTTATAAGTTAGGTAGATTGTGAAAACCCAAATCCTGAAAACCGTATTAGTTATTTTTTTTATTTTTTTAATTAATTATTTTTTTTATTTATAGTAATGATGTGCTAAATAGAAAAAATAGATTTTATTAAATTTTTATTTGAGGTGTTTGTGCATCTAAGAGATTTTTGGAGCATTTATAATTTTTTTCCTAATTTATTCCATGTAGGAGACCCTTTGGACAGTTGTTAGCTTAATTGTGTGCACAAATATAATTTTTTCTAGAATTTTATAGGTATATATATGTATATATATATATATATATATATATATATATATTAGTTTATTTGATAAAGTTTATTTGAAAAAGAAAAAGAAAAAGAAAAAGAAAAAGAAAAAGAAAAGAAATAGAAAATGGGATTGGATCCTTAATGGATCCAAACCCAAAATCCAAAACCCATGGCCCCAAAACCAAAACCATTCTTAGTTAGAATCAGCAGCCAACAAAACGAAGTTAGAAAGTAAGAATAGGAAGAAAGAAATAAAGGAAGAAAGAAGAAGAATAATAAGAAACCGCAGCAGCAGCGGTTTGGTAAAACCCCCCCCATTCTTCTTCCACCGCCTCTCTCTCTTTCTCTTTATATAAATACTCACCCCAAACCTGAACCCTAATTATTCTCTCCACCTCGAAGCCGCCGGCGCGCCACCGGAGCCCACCGCCGACCGCCTCAGGCCCGCCGCCATGTGCCGGAGCCGACCGCACACCACGACACCGTGCGCGCGAGACAGAACAACGTACCTGTGTTCATGTCCAGTTTCCCGTGCCCCTGCTCGACCAAACTCGACCCCGTCTTCGCCGGTATGATCCTCACTTATCCCCCTTCCATATTTGTATGTTAGTATATCTCGAACAGCGTGCCAACCTAGGTAAAAATCGACGTCAAGTCGAAGAAAAATGACCAATTTCTAAATTCCAGAAATTATGTTGCAACCACCCCTGTACTCGGATTCGTATCTCCCACCACAGAGATCCGAATCCGATTTTTCTTGTTGGTATGCGAAGATCACCTAACCTAGTTTATTTTCTTTCAAATACAATATTTTATTTTTTGATGTATGTTAAAATAAAATAGGTAGAAAAACCCGAAAACTTACTTTTTCTAAATTCTAAAAATTGTGAAACGGAGCGCGCCTCGCCAAACGGGACAGCTCCGCTGTGTACCAAGTGTACCAAAAGGTGCGCGCAGTATACCCGGACATGTGGAAATTTGCAGAAACTGATTTGGACACGTGTGCGCGTCGGAATCAGCATGTATCCGCAGCAAATTTCCAATATCGCAACTTTTACAAAAGCCGTGCGCATTTTGTGTACGCTCGTCAGAATGTGACAAAACTTATGCCACTGGTCTCGTGGTATCGCGCCGGTCCTGTGACCAAATTTTCACGTAATTCTGAGACAGTTGACCAAGTCGCCAATTGGCGGGCCCTACAGTTGACTTTTTGGGCAAAATTGTGTTCGGCTCATCGAAATCCACATCTGAATATACCGTTGAGTTCGTACTGACATTTAGAGTTTGTTTAACCTATAATTTGTCCCTTTTAGAGAGCTTTACCCTTGGCACGCTTTTCGGTGCAAAGTGGGCCACTTGTGGACCCCGATTTGACCGAAATTATCGTTTTGCCCCTGTGTCCAAATTGGACGAAAGAATAGTATTTTCTAGCTATTTTGCATATTCTGGGAACGTTGATGGTGTTTATTTCAGCATCCGGAGACGTTCATTCTGAGGCCATAGTTTCTGACATTTGGTATTTGACATCTAGACGTTATATTTTGCAGCTCTCTTGCCAGGCAAGTATACCTTGCTTTTGTTGTACTATATAAATTTAGTTATATATTTAGTTGCATGTTTATTATTTTAGAATATATAACTGTGCACGTCCGAAAGAGACTCGGGTGCAGTCAACGAATGCGTTGACGTTAGGACTTATGTCTGACCTAGTGTCTAGCAGACCCACCTAAAGTTATGGAGTTATCGGTATAACTTTCCAGGCCTTGACACATTTCTTACACGTGTTGTGAGTCTCATGTAGGGCACGAACTTGCGTATGTGGTTGGCCACCTGTACGTGTAGGCGTGCGACGGATAGGAAATAACTACTATTAGCGATGCATGATAGAAGACTTAGCAGTTATTAGTAGTCGGAGCATAGAATATTGTGGTACGAAGGTCCAATTATTGTCCTTGTTTTGTTGTAAGGTTGGACCATTGTTCTAACGATAAACTATGAGCCAGAGTTACGACGCCTCGGCGTAGTGGCTGAAGCGTGTTGTGGATACAACATGCATAGATCATTGGAAGGGAAGGACGACTAGTAGGCGTATGGGACACCCACCTCCTGTATACAGATACCGTACTCGACGGAGTGATACGGACGTATATAAATATATTGCAGATACCACGTTCCTTAGAGTGTTGGGCGTCACTTGTTATTTTTGCAGATACCACACTCTAAAGAACGTTGGACGTTATACTATTTCAGATACCATACTCCTCGGAGATGGACGTTATCAGAGTGCCCATGGTCTGGGGGCATATATGGCATATACTAGCCAGTCACGACGGTTGGTGAATTACGTCAGCATATGTCTAGCCTACACTTTCCCTACGCACTAAGCTGTCCTCAAATTGTATTCACTTAGATGGTTAGCATACCCCCTTTATTATTCAGTATTTACTTTATGGCATGCTTCTATGTATCTTATTATGTCCCTCTGAGGACCTGGTCCCTTTTCAGGTGTAGATGTTCATGAGTATTCGCCGGAGTGCAGATCCGGACAGGCTACTTATATTCCGAGGAGGTCTTCTCTTCGAGCCTCATGATGGTTAGATGTTGTGTTTATATGGGGTTTATCTTGTTTATTTTATATTCTATTTCGGCAGTAGATTTGTTTCCATCCGACTGTCATTCTTTAGATACTTATTATTGAGATCTAGTTACAGGGTTATTGGTTATTCATATTTGATTTCTGTGGATGAGATTTAGATCATACCTTGTGACTTGTGATAGTTTTATCACTTGTGAATTCTTGTTCATTATACAGCGTACGCACGTATTATGGTTTCCATATATTGGAGTTGCCATATAAATGCGGCTGGCATGCTTATGTGTCCTAGTCCTACGTATTTTGGGACTGGGGCGTGACAAGTAAGTATCCTGGGGCTTTGTAACCTTAACCAATTTTTCCTTGGGCTTCTTGATTAAGTTGGCCACCAGAGCCTCCTTCCCTTTTCCCTCGCAGTTGTTGTTGACGTTGTTGTTATTGTTGGGATGTTTTCCCCTGTCATCTACGAAGGAATATGTATTCCTAGGAGTTTGGCGTCTTTGACCTTCTTTTCAGTGCCGACAGTGTTGATGATGAATGATATCCAGTCTTTGAATTGACTGCCGCCCATCCAGAGGCTGACTGCCAGAAGTAGGTTCCTGTAGCTCATGTCCATGAGTGTGGACTCAAGATTTTCTGGAGGCAACCTCAGTGTTGCTTGGCAAAAATGCTCGATGTAATTTCGGGCGAGCTCCCTTTTCCTTGAGTGACATCCATCAGGGAAGACATCGTCATGTCGCTTCCTCCGTCATAGAATCTTTTAAGAAAAAGACTCTTGAAGTCGTCAAACGATGAGATGCAGTTGTCTTGTAGGTTGTAAAACCAGTTGAATGTGACCCCTAATAATGTTCCTACAAAGAGCTTGGTGAGGAGTGTGTCACTACGAGGTAGGTGCCCCGTAACAGTCTTAAAATATCTTATGTATTGACGGAGAAAAGTCTTCTCGTCGAATGGGTTCAGGTTAAAGGGCTTGTACTTTGGCTGGTACGAAATATCCCTCCACTCGCGGGTTTACGGTTGTCGTATCCTGAGTTCGCGTAGTGAATCCCGGCTGCCCATAGAATCTAGGCGAGTCCAGAGTTACCGAATTTCCCTATGTGTGTCTTTAGTTTTGTCTCCCGCGGAAGGGGCAGACAAACCGGACAAAGGGTCATTTTCATCTATGGGCGAAACGGTTGTGTCAGAATCTGCATTGGTCCCCGGGTCTAAGCTCGCTTGTCCTTAGGCCCTTGGTTGTTGGAAGGCTATACTTGCCTTAATGTCTAGCACAACATGGGTCAGGGCTTGCATTGTTTCGCTCATGGTATGCATCGTAGCCTCAAGGGCCTTGAGGCACTGCCGATCACTAGGGCCTTCATGTTCGTCCCCCGTCATGTATTCCATTCTTGTATGAGTATAGGTGGACGGGATATTAAACGTAGCAATTTTTTCTTCAAAATCTTGCAATAAATAGTCGTCAAGGAATGTTGGCATTGTTGTGCCCTGTTCAGACTAAGATAGAGTACTACCCCCAACATAGGAGGTGGCATATTCTCTCCGAGTGTGTCTACCCCCAGGGACTTTAGCATCCGTTCCTTGGGAATCATCATCTTTTCGGAATGTCAGATTATTATATAGGTCCAGAGGATTATTACCTCTAGCTTGTGTAACTCCCAGGGGTTATGAGAAAGAACTACCCCCATCAGTTGAGAGCTTCTTCTTTGAGCGGTACCCTGGAAAACTCCTTTCGCAGATCCCGCTGCTGGTCCTCCTGGTAATAGCCTTCTCAATGCGCTGGTTTAGATTGACGGACTGGAGGTGGTGGACTTCTTTTCTCCCATTATGGAAGAGACCTTATGAATAGAGTAACATGAGGCAAATGGTATCTCATCCTCGTCATGTATTTGCACCTGATCCTTGGATTGATGCCGGATAGGTGCCGCCGGGTGCAGTCGTTGGAATATCGACTGCCTGCTTGTAGGTACTGCCACTTTGTTATAGCAGCAGTTGATGATAATTTTGGTACAATGATATCATGGGGAGAATGCTTCACATGTCATATCCGCCTCGCTCGCATTGCGCTTGTGACTAATAATATTACGCAAGTCAGGTGAGGGCTGACTCACCTTTGCACCATTTTCGTGAGCCCGGGTAGACCAAGAGCACGGGTGCGTGGGTATTATTTTTGTTCCCCAATCTAGGGTTCGTACAAGAACATTCTCCAGATTATGAGTGAAAGACTTTGGAGATGGACCCTGACCATTTGTCGTTGAGGACTGGACGCACTGGTCGATCTTATTCAGCTTTACATTAGGGGCCCGCATAATATTTAGCGGTGCCCTCCGACGGTCAACCGAATGGACAGTTGCTTGAGCATGACGAGCTCGCACTGCCCCAGACTTCTTTGACTTGGCTCCCAAAGGCGTATAGTACGAAGAGTCCAAGTTTAGGTTTTTACCATTCTCAGCATGGCGTATAGGGTCAGCGTTGCGTGAGATTCGGTCAAAAATAGAGGTTCAGCTGCTGCCAGAGTCGCATGCGGCCATCTTTCTTCAGCCGTCAACAGATGCCGTATAGTGAGACTTATGCGGACTCCTCCTTGGCCGCATAGAGTTTGCATCAGTTCTCGAACGTCTGGCATCATAGTATTTTTCTTTGCCAGAGTTTGGGTGTTGAGCATTTTCTACGTTAAGCGAGGATGCCGTATAGATAGCCCGAGGGGACGCCTGGCGAGCGCCTTCAGCAACAGAGAGAGAAGCAAAGTATGCTGCAGTTGGACAAGGCATCGTGGCCTTTGTTGTCCATGTCCTACGGGTCTTCGAGTGGTGAGCACCCTTCTGGTTGGAAGAGGCTGCCACATAGACAGTGGAAGCAAGATATCCGATCCTTACGGCTGGGAGAGAGACGGGGAGCACCTGCTCCACAGTTGGGTGAGGCACGGTGGCCTTTGCTACCCACATTCTACATGTCTTCTTGGGCTTTGTTTGCCTCGGAGAAGGACTCGCGTTGTCCTTAAAAGCTTATCCTCGAAGTCCTACTGGTCAAAGCGGACCACCAGCATCATTTGAGTGGACTCGAGCTTGGTTGTGTCTGATTGGGCTACAAATTTCTCATCAGAGGAGAAAGACGTCCCCAGCAGAGTCGCCATCTTGTTCATCATTAAATTTGAAAGTTCTAAATATATCTTGATTTAACTAACAAATGAAAGAAAGTACAAAGGGGTCCTGGACGGACAATCTAAGTACAATATATTTGATTCTGGGATATGACGATGGACAAGGAGTGCTATGGCGTCTCCATTACTTCGTGGATGATCCAATGCAGGGTGCGGAAGCTTACGCCCTCTCTTTACTCGTCTTGGTATGCTCTCTCTCTCTGTGTTGGCCGGGGGTGGTATACTCTTTCTCTGAAGCCGAACAAAGAAAGCCCGCCCTTAGAATATTCTAGTTGCTTATATTTATATCCATCGTGTTGATGGACTATGGGTGCCGCATATGCCTCAATTTGGGGGATGCATAAGGCCCCTTCAACAGAATACGGTTGCAACTGTCGTTGCATGCCATGGACTGATTACCACGTGGTCTTGGTTGAGATATATTGTTGAAGAGATCTCAGGGTTATTTTTAACCCTTTGTGTGCATGACTTGGTCAGTTGGATACGTGGTCAGCATCAACTGTGCGAAGATCTTTTCAGTTGTAACGGAAAGATCATGTGAGTTGGGGGCCTCATAGCAACTTGGCCACATATTGTCGCGGTCGTATATGAGCTCTCGTTTGGCCTTTGGTCGTCTGGACGCTTTGGCCGCATGTTGGCGAGGCCATATGCAAACTCTCATTTGGCCTTAGTCGATGGACACTTTGGCTGCATGTTAGCAAGGCCGCATGCAAACTCTCGTCTGGCCTTGGTCGATTGACATTTAAGCTACATGGTGACGAGGCCACATGTGAGCTCTCGTCGGGCTTTGTTCGAATGGACATTTAACCTGTATGGTGACGAGGCCGCATGCGAGCTCACGTCAGGTTTTGATCAAAGGGGACACATGGTATAACACATTTGTAGAAGCAATTAATGCACTGATGTGACTTGTTATCTTTTTCTGAGCTGTCATCTTTACGAGCCTTGAAGCATCTCAGAGTGATGAGTGACGTGTCAAAGCTTCTGACAGACATCAAAATTTGTGTCAGGGGTATTTTATGCGGCCTCCTTTTTTTGTGGTTTTTCATGCCGCATATAGTATACTATGCGGCTTCTTTGTGACTTGGTTGTTCAGGCCATATGTGGTTGCTTGAGGGAGTAGTAGCGCATGGAGAGCATAGAAAGCTTGGTCTTTTGGAGGGTTTTGATGCGTTATGGTTTGTCATGTATACGCATGGTATTGCACAGTTGTATACAAACAAAGGCAATCATGACTCTCTGACGTAAGCGCTAACACATGCCATCTTCAGTGAATACGAGGATTAATTAATGTTGTTAGTGTCATAAAGTTATGACAGATGGAAGTGACACAATGTGGCTAGCTTGCCTGTATCTAAAATCCCTACCGCATGTCTTTAGGATCATTGCTTGTGCCGTATGGACGAAAACGTGTGGTGTGCTATATAGAGAATCTTATTTGGCCTCCTCACTGACCTAGGAAGCACTGTCTTCGGTCGAACATTGCCTGAGCTGGAGGATCACTGCCTCGTGGATGTCGCCTATGTTGTATACGGCTGAATTTTATTGAATCAGGCCCTTAGGCGCATGGCTGCTCGGACGTGGTAAGATATCATAGTTTTTTAGGACATCCCAGTGGGAAATCTTTGGAAGAATTATTACTTCTTGGTGCAACCCTACAACAAAGTGCAGTATCTGCCAAACGTTCTCATTTCCAGTTCAGGCATTTCCAGCAACCACAGCAGCACCAGACTCCAGCTCGAACGCCGTTTCACCAGGCACCGCAGCAGCAGATACAGTTATAGCAAACTTTCTGCCACTACTACAAGAAGCCCGGTCATATCTGGGAATTTTGCAGAAGGAGGTTGGGAGTTTGTTTGTATTATGGTACTGAAGGGCATCAGCTGAGGGAGTGTCCTTCCAATCCTCGTCGTACAGTTCAGGGAGTAGCTTCAGCTCCGAGGACACAGACGAGACCACCTGCAGTACAGCCGAAGGAACCGCTTCTGATACAGCAGCAGCGTTATGTCCAGCATCAGCAGCAAGGAGGTGCACGTCAGGAACGAGCGTTTGCTATGACCGTCGAGAAGGATGAACCCACCAGAGATATCATCGCAGGTTCTATTCTTCTTGATTCCATTCCAGCTTTAGCTTTGTTTGATAGTGGTGCTTCCCATAGTTTTGTATCTGTTTCTTTTGCTCTGAAGCATGGTTTGGTAGCTGAGTCTTTGCTTAGGACTTGCAAGATCATGACCAGGGGAGGCATTATCCTGGTTATTGATATTTGCAAGGATCGGAGAGTTACTCTGGGAGGCCGGGAGTTGAGTGTGTGTCTACTTGTAATTCCACTTCCCAGCTACGACATTGTACTCGAGAAGGATTGGTTGAGTAGGCACCGTGCTAGCATAGATTGTAGAGGAGGTAGAGTTTTGTTTGGTCCGCCAGGAGAGCCAGAGTTCGAGTTTGCTAGAGGAGCTGCAGAGCAGGAAGAAGACATTATTTGTGGAGCTATGGTGGAAGACAAGGAGTTGTCGGATCCGTTGATAGCAGAGTTCTTGGATGTGTTTCATGAGGAATTGCCAGGATTGCCGCCAGATCGAGATATTGAATTCTCTATAGACTTGGTGGCAGGTGCAGAACCAATTTTATAACATGTCTATAGAGTAAACAACAACAAGCTGGTCCAGCTGAAGAAGCAGTTGGACGTATTGCAGGATAAGGGGTTTATCAGATCAAGTTCTTCACCGTGGGGAGTCCCGGTATTGTTTGTATCGAAGAAGGATAGATCGGTGAGCATGTGCATTGATTATAGGACATTGAATAATCTCACTATCAAGAATAAGTACCCTTTGCCATGGATTGATGATCTATTCGATCAGTTGAGTGGTGCCAAGGTATTTTCTAAGATAGATTTGAGATCAGGCTACCACCAGGTGAAGGTGAAGGTGAAGGTGAAGGTGAAGGTGAAGGTGAAGCCGGAGGACATACCGAATACTGCTTTTATAACTCGGTATTGTCAGTATAATTTTATGGTGATACCGTTTGGGTTGACTAATGCACCATCGGTATTTATGAACTTGATGAACAAGGTGTTCCATCAGTACCTTGACAAGTTTGTGGTGGTGTTCATCGATGACATACTCATATACTTGAAGACACCGAAGGAGCACGAGGAGCATTTGCGGATTGTGTTGGAGGTGCTGAGGAAGAAGAATTTGTATGGAAAGTTATCCAAGTGTGAGTTCTTCCTGGACAAGGTGGAGTTCTTGGGGCATGTTGTGACTGGTGATGGTATTTCAGTGGATCCGAAGAAGATCGTAGCAGTAGAATCTTGGAAGACCCCGAGTTCAGTAGTAAAGATCAGGAGTTTCTTGGGATTGGCAGGCTACTACAGGAAGTTTGTACAAGATTTTTTGAGGATTGTCGAGCCGATGACCAGACTCACCAGGAAGGATGTAGATTTTGTTTGGACGGAGGATTGTCAGGCTGCTTTTGAGGAACTGAAGAAGAGGTTGACGTCTGCTCCTATTTTGACGTTGCCATCAGGGTCTGGAGATTTTACTATTTATAGTGATGCATTGGGAAAAGATTTGGGTTGTATTCTTCAGCAGAATAGAAAAGTGATTGCCTATGCATCCAGGCAATTGCGTCCTCATGAGAAGAACTATCATACCCATGATTTGGAGTTGGCAGCAGTCATCTTCGCCCTGAAGTTGTGGCAACATTATTTTTATAGAGAGCGTGTGGAGATCTCCACAGACCACAAAAGCTTGAAGTATGTTTTCACGCAGAAGGAGTTGAACATGAGGCAGCGTCGGTGGTTGGAATTGATGAAGGATTTTGATATATCATTGCAGTATCATCCTGGGAAAGCTAATGTAGTTGCCGATGCTTTGAGCAGGTATCCAGTAGCTATGTTCTTGACGCAGGATCGATATTTGTTGGAGGACTTAGAGAGCTTGGGCATTGAGGTAATAGTTTTTGGTTGTGCTATGCAGATATAGGAATTGGAGATACATTCAGATTTGATGGACAGGATCAAGGCAGCCCAGTATGAGGATGTATCTGTGAGGAGCATCAGAGCTCAGGTGAGAGCAGGATTGGAGGATGAGTTCACCATTGCTGAGGATGGTTCTTTGCGACATGGAGTTAGATTGTGTATGCCTAGTGGGGAGCTGCGTAAGAAGTTATTACAGAAAGCGCATCACTCTCAGTATTCTATGCATCCAGGGGCCAGCAAGATGTATCGGGATATACGGGAGAGTATGTGGTGGTATGGCATGAAGAGGGAAGTGGTACAATTTGTATCCAGATGCTTAGTGTGCCAATAGGTGAAAGCCGAGAGGTAGAGGCCAGGAGGTTTACTTCAGCCATTACCTATTCCAGAGTGGAAGTGGGAGCACATTACTATGAATTTTGTGTTGGACTTTCATGATCTCCAGGAGGGAAAGACGCGATTTGGGTCATCGTTGATAGGTTGACCAAGTCGGCCTACTTTGCCTTTCAAGGTGGGTTTGTCTACGGAGAAGCTGGCAGAGATGTATGTGAGGCAGATCGTCAGGATACATAGAGTTTTCATCAACATAGTCTCGGATCGGGATAGTCGTTTTACTTCTCATTTCTAGAGGAGTTTGCAGGAGAGTTTGGGCACTCAGCTCAAGTTCAGTACTATATATCATCCCCATACAGATGGACAGTCAGAAAGGACTATTCAGACTCTCGAGGATATGTTGTGCACTTGTGTACTAGATTTTGGGGGTTCTTGGGAGGACCATCTCCATTTGGTAGAGTTTGCTTATAACAACAACTACCAGACTAGTATAGACATGTCACCATTTGAAGCTCTGTGCGGTCGGAGGTCTCTGTAAACACCCTAAATTTCAGAAATAAGATTTATATAATTTTCCGTATTTTCGGTATTTTTCTGGAATTTATCACTGAGGTTTGTGGGTTAAATAATTTTAAAGTGTGACTAATTGGAGTTAAAATATTCTGGAAATAGAAATTTATTGGGTAAAATGGAAAACCGGACGCATGGCATTTTTCGGTGAATTTATTGGACTCCGGAGCAACGAATCGAGGAATAAAAGCTAATTGGAATGATTAAACCAACCCTGAACCCAACCTGAACCAAAACCAATCCTGATCAGACCAAACCGGACCCCTGCCAAACCCAAACCACTTGGTGGGTCGGGTCGGGTCGGAACCAAGCCGAACCCTGACCCGAAACCCGATAGGAAAACCCTAATTCGCCTGAAACCCTGTAGCCGAGTATAAAACCACCGCCTCGGCTTCCGTGCCACGCCGACCGCCACCAGTTTTCCCTTCCATCTCGAGCAACCTCGTCGACTCCCCCAACCAAGACCCCGACTCCCCGCGTCTCCCTCCGCCATGCACTCCTCAGAACCCTTCGACCCGCCCAGCCCGAGTCCGCCTCAGAAACCGACGACGGACCATCGACCCTTCGACCCTTCGACCCACGCCGGCCGCCGCACGAGACCCGGTCGCCTGAGCCCTAGCCGACCACGAGGCTGACCCCCGGCGAAGCCATCCGAGGACAGAGCCCAAGCTCTGACTCACCGCGAACACGAGGAAGCAGAAACTCTGAACCAGGACACGGAATTGACGCGTGGACACTTGGAATTCAGCATTCGCGGAGCCCTGTTCAGGTACTGATTTCTCCCTCCTCGCAACTCCGATTTTAATTCCGTCAGTTGCTATGCGTAGACTGTATAACCCTCTCGGTGCCCGTGCAAATCGCTCGGTGCATCGCGTCCTGTAGTGATCGTACACCGCGATCCAAAACAGGAAGAAGCAACGCCCTGTTTTACCTCGGAACTGAGTCCGCCCCGCCAATCGGGACGACTTGGTCGCACGTGGTCTTTACCAAACTGTGCGCGACGTTGATACGGTCGTGTAGGATTTCGCAGAAGTCGATTCGGAGGTGCGTGCACCCCGGAATCAACGCGTATCCGCCGACGACACCCCGTATCCGTCGATTCTGGAACATGCTGTAACTTCGTGTACACACGTCGGATCGAGACAAAACTTGCGCCATCGGATCCGTAGTAATACGCTGGTCCTGTGAGCCAAGTTTGGTTCGATTCTGAGGACGTTGACAAAATCACGTATCGTGGGCCCCACAGGCTCCACTTGACGGGTGATTTTGAGATTGGCTCATCGGAATCCAATTCTGGAAGTTCCGTTGGGTTCGTATCGTCGTTCCTGACTTGTAGACACTGAGTTTGCAGAATTTGGAGACCTTTGACCCTGACACACTTTTCGGTGTAAAGTGGCCCACATGTGGAACCCGCTTTGGCCCGAAAATGACCTTTTTGCCCCTGTGTCCAAATTGGACGTAAAGACAGGCATTTCTAGCAGTTTGACATCTTCTGAGACTGTTGGTGATGTTTATTACAGCTTTTGGAGTAGTACCTACCGGACCCACAGATACCAGGACGACAGTTGACATTCAAACATCAGGCAAGTGTACCTTGCCAAACTCTGCAGTTTAGTTATCTATTTCCTTGCTTATTATATATATATTGCTGTGCATGCTCAACCTAGGACCGTGTGACGTACTTAGCGTCCGATTATCAGTCGGGTGCCGACACTGTACGCAGTGTTGGGTACTGTCATCTAGAGATGGACATACGTGACACTTTATATTCTCGTACTTGTCTTACCAAGTACATTATGACCCAGGACACTGGACACTATTCATGAGACAGGATTTTCTCGAGATATTCGTGGTGATTCTGTATAGGATATAGGACATGGACATTATATTCTTAGATACTGTATGACTGGTTGCATTTAGCTATGATCACGCTTGACATGGGCATGAGACGTTATGGTCATGATATGCGTGGTTACATTGGGTGGGGAGAGACACACAGGCTACAGGCTGTTTACATATATATATCTTCTATTATTGAGAGGTCGTAGACTCTCGTAGCAGAGCTAGACCCACTACCGGTTATTACCGCTACCGGCTCCCCGACACAGAGCTTGTAGTGGCTCAGCCTGAGACTAGTGATGCTCTCACTTGCATTTACACTTAGATGGTTACATATTTACCCCTATGTTTCATTTAGTTATATATTGCTGCACTGCTTATCTGTATTTATTGGCATGAGCTTTCTTGTACCTTGCTATGTCCCCTGAGGACCTGGATCCGGATTTTTGTCCCCAGATTTTGCAGACGAGGTTTATCCCGAGGTTTACGGGACCGGAGCAGGAGCTGATCCAGGAGTTGTCCCACCATCCGAGGACGAGGTCTTAGCTGAAGACTTCTCTTGAGCATCCTTGTTTATGCTCAGCTTTTATTATTTATTTCAGTCTTTGATATTCTGGTCAGATGAGCCATTGTACTAGATATTTATCGGGTTGTTCCCCGAAGTACTATGTGAGACTGGATGATGATTTACATTCCTTATTTATTCTATGGATCATATTTTATATCTTGTGTGGATGAGATTAGCTGTGCCATGATTGTCGTAGACTTGTTTTACAGCTTAAGTATGCCCTGATGGATCCATTATGTTGAGTTGGTCCATCGGTGCGTACTGCTGGCCGTTGACACGCGTCTGGTCCCTCGGTATTTTGGGACTGGGGTGTGACATGATTTTTGTGGTGGCCCATGCAGGTCTACGACTAAATTGTTCGGTTTCAACTTAGGGACCGAACCAGCCTGCCCTAAGGATAGGATAAGTTCTAGGTTCTCATCCATTATTTAACCATTGTTGAACTCTATATCGAACTCGAAATTTGTTACTTGAACTGCATCCTGTATTGATTCCTCTGAGCGTTCTTACAGTTTATATTTTGATTGCAGAGCAATGGATTCCGGGAACAGAGAGGATATTCCTTTGGATACGCCACACGACGCTGTGGTTACTTATGGAGACGGAGTGACACCAGGGGATGGAGGACAAGCATCGCAGAGTGATCAAACCGGTCAGCCTAATCCAAGGTTCCGGAGAGATGACATTCCACCACCACCTCAGTTCACTCCCCAGGTGCCAGTATTCCCGCCAGGACAAGCCATGGACGGGCAACAAATGTTCCAGATGATGTATGCGATGATGCAAGCACAGCAACAGATTCAGCAGGAGGCCCATCGGCAGGAGGCCGAGTATCTGAGGACCAGCCTGGTATCCGCATTGGAGCAGGCTAATCCAGCAGCGAGGAGAACGTCGACGGGATCTATCACCGACTTCCGTCATCTCAAGCCTCACACATTTTCTGGTAAGGAAGGGCCAACGGAAGTTCATGAGTGGCTCACCAACATTCAGCATCAGCTAGAAGCCGCTGAACTTCCAAGAGAGAAGTGGATGACTGCAGTCAGAATGCAGTTAACTGATAATGCGCACCACTGGTGGTTAGCAGAAGAAAGGAGACTTGGACAGGACAGAGCCACATGGGAAGAGTTCTCCAGACTCTTCCAAGAGATGTACATCCCGGCAGTCGCACGGTCAGAGCTCAGAGACAGGTTCAACTGCCTTATCCAAGGCAGCATGTCAGTGGAGGAATATAATGCGGAATTTATTCGCCTGAGCCGCTTTGCCCCGACATTGATTTCGACGGAGGAAGAAAAAGCAGAGAAGTTCTTTGACGGCTTGAAGTTCGAGCTTCAGAGAGTGATTGGATCGGTAGCACCTACCTCTTATACCGATGTCCTTGCAGCAGCCCGACGCTTGGAGCGCGTCACTAGAAGGGAATCGAACCTGAAGAGGCCTATCACATCAGCACCATCCAGGCCAACACATAGGGATTCAGCAAAGCGAACCCAGAGGGGTATGCCAGATAGAGCAGCACATAGAGACAGACCTCTTCCTACTTGTCACCACTGCGGCAAGGTAGGACACATTGAGAAGGAATGCAGGCGTAAGTTGGGACTATGTTTGAGCTGCGGATCCAGCCAGCACTTTTCCAGGGACTGTTCCGAACGCCGAGACGGAGCACCAAGACTAGCATTACCTGCACCACGACCAGCTTATCCAGCAGCAGGAGCCCAACAGACAGGAGTTGGTGGGGTCAGACCACCAGCCCCCGGAGGGAACCAGCAGAGACCACCCCTGGCACCACAGGCAGCCCTATTTCATCAGCAGCAGCAGCAGCAGAGAGGTCCAGCTCAGGGACGGGGACAGGCATTCCCATTAGCTGTTGAGGAGGAGGCTACAGCAGGCGAGGTCATCGCAGGTACTATTTTAGTAGCTTCATTACCTGCTGTAGTTTTATTTGATTCTGGAGTATCGCATTCATTTATAGCAGCTAGCTTTGTAGCCACCCATAGAGTAGCTACCGTACCCCTTCCGAAGATGAAGAGAATTCTTACGGGAGGCGGTATTATTCCAGTTAGTGATGTCTGTAGATCATGTTCTGTAGTAGTTTGTGGCCGAGAAATGCGAGCTCAATTTCTGATATTTTCTATGCTGGATTATGACGTTGTACTTGGTATGGACTGGTTGAGTCAGTACCATGCGACTCTTGATTGTCGGCTTGGGCGGGTGATATTTAGACCGCCTGGCCACCCAGAATTCGAGTTTCTTCGAGGAGCAGTAGAGCAAGGAGTTCAGCCTACTCTTAGGGTATTATCTGTAGAAGAGGAGACAGGTTACCCAAGAGTCATATCAGAGTTTGTGGATGTATTTCCTGATGATCTTCCAGGTTTACCGCCTGATCGGGAAATAGAATTCACAATAGACTTAACTCCAGGAGCAGAGCCAATCACTTCATCAGTTTATCGGCTAGCACCTAAGGAGTTAGTGGAATTGAAGGAACAGGTAGATGATCTGTTGGACAAGGGTTTCATTCGCCCCAGTGTTTCACCTTGGGGAGCACCCATCTTATTTGTGCCGAAGAAGGATGGAACAGTACGGTTGTGCATTGATTACAGGGCACTGAATGCCGTGACCATCAAGAACAGGTATCCCTTACCACGCATTGATGATCTATTCGATCAATTGAGTGGTGCAAGGGTATTCTCGAAGATTGACCTTAGATCCGGCTATCATCAGATCAAGGTGAGGAAGGAAGACATCCCGAAGACAGCTTTCAGGACGAAGTATGGGCATTATGAGTTCTTGGTGATGCCGTTTGGTTTAACCAACGCGCCAGCAGTGTTTATGAGCTTAATGAACAGGGTCTTTCATCAGTTCTTGGATAAATTTGTAGTGGTGTTCATTGATGACATTCTCATATATTCCAAGAGCCCTGAAGAGCACGAGGAGCATCTTAGAATCGTGTTAGAGACCTTGAGACAGGAGAAGTTATATGCCAAGCTCAGTAAGTGTGAGTTCTGTATGGACAGAGTGCCTTTCTTGGGACACATCATATCAGGAGAAGGACTTTCAGTGGATCCAGAGAAGGTTGCAGCAATTGAGACATGGCCTACACCCACATCAGTTGCAGAGGTAAGAAGTTTTTTCGGACTTGCGGGATATTACCGAAGGTTCGTAGAAAATTTCTTAAGGATTGCAGAACCAATGACGAAGCTGACACGGAAGGATCAGGAGTTTGTATGGACAGAAGACTGCCAGAAGGCTTTTGAAGAACTAAAGAGAAGATTAACAACAGCACCTGTCTTGACTCTTCCTACAGGGTCAGGAGGTTTTGTTGTTTACAGTGATGCATCAGGCAGTGGACTAGGATGTGTTTTGATGCAACATGGCAAGGTCATTGCTTATGCGTCGAGACAGTTGAAGGACCACGAGAAGAACTACCCCACACATGATCTGGAGCTAGCAGCAGTTATATTTGCACTGAAGATATGGAGACACTATCTTTATGGAGAGAGGGTAGAAATCTTTACTGATCACAAGAGTCTGAAGTATGTGTATACTCAGAAGGAGCTTAACATGAGGCAGAGACACTGGCTAGAACTAATGGTGGATTTTGACATCGATCTGCAGTATCATCCGGGAAAGGCGAATGTTGTTGCAGATGCACTCAGCAGGAAGCCTACGGCGTATTTCTTGACGATGCAGCCCGAGTTATTGAGAGATTTACAGGAGCAACAGATAGAGGTTATCGTACCGGGACAGAATGGATTGATGGCTAATCTTGAGATTCAGTCATCCCTAGTGGAGAAGATTAAAGAAGCATTGCCCACCGATGCTAGATTCTGAAGACTCAAAGAAAGGACAGAAGCAGGTATGCAGACAGGACTTCGCATCCACGAAGACGGGACATTGAGGTTTGAAAATCGCCTGTATGTCCCAAATGGAGAATTGAGACAGGAGTTAATGACTGAAGCGCATAGCTCTATGTACTCTGTTCACCCAGGAGGAATCAAGATGTATCGAGACTTGAGACAGTATTACTGGTGGCATGGAATGAAGAGAGAGATCGCGAGATTTGTGGCCAAATGCTTAGTATGTCAACAAGTGAAGGCGGAGCATCAGAGAACTGCAGGTATGTTACAGCCGCTTCCGATACCGGAATGGAAGTGGGAGCATATCACGATGGACTTTGTCACAGGATTTCCGAAGAGCCCCAGCGGAAGAGATGCAGTTTGGGTTATCGTGGATCGACTCTCTAAATCGGCACACTTCTTGCCATTTAGAGTTGGACAGTCCACAGAGGTACTAGCTGACATGTATATGCGATAAATCGTCAAATTACATGGAGTACCTGTTAGTATTGTATCGGATCGAGATTCGAGATTTACATCTCATTTCTGGAGAAGCATGCAAGAGAGTCTAGGCACCAGACTCAAGTTCAGCACGGCATACCACCCGCAGACAGATGGACAATCGGAACGCACCATTCAGATCTTAGAGGACATGTTGAGATCATGTATGCTAGACTTTGGAGGATCTTGGGAAGATCATTTGCACTTAGTAGAGTTCTCCTACAATAACAGTTATCAGGCCAGCATCCAGATGGCACCATTCGAAGCTTTATACGGAAGAAAGTGCAGATCACCTGTGTGTTGGAGTGACGTTGGTGAACGTCAAATACTGGGTCCAGAATTGGTCACGCAGACAGTAGAGAAGGTGAAGCAGATACAGAACCATCTACGAGCAGCTCAGGACAGACAGAAGCATTGGGCTGATACACACCGACGTCCCCTAGAGTTCAAGGAAGGAGATCACGTATTCTTAAGGATTTTACCCACTCGTGGTACTATCAGATTCGGGAGCAGAGGCAAGCTGAGCCCAAGGTATATTGGGCCATTTGACATTCTAGAGCGCGTTGGGGAGGTGGCTTATCGTCTTGCATTACCTCCATCCTTAGAGGGAGTGCATGACGTATTCCACGTCTCGCAGCTGCGAAGATACGTGACCGACCCAGGTCACGTAGTCGATCATTCAGAGATCGCAGTAGGCCCAAGTTTGAGATATGAGGAGCAACCAGTTGGCATCCTCGACGTCAGTGAGAAGACATTACGGGGACAGACGATCAGACTGGTCCGAGTAGCATGGAAACATCATTCACCAGGCGAATCGACTTGGGAACGAGAAGATAATATGCGCCAGCGTTACCCCCATTTGTTTGAGGAGGCTGTTGTAAACTAGGCCACCTTGTATTCCCATAAACTCTTTCTTTAGTAAGCTTATTCTTTGATTGCGAGGACGCAATCCTTTAAAGGAGGGAAGATTGTAAACACCCTAAATTTCAGAAATAAGATTTATATAATTTTCCGTATTTTCGGTATTTTTTTGGAATTTATCACTGAGGTTTGTGGGTTAAATAATTTTAAAGTGTGACTAATTGGAGTTAAAATATTCTGGAAATAGAAATTTATTGGGTAAAATGGAAAATCGGACGCATGGCATTTTTCGGTGAATTTATTGGACTCCGGAGCAACGAATCGAGGACTAAAAGCTAATTGGAATGATTAAACCAACCCTGAACCCAACCTGAACCAAAACCAATCCTGATCAGACCAAACCGGACCCCTGCCAAACCCAAACCAGTTGGTGGGTCGGGTCGGGTCGGAACCAAGCCGAACCCTGACCCGAAACTCGATAGGAAAACCCTAATTCGCCTGAAACCCTGTAGCCGAGTATAAAACCACCGCCTCGGCTTCCGTGCCATGCCGACCGCCACCAGTTTTCCCTCCCATCTCGAGCAACCTCGTCGACTCCCCCAACCAAGACCCCGACTCCCCGCGTCTCCCTCCGCCGTGCACTCCTCAGAACCCTTCGACCCGCCCAGCCCGAGTCCGCCTCAGAAACCGACGACGGACCATCGACCCTTCGACCCTTCGACCCACGCCGGCCGCCGCACGAGACCCGGTCGCCTGAGCCCTAGCCGACCACGAGGCTGACCCCCGGCGAAGCCATCCGAGGATAGAGCCCAAGCTCTGACTCACCGCGGACACGAGGAAGCAGAAACTCTGAACCAGGACACGGAATTGACGCGTGGACACTTGGAATTCAGCATTCGCGGAGCCCTGTTCAGGTACTGATTTCTCCCTCCTCGCAACTCCGATTTCAATTCCGTCAGTTGCTATGCGTAGACTGTATAACCCTCTCGGTGCCCGTGCAAATCGCTCGGTGCATCGCGTCCTGTAGTGATCGTACACCGCGATCCAAAACAGGAAGAAGCAACGCCCTGTTTTACCTCGGAACTGAGTCCGCTCCGCCAATCGGGACGACTTGGTCGCACGTGGTCTTTACCAAACTGTGCGCGACGTTGATACGGTCGTGTAGGATTTCACAGAAGTCGATTCGGAGGTGCGTGCACCCCGGAATCAACGCGTATCCGCCGACGACACCCCGTATCCGTCGATTCTGGAACATGCTGTAACTTCGTGTACACACGTCGGATCGAGACGAAACTTGCGCCATCGGATTCGTAGTAATACGCTGGTCCTGTGAGCCAAGTTTGGTTCGATTCTGAGGACGTTGACAAAATCACGTATCGTGGGCCCCACAGGCTCCACTTGACGGGTGATTTTGAGATCGGCTCATCGGAATCCAATTCTGGAAGTTCCGTTGGGTTCGTATCGTCGTTCCTGACTTGTAGATACTGAGTTTGCGGAATTTGGAGACCCTTGACCCTGACACGCTTTTCGGTGTAAAGTGGCCCACATGTGGAACCCGCTTTGGCCCGAAAATGACCTTTTTGCCCCTGTGTCCAAATTGGACGTAAGGACAGGTATTTCTAGCAGTTTGACATCTTCTGAGACTGTTGGTGATGTTTATTACAGCTTTTGGAGTAGTACCTACCGGACCCACAGATACCAGGACGACAGTTGACATTCAAACATCAGGCAAGTGTACCTTGCCAAACTCTGCAGTTTAGTTATCTATTTCCTTGCTTATTATATATATATTGCTGTGCATGCTCAACCTAGGACCGTGTGACGTACTTAGCGTCCGATTATCAGTCGGGTGCCGACACTGTACGCAGTGTTGGGTACTGTCATCTAGAGATGGACATACGTGACACTTTATATTCTCGTACTTGTCTTACCAAGTACATTATGACCCAGGACACTGGACACTATTCATGAGACAGGATTTTCCCGAGATATTCGTGGTGATTCTGTATAGGATATAGGACATGGACATTATATTCTTAGATACTGTATGACTGGTTGCATTTAGCTATGATCACGCTTGACATGGGCATGAGACGTTATGGTCATGATATGCGTGGTTACATTGGGTGGGGAGAGACACACAGGCTACAGGCTGTTTACATATATATATCTTCTATTATTGAGAGGTCGTAGACTCTCGTAGCAGAGCTAGACCCACTACCGGTTATTACCGCTACCGGCTCCCCGACACAGAGCTTGTAGTGGCTCAGCCTGAGACTAGTGATGCTCTCACTTGCATTTACACTTAGATGGTTACATATTTACCCCTATGTTTCATTTAGTTATATATTGCTGCACTGCTTATCTGTATTTATTGGCATGAGCTTTCTTGTACCTTGCTATGTCCCCTGAGGACCTGGATCCGGATTTTTGTCCCCAGATTTTGCAGACGAGGTTTATCCCGAGGTTTACGGGACCGGAGCAGGAGCTGATCCAGGAGTTGTCCCACCATCCGAGGACGAGGTCTTAGCTGAAGACTTCTCTTGAGCATCCTTGTTTATGCTCAGCTTTTATTATTTATTTCAGTCTTTGATATTCTGGTCAGATGAACCATTGTACTAGATATTTATCGGGTTGTTCCCTGAAGTACTATGTGAGACTGGATGATGATTTACATTCCTTATTTATTCTGTGGATCATATTTTATATCTTGTGTGGATGAGATTAGCTGTGCCATGATTGTCGTAGACTTGTTTTACAGCTTAAGTATGCCCTGATGGATCCATTATGTTGAGTTGGTCCATCGGTGCGTACTGCTGGCCGTTGACACGCGTCTGGTCCCTCGGTATTTTGGGACTGGGGCGTGACAGTCTCGTACTCCCTTGTCATGGGACTATGTTGGAGAGAGAGTTTTGCTTGGGCCAGAGATGGTTGTAGATGCAGCAGAGAAGGTTCAGTTGATCAGAGACAGACTTCGTGTGGCGCAGGACAGACAGCGGCATTGGGCCGATAGCCACCAGAGACCTTTGGAGTTTGAGGTATAATTTTTGTTTTGTGCTTGTTATTGGTTGTTTGTTATAGATTAAGTTCTTAAGGTTGTGTTTTTCTCTAGGTGGGTGGTTTGGTGTTTCTGAGGATTTTTTTGACGCGAGGCACGATTCGCTTCGGTGGAGGCGAGAAGCATAGTTCGCGATTCATCGGACCTTTCACTATTCTAGAGAAGGTCGGTGCAGTTGCTTATAGACTAGACTTGCCACCTACATTGGAGGGAGTGCACAACGTGTTTCATGTGTCACAGTTGAGACGGTACGTGGCGGATCCTAGTTATGTATTGGATCACTCAGAGATAGAGTTGGGCCCTACTCTTAGCTATCCAGAGCAGCCAGTTGAGATTCTGGATCGAAGAGAGAAGGTGCTGAGAAACCAGACTGTTCCTTTGGTACGCGTCGCATGGAGACATCACTCTCCGGGGAAGTCTACCTGGGAGAGAGAGAATGAAATACGAGAGCGTTATCCATATTTGTTTGCACCTTGAGGTATGTTCTTTCATAATTAGTTTTGTCTTTTGCTATGTTCTGTTATTTTTTTGGGATAGTTTTCATCTTTGAATTTTGAGGACAAAATTATTTTAAGGAGGGTAGACTTGTCACTACCATATTTTCTAGGAAATAGTATTTTAGTAATTTTATAATTAATTAAATATTGTGCATGTTAGATGATTATGTGTTGTATTATTTAATTATTGTTAGATGTTAGTTATTTGTTTTGGACTTGTGTTAGTGGACCTAACTAGTTTAGTTTAGACTCATGGAATAATATGTATTAATTGTTAGAATTTAGCCCATTTAGAATGTCTATTGATTAGGAGGATGATTAATTTAATTAAATCATTCACTACCAGAAAAAGTCAAATTAGCGACGTCTAAAAACGTCGCTAAATAACCAAAAATCGTCGCTAATTAGGTTTAGCGACGTAATTAGCGACGTTTTAAAGAAGTCGGAAAATACCAAGTCGCTAATACAAAAAACGTCGCTAAACGTCGCTATGCCGACGTTTTTTAGCGACTTTAATGTGTCGCTAAATTTAGCGACGTTTTGCGACGCCAAGTCACTAAAAAGCGACGTTTAGAAAAGTCGCTAAACGTCGCTGATTAGCGACATCTATCGCGACGTTACACCGACGTCTTTAATGACCTGGCTATACTGCCATGTCAGCAATTGGCGACGTTTAGCGACGTCATTAGCGACGTTATTAGCGACGTTATTAGCGACGTTTTACGGCATCGCTAATTAGCGACGTAATTAGCGACGTAATTTAACGTCGCTAAACGTCGCTAAACGTCGCTAATAACGTCGCTAATTTTTAAAAAAAATTAAAAAAAATTCCCAGAATCAAACATTGTGATTCCCTGCAGTTTTACATCATCTTCATCATACACACCAACATGATTCAATCTAGTTAACTATATTATCCAATTAAATTAAAGACCACAAGAAGTATCAATCCAATTAAATGTGGATAACTATATAATCCAATTAAATTAACTAAAAAATTAATGACCACAAGAAGCATCATACATCATGTCTATTGTTGAAGTACCAATAATTCATAAATAATAATAATAATAACTAGACTACTACGGATCTGCAGGAGGCTGACCAGCGGCGCGCTTCAAGGATAACAACTCCTCATACTCGTCCCGTGGAATCGACACCGATGTCGATGGAGAAGGCAGTGACGTCGGTGGCGGCCGTGCCCGCTCCAAATCTGCGAGTCGCTGGTTGTAAGAATCCAGGGTAGATAACAACCTCGTACTGCTATCACCCATTGAATCCTGCATCCTCGTCAGGTTCTCGCCCATCGATAGCTGTGACGCATGCATCCTCGTCAGCTTCTCGCCCATCGATAGCTGTGACGCCTGCAGCTCCATGATGTTGCGATCATTGGAGGCTCTAATATCATTTGTCAATTCTCGTAGCTCCGTCATGCTGCGGTCGAGCATATCCAATCGTGCGATAAGCATCGGATCGTCCGCCTGCGGCTGGGACCGGGACTGGTCCTCCATACTTCGCAGCAAGTCGTCACGGAGAGACGCAATCTGACGGTCAACGGCCTCCTGGACGGCCTCTTGGACTCTGGCCGACGACTGCGAGGGCTGCGACTGCGAGGGGTGTGTGGAATGCACAGCTGTCGGGGAGGCCCTAGATGACTGCGTCGCAACCAGGGCGCCATAGGAGCCCGTACCGTAGTACGTACCCCTCTGGAGACCACCAGCTGCGGTCACCCACAGGTCGTCCGCCGACGGAGATGGACCGGGCTGCGACGAAGCACCAGCCTCTCCAGGTGTAGGTGCACTAGCAGTCGCCCGCTCACGAAGCCTAAGATACTCGGCCTAGAAAAGGTTTGGAAACTCAATAATTGCCTAAGTTATATTAAAATAAACACAAAGTAAAGTAATACTTACATAGGTCTGTGAGGCCCTCTCATCAATGAGATTTCCGTCCTTGCGATGGGTGGCCAAGAAGACGGTCACCATGTTCGCATCCTCACCCCTCTGTACCTGTTAAAAATATATTTTTTATTACTAAACTTAAATATTTATTCCAAGTACCATTTTATGGTACTTATATTAAAATAATATATTTTAAAAGAAAAAACATACCAAACGACGGAAATGTTCCGTCATCGAAATCGAGCCACCACACCACTTGGCAGCATTCTGCCTAGCCGCCTTGGCCTTCTTAGACCTTTCCTTGTAGCTCGGATCGTCGAATCTAGCCCTCATCGCAGTCCACTGCTCAGGCGTGATCCAACCTTGGATCGGTTTTCCAGCACGATCACGAGCCTTCTGGTCATCCAGAGCATCTCGGATAAGCTTGGCGGCAACGGTAGGAAAGAGCCGCTCGATCAACTCGGCCCGGTGCGGAGGATAAAAATACGTTTGCTACAATAAATAATTCATTAAGTTAGCATCACGAATATGCATAAATTAGAGGATTTATTTAATATACTTTTACCTGGAAGTGCGCAAACCAGAACGCCTTCCTCTCCTCCGGAGCCTCCGAATAGTTGATCCAAGGGCCACCGTAGTTGTTTCTCAGAAATTGGCCCAGGCGTCTCTGAACCGACGATGGACGATATCTATACAGAAATAATAATTTAGATTACTGAAAAAGTCAATATACGATGAATAAAGAGAAACACAAATATATATTAAACCATCTAATTGACTTACTTTGTACCGTCGGCCCAAATCTCTGTCCTCGTCTCCTCCGGTGGTGCGCATGGAGGATCTTGCTGATGCTGGGACAACGTCGGCACGACCTCCTCTACATGCTCATCTGTCTCCATGCTTCCGTCAGCAGGAGGAACGCTGGACGAGGGAGTACTATCACGCCTGGAACTACTCGTCCCAGGAGTGATGCCACGCAACGTCGTCGCAGTCGGAGATGTGGCTGATCGATATACTGGAGTACTGGGCGACGATGATCCGGAACCAACAGTAGGCAGTACCGGAGTGGCACTCTGTCTACCTCGGGACCTGCCGAATCCTCCGCGTCGTCCTGTCATATCTGATAACAACATATGATGAATATAGAGAAACACAAATATATACTACATTCTACAGTCGGAATGTGATACATATCTCAAAGTATTATACAGTCAAAATATAATACATATATTCGTTAATGTCAACATCTACTTCTACATGCAATATTTATAGTCCAAATATAGTTACATTCTACATGGAATATTTTATATTTTCAATCATCTTCAGAAAATTCATCTTGTTCGCCTTCCTCGTCCTGCTCTTCCTCTTCCTCGTCTTCACTTTCATCTACTTCGTCGTCCTCTCCGGATAATTCTACATCTTCTACATTATTACTCGTGTAATGAGTAACTTCCGTTGAGTCCACATCTACAATATTTGTTACAAGAGGTAGATCGTCCTCCTGATAAGCTATTTCGTCAATGTCAAAGGTATTTCTAGCTTTAGTCTTGCATACTGCCCACCAATCCGACCTCGCTGTCCCCCGTCTAGGATAAGTTGCGAAGTACACGAGCTGAGCCTGACTTGATAGGACAAATGGTTCGTAGCCTTGATATCTACGCTTGTAGTTTATATCCACAAGGCCATGCTTGTCAATTTTCCAACCTTGATCTTGAATCGGATCGAACCATTCACACCTGAATAGCACGATATTAGCAGGTTTTGGGCCATAATTATATGTCAACTCCACAATCTCTCGTAAGATGCCAAAAAAATCATTGCCCGGATTGACGTCTTTGTAGTTTGAAGATTTGATACACAAACCACTGTTTTTCGTGGAATCAAGATCCAGAAAGCTGTCTCTAATAGGAGCATTTGTTGACTTGAACCTGAACCCATTCACACAGAAACTTGGCCATATTTTTACGGCAGTAATTGGTCCCTTGGCTAGAGTCCTAATAGATTCAGTCTCAGGTGATATTAGACGATCGACCTAAATACCAAAGTAGCGATAGTAAGTTATTTGTTTTGCAAGTGCAGAAATAAAAAGTAATTACCAAGCATCTTACATATGCGCTCAACCAAGAAGGAAAATGGCATCTCATATCTTGTTCTACTTCTTCGTCTGTTATGTAGGGCCTAACCGACCTCAACTCATCATTATATGTGCTGAAAAACAATGAAGCAACTGCTGATTAGTAGCATAATAGTATCTTATACTATTACATTGAGATGATGTAAACGTGGACGTTAATTACTTACCCCTCTAGCTTCTCCACTTCATCCTCGTCGCAATTGAGTAATATATACAATTGAGCAGCCCTTAGCTCATCGTCATTCAAATATCTCTTCTTCATTTTTCCCGAGGGCTTTCCGGATGCATTGAATACTTTGAGTATTGCATCATTAGATTCCTGATATGCGTCGTCGTTTCTGGGAGCTTTCGTCCTATTAGTAGCAACATGCGGATTGAAATACGTCGAGCAAAAGTTTGTAATCTCCTCGAGAACATAAGCTTCACAAATAGAGCCTTCAACCCGTGCCTTATTTTTCACCTTTCTCTTTAGGTGATTCAGATGGCGCTCGAAGGGGTACATCCACCGATAACCGACAGGACCGCCAACATGTGCCTCATAGGAAAGATGAATTGGCAAATGCTCCATAGAGTCAAAGAATCCAGGAGGAAACACCTTCTCGAGCTTACATAGTGTTACCGCAATGTCCCTCTCTTGCTTTTCTAGACGATCGACGAGCAACTTAGTACAACAAAGATCTCTGAAGAATATGCTCAGCTCTGTCAATGGGTCCCAAACGACCTGCGGTAAGAATTCCCGAAATGCAATCGGAATTAACCTCTCCATGAATACGTGACAATCGTGGCTCTTCATACCTACTAGTTTGTTCTCCTTGAGGTCGACGCATCTTTTCAAGTTCGACACGTACCCGTCTGGAAACTTTAGACCCTGAATCCACCTACAAAGTCTACCTTTATCCTCTTTATCCAGTGAGAAAACTGACTTAGGTTGCTTTAACTTTCCATTCCCCTCCTCTATCAAATGCAATGCAGGACGTCTACATATGTCTTCTAAGTCCAACCTCGCCTTCGGATTATCTTTCGTCTTCCCCTTTACATCCATTACAGTATTAATTATGTTATCAAACACATTCTTCTCGATATGCATGACATCAAGGTTATGTCTGATCAGATTGGTGCTCCAATATGGCAGATCCCAGAATATACTCCTCTTCGTCCAGTTATGGGTGCGACCAAATCCGTCACACTTGTACCCCTTAGCAGGCTCTTGGATAGCACTTGGTAAATCTTTTACCTCTTCCCATATCGTGCATCCGGGCCACCTTGGCGGTGGATTGGCCTTCTCCACAACTCCCGCACGAAAAGCATTCCGATTCCTCCGGTACGGATGATCGTTCGGCAAAAATTGTCGATGACAATCGAAGAAGCACGGTTTGCCTCCGTGTTTCAAACGGAAAGCCTGAGAACGGTCCATGCAATACGGACATGAGAGACGACCATGGGTGCTCCATCCCGATAACATTCCATAGGCCGGAAAGTCGTTGATGGTCCACATAAGTGCTGCCCTCATCTGAAAATTCTGCTTTCTAGAAACATCGTACGTGTTGGCACCGACTTCCCACAGCTGATTCAACTCATCTATCAAAGGCTGTAAATACACATCGATGTTCCTCTTCGGATTGTTCGGACCCGGGATAATAACGGTTAGGAACATATACGGAGTCTTCATGCACATCCAAGGCGGTAGATTGTACGGAGTGACGATCACAGGCCAACACGAATACTGGGAGCCCGAAAGTCCGAATGGGGTAAAACCGTCAGAGCAGAGCCCCAATCTGACATTACGCGCTTCCTCGGCAAAATATGGATACTCTCGATCAAAGTGCTTCCATGCTTCTCCATCGGATGGATGATCCAATACTCCTTCGATCTGTTTTCGCCTGTGCCAACTCATATTTTCTGCAGTCTCCTTAACCATGAACAACCGCTGCAACCGCGGCGTCAAAGGCAAGTAGTGCATCGAATCGGTAGGCTTCCTTGCACCGACAGACTTTCCTCTAACAGTGGCCTTGTAGCGATCAGCACCACAGAATCTGCACGCATCTTCATCCTTGTCGTCTTTGTAGTACAACATGCACCCGTTGCGACATGCATCGATTTTCTCGTATCCCATCCAAAGCGATCTCACCATCCTCTTAGATCGATAGAAGTCTGTAGGCAACTTTGCACCCTCGGGCAAGATCTCTATAATCAAATCGAGCAGTCGATTATAGCATTCTTGCGACATGTTAAAATTGGACTTGATGCTCAATAATCTTGTAACCACCTCCAACGGTGAATGATCCTCACAACCAGGATATAGTGGAGTCCTTGCATTCTCAAGCAACTCCATAAACTTTGCAGCATCGGCATTCGGTGCCTCCTCAGCTGCATCATAATTGTCGGGATTGAAACTAGGTCCCGCCGCATCATAATTGTCAGGATTGAAACTAGGCCCCGCAGCATCATAAACCATGTTCACCAACCCGTCGTCGTAAGCATCGTGGTCTTGGACATCCATATACGGCTCCACATAGGGCTCCGACTCCGATGCTAGAGATACAAGTTCTCCGTGCGCGGTCCACTGATAGTAATTCGGCGTAAAGCCCTTCGAGTATAAATGATATGTAACTTCCACTTCAGGATGATATTTCCTGTTGCGACATCTCACACACGGACACTTAATTTTGGTACCGTCCATGTATTGAGGGAACGCCTTTGCGAACTGCAGGAACTGCTGTACACCCTCAATGAATTCATCCCGCACACCGCACATGTCATCAGGATGACGGTTGTACATCCACGAACGATGACGCAGATAGTAATTCATATCCATTTCTAGAAACTTCTGCAAAATTGACATAAGCTATCATATAAATCATTACATGCAAAATTAACCGTACTATAAAAATCATAACTGATATAATACATATTTTCATTTATCAAAACTGCAGCTGCCCCCAACCCCATAGTACTATGAACTGCACTATAAGTGTGCAGTCAACACTACAAATAGTGTGTCATACTATAGAACTGCAGCTGCCCCCAACCACACTCCTAGGTCAGTGTCCGTTATGGGAAAAGCAGTCATGGCATTGCACTAAGGCACCTGGTGCTTGAACAATTTTTGCATCAAAAGTTTCCCAAGTACACGGGCTATTGCTCTATGAAAATATGCCATAGCTAGGAGTAGAGCTGTCGAGTGGGCCGGGCCTCTCAGGCCCATGCACTATAACGGGTCAGACCGGACCTAAGGGTAAAAATCTAAGTCCAGTTCGACACGTGACCCACGGCATAGTGAGTTTCAGACTGGACCGAGCCGGACCGGATCGGACTTGGGATTCCGTGAACCCTACAAGGACTTCAAAGTAGAGATTGAAGAACAACTAACATTTTATTTTTAAATTATGAAGTGTAGGGTTGAATGTGCATAGGAGATGGTTGGGAGCGCATTTGTTTCCGGGAGAAACAACACAGATGGTATGCTCTCTCGGATGAACTTCTCTACTTTGGGATATGTAAACATAGCACAAAAAAATAACACACTGCAAGTTCTTGCTTCATATTTGTCTTGGAGATTCACAATCCATTTGTTTCAATCTATATACAAGAACTTGGCAGATTGTATGCATACCAAATCCCATAGATTGGCGTAGGACTATGTAATACATGGATGTGTATAATACATCAGATAGTATAAACCAGGTTGTCGATCAGGCTAGCAAGCAGCAGCGTGTCGGGCCGGGCCGAGCTGTGCCTTGGGTCGGAACGAGCCTGGGCTTCGGGGCCGGACCTCTCTTATGGGCCGAGATATGAGGTCCGACACGTCCCTATATATTGGGTCGGGCCGGGCCGAGCCCACGATAATTCGGACAGGGTTTTGCGGGCCGGATTCGTGCCGGGCTGGTCATCCCGGTCCAATTGTCAGGTCTAGCTAGGGGTGGGCGTTCGGGTTATTCGGTTTCAACACCGAAATAATAAAAATCGAATAAGTAAAAATTTTAAAAACCCAAAGCTGAAATAAATTATCTATAACCGAAACAGAACC